>OZ020189.1:124150006-125350006 GCA_963971165.1 Philopedon plagiatum | reverse complement strand
CTCAAGTGTGTGGACAGCGTATAAACGACGCTTCGCTTCGCCGCGCTTCCCTTCGCGACGCTTCGCCTAAGTGGGCGAGCACCTTTAACATTCTTTGAAGCCAAAACAAACCATTCTAAACGACACTGTAAACACAATTTGT
Organism: Philopedon plagiatum; assembly: GCA_963971165.1. Classification (NCBI taxonomy): domain Eukaryota; kingdom Metazoa; phylum Arthropoda; class Insecta; order Coleoptera; family Curculionidae; genus Philopedon; species Philopedon plagiatum. Next base: position 125,349,864 of record OZ020189.1, on the reverse strand, counting down.
AAATATTGGCCACATCTTATTTTACCTTGTATTTTTGTACAAAAAATACGTTAGAAGCATCACAAGATTTACTAAAAGTAATAAAAGCCCTAAAATATTTTATTTTTCTGCTAAATAATAATAAATTTAAGTTAAAAAGGTTTTATTATTTATAGGTTATATTATTTCTAAACGTTTATTTAAAGTCGCTCCGAGTCATTTATAAATCTATAAGTCGCACTTTTTCTTTTCTAGTTCATTAGACAAAGTTGTACGTGTAACCGAGTGTTCAGACTTTTTTCCTAAGCAACCAGAAGAGACAGGAACACTTCTGAGCTCCAACACTCCAATGCTATTTTATCTCTTTCCACTACCATTCTTGATTCAATTACGTATTTCCTTAAAGTTCGTAAACTGTACCTCTAGGGGAAATGATTTCATAACAAACAAAAAATAAATGGCTTCACGTTCGATACGCTCACAGTAGACGGACATCGAATCCTTTCTTAATAAATCCATGGTACAGTTGATAAAATCATCAATTTTTGCTCTTACTAAATTTAGTGGATATGTATATGTACCCTTACTTAATGGGCTGTGGAAAAATATAGTTTCGATAACGATAACTCAGTTTTAGCAATTTAAATAAGTCCTCTGCAGTAGCTGCTATCATTGTTACGTTACGGTTTTTGCTCCCATTTGCTGTTTTCAATTTTATGTAAATTGCACCGACCTGTCTAGTTAAACGCTTTACAATATGACAGCGTACGTCCCATTCATTACTTAATTTAATCATATACCTGCCTTTTAACTTGTCAGCTTTCGAAGTAATAACACGCAGAACAAAATTATTAGCTGCGTATAAGGAGAAGCATGTATTTTGTGATAGCGACACAGAAGAATGGTAGCAAATTGTCAAAGATGTTGAGTACATGGTAGTCTGGTGGTCACAAAATACAAAAATGCAGTACCAATATAGGCTTATGTAATATAACCAGAAGGGGGACTTTGCAACGTAGACAGTGAAGGAATTTTACCTCGGACTTCACTTCAAAGGTTTAAGATTTAGTATTAGTTTTAATTGATCAATCAGTTAGGTTTTGACAAGTTATTGTCCTGTCGTTGTTCATAGGTCGTCACTAAAATCTTATTTATTCTAATATTTCAGCGATCTACATAGTTTTAAAATGCTTTTATGTTAGAACTTATTGGTAAAATGAATTTAGTTTTATTATTGTTGAAAATGCATACTTAAATCTTACTTTTTTTTATAAATTTACAAAAAAAACTGCAAAAATAAGTTCTGAAAAGTTGACCTAAAATTGCCGAAACAAGCAGAGAGGTAAGTCAGATCTGGGCATCCTTATCTTTCTTCAATTAAAGGTATGATGTATAGTAAAATACTTCGTAAATATGTTTTCAGGATGTACTACAAAAACATATACAGAGTGATGGGCAAATAGCTATATACTCGAGAATGGCATTTCTTGTAATTTTATGGTATTTTAACAATTTGTTGTAGTTCGAGGCGGTCGATTAAATACTAAAGATAATGTATAAAGGTTTATCTTTAAATAAGTCATGAACAGAGAAAATATTTAATAAAAAGAAATAAAAATGACAAATTAATAAAAAAAAAAATTATCCTAAAAAATCCATAAGCATATAAACATATACGTTCAGATTCACTAAGAAGGTTTAAGATTTAGTACTGGTTTAAATTAAGATCTTCTAGTTGATCAATTATGTTTTGACAAGTTTTTGTCCTGTCACCGTTAATAAGTCGTCACTATTCTGATATTTCAGTGATTTGCTTGATTTCTAAATGAATTTCATCTTGGAACGGGTTGCAAGAATGAATTTAGTTCCATTATTGTCGAAAGTACGTACTAAAATTGCCCTTTTCATTATAAATTTGCGAAAAATCTCAGAAATAAATTCATATTATAAAACTTAGTTGTCCTATTCTTACATTTGTCAGTTTAAAACTTTTGGTTGTCAAATTAGACCGGACTAGCGTTGGAGAATCTGGCTGATAATTTTTAACAAAATTAACATTTTTACTAAAATTTTTCCGGCTTGTCGCTGTAACGGCAGCGCTGTTTCATAACGAAATAGTAATAATAAATAATACTAACAATAAATATCGAGAATAAACCAGGTATATATTGGATACAATATGCTTCAATGGGTATATACCTCCCGTCGTCGGTATATACCCGACCCTGTCGGTATATACCCGGTATATTCCGAAATTTTATTTACCTACCCGTTGGGTATTTACCCATCGCCCATCACTCTATATAATGGAGAATATTCTGTTGATATAAAATTCTTGATTCAAGAATTTTTCGAAAAACAGTGTACCTAAGTGAATTTTTTATTCGAGAAGCACCTATATCTAAATAGCGTGTATCTAGTGTATCTAGTTGGACAGGCCTAACAAGCCCAGACCAATGTGAATACAGACTATACTGTATACTGTAAGGGAATATCATTTCCTTACAGCGCGGAAATGAATACTTCCTAATAGTTATTTTTCGTTGCCTAGCGCGACAACTAGATCTATTGTAAAATTTACTTTTGCTACAAGAAATCTTGTCGGACATTTTTTGAACGATCGGAAGATTTTTTTTTAAAAAGCCCTTTTATAAAATACTACCTCCCGCCCGCGACTTCCCCCACATGGTATGGGTGGTATTCTGTCACGTAGTTTCAAGGTAATGGGACTGTATACCAATTTTACTCCATTACAAATTTTGAACCCCCATTTCACCCCCTTAGGGGTTGGTTTATTAAAAATTGTAAAACGCGTGTTTAAACATTTATTTTGTACAGTGAAGTTTCGACTTAATAGTTAAAATCTAACATTTTTTCGCCATACAAAGTTTGAAACCCAAACTTACCCCCTAAGGGATTCAATTTTATAAAACCTGTTCTTAGAAGATGCCTACGTTATATAAAAAAGCTCTGTGCAAAATTGCAAGTTTCTAGACCCAGCGGTGTAAGCAATGCGTTGATATGTCAGTCAATGTCTGTGTCTGTGGGGTCTCCGATGGCCGAGTTGGTACGGCGCTGGTTTTGCAACCGAGAGATGGCGGGTTCGAATCCCGCTTCAACGATGGATGTTCTATGATTATTAACTGTTGGAAGGTGATAGAGGAATTCACTAAAAACGTGCGATATTTTTTTAATACTAGTAGCACTGTTAAAGGGGCTAAAAACTAAGTTTTCACGACATAATATACTATTACTATACAAATAACACAAAACACAACAGCTGTTTGGGAGATTAGGTAAAACATAAAAGCCCAACTAGATACCAAGAAATGTTTTAATTTCCTATAAATAGTCAACACTATACGAACGATTATTTTGTTAATACTAATAGCATTATTAAAGGGCTGAAAACATTTTTTTTCACTAAATAATAAAGAAAATGACAGAATTTTGGAAGCTTCTAATAAAATTCACAGGCGCGTCACTCGTCATATGACATAAATCACTGACTTTACTTCTGTCACCTGAAGTGCGGAGCGGTGACGAGGGATGACAAAGATATATCGATATTTATAAAACATCGATATTCTGATATTCCGAGTAATAATAAACATATAAAATGTATAAACATATAAACCTATTAAATGGTGGTACCACCCGACACATCCTCTTACGAAATCCCTACGGATGTTTCCAGCTCTGGATGTGTGAGTCAGATTTCCTCAGTACACCCACGACACATAGTACTTAGGCATCGTTCTTCGTGGGCTGTCAGAAGATAAAAAAAGACAGTCAGTCAGTTTCTTCTTTTATATATACAGATATATTTTTTAGAAGGCGCTTTTTCGAAAATATTTTATAGAATAACTTAGTTTGGGATAGTCTACTGGCCACGGTCGATGAATAGAATACAATATGGATACCATTGCGTCACAATGCTAACTACTTTGCTGTATAGGTGTCAAATTTTAATAGTTTAGAAAAGAAGGCCTGCCATAGCAAACCAAGCCAAATCCAAAAAAGGCGAGTGTGAGCTGGTTTGATCAGGTTCTTTTTGTCAGTTTTAAATATCATTTTGTAAACTATATCTAATGTTCACATTCATTAAAATGGTTTAAGGTTTAGTACTGGTTTAAATTAGGATCTTATAGTTGATCAGTTAGGTTTTTGTTCTGTCACTGTAAATAAGTCGTCATTAAAACTTACGAGTTATACTAATGTTTCAGCGATTTCTTGGTTTCCAAATGATTTTCATCTTGGAACGTGTTGCTAGAACGAATTTAGTTCTATTATTGTAGAAGGTACGCACTAAAATTGCAAGAAAACGCAGACACAAATTCAAAATTAAAAATTTAGTTTTCTTAGTCTTACACTCATCAGTTTAAAACTTTGGTTATCAAATTAGACCGATCTAGCATTAGAGAATCTGGCCGTTAGAGTGCAAAATTCAGATTTCGGAATAATGCAATTGATTTTGAAAAAGATATTTAAAGAAATTGTATTTTCCAAAAAATGTATTTTTGAAATTTCGTTTTTCAAAAAAAATATTGTTCGTGGTTTTCGAGTGGTTACAGACATGACTTCAGCGACCTTGGTAAGTAGCTAATTGATTATTGGATTCTGCTTCTAGAAGATAGCGTTAACATTGTGGAAGATGATTAAGTACCTAATTGTTTTGTTAACAGCAAACAATTTTATTTACGTTTACTCCAATGATGATATAAGATAAAAAAAAGTTTTGAAACATTTTAACATCCAAAAATACATTATTTGTTTATAATAATTTGGCGGGATAGAAAACGAAAATATTTACATTTGAACTTGCCAATATCAGGTAACATTCAGTGATGGAAATGAAGGTATATAGACAACGAGACGCATATTTAAAGGTATCAAGTCAAAATATTTACAGAAGTCCCATTTTAGAGTTATTTTGTTGGTTTTTATTTAATTCCCATGACAGACACACCCTAAAACGACATACCTTGCTTGATATAAATTATAAACGATAACAGTATACACACTTAGGGATAGGTAAACTGTAAGATTACAATGTTTAGTAGTATTCTGCGCACATTACTACTCTTTGTTTCTTTTAACATGCTATGGTCCGCTTTAAAAAAAAAATTCTTTATGCAGTGTAAAGTTATTGTTTTTTATAGCCAATAAGTGAACAACAATACTTAACAAACAAGATAGTTGTAATGAATGTTCAATAAGTTGTTTTTTTTTACAAAGTGATAGTTACTACGAATTACAAACTTTTTAAATTCCCGATGAGTTTGCTGAAATTAATTTTAGCATTTTTAAACTAATCGTATGTTCATCAGATTGCTCATCGGATTCATCGCACTTACTGAAAACTAATATTTCCGATGGATGCATGTTGGGGATAGGTGTCAAAGTGTGGGGTTGTTTACAAGAAAACTTTTAAATTTGTAGATTATAAATATGATTTATAACCCCAAAAAATATACCAAATTGCGTCTTCGCTTCGCCAGTTTAACGAATAAAGGAAGTAAGGTAGGGTCACTCAAATTTGAATACCTTTGCTATTAGTAAAGATAGAGACACCAAATTTAAGGTGTATCTTATTGGTTAATAAATTTACTTTTTATGTAATTTAACTTTTTTAACCTCCTTGCTAGGGAGTTGAGGTCAAAAATTTTAAACTCAACCCTATACCGTGTGGTACCTCATTTGAAAGGCCTTCAAAAGAGAAACATTTTACCGCAAACCTGAGGTCCGTATCTTAATTCGTTTTTAAATGGCAAGATTATAACAATTAAAAATCGTGAAGAAAAGTTAAAAACGTAAGCACCTTTAATTCTGTTATTACTTTAAAAGTTGTTCAAAATGACCACCATGAACTTCTTGGCAGTAAAAAAGTCCATTTTGGAACTCTGTCCAGAAGTAACACATGCCATTCTTGAAAATGTGGGAACTGAGTTCCAAAATCGACTTTATTACAGCCAAGGCGTTCATAGTTTTCATTTTGGACAACTTTTCAAATAATAAGAGAAACAAGGGTATTTCAATTTTTTAATTTTTAAAGGCTTGCCATTTAAAAGCGAATTAAGACACGGACCTCAAGTTTCTTTTTTGAAGACCTTTCAAATGCGGTACTTACCACATGGCATATAGGGTTTCGTTTAAAATTTTTGACCTCAACTACCTAGGGTCACCCCTCAAGGAGGTTAAAAAAGTTAAATTACAGAAAAAAGTAGATTTGTTACCCAATAAGATACACCTAAAATTTGGTGCCTCTAACTTTACTAATAACAAAGATATTTGCCCATACTAAGACTTTTCGGACACCCTGTATAAATATAGGGGGAATGTGCTCAAAGTTCGACTCAAAAAATATCACAATTTCTAACACTTTGGAATTTTCAGTTTGATGACAATTGATTAATAATTAGTTATTTTATTAAAAGACGTGATGATTTTTTTGTTAATAGATTTTTTTTGTTATAAATATACATTTCTAAAATTCTGCAAAATTTTTCTTATATACAAATCTGTTAATAAAATGGGAAATCACATAGTTTTAAAATGGAATGTATAATTTAGATGATCAAATTAATATTTTAGAATCAACTTTATTATATGTTATTACAAGTAATGCAATAAATTAAGTAGTGGCTTTTTAGAACTAACAAAAAACCCCAAATAACTGTATTAAAAAATATAAACTTAACCAACTTAACTAAGAAATATAAAACTATTAGCTCCGAAAGTGACATAAGAAGACAAATTAAGAAGTTTAACGTCGGCAGGGATCACAAAAAAAAAATCTTTTCGGCTTCTTCGCTGCCCCCCCCCCCCCTATTGTTTGCTTAAATTATTCTTTCCTGTGTAGCATTTATAATAAAATTTTATTAAAATAGGTGCATTAGGTGTTTCTAAGGGTTGCCTTTTTGTTACTAGTACATTATCTGACTTATAGCATTATGTTCTTGTGCAGACATATATGGACGAAATCTTGAATGCTTAAATCCCTTTAATCTCCAATTATTATAATTATCTTGGTTGTTTAATTTAAATAATTTAACATCCCCATGCAGTAGTTTAACTTTAGGGTTTAATAATCCCATGCTGTGAAATTAATAAATCTAAATATTTGATCTAAATTTTTAATATGGGTCTGAAGAAGCTGATACCTGCAAAGCAACAAAAAAATAGTCCGTGGGAACTTTGAACTCAGCAGCAAGCTAAGAATGCGTGATAGTTTGTTGAAGGATTTATGCAAATTATATGTTCTTTGGATGTTGAAATAATTTTTCATTCCAGCATTTTTTTATTAAGCTGCATAATTTTTAAAGCAAAGTTGCTTAGAAATGAATAAGGATCTCAAAAATTAACTTCCTTATTCATTTCTAAGCAAATTTGATCTAAAAAATACAAACTATTTCTCTGCATGGTACTTAATATTGTCATATTAACAATATTGTTATGATCATGCAGAGAAAAGGTTTTTATTTTTTTAAGCGAAAACCGTGCATCAGATTGAAAACATTCAAGATATCAAATTTGCTTAGAAATGATTGAGGATTTCAGGTATAATTGTAATTTTACGAGAAATCAGTGACGTACCATCAATGTCTGTCAAAATAAGCAGGAGAAATTCCGTACGAACGCCACTGGTGGAAATAAAAAAAATTGTGGTACACTAAATAATGCCTCTTGATACATAGTACGTGTATGCCAAATTTAATTAAAATATCTAAAGTGGTATTACAGATATTAATAAAAAACTATTTATTTTTGAAAACTTTACCACCCTGTATCACAAAAGTTAAGACGTTTAGGACATACGTTCATATGAAGTTTTCTTTTTAAACTGGACCCACAAATCGCTCCCTTAAATATCGACATTCAATTGGAAAACACCCTGTATATGTATGTAGTATAATATGCGTGTAGCTATAAATTTGGCCTCTTAAGGATTTTTTTTATTCTTATATATTCAAATACAACTAACAAATATGGTAATTTCTTACAATTAATAATATAAACAATTAATCTTTCATAACAATTCTATAAATAAAAATAAAACAATAAAAAAATTATGTAACTTTCAATACTTATGAATTTTAGTTCCTGTAAACTAAAATGCTCCAGTTGCCTATTTTTTGTATTCATAATAGGGGATTATTAACAATTGAAATAAGTAATTTGATTAATATATTTTAATTTATTAATTTCACAGTATGGGATTTTATTTTAGAATTACCTACCTAACAAAGAATAATTTAAGCACTTTAAATTATGCGGGTATTATCTTGCAAATGCGATTATTCTCACTGCTCAAAGACGATTAGAATTGTAGATCATCTAGAGAGGGTTGATTTTTTGCGATAAATTCTGGTTCAAAAAAGACCCCATGCTGCACCAACATACCTCCATACAACATATTTAAGTTTATTTAGATGAAATAAAAAAATCATGAATTATTAAATTACAGGGACTGGAATAAAGGCTACCGCCCGAAGTGCAGTAGGTAGGTATAGTTTGAAATGTTTATGACACTGTATGGTAAGTTGTAGCCTGTGTACTATTTAAGGCAAGTTTTGTATAACTGATATGCATGATTTGAGTTAAAAATCTTTGACGCTCTTGGGCAAGTGTACTACAAGGCAATGTGCTAGTACTGACATAAAACGTAGGGCTCTCGTCGTGATTTATATCCTAAACTTTAAAACAGATTTTGATTGGTAATAATTTGTTGTTTTACGCTAAATACGTCTTCTGTTTTGTTTGTGCTATTAGAACGGATAAATGAGAATTATAGCAATTTCATAAGCATCAAATTAATAAATCACTTGGTATGCTGTTTACCAATGTGCTCTCACTCAGTTCATTTAGAATCTAATTACGTTTCACCCAAAGCAATAATGCCAGTTCCAACACTTAAAAAAAGGCTGGATTCAGAAGAAGAAAACCGGGAAAGGCGGCCGTAATAACTTCATCTCCGTATCTCAAAGAGCAGGAATTTTCGGTAGTTACAGAGGGAAGAAGAAATTAAAAGTTACCAGGAATCTTGCAAAAGAGGGCAACATAAAAATAGAAAAACAGTAAAAAAAGAAACATGAATACAGTAGGGCCAAGCGGATTAGCGGTTACCAAAAGACAGCAACGAAAACGTATGCCATCTAGCTCATCATATGGGTCAGATGACGCTCTTTAACTGCAAGATTCTTCCGATGATGATCGATCTAACGAATTACCTACAAATAGGGTTGCCACCTGTCCCGGATTCGCCAGGATCATCCCGGAATTCTAGGGTGGCGTCCCGGCAACAAAAAATGTTAGCCGGGACCCGGGATTATCCCGGAATCGTATATTGAAGCAAAAAAAATGTTAAACTTTTTACAAAATTAATAAACATGGCTATTTTCTGCTGTTTTATTAACTTATGTTGTATTATCTTAACGATCAATATAAACATACCTAATTTTATATTCCTGCCTATATTCATATCTGCGTTCTATTTACGTCCAGGAGTTAGTCCGAGTAGCTTACATTTCTAAGTAATTGGTTCTTATTGATTGGTATGTACTCAATATTATTTTCTTCTTAGTCATCGTATATCGTATATGTATTTTAATGTAGTACTCTATAGCTTTGGCGACTACTAACTTTTAGTTTTTATAAAGATGGTGAAGGTGCAAGATTTTGGAGATGGCGTTCCGGGTAAGAGTGCCCAAAAGGTGACAACCATGGATTTATTAGGACTGGATACGGGATGAGTTCACATTCTTTGAAGCCAAAACAAACCATTCTAAACGACACTGTAAACACAATTTGTAAACATTAGCCACATCTTATTTTACCTTGTATTTTTGTACAAAAAACACGTTAGAAGCATCACAAGATTTACTAAAAGTAATAGAAGCCCTAAAATATTTTATTTTTCTGCTAAATAATAATAAATTTAAGTTAAAAACGTTTTATTATTTATAGGTTATGTTATTTCTGTTATAGTTTATTATTGTTATTAGTGTTTATTCTGTATTAGTTTATTCTGTTTATTTTCGCTCAGAGTCATTTATAAATCTATACGTCGCACATTTTCTTTTCTAGTTCATTAGACAAAGACGTACGTGTAACCGAGTGTTCAGACCGAGGTCAGCCGTGTTCCTAAACAACCAGCCAGACAGCAACACTTCTGGGCTGCGTTCGATATCATCGCCGGGTGACACACTGGTGTGATTTTTCAACCTGAGCTCCAACACTCCAATGCTATTTTATCTCTTTCTACTACCATTCTTGATTCAATTACGTAGTAATTCGTAGTCTTGTCTATGTTCGTAGTTCGTAAACTGTTCCCCCAAGAGAATAACAAAAACAAAAACAAACAACAAAATATAAGGCTTCACTTTCGATACGCTCACAGTATACAGATATCGAATCCTATTATAATAAATCCATAGTGACAACCCTACCTACAAAATCCCCTGACGACGACGCAGCCTGCATGCTCTGTTACAAAAAGGTATTTCGAAGGCACTAGTGGAAAAATCTGGATCCAGTGTATTTTGTGCAGTTATTGGGCAGACGAAGAATGCTTAAATGCATTGAGCGAGCATTTTTTTTTTGTGACTTTTGTATATATTTGTGCCTTGCACAATTAATGTCTCTTTTTGTTTGTCGTTTTCAGTTGCTTTACTTAACATTTTTTTTTAATTTGCTTAGTTTTTATATTTTCTTTGAAAGCAGATAGTTTGATGGTAGATGTGTTTGTAGATACTATTATTTTTTGAGATTAAATAAACGTTTATTTAACATATTTTATTTATTTAATAAGGTATTCCATATTAGGCTCATAAATGTAGCAAACAAATGCAACTTTTTATTTTATCTTATCTATCTATCTTTTATCTTATCTATTTTATTTATTCATAATTTCTGTTTTGAGAAATTTAATTCCTTATAACCACAAAAATCTTTTTAGATGATCATTAATAAAAGATTTTAGCAAAATAACAAACCATTTTTGCACAAAAACGTTTGAGACATAAATAACAAAATGATATTCCATATTTGGTCACTTTACTCGTGTACAATTGTCCAGGTTACCGAAACAACCATGGTAAAGGATATGTCACAAGCAATGGGACTTTATCTGAGATGCAGACTTATTTAATATTCAGGGGAAAGGTCTGTACCTACTTAAATTAGGCAAAATACCTGATGCGTCACCTATTAATGTGAAAAGGAGACTTTGGTGTTTCAAATGCAGGCTTAGGGCCGTACTCCTAGCTGCACCTCCAGGGTCTCTGAGTTTTTAGTATCCTTTATACCTTTATGCCCCGGCACTCACGCAAGTCCGACTATATTGTGGTTAACCAGGATCCGAATTCATTGAAGCTGTCAGACCAATTTGGAATTGACATCATGGCATGCTAGTGCTGTTATAACTGTCAGACTATCAGTGCCCCTGGTGGTCTTCTTCAAAATTCACCCAGTTTTCAAAAGTATCAATTTCCGCTTGAAAAACAGTAGCGTACTTAACCAAGAGTACATAAATATTGTGTCTAGAAATTGAGCTATTTTTTGCTCCTATGATTAGATAAATTGATTTGATGATTGATATTTTCCCTTGGTAATTATTGATATTACTGGAAACAGCAAATTTTTTCATGAAATTTTGCACAGACCCTAATTTTGGGTCGTAGAACACGAATCCGAAGTCAGTTGTTGGCGGTCTCGTATGGTTTTTCCAAAAAAAAATTTTTTTTCCAAAAATTTTAGGTTAACTTTTAGGTTACCTTTTTTATATAGATTCCTTTAAGTTTCAACAGTTTCACTTAAACATATCTGTAAACTTATAATTTTTATTTTATTTCGTCACACAAAACACCACATTTAGGCAAAAATAACTAAGAAAATTGCTTTTTCCTATAGAAAATTCCATTTTGTCGCTACTAGATGTCATCATTTTTCCAGCTGTCAATTTTCCGGCGTTGCCACGTTTACTGATTTTTCATGGAAAAATTGTAAATTAGGAATAATAAAAAAGCTAACCATAACAAACTAAATTCACTATTCTGTCCAACTTAGTCGACAATATTTTTTAATTTTAACCTAAATCAGATGTAACCAAAATCCTATTTATCAGCAATCCAACACCTGCATAATATGCTGATGCATGCAACCATATCTGAACAAACAGGTGTATACCCAACCCAAGCAAACCTGAGCAAAAAGGTGGTCAGGTTTGCTCAGTTTTCATTGATATAGATATATATATATATATGTATCTATATCAATGAAAACTGAGCAAACCTGACCACCTTTTTGCTCACCCAACCTGAGCCCGGCTGATTGGCGTCTTGACGTTTGACCCGATTAATTTTTTGCTCGGATCCCTCTTCGCTTGCGAGGAAAGAGACTGGTCAGGGCCCCTAACCAGGTGCTAACCCTGTTCCGACCTTAGGGTGCCCTCCGATCCACCGTTCTGGACAACAAACAAAACATAATTTACAATTTTTCGTGTCTAGGTACCTTAACCTAAAAATTATGTTTTGTTTGTGTCCAGAACGGTGGATCGGAGGGCACCCTAAGGTCGGAACAGGGTTAGCACCTGGTTAGGGGCCCTGACCAGTCTCTTTCCTCGCAAGCGAAGAGGGATCCGAGCAAAAATTAATCGGGTCAAACGTCAAGAAGCTAATCAGCCGAAATTCCGGGGTCCCTGTAGACGCGAGTAAATAAAATGCTGTCTGTCTTATTTTACTCTGATATTTTTTTGGATTTATTTATGGCCGGAAATTGTTAAAATTTGTAAGAAAAATGCTTTGTAAACGTGGCAACGCCGGAAAATTGACAGCTGGAAAAATAATGACATCTAGTAGCGATGAAATGGAATTTTCTATAGGAAAAAGCAATTTTCTTAGCTATTTTAGCCTAAATGTGGTGTTTTGTGTGACGAAATAAAATAAAAATTATAAGTTTACAGATATGTTTAAGTGAAAGTGTTGAAACTTAAAGGAATCTATATAAAAAAGGTAACCTAAAAGTTAACCTAAAATTTTTGGAAAAAAAAATTTTTTTTGGAAAAACCATACGAGACCGCCAACAACTGACTTCGGATTCGTGTTCTACGACCCAAAATTAGGGTCTGTGCAAAATTTCATGAAAAAATTCGCTGTTTCCAGTAATATCAATAATTACCTTTCCCTTTGTCATTGCTTAAAGCAGTACAATTTATTGCAAAGTTTCAATTATGCGATCGCATGATACCGATAAACAAGCATAATAAATATCTAATCACAAATACACCTTGCGTTTATTACGACTCTTGTAAAGGTTAATGAAATATCAGATTATAATTACCAGTTATTATTATCAGAATAGTAACATTTGCATGAACAAAAAAACTGGGAAAGAAATAATTTAATAAACTAGAAGTCGCACAGTGTGGCGTCCCAATAACAAAAATCGAAAAATAGGCAGCCACATATTAGAAATTTGGTAGTGAGACTTTATTTACCATTAGTCAGACTACTTAAAGTAGGTATTTTCGACTGCGCATTATTTCATAGGTTATCAACAAACCACTTGAAAAGTGAATAAATGGATTTGTTCTTAATACGCTTCAAAAAATTGTGTTTTAGTTTAGGGATTGGAGTGACTGGACACTGCTGTTAATTATAAAAATAACTGCGTGTAGGCTGTATTATCTAAAGTGACTATTTTTCATTGTGCCTGCAGTATAAAGTTCTTCAAGTCGTCAGTAGAGGGTAAGTATGTTCGTGGGTCGGTTATAACTGCAAAAATTATTACTTACTTACATTCGATTTAGCTTTAAAAAAAACACCGCTGAACACCACCGATATTTTTTTTCTATAGCATACTAGGCCAATGTAGTTTTTGAATATAAAATAGAAATTGGTTTGCCTACAATACATAGATGTTATTTTTTTTTATAGGCCACTCCGAAAATAACTTATGGAGCTTAATTTGAAATTTGAGAGAAATGCAAGAAAAATAAAAGAACCTCTGCTATTTTTGATTATTTGGTTAGTGTGTATGATGTACATAATGCTGAAGATGAAATTAAAACTAGTTTGAAACGCACGGCGAATCCGTCCGTATCTTAGTTCGTTTTTAAATGAAAAGCCTTTAAAAATTAAAAATCGTGTAAAAAAGTAAAAATTTGAATACCTTTATTTCGCTCATTACTTTAAAAGTTGCTCAAAATGACCACTATAAACTTCTTGGCAATAATAAAGTCGATTTTGGAACTCGCACTTCCGACATTTTCGAGTGGCAGGTGTTACTTCTCGAAGATGTGAGAAGTGAATTCCAAAATCTACTTTATTACTGCCAAGAAGTTCATATTGATCATTTTGAACAAATTTTAAAGTAATAAGAGAAATAAAAACAATATATTTTTTTTTCACGATTTTTCATTTTTATAGGCTTACCATTTAAAAACGAATTAAGATACGAACCTCGGGTTTACGGTAAAATATTTCTTTTTTGAAGACCTTTAAAATAAGGTACCACACGGCATAGGGTTGCATTTAAAAATTTTTACCTAAACTCCCTAGCGTCACCCCTCAATGGGGTTGAAAAAGTTAAATTACATAAAAAAGTAGATTTATTAACCAATACGATACACCTACAATGTGGTGTATTTACTAATAGCAAAGGTATTTGCCCATACTAAGACTTTTCTGACACCCAGTAAATATGGAAAAAGAATATTAACTTTCTACCATACCTTAAAGCTGGAACAATTTGTAACCAGTTTTATACATCGTATTTCGGTAAAGATCTGTGTTAAGTTTAACAATCTTATTACTATGACATGAAAAAAATTGGTAGTGAATCTATATTGTTCTAAATGTCCAAAAAGCTATTTATTAAAAAAATTAAGCCGTGTTACAACATACTAATGCAATAAATTTTTTTATCAAAGAAATACTAAGCTTGATTTTTGTAATCTTTCCCCATATACTCGCCACACTGCTGTGCATTGATTGTACTCGTATTAATGTAATTCCTTTTAATAACGATAAGAATTAATTGATGCAATTTATAACTTAAGCTTTCCCACGAAGGATATATTCATAAAGTGATGTAATACACTTAGGACAGTTTAAAGTGAACAGGAAAAATTTATAAAGATATTTTTTGGAATTATATTTTAGGGAGCAAAGGAAGCTGTTTTTAATATCCAGAAGTAGACAGTCGGCAAGTGGCGGCTGGTCCTAAAGGGCACAAGGGCACGTGCCCGCTCTAGATTTTCGGCAAATAAAAAATCTTTTATCAAAAGTCAAAAAGAAATAGTCACCGCCGCGCCTCAATATATCTTTCCTTAAATGTCACACCACGGCGAACGCGACCGCCGCGCCGGCGATCAAAACTTATCTCCGGGGACACAGCAGATTTGTCCCAATTTCATCATTAATTTTGGTGGCGACGCCGCTATGCATTGGAGAATAGGGTTAAAATCGCGTGCTATCGGCATTTCGATGGCACAATATTTTGTGTCTCCTAGCACTTGTTTATTGTTTGGATTTCGAGCGACGTTGTCCTTGGCGCGGCGGGCGGAAGAGATTATTGCACAATTTTATGTTTGCCGTCAATATGCATACCAACCGGGAAAGTAATCTGACACGGCTTTGGATTATCTAATCAGGCTACAATCAAAGTCATTAGCGGACAAAGAGATAGCTATGGCCACGTTCTTAGACATAGAAGGAGCATTCAATAATACCATAATAGAATCCCTAATAGGAGCGCAGATAAGAAGGGGAGTCCCGAGTATCTGCAGTTAGATGAAATCGAGTCTGGAAAAACCCAACCCAACTTCACGGAATTCCCAACATCCTCCTCAAAAACCTTCCGAGGAGAGCTTTCATCCAATTATTGTATATAATTAATTCTATTCTACTGTTACAATATTATCCAAAGAAGGGGAAGGAGACCACCGTAGTACCAATTTTAAAACCGAGAAAAAACCCAATAATTCCCCAATCATATTGCGTTGCTGAACATGATGCCTAAAGTTGCCGAGAGGGCTCTTATGATGAAGAAGAGGAAGTTAAATCTTACTAAAAAAGTACAGAACGAAAAATTTCGTTTTAGGGCTGGTCACAGCACCACTCCTGGTGTCTAGGGTTGTGCCAGGACATGTTAACCAATTTTAACATGCAAATGAACACTGTCCTTCTCCACATCGACATCAAAAGAGCTTTTGGCAGCATCTGGCATCATGGGCTACTGTACAAATTATTTCACTATATAATCAATGGGTGAAAGGCAATTTATCTGAATCCAAGGCGATAACCGCGGGAGTCCCACAGGGAACAGTCCTCTCGCCACTCTTATATAACTTGTACATATCTGGCATGCCAATGTATCCTTACACTAATAGCGCTCTATGCTGACGACGCATTGATCTATTCTCACTCTTACTACGCAGAAGTTGCCAAAAGCAAAATCCAGACACACCTAAGATTCTTAACGCCATACTCTAACAAATGGAAAATTGAAATCAATGCGTCTGCTATTTTAACCAAAAAATTCACAAATCATAATATCCACATGCCACTAATAATCAATAATGAGAGAATACAACCTGTTAGAAGAGTAAAATATCTAGGCGTGACCTTGGATGAACGGCTTTCATTTATGCCACACATATCTGCACTTTCAGAAATCCTTCTTGGCAATGCAAAGCTTATATTCACTTTTATCTCCAAGGTCACACCTCTCCCCGACTAATAAGCTTACCATCTTTAAGCAAATAATTAGGCCTCTCCTCTGTTAGCCCGCTCTAGTCTGGTGTTCTGCATCCAAAACGCAGATGGCCAGACTGCCAGAACAAACCATTACGTTGTATCACCCTCTCCCCAAGAGGTACTAGTTTAGACAGCTGACACCAAATGGCAAATGTGGGAACTATTACTGACTATGTTGTGGCAACCGGCGAGAAATTTTATAGGACTAAACCCATGCTTTCCATATTAACACGCAATTTGACAAAAACCAGATATGTACAAGATAACAAGCCTAAATACAAACCAATCTATCACCAACTACCCATATATTGCGAAAATGGGCAATAAATGCTCCTTTCTCCTTTCGTGTACATTAATGTAAATACATATCAACAAATGAAATATATAAATAATATAAATAAAATGTAAATAAAATGTAAAAAAACATAAATTTCAGTGAACTAACCATGGTAAAGAAACGTAAAAGTATCGCATCTTCCTTATATAAATCGAGGTGGATTTTTGCGACTAATTTTTTCACCTAAAAACCAGCCGGTTCAATTAAAACAAATTTGCATATTTATCAACTAATTATTGTTAAATTATCAGAATAAAAACTAAATGAAAGGTGCCAAAACATCATTTCCACAAAGCTACTAATATATCAACACTTAAATTCTCAATGGACTCCCAGGGTCAACACCACCCCCCGATTTCACTGCTTCCTCTCAGAGGGTTGGCCGCTACGCTCCCTACCTCAGGGAATTCTTGTTAAATATGTATGTTAATGTATTATAGGAATATAATATATACGTATGTGTGCGCTTAAGGGTTTGTTGTTAATAAAATGTAAACTATTATATGAATAATTGCCTTAAAAGTCAAAGTAGTCTGGAGCAAAGGATTATTATATTCTCCTTCGGAGGGAACATCATCGAGGCAGAGGCAGGCGGAGGTTGTCCCCAGGGAGGGGGACACCTACTATGGACAACATTGGTAGATGACCTTCTACAAAAATTGATAGAAAAGGTTTTAATTGCTTAGGATATGTGGGTGACCTAGTCCTAGCCATCAAAGGACGATTCGCTGGAGTAATCTCAGAACGGACACAAACAACGTGGTAGACAACTGGTGCAAACAAGAGCGACTGTCAGTCAATGCCCAAAAAACTCAGGTTGTCGTTTTTACAAAAAAAGGGCACTGCAAGGCATAAAACTAGTGCTTGGGGCAAGGAAATATCATAACAAAGAAATAAAATACCTAGGTGTAATTTTCGATCAAAAACTCACATGGAACATCGAAAGTGCCGCAAAAAAAGGCGTCAATTGCCCTAGGCACATGCAGAGGATGTGTGGAAAAAACTGGGGGCTCAATCCCAAAATGACCCTATGGTTATACACAGTACCATGATACGGCTTGGTAGTTTGGTGGCCAAAGACCCCGCAGCAAGATGCGATAAGGCAATTGAGTGGCATACAACGACTAGCATGTCTCCGTGTCACAGGGGCCATGAAAACCACGCCAACCTACTAAACTTACCACCATTACATATATTTATACAGGCAGAGGCGAGGTCAATAACTTACAGGCTTATGCAAGGAGACACGCTCATAAGCCGAGCACATGTTGTGGACTACAAGAGGTCGGAGAAGGAGCTCAGAGCAGACCCAATAACAGGAATACCAAGTGACCTCATACCCAGCAAGTACAACTTTAACAAAAAATACAATATACGGAAATACTGGAAGAAGGGTTCACCCACCAATGCGGACTCAGTATGGTATACGCATGGCTCGAAGATGGAAGAGGGGGTCGGAGCAGGCATCTATGACAAAGACTTAGGGTAACAATTCCGGTAAGTCTAACTAAAGACTCAACAGGTTTTCAAGTCGAAGTGGCAGCAATACACCACAGTGTGGGAGAAATTTTTGGACAAAGCAGTAACACCCGGTCCATCGTTATTTTCTGATAGCCAAGCAGTATTGAAAGCACTGAATTCCACACAGGTAAACTCTAGACTAGCGTGGGACTGTGCATCGGCTCTAAATTAGCTGGGTAGACACAAGAAAGTAAAACTGGCATGGACTTCAGGACATAAGGGCCATCAGGGGAACGAAAAAGCCGACGAACTGACCACGCAACAAGCCATCAACAAATGGATTAAAAAGAAATCTCAAATCTGGTGGAGAATATCCCGGGGCAGAGACAGGCAAGGCAGTTTATCAAAAAACAAGCACCTAAAGTAACGGCAGATCTTCTAAGCAAGGACAGAAAGTCAGTTCAAGCAATAGTAGGGCTGTTAACAGGACACATGAGCACCCTAGGTCGGGCAGAAGAAGAAACCTCGATCCACCTCTTATGCCAATGTGAAAGCCTGGTAAGGTACAGGTGGGCCCTGAATACCGAAGTGCAGAAAGTTACACAAAGAGGCCAGTGGCAGGGCTTTTGGGGCTAATCAAAAAGGCAAAGCTGGAGCAAGCCATATAAAATAAGGAGAATCACAATAGATCTGCAAAGGTCGTAGTGAATAAGGACTTAATTGCTATCCCAAATACTGTCGATCTATCTATCTACGTTCGTTATATTTAGTAGGTGATTTTGTTAGAACGGTCATAGCAATATGTAAGTAGAAAAAGAAAATTAAGAGGGTATTTCCGCATACATAATATTGACCTTCTTAGTTTTAACATTGCAATTTCTGTATATTTATACTGCATATGATTACTCACAGAACATAAATTAAATAAATAATATTGATTAATACGAACGGTAATATTGTGTGTAATTCATAACAGCATAATTTTGCGCGGGAGATAATGAAAGAAAATATTTTTATTATTGGTTTCTGCGGCAACGGAATGGGAGCTATATTGGTATTACAGCGTGAAAATATACTAAATTATTGAATAAGAAATAAATATTGCACTATAATTTATTGTAACGACTATCTACTAGTCATAAGTATGCTTTGTGTTTGTAATAGGTATGGTTACCACGCCCTTGTTTAAAGTCTGTATGAAACTGTCATAAAAACGCCGTTATAAGCTACTGTGATAGGTTATACAAAAAAATAATAGACAGGGTATCAGAAAATGAATATAATATAATATTATATAACGGCATTATTTTTTAATGACGTTAAATTACACGGTTTAGGAGAAAAACGAATTTAAAGACATATCATGTAATGCTTGCTTGCTTACTTTTTTAATTCTTTTTGGTCAGTTGGAAAAGAACTCCTCTGACGACCAGATCTTGTGGAAACCATTAACCAGGAATGTCAACCCCATATAAAGTTTGGAAGAGACGAATTCAAAGACGAGGGTAATTTTAAACTACGATTAATTTAAAATGCCTATCATTTAAAATAACATATTCTTACATTTTTCATTTTTCGAACAGTTGTTTTGTTAGCACATAAAAAATATTGGTTAAAATATTAATAATTTATCTTTTAAGATAAAGTTTCTTAGGAGATGTCAGATTTTAAGGAAAAATTTGTGAGGGAAGTTTCTGGCTCAAATGAACCAACGCTATCTTTATCCTTTTATTCGCAATGCAAGACGCAAACATCGTATATCATATCATTCAAAATATCATCTTAACCTTATTGTGAGGCATCAACAAGCAGATGTATCAAGCACATAATGAGTTGATTAGTTATCGATCGGGTATCGACACCCCATCGAGACCCCTGCCGAGATCGCATCTGCCGGACACTGGCCCTGAGATCTGATAACTTCGTGGGTGGAATTGGCGTTTAGTAAATTATGATTGACCGTTGTTGGTGGCGGATCCATCACAGGTTTAAATCACCTGACCCCGTGTAATACTTTTATTTCGAGAAAGGATGGTTTATATTGTAGGAAGTAGGTATGGTTATAGAATCAGGGAAATAGAAATAAAATTATTAAAAATGCATTGCTTTCGTATTCGGATAAATAAAATGATCATCAAGATATACACTGAAAAAGGAGCTCTACTTGTGTCAAGATATTCAGTGATCTTGACAAATTGAGACCAAAATAAAAGTAAAGACACTGAATTAACAGACTTGCTTTTCCCATAAGAACATGAAGTTTCTTGAAGTATTTTACAAATTCTCTTGAATAGCTATTACTTTAAGACAAGAATATTTTTCTAAACATCAAAGATCTGTTTACAAAGACTCAGCTATTTAAACAAGATACTGTGAATTTGGCGGAAGACACAAACTCGCGCAGACCGACCAAAATTTAGTCGCGCAACAAACCCTAATGAGGGAAGATCAGTGTTGTGCTCTTAGCGGTAATTATGACAATCATCCAGTTACTGGAAGATTGGAATCTGGGCCGCTTAGTGGCGAAATCGAAGGTACGTATAATTTATTTCTGCATTATTTCAGTTCATATTATATACGATGGAGCTAAAATTAATACACGGACAGTAAAATCAAAAATAATCGACCCAGTTGTGTGTTATTTCAGTCCTTTTAAGAACGTAGGACATAAAAAATTTAAAACTTGTCCCAAAAAATGTTACTATGATTTTTATTATGAAGTATAATGTTTTTGTTTAAGCCTTTCCTGTATAAAGCACGAGGTTGTAAAAATGGCGTCCGTCTTTTTGGGTTCGTCGGGACAAAATTTTATTATCTTGTAAAAAGTTCTGTTGTCCTCAAAATTAAAATTAAAGACTTATTTCTTAGTTTAAGTTTATAAATCTTTGTTTGTGGCTCTCACTCTTTTGTAGTAAAGACCGTTTATTAGTAATAGTAATGAATAATTGCTATTATACTAAATTCAATTTTTTCATAAGTTAATTACATCATAATTTAATTATTACATCGGGGGTATTTTACTTACGCCATATATTAAGTTAAGCAAAATTGCACAGTGGTTCGTATAAAATTATGGTGAACGAACAAATTAATATTTTTAGAACAAAACTTAGGTGAGCCAAAGCTGCTCGTCTATTTAGCAGAGGAGCAGAATACTTCGCTAACGTCTGGAAATTTTGGAGATATAACTAGATTAAAGATTGGTATCGATAATTTGAAAAAAAGATGTAATTAAACGACATTCTAACTAAAGAGAAAGCTTCCTTTTTCCAGGTAGTTTCTTGCGGTTAAAACAAGTAGTTTATTATCTAACTGTGTTAGAAAATACGACAAATTTTGGTATGTAATACAGCGCTCGGAGAATAGCTGTTTTCTTTGTTCAAACCCTTATTTTATAAGGAATTTTCAAGGATTTAAAGAAATGATTCTTAATCTTACATATTTATATGTACCCTTGACAAACAGACTTCAGTCATATCTTTAAAATAATAATTTAAAAGATTTTAAAGTTCTTTTTTATCTACGTTAATTTCTCTTTCAAAAAATGTATGTATATTTTCATATTTGTAGCCTATAAAGACCTGGGATGTTAAATATGAGATCCTAAAACAAGACCGTCTTCAAAGGATTGTAAGATCTTGATCGAGTTGTACTTATATTTTTCACTTACATTTTATCGTATTAGTAAAGGTTTACTTATCTCAACAGGAATGCGTGTCCGGGCATACCCGACAAAACATAATTTGGTTTGCTTTCAGTAAAAAACGTCTTCGTCCGGCCAGCTGGCCCAAATTAAATGGCGTTAAGTAAACTCCTTCTGTGCTCCGGAAATGACCCTTTGATTTGTGCCCCTGCTGGAATCCCGACTGAGATTTACAAAAGTCATTGACATCCGTGTGTTTTTCTGAATTAATTATGTTTTTTATATTTACCACAACCATTCCGTTATTTATTGAAATCAGCGCTGCAGTTGTAACCGTTCCATAGATTTTTAAAGAATTTAGTGAATTCCACCTTTTAGCATTCCAGATATCTTATAGAACGAGCTTGCTTATGAACGCGTCTGAATTGGACCGATATTTGTACTGTCTTTTACGCTTTGCGCATTCTGTTGGCGAGTGATTAGAATAGTGGATTAGTATAGTGGACTTTAGAGAGTAGGTTCTGTAAATTAGGTTTATTATAATTATTGGGGCAATGTTTTTATATGATTTATTTAGATATATTATGGTCTTATTTGTTTAGACTTAAGGGAAACCCTTTATATTCCACTTTAAAGTTATAATTGAAGACCACAGGGGAAAAAGGAGGAATATCAGTTTAGCATTATTTTGAGTAATTTGCAATTAAATGTTTGAAACCTTATAACTTTAAGACAGTTATATGTACTAAAGGTAAAGTGTTGATAAAAAATAACTGAAAATCGTTTATTTGTTTTCTAAAAACACAAAAGAATATTAAAATTTTATTTCAAAAATGTGAAAATGGAGGAATATCACATTAAAAGTGGGAATGTAACCACTGTAAATATTATTAATGACCCCATAGTTACGCAATATACTAGTAATATCTAAAACAAAAACATAAAATTAGAAAACAAAGATGTGCAATAATGTCTTAAAACTCAGCTTAAACTATCCTAACAAAATCCTTAATCTTTAGCATCTTTGACATTGGAAAAATGCGGATTTTGGTAATCATTTTGGGCTTTCAAACTACAGAATCATTTTAAATGTTGTAAATCGTAAAAACATCTTTTATGTGTCCAAGAACTTCTATCAAGAATACCCAAAATTTTCTTAAAAGTAGGAAATGAAATTTTTTCTATGTTACGCCAACTTTATGGATGCCGCTGTACATAGAAAGTAATAAATAATAAATTCACACAATCATTGAACCATAAGTTTTAATTTTTGCAATTATTTTTTGATTCAATAATCATGTAATTAAAAAAGCTCTTATTACTTTAAAAATCGTTCAAAATGACCACCATGAACTTATTGGCAGTAATAAGTCAATTTTGGAACTCTGCCAAGAATTAACACCTGCCATTCTCAAAAATGTGAGAAGTGAGTTCCAAAATCGACTTTATTACTGCCAAGAAGTTTATGATGGTCATTTTGAAAAACTTTTAAAGTAATGAGAGAAATAAAAGTATTTGAATTCCTTTATCTTTTTTGCGATTTTTAATTTTGAAGGGCTTGCCATTTAAAAACGAATTAAGGTACTAAGCTCGGGTTTATGGTAAAATGATTCTTTTTAAAAGACCTTTAAAATGAGGTACCACACGGGATAGGGTTGCATTTAAAATTTTTGATCTCAACTCCCTAGCCTTGAAAACGTTGAATTACATATAAAAGAGCAGATTTATTAACCGACCAGATACACCTGAAATTTGGTGTCTCTGTCTTTACTAATAGCAAAGATATTTGCCCATACTAACACTTTTCGGACATCCTGTATAATTCACCTAAAAATCCCTATTTTTTTACTTTTTCTCTAAAGCCGCGCCTAGCAAAAATTTGATATTCCTGTAGAATTTTTCGAACCTAGTTTTAAAGCAAAAATTTAAATATTGTTATTTCGTTAATCACAGGAGACGATTTCAACTAAAGAAACTTGTTACACCGACTTTAGAACCATCTAAAATATAAAGATTTGTTATAAAACGGAAGTCGAAAATCTGCAGGCTGTGTTCGGAAATGGCGCACAAAAGATTTTTTTCTTTTAACTTTTTGTTACTTATTATTATTCAGCTTTGTCATGGCTAAGTGGATATAATATTTGATCGTCGTGCAGTTGCATGTTTGATCAAACCATATAAAATGGCTATTGCAATAAAATGTAGTTTTCTTTAGAAAATCCAAGAGAATTTTGATGTTGTGATGCACCGTTGGATCCGTAATAAAAAACTACATCTAGTTATACTATGAAAGTGTTATAGTTGTATATAATTTTTTTTAAGTTATTATCAAAAAAGTTATTTAGTTAACTTTGAACGCTCTGGTAAGACAAATGAAAGGTGATAAAATTATGGAGGTATTTTTGTGCAGATGTACACGTCTATTAGAACGATTTAAGGTTGGGTTTGCTTAGGTTGGGTTGGGTCATGGCACTCTAGATTAAAACAAAAAATTTGTTTTAAAAATGGCAAATTGGCACAAAAAGTAATAAAAATAATACAGTTGTACGTAAAATGATCTCTAGATTCCAAAAATCCAGAAATATACAGGGTGTCTCATTTGAAAATCTAAAGTTGGTGTCACTTCCGGCTAAACCGGAAGTCGTCGAAATTTGACAAGTACCTAGAAAAGTGACTTTTTATTAACCTATGACTCCTGCCAAGTTTCATCTTATTCGATTAAATACTAAAGAAATGGCAGCCGGAAAGTGATCTCGTTGACACCCGGTATTTTATTATTTGTCTATTTTTTGCAAAGCTATCGGCAACTTCTCGATAAGCCATTCCTCTTGTACAGTTTAAAACAATTTTAATTGGTTTATTAATAGCGCAAATAAACTACAAAATTGTAACAATAAATTTGTAAACGTAAGGAAATGTGTGTCATTTTTACCTGGTAAGGAAAGGTATAAAAATTAACGTTTTTCAAAACAACTAATGCATCTTTTAGGTAATTTTTGGAACTGTTTTTGCCACAACTGGCAAACTAACATAATTTTAAGACGCTGAAATTTACCTTTGTCAAGTTTTATCTCTATAGTTCTAATACAGGGTGTTCAGGAATGGATTTCCGTTTTCAAACTCGAATAACTTGGCAACCATGGACCTTAGCGGGGTTTAGTGGCGTTCGATAGATCGATGCAACAGTGTCTAGGGGATGGGTCAAACTTTATTACCCGGGCTTCCGCATGCGCAGAGGAAGGAACAATTTATAAATGATGCACTTGTTAATAAGTTTACCGATTTTCTAGCATCAGCCACGTAGTGCAGTGGTAAAGTATCCGCTTATTGACCGAGATGTGTTGGTTCGAATCCGTGCTCGGCCGCATCTTTTTTAAATTTTTGTCACTTAAAATGTTATAAAAAATTAGGAAATCGGCCCTAAAAGGTGTATTGGAAACGGGTTAGCACCCCTTCCTCGATAAAAATTTTGTTTTGTCTTTTTTTAAAGGTCCCGAGCAAAAAATTTATCGTGTCTAGGTACCTTAACCTAAAAATTATGATTTGTTTGTTGTCCAGAAAATCTAGCGAACGGTGGATCGGAGGGCACCATAAGGTCGGAACAGGGTTAGCACCTGGTTAGGGGCCCTAACCAGTCTCTTTCCTCGCAGGCGAAGAGGGATCGGTGCGAAAAAAATCCACTATTGTTCCTTCCTCTGCGCATGCGCAAGCCCGGGATAAAAGTTGTACCCATCCCCTAGACTCTTGTGCGTCGGTCAGGTGTGCATCGCACGTTCATTATTGAGTCATATATCAACGATATAACGATTCTTACACAGTTGCAAGACGAAGATTTTGTGCTTATTTCAACATTAGGCGTGTGGAGGACGCCCCAAGTAAAAACTTGGTAAAGTATCGTGAGTGCGGAGGTTAAGAGAAACATGATCAGCTCACTGTAAATGTGAAACCCCGTGGTCGTCCAAGGAATGCAACTGCTCCTGAGAATATTGAGGCTGCGCGTGCCGCGATTATTCGAAATCCAAGTGGATCAATTCGTAGAACATCACAAGCTCTGCAAATGCACAAATCAACTCTGGACACACAATTTTAAGGAGATGTTTGAAGTTTCATCCACACCAGATCCAAATAGTGCAAGAATTGAACCCAAATGACTTTATAAACCGTCGTCTGGGCCAGTTTTTTGCAAACGAACGAATTAACAATATTCTATTGTGACGAGGCGCATTCTAACCTTTCAGGCGGAGCTAATAAGCAAAATTGTCGCTATTGGGCATCAGACAATCCCAGGTAAAATCACGAAAAATCCCAACATAGTCCAAAGGTAACTGTTTGGTATGGTATACGATGTCGGCCGCAGGAATAATTTATCGGTCCGTATTTTTTTGAGAACCGTCGTCGCGTGACGTAGCCCATACTATAGTAATCGTTATTGTGCGATTCTTCGGGATTTTTTAGTACCTCAGCTACAAGAACGTTATGGCTTCAATCAGGATACATGATTTCAGCACATACAGCCAGAGCATCTATGGAAGTCGTTAAAGAATTATTCCCGGAAAAAGTCATTTCCCGCTTTGATGATCTCAACTGGCTGATTAGGTCTCCCTACCTCACCGACTGGACTTTTTTTTGTGGGGATACCTCAAAAGTAAAGTTTATGTTGATGGCCTACCACTTTGTAATAGTTAAAACAAAAAATATGGGACGAAATTAATGGAATACCACCTGAGATATGTTCAGCAGTTTTTGACCACATGAAGACGGCGCGCGGCGCAAAAGTGTTTCGACTGAAATGGAAGGCACCTCGACAATATAATTTTTAAAACATAAAATCGGCATATTCTGTGTGTTTTTGCATTAACAAATTATGTTTAAAACGTTAAGAAAACCTTCGTTAGTCTTTAAAAAGAAAATCCCTATAATAGGGCCTAACAAGGGATTAAAAATTTAATATGTAAAACCCTGTGGACCACTTTAAAAATGCACTGCATTAAATCTTATGCAATAGAAAACACAAGTAACCAGCAACCTGTTTGGTGCCACATACAATTTACAAAAAGTGAGAGTTTACTTGTAATGTAACACAATTTAATAATACACCAATAAATTATCTTTATTAGTGTCCGAACACCCTGTGGCGCTTCAGATATATCTCCAACGTATTAGCTTATCAAACAGCATGATTATAGGCAATTATAATTTGAAATTATAGTATGCGGATAATTTGATAGTACATATACAGTAGATACGATCGCAGTTAATACAAGGTAGATCTCCATGCATGTTACCGATATGCCATTGTTTAGAACATTGTTTACTTCTGACATAATTGTTAGGGCATAATCTATTACTTTAAAATATGTATGGTCGTTGCTGCAGGAGAATGAATTATTTAAATTATTTGCAGAATTAAAAATTATTACCATAGATTTAGAAACAAGGAGGAGATACCATTACTTACATTTTAAAGCAATCAGTGGTGTCAGAGCTATTCTTAATTTGGCAAACTATACGATCCCCCACCTACTGGGTAAGAACAGTTGTTGCCAGACTTTCAATAAGACATATTTTCAGATTGATAAACTGTCCTAAAATAACAGAATTATTATAGCTTAATATCTGCAGTCGTAAAGGCTGGTAGTTATATGCTAATTGTGCACCTAAGCAAACCTAAACATTAATAAAATATACCATATTCACTATTATTTTCGGGATAATAAATTTTTAATAATTTATTTCCATTGCAAGGTGACCAAATTTAGAATGCGAGTGGCAACGTTACTTTTTCTTTGGGACACGTTCCGTGGTCCTGTTCATTCATGGCTTTTAACAGATCGGAACATACGTGCTGCAGTATAATTTTGTGTGATTTTTGTTTTTTCCTAAAAGATCTTTCCCAAGAGCTTTGAAAAATGGCGCTTCAGGACCAAGTGTGTGTAAAAATGGATTATTTTCACAGGTTTAAGAGGATAGAATTATTTTGTGCATCGACCAGTGGTAGCAGAAATATCGAAAAGGTTTTTTGTTAATTAAAAAGTTAATATTCTGAATTAGCTGGAGCTTGTATCACTATACGTGTTTTCCGTCAAGAGCTCCCAAGCAATGGGGAGAATTCCAAATATTACAGAATTCATTAGCAATTCTTCTCCGGTCATCTTCCACGGGTGTGGGTATCAAAATATTATGTACGTACTGTTTTGTCAATTTTTGCGTCGGAGACTTCTTTTGCTATAGTGCATACTGTTGAATGCCTGAGTCTATAGCTAAATGCTATTCGTTCAATATGTATCTTCTTTAGTATGGGATGCACCCAAAATCGTCGTTTTTGTTAAGGTAGCATCTAATAAAATAGCACTTAGGATTAAGGTTTTCTCAGACCACATTTAGTCAAAGTACGCACGCTATTTCTATTTAAACGAGACTGATCAGTGATCATGAACGGAAAATGTGAATAGACAACAATTTAACTAAACGTATATGTAATGATTATGAAACGGAACGTATAGTGGGAATCAACCTTTACATAGGGGAGATTGTCTACGATTATATTATTTTCATGATTAACATAACCTCTAAAAAATATGATAATATAAAAAGAAAATTTTAAAAACTATAAATTTTTCCACTAAGCTACTCCTTTAGATTCGTAATTTACGCCGGAAAACATATAATTTTCGTAACATTAATTAATTTTGGCGTAATGTTTGTCTAGATAATTGTTAAACAAATAAAATATGTTTACCTACTTAGCTTTCAATAAAAGAAACACTTTACAGGTACCTACACAAAGTCCAACAATATACCACCAAAATGTCTAATAAGCACAAAATAATCGAAATAATGGCAAAATGCTTTCTGACAACATCGAAAACCCACAACAATGTTCCTAAAAACCAACTTGGATTTTACACGCCATAATCGGAATGACGCGCAGTGGGTTAAACATTGATTCTAGCAAATAATAATTCCAAAATAAAACAAAATAGGATTTTTTATAACTTTTATTACTTTTTCATCTGGTGATGTGCCATAAATGTTTTAGTAGTTCGGTTACAATTTTTCCATTTTTTACTTAGGTTGCTATTGAAAATTTTTAATAATTTTTTGACATTAACGAAATTTACGTCATCATCATCACTGTTGTTAAGACTGAACTTAAGTATGTAAACCATAAGCAGTATTCCTTTCTTTTCACCAAACCTCAAAAAGTTCTTGTCTTGGAATGGACATGATACCTAGAACAAACCATTCCTTAGTCAGTGGCAGAGCTTAGCAGATACACTTTGCTTGAAAGCAATCTTAGAAGATTACTAAACCAGAAAAAAAATCAGGACGAATCTAAGCGAATCCCAGTTTTGCGAAACTATTAAATAAAAAAAATATTTTTGGAAAAAATTAATTTTAAGAAACTTATTACCACTCAAACAAAAAAACATTGTGTCTAAAAAGTGCACATACGTCACACTAAGTCTCCAGTTATCACACACAAATAATATATACAGGGTGTTATAAAATTCATTGCATATATTGAAACCGGTAAATCCTGGTATGAATTCAGACTGATTAAAAATATTCATAAATGGCGCTTCACTATAAAAAAAAGGTAGATATCGGCCCTAAAAAAAATTTTTTTTTGGTAACTGCGTACCCCTACTAATAAATACAAATTGATATTCCGACAGGGAAGATAAGGATCTTGTAAAGCAAGCCATATACGATCATTATTACCGTCAGTATTAAAAAATATTGTCAGTAATATTGGTCGTGTACGGAGTATACAATGATGGAATAAAGTAAAGTATTGAAGATTTTTTAATATTTTAATATTTTTATAATACTGACAGTACTAGGGTTGTGTGAAATACTGACAGTGATAATGATCGTGTAGGGCCTTCTTGAACGAGGATATTACAACATGCAACCCATCATACATATAGGTATAAGTGGTCGCCTATAACGTAGAGCATAGCCAGTAGTAAAAGTATTACAAATAAAGATATTTCAACAAAATTTGATACCAAAAATTTTTAAGTGTTACGTTTTGTAAGTATTTTATATTTTAACTGCCCCGTAAGAGTTTTTACAGCTTATTGTTAGAAAAAACGCTATCTATCTATAATCAATAAGAAAGCGGTTAATTCTGAAAGGTCTCTCGTCCTCTCATGTTGCCGATTCGGCGCAAATCGATTTAGTGTTAATTGCATGATTTAAAAATATATTATAAAACGAGAGCTTTTTCTCATTTTTAATGTAATAAAAAGGTACGTATGTATTTTTTTGCATCGATATATATGTATATATGTAATATAACCCTCTGTGTGACGGGATGACTCTGTAAATAGCGAAGCAACAAGGAACACGAAATAGACAAGACGGGTTGAAGACTGTAGGAAAGAGACATACTGGTATACAGACGTAAGAAAAGGATGCCCATCTACATGGCATTCGATGTGAGGTGCTGCACATATTCTACCTATTGTAAGTTTTTCGGCTGCAAGAATTAGATACGGAATATGTATATATCTTCGGTACATGTAAATGTATGGCCATTTATATCCATCTCCCATCAATTGAGTGATTGTCTGTGTCCTCGAGGTATTTTCTGAATTAGGACACTTTTAAATTAGAGGTTTGCAAATATGATTGACACGTGTCAACGGCCGCTATTAAAATTTCACGTGGGATTGAGTATATCGTCCCTTCTTGCCAGTGGCGGCTGGTGAAATTTCAAAGTTATATATCTCTGTTCCTACTTACAGGACCCGTGCCAAATTAAGGAGTTTTGATAATGAGCCCCCTGGGTATGTTTTGGTAAAGAAAAAAAACATTTTGTAATTTGCGACAAAAAGTTGAATTTTTGGTGCGCCCCTCCCACGAAAAAAATAGACACGTCTAGGTATTTTATTTATTATTTTATCTAAACAAATGTTACATCAGTTTGTCGGCACTTTTTAAATTTTGAGAGAAAAAAATGTGTTAGGAGAAAGCTATAGTCATTTGAATTTTTTGTAAAATTATATTTTAGGCTTAAAAAAATTCAAATGACTATAACTTTCTACTAACACATTTTTCTCTCAAAATTTAAAAACTGTCGACAAAATGATGTAAAATTTGTTTAGAAAAAAAAAAGAAATCAAATACCTAGACGTGTTCATTTTTTTCTTGGGAGGGGCGCACCAAAAATTCAACTTTTTGTCGCAAATTACAAAATGTTTTTTTTTCTTTATCAAAACATTCCCAGTGGGCTCACTATTAAATCCCCTAAATTTGGTACGGGTCCTGTAAGTATGCACAGAGATAAACAACTTTGAAATTTCACCAACCGCCACTGCCTCTTGCTGAAAGTCAATGAGTATAACCTTTTTAAACAGTATATGGTAAAGTTCACTAAAACCAGGTAACAGGACTCTCACTGATTTTTAATTTTCGCGGCAGAAGAAAAACCAAGCAATTGTTAATGTGCTTGCTTTTTGATCTTGTAAGTTTTTTTTTGGAGAATGTTTTTAAATAGCGCAAAAATTTCACCTACGTCACAAATCCACATACGACATTGCGAAAAGCTATCAGAAAATATTGATACTACTTCTGCCTCCTTCTAATTTGTACCCTAAAACAACGACAGAATACATTTGATTTCATTAAAAGAATAAATGATTAAACTTAAGAACTGGCCCATTGACAGGTTAAGTGCTGGGTGTGTTATTCGTAGTAATCTAAAGCGCGTCTATTTGCTCAGATTCTCTGTACTTTTATTTGTCAAAGTGTATCCTGAGAGGCACTCACAGAGAAAACAGTCGTAATAGCCAGATTATCAGCTGATATCGGATTTTTTTTTCATTTACAATTAACAGAAAAGGAGTCTTAAAATTGTATACAGATTTTATTTCTTATCTTCAGAATCTGGCAATATCGAATTTGGAACTCCGATTGGTTTTAAAACTATTTTTCAAATATAAATAACGTTGAACAGCTGAATTTTTCTAAAGCATAATTGGCCCAGTCTCTCTATCTTGATCTTATCTGCAATTGTTCTGTGTATTTTTTATGCATCACCATGTGTAAGTTAAAAAGTGAGTTTCTAAAAAATGAGACACACTGTATATTACCAAAAGATATTGATAGAGAGATCTTCAAGCCAATTTTTCTTAGTTAAATAAAATGCTGAAGGTTTTTAGTTTTGACTTTTTTAACTCGCCATTTACTATGATCGAAAGACCTGCCTGACTGTTTCAAAAATAATCACCAATAATTACTGATATTTGATCCGCTTGGTTTCAAAAACTGATAAATCCATTTTCCACACAAAATGAGTTTGATACGGCTATAGAATATTCTTTTAATTCCCTATAACTCTGCGTGAAGTTTATATTTCAACATCCAACAAATCCCTACAATATTTGCGGTCAAAATATTATATAAGTTTCAAAATCCGGAAACTCGGCGAACGTTTGAAACAAACTCCAGAAGTTCCAATACTGCAAATCACAACTGCGCTTGAGGAGTCACGTAGTCACAGATAAAGTAGACCCTGGACGCAATACCGATTTATGTAAACCGACAGAATATGATATTCCTGACTTAGTTGTTTGACGTTTTTCGACTTTATATTTGTGTTATTTTACTAAATTTGTGTTTAATTTTTTTTAAATTAAAATTTAAAAAAAACTACCGGTTCTTTTTTATCTAAAATAGAGGAAATAGGGAACCAGCTCACACAAGTCAGTAACAAAACCCGACAAATCCAAAGTTTAAAATGAAAACCCAACAAATCCATTTTTTAATGAACATTTTTCAAATTTATTTAGGTTTTTTCACATGAAAACTGTTTTTAGCTGTTATTATGATGAACTAAAAATGTGTTTTAAGATTTTTTAAATAAACCATTTACAACATTGAAACAATTTCATGCGATTTTCCAAAATTTGACCTATGTGGATTTATCGGTTTTTAAACCAAGCGACTTAATTTCAATCACTAGCGATTTCGAGGTTCTAAAAACAAGATAAAAACTCTTCTGAGCTCTGTTGTTCTACTAAAGTAATAAAACATTGATCAATAAAAGTTCCTTTTATATAAAATCTAATTCAACATCAAATAAGCCAGTATACCTAACATTGAATATAGCGTTACATAGTTTATTCCCTAGAGCCATTTTAAATTTAAAAACAATATCTTATTAGTTCGCCAATGGAAATAATTAATAATTGTTGTAGGAGTTTCGTAATTTATTGGATTCTTAAAAAAATCTACTCGTTTCTACCAGAAGTAACCTTGTTCGAGTTAGATTTAGCCCGAAACTAGAATTTTATATATGATTTGGTACTGACTCGGAACGAACTAGATCACTATCCGATAAATACGGAACACACCCGCACGTGCGTGTTGGAGAAAGGTGATTGTTAGCAGCTTTAGAGATAAAATAGTTAAATGAACGCAACGACTTTATTCAGTATTCATTTATGAAATATAGTTTTACTGAATAAAAAATATTACCGTTCAAGGATTTATCTGGTGCACCGTCTTAGAAATTATCTAAGATGTGAGTAAACTGTTATTTAGGGCATATTTTTAGTGGTAACTGATGTAAGTAATATAGAAGGAAGGTTATCCTTAAAATATGTTTTCCTACGACCACCTATGAAACTGAGAAAAAAGCACGGTTAACTGGGCGAGAAAGTACCTTATATCACACGCTTGTTGAAAAGTACTTTACAACACACTTGTTGAAAAGTACTTGTCAACATGACATTGAAATAGATGGTGCCTATTTCATTTGTTTTATTTTCAGCACACTTGATGAAAATATTAGTGTTGAAAGTGAGGGTTTTAAAAGACAGAAATTGAGTTTTTTTTGTAAATATTTTTGTGATCGTAGGAAAAATATTGTACATTACTCGTGTGAAAGTAATTTTAGCACACTCGTGGGATCATCGCACTCGGCTGTCGCCCCGTGCGACAACATTCCCACTCGTGTGAAAAATGTCACTTTCAACACTTGTTATGTAATATACTATTACGTGTATTTATGTCAACTACATGGTCTTCACACGCAAGAGAGGGCTAACAATCACATTAAGGGTCTGAGAACCTGAAACCTCATAAAGTTACTCGGCCAGTTTTGACCTTTTTTGTATTGCTATGAACTAGTGGAAAAATTTTTCATTTGTATAGTCGCCAGTTTGCTGTCCAACAAGCATACCAGCATGTTTGACAGTGTGAATGCTTCACAAGTTTTCTAACTGACGACGTGCGATCTTCGATCTCCTCGTACAACTTTTCTGGCACGACTTACTTTAAATAAAATACTAGAACAAATAAATTATGGTTTAAAAAACTAAAAAATATGCTTTTATGAGTAGCGCACTACAAAGTTAAAAATAAATATTTTCCTTTTATAGTTAACAGAAAACCGAGGTGTGCAGTACGCGCATCGTACGAAAAGTAAAGCAACTTACAAACTGCGCCTTCCTTTACTCCGCACACATGCATTCCTCGGTTTTCTGTTAACTTCTACAGTTATAAAACATTTGGTCTTTAAATAGGTAATTAAATTTAAAAGCGTGGGGCGCACTAACATATATAGCGGTCTAGGCACACATCATATTTTGTTTATTATGTCTAGACCGCTATATAACTGCGCCCCACGCTATTAAATTTAATTTTCTATCTAAAAACCAAATGTTTTATGATGTAAAAGTTAACAGAAAACCAGGGTATGCAGGTGTGAGGAGTAGAGGGAGGCGCAATTTGTAAGTTGCTTCACACGATGCGCACTGCACACTCCAGTTTTCTGTTAAGTATAGAACAAATATTTATTTGTATCTTTTAGTGCGCTACTCATAAAAGCGTGATTTTTTTTGTTCTTTAGTGAATTAGGTTTGGGACGTACACGAGGTCTCAAAAATAAAATTAACTCTTTTTATTACCGACTTTACAAAAAAAGTACCTATATCTTCATAAAAAGTTCTACGTTGTAAAGAAAGCATGGTTATTCAAAAACTCGATGAAGGACAATACAGGGTAGCTCAAAAAGCTGAAAGTCACAATTTCAATTTAAATTTTTTAGCCAGCCTGTATGCCCTAGATAAAATGTTTGAATATTTACAATGTAGAACTTTTTATGAAGATATAGTTTTTTGCAATGGCTCTATTAAAAAATTTATTTTATTTTTGGAACCTCCTGTATGTTCCAAACCTAATTCACTAACATAAAAACAATTAACTCTAGTACGTACATTTGCAGTGACAGTTTACCTTTAAATAACGATTTTGCCTTTTTAGCTTCACATGGATTAGGGCTTTTTTATTTTTGAGCCACCCTGTATGTACTAGATCAAATTTTTAAATGGCAATGCTATTTTCTCACGATGCAGAACTTTTTATAAAGATGCACTTTTTTCGTAAAATCAATAATAAAGAATTTTACATTTCGAACACATGATGTATATTTTTTAAAAACGTATTTTTGTTTTGTATATTTGCAGTGGCAGTTTACCTTTAAATAACGATTTTGTCTTTAGCTTCACGTGGATCAGGACATTTGTGAGCCACCCTCTATGTACTAGATCAAATTTTTAAATGGCAATGCTATTTTCTCACGATGCAGAACATTTTATAAAGAGACACTTTTTTTTCTTAAAATCATAAATAAAAATTTTTCCATTTCGCAGACATGTTGTATATTTTTTTAATGAAAAAAAAAACATATTGTTGCATTGTCATCGGAATTGCATAAGATTGCAAAGTTTCAAATCGATACGACAATTAGAAGTGGGTGAAAAGTGAAATGTTATTGCAACAGTGTGGGTCTGCTCTCTTCTCAGATGAGACCAGGATGGGCCTCTATGGTAGTGACCGAAACATAAAAGTGTACCAGAGACCAAGAGAGCGATTTGCTGCACTGAAGAGCGGGTTGTTTATGGAGGTGGTTCCTGCATGATCTGGGGTGTAATTTCTATGGGATCATGATTGACCCTGTTTTCATCCGTAGGGACGACTGTGGTCACATGTCACGTGGTACATCGATGAGATTTTAGCAGGTTACATCGACTACATTTCAGACGAATTTATTTTTACGCACGCATGACAATGTGAGGCCGCATACCACAAGAATCGTGCAAGATTATGTACATTACAGAAGTCAGTTTTCGGGTTGACGTGATATTTCATTAAAATTTAGAAACGTCAAATGCAGGTTTTTAAAAATCATGTAAAAAGTAATATTGGGCCAATATACATCTAATTTTTCACTATTGTGGAAAAAATATTGTATGAAATCCATGCATAAAGTGTCTTTTTTACTTATGGGATTGCCGCACTCGCCTGCGGCTCGTGAGGTTAAATTCCCTATGCGTAAAAAAGTACCACTTTATGCTCTTGTTGCATAAATATATATACTTAAATTGCTCTTTTCTTTATACATTTTTAATCAAGCTCACAGATACGTTCATGATACAAAACTTAGTTGTCTTATTCGTACACTTATCAGTATAAAACCTTGATTGTCAAATTAACCTTCTTAGCAATAGTGAATTTCGGTATTATAGTCTATTAGGAATATAATCTCCTGTTGGCCTAAATTAATTAGATTATTCCAAAAAAAAACACAAATTTACTTAAACTATATCCAAAAATAGATAATATTAGTAATATTTTAAACATACCGCAAGGTTTTTCACATAAATTTAGAATTCCAACTAATCGCAAGTTTACTTACGATAAGTATTCTTGTAGGTACTGAGGAACCACCAAACACTTGTAAGAGTATATGTGATATGACCCATGTATCCGTCAAATATTGACAATTCCAGAAAATATAATATACTTAGACATAGCGATACCGGCAAATCATCCAATGTAGGTTGCCTGGTTTTATTTGCGTTTCTTAAAATGTACAGTGCATCCTAAATTCAATGAGTATAACAATATCGGCGAGTCTCCTTGAAATTTTTAAACAATATTTACTTAGATTCACTATCGCTAATTTAACAGTTAAGATTTTACATCGACAAATGCAAAAATAATACTAAGATTGGTACTGTAAATTTATATCTCGGTTATTTCGCAAATACAGGGTGTTACGAAATTCTCTGGATATATTGAAATGACTGACTCCTGGGGTAGTCTACAGACATACCCAATACTTTTTTTTCTTAAATCGAACATTTTAAAAATTTTCTAAAATATCCTAAAACCAGTCCATATTCGACGCACTTGGCTGAGCGAACACCTGGCGACATAAAGCCTGGTAGAAAATTGCGCGCGAAAAACTTAAAACAATTGAATTTGTTGTAACGTTGCCAGACATATATATATATATATATATATATATATATATATATATATATATATATATATATATATATATATATATATATATATAGATAGATAGATAGATAGATAGATAGTTTATTGATGCTATTACACATATCTGCATTTGCATACGTCAACATTTTAATGTTAATAATACAATTTAAAAATTGATAAAATACTTAAGCTAATTTAAAAAAAATAAATATATAACTATTAACACATAAAGTACAAGACTAAACACTACATTTTAAAATTAATATTAAGAAGTACATCACAATTAAGATACTCCTCAGTAGAATAGAAGGCATGTCGTATCAACATACTTTTTACAGCAGCCTTGAACCGTGTCAGTGGTAAGCTTCGCACTGTCAGAGGGAGTTTGTTGAAAAATTTTATAGCCAGATAACCAGGGCCATCCTGACATCTCTTTAATCGACAGAAGCTCACTACAAAGTTGTTTTTCTGTCTTGTATCATGGTGATGAACATCACCATGAGTCCTGTACAGATCCTCATTTTTTTTAAAGTAAATTACATTCTCCAGAATATACACACATGGAAATGTCAGTATACCAAGCCTTTCAAACAAGAATCTACAATCATCCCTGTAACCCAAACCAGAGATAATCCTGATCGCTCTTCTCTGTAAACCAAAAATCCTCCTTGACCGCGCTGCATGACCCCAAGCAAGGACGCCATACACCATGGTAGAGTGAAAAGTACCAAAGTACGCTGTTCTTAAAACACCCTGCGAAACAGAGTCAGCGAGAGCACGTATATATGGTAACCGTTAATAGTATAGCTAAAATTGAATTATTTGAGTCACAGATATCAAATTCTTGTTTGAGGTACAAGTAAAATTTATTTCATACAACTTCTTGTATGTTTTAGTACCTGGTAAAGACATGTGCGTGTTTACTGCACATTTTCTGTGTAGTAGAGGTGAGTAGAGGTGTATGCTGTATGTATCTTTTTATACCATTTTCAAATGTATCTAGCAATACATCAGTTGTATAATAAATAGTTTTTTTTTTACTTTTTATACGTATTTTCCGTGTTCCTGTATAATAAAAATGTGCAAGAATACATGCAAATAATTATTTTCAAGTAACGAGTATTCGTTGATCTACATAATTTCATCATGCAAGATCCCTACCTTAAATAATAAATTAGTTAATTGAACCATTCCCGTTTCGCGTTTTTAAAAGCTACATAGGCGTATATATCTAAGGGGAAATGGAAATATTTATAAATCATTATTGGTGTTTAACTTAATTCAAATTTTCAATTAAAAGTCAATGACTTGTATTCGAACAAGGTTATATCTATCGACTTAAAAAAATATTGAAAAAGGTGCTAATTTTACACTGGGAAAATGCTTTAGCCAATTTGATAGTATAAAAAAGTTTTAGGAATCACTCCTTCAACTTGTATGATTTCTACGACCCCATTGATAATAGTTTTTTACATAACTAATGGAATCAACGCATCATCATCATCGCGCAGGGGTGGATTTAGAATTTCGTCTAGGGTGGGGGGCAACGTCACCTCTAGCTACACAAAAGCATAGACCAAAAAAAACCGGCAAGTTCGCGTGCGACATCGCTTTTGTATTATTTAGGGTTATAAGAAGTGAACACTATTTCATTATGGACAAAAAATGTAAACCTGTTCTCACGAAAACAGAACGGTTGGTCATCTTAACTTACAAATATTCTAGCATTCTTTTATTTATACATTCTATCTATTTGGACTGATATACAAAAAATTTTCTAAAACCCATTTTTTAGAAGCACGTTTCTTCGGAAATATATTTTCTCTAAAACAGAACTTTTCGATAATACAGTTATTTGAAAACTGGGGACGTTTTCTAATTTTTTATTTTAAAAGAATTTTTCGAAACTACATTTTTTAAGGAGAACATGTCTTTTGAAAGTTCATTTTTTCATTGTTTCGAAAAAAACTTTGAATATTCATATTAAAGAAAAAAAGCAGGCCTTTTTAAGGAAATAATAATTGACTACAGAGTAACGTAGCAGATACAGGAAACAAACCTGGCCGACCACAAAAATGGTTCGTTGACGGTTTCTGTCTTTTTTATTGACATTTTGTAACGCTAGTTGAGTTCGTAATTTAATTTTTAAAAAACTGTGTTTTTCTTTTCGGAAAATGTAGTTTTGAAAGATCCTTTTTTGAAAAAAAAAATATTTTTTAAAAAATGTTGTACATCCGTTTCTGAATAAGCATCTTTCGATGAAGCTGTTTTTCGACAAAATTTACCTAATTTAACATCGAAATGTTTTTTGAAAAACGAAACACTACACGTGGCAGGACCAATTGTTCTGATGAGTTAAAATGTTCTTAAAAGTTCTATTTAATCTGACTCTGTTGAAGGACGCTCATGAGAGGTAATGAGTATTTTACCACATCGCGTTATTATTCCCTAGAGGCCGCGCGGCGTGTCACTTATTTGTTAAACGTTATTGCGTATATAAACAGCATCATCATTTTAAAAATTAGTAGTCAACAAACGAAGTATCAAAAAATGAACGGTACTGTAAAAGGACGAAATTCTGTGGTATGTAAAAACCTGCGGGCTTATTTTAGGGAATATTGTAACTCAAGCAGTATTCATGGGTTTAGATATTTTGGCGAGAAGAGAAGTTATATCGAAAGGTAAGTAAAATCTAACATAAATACAACTGGGTAAAAAATAAACCTCACCACGGTGTGCCTGAACATGATTTAAATGAAAAGATTTTGCCCTATAAAAATCCTTTCTAATATTGAGTTCCTCGTTCATCCTGAGAATCGGCGGATGAGCCGTTTTCGAGAAAAGTCTGTTATAATAAACATCAACAGCCAGATTCTCCAACGCTAGTCCGGTCTAATTTGACAACCACAAGGTTTTAAACTGACAGGTGTAAGAATAAGACATCTAAGTTGTATACTATGAATTTATTTTTTCGCAAATTTATAAAGAAAAGGGCAATTTTAGTACATACTTTCGATACTAATAGAACTAAATTCATTGGAGCAATTCGTTCCAAGACGAAAATCATTTGGAAACCAAGGAAAAAGCTAAAATATCGGAATAATTCTTAAGTTTTTAATGACGACTTATTAACAATTACAGGACAAAAACCTGTCAAAACATAACTGATCAACTATAAGATCTTAATTTAAACCAGTACTAAATCTTAAACCTTCTTAGTGAATCTGAACGTAAAATTTTCATATGCCATTGCTATATCTATCCATAAAAATTATATTTATAGTCCTCGTCAACTATTGTTACCATTTATAAAAAGAAACAACTATAAAATAGCTCTGTTCGTAGAGAAATCATAAACCGATCAGCGCCAATCAGGTTTCAGCTATTTGGTCACATGACAGTGTGCGGACTGGTTTCCAGCAATTTTATTGGCTCTGACTAGTTTGTGATTCTTCTGCGAACAGAGCTAATAACTCGCAAACCCGAGCAAAAAATCGCCAGCAGAGATAAGAATTTTAGTCCAGGCGCATATATGAAATTAATTATATTTTTCGACTATTGTATTGTTTTAGTTTTCCTTGCAAGTTCAAAAGGCCGGAAAAGAGGTGTAACGTAATTTAAATACACTGTTTGTAATAAATTTAATCAATAATTTCCCACAAAAATTTAAAAAAAAATTATTTTATATTTTTTATTTAGACGGTTTAGAAAACTTCGCCTGGACTAATTACTGGCGATATCTTAGACAGTCGGCATATCCAGACAAGAAATTTTTGACGGATACTATACATTCATTTAATTGTTTTTTTTTTGTTTAATCACCTTGGTAATCATGTCTTTTATAAAATCACTAACATTACGACGGGTTATATTTTTTGAAAGTTCAACATGTCGAAACACCGAGCAAAAACGCACGATGAAAATCGTCTTAAAGTGTGTATCCTCTGTTTAGAAAAAAGAGAGGAATGTTTGCTTTAACAAGAACATTACAAGCTCATCTCAAAAGGTTGTTATTTCAAAACTATGCTGACAGTGATACCATTCCTGGAGTATTGTGGAGTTTATGTAAGAGATAAATTAGTCGACTTGTCAATATTTGAATCGCAAGGAAGAAGTTACGCGTTCAAAAGATAATACGATATATGCACTTGTAAAATTTCTAAAATAGCTAGAAGCACGCCTCTGAAAAAAAAAGATTGTTTTTGTTTGGATATGCCGAATATCTCTAGTATTTAGTCCAGGCGAATATAGGTTTTCTGAACCTTTTAAATGAATAATAAAATAAATTTGTTATATGTACAAAATATTGTTTAAATGTATTACAAATAGTTTATTTAAATTAGCTTACACCTTTTTTCAAGCCTTGCAAGGAAAACTTAAGACAATACAGTAGTCGGAAAATATAATTAATTTATTATATGCGCTTGGACTAAAATTCTTATACCGGCTGGCGATTTTTTGCTCGGGTATGCGAGTTATTTTATAGAGTTATTTTATAAATGATAACAATAGTTGACGAGGACTATAGAAAAAAAATTTATGGATAGATGCAACTGCGAATGAAAATTTTGATTTTTACTATAGAAAAACAAACTTTTCTCAAAAACGGCCACCGATTTTAACTTTTCATGCAAAATACTCAGGATAAACAAATAACTCAATATTAGAAAGAATTTTTACAGGGCAAAAACTTTTCATTTAAATCATGCTCAGGTACACCGTGTGACATAATTAGATTCCTAACAGTCTCTCTTTCTAACGATCCTACTATTTCCCAAACTGATACGAAAAAGGCGAAAGGGGCCTAAAGTGATATTATTTTCTTTTACTGTTCATAAATAGAACACCATATCAAAGGAAATTGGGGATTTATTTTTAATAAAAGAAATGTTTATGTTTTATTACAGTTACACGTTGGTTAAATTTATCGTAAATTTGGCTTTTATAATATGAAGTACATTCTTATCACGAAATTACCTATGCCCTATCACGAAATTAAATTATCCATCAAGGAATTACCACATAGCTTTGTTTTTTCTTTATGCTGTATTTTTACCAAAAAAAAAATAGCATAAATCTGAAATAAATTCTTTGAGAATATGTCTATAGTTGTGGTACCTTTGGGCTATCAATAGTAAAGCTTTCCATAAACCAGAATATAAAAAAGTATTGAAAATATCACGAATACACCTTAATTTATCCTATAATAGGAATATCTCGTTAAACTGACAGGTGCAAATAAATATATTTTCGTTTTAGGGGTTGGTGGTTTATAGTATTTGTAACATGCTTATCAACATGCGCTTATTGTATATCACTGATTTATGCCAAATGGGAAAGCAGTCCAGTGATTGTTAGCTTTTCAACAACGGAAACTCCCATTTATGAAATACCATTCCCAGCAGTTACTATCTGCCCGGAAACAAAAACCGACAAATCAGTGTACGATCAATCTGCCATTTTAAATAAATTATTAAACAACGAAACATTGACACCAAGGGAGTAAGTATTTTGTTTATTACGTCATGAATTATTACAGCTATGTTTCTTGTTAAGTTAAGGTAAGACTAGGCACCTTAACTGTAGAATCGATTGAGAGGAAAGATTGTGGGTCTGGTGAAGAAAAGCAACTTGAAGATTAATAAGATGGTAAGGCAATAAGACCAGATTAGGCAAAGGGTTTAAATTTCTTTATAGTGAATTAATTTGAGTAAATATACACCAAATGACACAAAAGTATCGAAAGTGTGAGGGAGCTGTAGGGCTGTCTGTGGATAGAAAGAATAACGTAATGTGGATGCCCGCCAAGTTTGCTGCAACAAAGAAGAAAAGGAAAGAATATAGCGATGGCTAATCTTTCCCATTAGATAACCAGCAATACTTCCACAGGCGAAAAAAAAACGATAAAATGTTGAACATATCCTTATTTATTTGTCATTTCCTGGTGCACTTTCGTCAGGACGGATGGAAAGAAATCTGATTCCTCCGTTATTATCAGGAAAAGAAAAAAGAACATTGCGATTGCTCAAATTTGTTCCAGTGTAAACTGTCTATAAAACTGACCAATCTGGTGAATTCTTGTTGAGTTGTTTTTTCTGTCATCGTTCTGAATCTAAATTGGATGGACCATAGATAGCTAATTCTTTAAGAAAATATTTTATCCGGAAGGAGAGGACTGAGGGTTTTAGTTTGCTTAGGTTTGTTATGCACACAACATCAAAAATGCCGATCCCATAATATAAAAGGGGGCAGAGACAAAGTCAAGGACGATTTTAGTTCTCAGAGCAAATTAAGAACGTTTATTGTAAGAATGGATCCTGTTGGAGTTTGGTGAAGGTTTGGGGATATTTTTTAACTGCATTTGGAGCTTTTAAATCGTCCATAAACTAACACATTCACTCATACATTAAACACTAAGGAACTGCTTTTTAACGCTGAAAATTTATGTATCCATTTTTTAAGGTATCAGCAAGCTTCATACATGGATTTAATCTGTGACTATGACATGTCAAAGGACTTGAAGGGTGCTTACTCCAGAGAAAATGAAACTTTTAATAATCAATACTACACAGAAAACTTTTTTGATTTTCTTAATGAAGTAAGTATAATATCGTCATTTTGCACATATGAATATCGAATTACTTAAAATAAAACTAAACTGTCTTTAGCAAAATATCTTCTCGTAATTTAAATAACCCAAGGTATTCGAACTATCGAAAAGCATTTTTATGTTAAGGCGGCATTCTCCACGTGGCGTCCACGTTGGCCAACTTAAGTTCATTTTTGCACAGTTGTTTGCTTTATTTTTCTTTTGTATGATCACTGTGACAATATTAACCGTAGATTTATATCACATATGTATTTTTAGCGTATTAATAAAAGTTCTAAAATATTTTATGATTTATTTTAGGAACACAATATTTACAAAGAATATTGAGGTCCTA
This sequence comes from Philopedon plagiatum, assembly GCA_963971165.1. Taxonomy (NCBI): domain Eukaryota; kingdom Metazoa; phylum Arthropoda; class Insecta; order Coleoptera; family Curculionidae; genus Philopedon; species Philopedon plagiatum. Next base: position 125,305,440 of record OZ020189.1, on the reverse strand, counting down.
GTGACAGAAAAAATGTCACCATAGATATTTTATCATATTAATCTTTTGAATGAAATTATTATACACGTTGAAACTTTAAATAATTGACAGGAAATTGCTTGCAGGATATGAATCTATACTCAATATACTTATAATGTTATTGTTAAAAATTTTAAAGCCGAAAAACCATGTCAATAGGAAATTGGGTTGGCCAACGTGGAAGCCACGTGAAGAATGCCGCCTTAAGTGGCGAAAAAAGTTTAATACAATTAATAGTATTATTTGTATAGTATAGTATTGTATAGTAGTTTTTATTAAATATGATTCTTACTTGCGAGGCGGTCTGACTTGAATATTTTTACCTGAACGAATCGATTTGAAAGTAGGGATACCGATAATTATCGATACATTGATGTGTATCCACATATCAATTTTTATCGATATCGATATTTGTCTACATATCAAAATTTCTGTATTTATCAACATTTGTCGATATATCGATATTTATCGATACATATCGATTTATCGATACTTATCGATGTATCGATATTTTTTAATATACCTATTGTTATTTGATATATCGATAAATAGCGATACATAACCCCTATCTAAGTTTTGCGGACCTACTAAATTATTGCCCCGATAATGTTTTGATATTTAAATAAGTTTTTATTGTATATTTATCTTTAATCTTCCAAAAATGAGATTTTTTTAGATATTTGGTAAAAATTAGTCAGTATTATAACCCTAAAAGGTATATAGAAACTACCAAAAACTAATATTAATTTGTATGGACCAGTATCATCTTACATAATATGTTTAAATCAGAGTTGGGCAAACTACTTGAAAAAAGTAGTGGAGTATAACTACTAACTACTTTAGCAAAAAAGTAGTTAGACTACTAATATTTAACTACGTAAAATTGAGAATAAATTCTCTAAACCACCTGAAAATTCCTTATACAATAAGGATTTGAACAAATCATGGTAAAACAGTTATTCTCCGGGCTATATGCCCCTCCGAGCGCTGGATTACATACCATTTGCCGTATTTTGACTAACACTGTCAGACAACAAAATACTTTAAACCAAGTATTTTGTTGTCTAACAGTGTTAGTCAAAATACGGGAAATTTTGGTATATCGTCACTGGAAAGGTAAAAGGTCTAAAGCGCCAATATGGGCGAAAATGAGTTATTTACATGACTGAAAAGCCCCTTTTTTTCTGCATCGGTTTGTCTGAGTTTTTTAGCAATCTGAGCACTTTACTGGCGCTTTAGTCACCACAAAATTGGTACCTATATTTTTGATTATTTGCTAAAGGGTCATCAAAATCTACCTCTTGTAACGTAAGGTCAAATAAGTCTACTCGATTAGAAAAAAAAATCCCATAAGCTACTTAAGTTTGCTTTATTTTTTACTTTTGGGTCGGTTGAATCTATTTGATATGCTATAGATTACTTTTTTTGCTCAGTTAGTCAATTTGTGACGTCTTATAATAATAGGTATTATTAACATAACCTATTTTACATTTGTGAGAATATAAGACCAATGGCGTATTAGTCAAAATAGCTTGGCAAGATTTATGGGCTCCTGGCGGTTAACCTAGTTTTGTGGGCAGTACATATTGATGCCTTTAGTTCTTAGTCAAAACATTGTAAATATTTTTAGCCGATAATGTTACTTAAGCAAAATCAGTATAGGGGAAAGCGAAAGCGGGGGAATACCACGCACCTAAGGACAGTTGTTCATGAAAATGTTAGTTTATAAACAAACACTTTCAAAATTTCACAGCAGGTTATCACCTATATAAGACAACTTATCCACTACCAAAACCAAATCCAAGTCAAAGGGAATAAAAATAAGAATGCAAATTCCAAGATATTGTCATTGCGCGGTATTGCCCCGCCTACTGGGTAAAGCCGCGCAGGATATGGGGTAATAGCGCGCATTGATGAAAAAGTGCTGATAAAGTAAATTTTATTATAAATGGCTTTAATATTTATTAGCTGTTCGTAAGTAAGTTTTTGATTATTTATTACGTTTCTTCTTATCTGTCTTAATACACATATCGCACGTGTACCCCTCGGCGGATTCCCAACCACGACACTCTGCATGGGACCAATGAGAACATATTACACAGCGGTACCACACTTCATTATCGCGGTCAAATTCACCACAAACCAAGCATACATCAAAATCATGAGCTGGATCTACGTCTTCGAGTTCATTATCGTCACATAACTGACTCTCATCAAAACTTTCATCAGACTCATCAGACTCATCATCAAACCGTATGTTTCTTACTCCAGGCTTCTTACTTGCAGGAGGTTCTTTTACAGACGGTTTTTGTGTTTTTTTAGACTTTCTTTCTCTTGACTCTTCATTTTTCAATTCTTCTTCATATTTTTTACGATTCATTTTTTCTTGTTTGACTTCTAGTGGAGCTTTAAGTGGTGTTGATGTACAAATTTCTGCGTGTTGCTTAGGTCGTGATTTAGAAGTATCTTTTTTTGGCTGGCTTGGAATTGGTGCTAGCGTTTCAATAGCGACTTCTGACGATGGCAAAACGTTGTAACCTGATCTAGGATCCATTTTAATATTTCTTGAAGTTCCTGGTTGTGGTTCCATTTCTTGGATTGGTTCTTTATTGGTTTCACTCGTTGAAGTTTCTGGTCCGACATCAGCTACTGTATATGACTGTTCTGAAATATTCTGTTCATCGTTAAGGTTGGTTTATTGGAATTTGAATAACTATGGAATTTGTGTTATCTGTTTTGCAGAAGTCATCTTCAGAAAATTTATTAGGATCTATGGGCCATATTCCAGCAGCTCTAAATCCGGATATTCCTTTGTCCATTGTAGCAACCTTTACATACGCTTTATTAAATATGGAAGCAAGCTCATAATGCGTAATTTTTTCGTACACTTTAGTTCTTTTCTTAGGTACAAATCGCACTCTATATTCAATGCATTCTTCAGAGGTCCAAAGAACGTTAGATCAAGTGGTTGTAATCTATGGGAGGTATGTGGAGGGAGTGATACCATAACAATTCCATGTGACCTGCAGTACGTATAAATATCCAGAGAAATGTGACTTGCATGATTATCTAATATTAGAAGTACTGGATCATCTAGACTAGCTTTAACATGCTGCTGAAGGTGTTTGATCCAGTCAAAGAATAATTCCTTGTTTATCCAGCCGGTCTTCGAACATCTGTATATGGCCCCAACTGGTCCATCTCTCATTAGTTGAGTATTCATTCGTGCTCTTGGAAATATAAACATGGGGGAGATAAACTGCTCTAAAGCACTCACAGCACAAACCACGGTAACATTTTTCCCCCTCTCCCACGATATTACAGAACCTACTTGCTGCTGTCCTTTAGGTGCCAGTTTATTATTATTTTAGATTGATAGGTTAAAAATATTCTTTATTTTCGGACTAGTTTGACAACATAATAAAAGGTTTTTTTAGTCTATAACTAAATTTAATTCAGCTTGTGTATAACTTGAATAAGCTGAGGTTTTTATTAGAAAAAGTTATCATTTGTATTCCTTTACATTCAGTGTCTTTGGAAATAGGATTCAGAATAAGTTTTGTCCTTTTTTTCAATCTATTATTTTGAATTAATAGTTGTTAGTAATGCTAATTTGGTTCTTATAATTATTATGTTGTAATGTTTACAGCGCATTTTTGGATGGTTAGTTCTTGATTTATAAAAAATAAAAACATTATCATGGTAAATAGGTATTTAGTTTACTTTTGTTAGGAGACCCTTTCCAGAGAAGTTTTTTAAAACCGGGTATTAGTTATTTTTTTTATAATAATTAATATACATAATAATATAAGTTGTTAAATTTCGCTTATTTAATTTTTCATTTGTTTCTTTAATTATTTTACACTGCAAACTATAAAAAAATAGAATATTAGAAAATATTTTACATTACTTATATTTTAATTGCAGGATCATTTAAGCGACTTTACTTTATCCTGTCAAAAGTGTTCCGTGTCTACTAGTCATTTTACTTTTCAGTGGGTTCAGAAATTAAAAATGCATTTTGCCTTAAGCGCCAATTATCTAAAGAACTATTCTGTTTTGAAAAATTCCTTGTCTACCACAATTTTCTAAAAAAATCAACAAACCTAATACTCTTTTCAAACCTAATTTAAATTTATTAGAGAATATGATATTTACATTTCTCGTCAAAATTATACGTTTAAAACGTTTTTCTCAATATTAATCTTTTGTCGCTTTAGACCTTTTACCTTTCCAGTGACGATATAATCCAGCGCTCGGAGGGGCATATAGCCCGGAGAATAGCTGTTTTACCATGATTTCTTCAAATCCTTATTGTATAAGGAATTTTCAGGTGGTTTAGAGAAGTTATTATCAATTTTACGCATTTATATGTAACCCCTGACTAGTAGACTTCATTCATTGTTGAAATATTTAACTACTTTTTTAACTACAAAGTACAAACCAAACTAAACATATACCGTTGCGGCTCAAAAAACCAGTGCCGTAGCCGTACTTCCGAAAATGATTAAAAAAAGAACTTGAAGTTATAACATCAAATAAAAAAATTCAAAATTAAATTTAAAAACTTTCTGTTATTTAAGCTTTATTTTAAAGTTGTCCACTGACTATTAACACAGTTCCTTTTTGGGATAAAACTAAAACATATTACGTAATAGGAATAGGAGGTATTTAAAAAAATAAAAAAATAAATTTTGTCAAAACTTTTAAACCTTGCAAATTCTATATTAGGTTTGCTTGTCGCTTACTGGACTGGAAACATCAGACGAAAAATTTCCGAAAACCTGTTCTACCGAGATTTTTAGCACGCATCGACGTACACGCAATGTAATGACGTACCTAATACATAATGGTTAAAGTCCATATTTTATTCTTTGATTTAATGCAGAAATAAAAATTCTCTCTTAAATAAAATAATCCTGTTTTCCAAGATGAAAGTCAAAGGAACCGCGACCAGCCCGACGGTTGGTGATGGGACGCGCCAATACGATGGTCCAAAATTTCAATATCAGGCTAAATTTTTGACAAAAGTCAAGTCATTTTTGACAAAATTAATCATATGCGTCCTTCTGTAAAAAAATATTTTAGTCCAATTGGTCAACATTAATGGATACTGTGCAAGAGGGACATTATGCTGACTTTTTTCTTGTTTCAGATTACTCCATCTCCTTCATCATTTTTTGCGCGATGCAAAATATATAATCGGAATTTTAAATGTTTAAAATTTTTCACCCCTATACTAACCGATGAGGGAATATGTTACACGTTTAATATGTTGAACCATTCCATGATATATAGCAATGACGTGTAAGTATTAAATAACAATAAACAGATAATAAAATATCTAGAAACAACACAGATAATTCAGTTTCTTTTCTGTTTTATAGTTGTGAGTCAACAGCAAATCTTATGCAGGTATTATGTTAAATCTAGTAGTTACTCCTCCTAATTTCTTGGGTAGCTTTTGAAACAAAACTATAGAAATGTCACAGTACTTCTACCAGTATCAATTCCCATTGTTCAGTAAAATCAGACCTTTAAAATAACTTCCGCCTATATTGTGGTGAGTCGATATCTGAATTATCCAGAAAATTTCGCACCCACTTTTTTTAACCAATCGCAAGTTGTATTTTAAATCGATTCCATGGCAACGAGAAAAATGTCATTCTGCTTCCGGCAAAATTACACTGAAAATTTTAAATATCATTATCTGCTTAATGACAGATCTTGGAGTTTGTTGCTCCTATCAAATGAGCTACCCATACCACATTATAAAACTGTCTAGAACAAAGAAGAAATAAACTGAACACCCTACTCCACTAGCACATTGCGTGCCACGGGCGTATTACGAATATTTCGTCAGGGGCCATTTTGTAATTTTTGGGTTTTCGATGATTTTTAATAAAATACATCGATTTCAGTTTTTTTAAAAGTTTTTTTTTGGCTTTTTTTCATAAAAATAACTTTTGGTGCTGGTTGTGGAAGAAACCAACTTTAGTTAGAATAAAAATTAAAAAAAAAAATAGTACTCTTTTTTAAGTTAAGAAGAAATACTTATTTCTCCTATCATTTTAATTTTAAGGATGATATTTCCTTCAATTTATATAAAAACCTTGTCGTTTTGTAAAAAACACAAAGCTTTACTTTTGTGCCAATGCTAGTTCATCATTATTATTATTTTTTTTCTAAAGCTATAAAAAACCGTTAAGCAAAATTTTCTAAAACCAATTACACTAGAATGTTTTCCAGGGGGTCACGAATTGAAAACGCCATTTAAAATATATTTATTTTCATTCACATACGCTCGACGTGGCCCAGTATGCCATCGTGTTTCAATGTACTAGAGCAGCCATAGGTCTTTTCCTAAGGATAGAGAAGCTACGTGGTACGCCACTGGTGTAGTGTAACTACAAAGATAAACCCATAAAAGTTTAAAATAACTTTATTTTGATTATAATTATTGGTAACATTACCTTTTATTATTTTTCTGAATTTGTTTAATTTCACAACTTTTTTAGCAATCTTACATGAAATAATTAATAGTTATATAAGGATTTTACGTTTTCTTTTGCTTATTTTTTTACAAAGCTTTTAAGTAATTTTTTAAGTAATTTTTATCTACTACAATACTATAAATAGTCTAAAAATGTTATCCAACCCTATCCGACCTTCTATGATCATATTCTATCCTATTCGATTCGATCCTATCCTATCCGATCCTATATGTACTGAAAGAAATCTTGCCAAAATTCGGATGGGTACACAGAGAAAAAAAAAAGTTGGTGGGTATTAAATCACATTCTATAATTTTTTAAATAAAAAAATAATTCCCTGGATAAAACCATATTTCAAATAAAAAAGCGATACTTGCAACAAAATTTCTTTTATAGTTTGCATAATTACTGTAATTAAAATATTTAGTTGAGAAATATATTCTTAAAAATATTAAATTATTTTTCCGCCAACAAAAGCTTTAATAAATTAATAGAAAAATTCGCATAATTAAACATTCTATTAAACGTTTCATTGTACAAATTAAATTATATTGTCGCAATAACGAAGAAAATCTACTGACAATTATAATTTAATTTTCCTAATAAGGGAAAAACAGAACTAAATATGTAATTCCAAAAATTAAAGTTTATTCCTGAGAACTAAATCGCGGCTTATGAGAATAAAATTATTCTTTACGCTAGCCCTAATCGCCATGCCATCCCGGCGTGCATCGCATTTACCCATCGTCCCTTGATGAGAAGGCAGACTAAGCGGCTACTCCGGTAGTAACAGTGAAGGTGACGGCCATTTGGTCTATTTTTGTTAGTGTATATATTTATGGATAATATAATAGCATTTTGTTGTTTTATTTTGTAGGGATATACCTATAAATGTACCAAGATATGCATGTATTCAGTGATAAGTAAAATTTAAAGTTTCTTTGTATTTGGTAAATATTTGTTGGCGTTATAGTATAGATCTTTTATAGAACAAAAAATAAAAATATACTTTTCTGTATGGCGACTTTATTGCAGGGTTTTATTGTGTCATTTTAAAAATGATTGTATCACATTAAATGCAATAAGTATGTGAAACGAAAGTAGCCATTTTCATCTTTTGTTTTATAAAAGCTCTATATTTTAACCTCAAGAAATATTTTCTTACTGCTTAAGGTTCTCTTTGCTCCGCTATGTTTAGTATTGTCAACCTAATTCAGTTTTTTTACGTTTATCTGCTTTACTTTAGCATTTATGTATAATATGATATTCGTTAAGCAAATCATTACTAGGCTAGTACGAACGCATATTTCAATCTATTTCTTAACTGTTTGGCCCGCAAAAAATTTACGATCATGGTGTCAGAAAAAATGTCACTAAATTTTTTGAGGGCCAAACATTTAAAAAATAGATTGAGATATGCGTTCATACTAAACTAGTATATAATGATTTGCTTAACGAATAGCATATTATACATAACTTTTTTCAAATGCTAAAGTAAAGCAAATAAACCTAAAAAAACCGAATCATTTTTTTTTTGGGAACTATATCGGGATTGCAAATAGTACCTATATATCTTTCTTAGTAAAACTAAGGTTTACTTCAGGTAATTAAATTAAGATATTTTTATTAACCAATATTAGTTGTAGGTATCATACCTTCACATTAAATGAATTAAATGATAATTGATACAATTAAGTCATATTTTACTTTATCGTGTAAATTTACTTACAGAAGTTATGATTTACTTCAGTTAATTAAACCTGCCAATTAAATAATTAAATTCGCTGAATTATATATTTAGTTGCTCGATACCAATTAAATAATTTAATTGAAAGAAAAAAATTTTACTTGTGTAAATTAATTCTTTCTCTCTGTGTAACTAACATTAAAATGCGGAAAATGTGACTAAGACACATTTTCAATTGGACCCTTTAAATAAAAATTGAAACACTCTCTTACAGGCACTTGGGCGTTTTTTTTGCATCTGGGCATTTATTTACGATTTTTTTTATTTTCGCAATGATCCCTGAATTGTTCAGGACTATATTAGTTCAATAAAGTATCGTAAAGACAAGCCTAGGGCAAACTAGAGAAATTGTTTTTATAAGAAAAATATAAAAATGTCTCGTAAGCAAAAACATCATGTTGGCATTCATGAATATGCATATTATTAACTAAAAAAGAGTTGTGTGAAGTCATTCGTAGGTTGCATCCTATCTTTTAACAATATTTTATAAATTTTATTGATCTTTGGTAATATCTATATTTATCTATAACGCGTCTTATTATAAAATCAACATTTTTTAGGGTAAACCCAAAGATACCATTTTTTCTTTCAAATATATCAGAAAATGTTAGTTGGGATCCTGATAAGGGGTATGAAAATAACGAAAGGCTAATAACATATCCTCAAAGAGCCCTTTTTTTTGGTGTTGAAAATGCCCTAGACTTACATTTAACAGATTTGGTCACTCCTACTGACCAACAATGTAAATTCTCAACTCAAAGCTTTAAGGTAAGCAACTCTTTGTTTGTGAGAATGCGTACTTTAAAATGATTATTGTAATACCTGGGACATTGTATACTTTAACCTAAAAGTAAAACACGCTGTCATATTAAGTTCAAGCAGTTACACTTCGCCCGAATGTTTGACAATTTTAAGGTTATTTTACATGCTCCAATGCGAGTTCCAAGACCTGGTCAAGATTACTTTAAAGTACCTCCAAACGAGCAAATGTTAACGGCAGTTCAACCAGTCATGATGAAAACGACTGATTCTGTCAAAGGTTTCTATCCCGACAAAAGGAACTGCTACTTCCAGAAAGAAAAACCGCTCAAGTACTTTAAGATATACAGTCAACGAAATTGTAACTTAGAATGTTTAACAGATCTTACCTATGATTTGTGTAAATGTGTGACTTACTTTATGCCAAGTAAGTATCAGGTCGTACATTTTATACTGAGTTGGGTACTCAATTACAAAATTCACAGAAATCGCTAGGCACTAAATGAGAAATTATTACACCGTATATATTCCAATTTTTGTAGAGTCTAATATGAATTTCATTTTAGGGAAAACTGGAACAAATATTTGTGGATTTTCTAGTAAGCAATGCGTGATAGCCGTTGTAGACATTTTTCAGGTTAGGCATTTACGGGATATTTCGGTTAGGAAGCATAAACGCAACACTTTTTCAAGTTCAAATATTAAAAAGGTAAGGGAAAGAATAATCCTTCTGTAATATGTTTTTACTGCCCTTAGATTTAAATCATCGAACAGCAAAAAAAGTGTGTGTCTGTCTTGTTCTTCCTAATTCTATTTCTAGAGGCATCATTGTCATTAACCTTGATGGTAACTTTGTCAGCACTTGGATAAGCTGACCTTTAGACCGGCTAAGTGCTAATATACGTAGTTGCTGTTAGTTGCTTACAACATAAATTGTATGTATATTTTTGTTCCTAATTCTGTCTAAAAGCATATTAGAGCTGTGCAACTGATCGAGAACACAGTGGCGTTACCTCGTTATTTATGTACTTTAAGAGGTGCAAAAATAAAACAAGTGAGTGTCCGTTAAAGGCTTTTGGTGCGAATCTGCAAAAATATGTATAATTAACAACGGTGTTGTCGGATAAAGGCGCTTTGCCGCAAACTTTGCATTGTATTTTGCTCTTCATCTAACGATGATATATTCGCAAATACATACAATTTGTTAAAGTCGTTTGCTCGTCCGTAGCATACATGCTCACTAAATAAGCGCATTTTGGCGTAGTCTGGATTTTTCACTTAAGGAGAGGTTGCACTTAAAGTGTCCACTATCTCTAAAGATTCTGCTAGCAACAAAAAACTACTTTGCAATTTTTTACAGAAGTTAACATAAATTTATAGTTTTTATAGTAAGTGAATCGACCCTAACTTGGGCGCTATCAAACTGTGCTGACTATCTTTGATGGATGCTGCATCTTTAGAGTTGAACTGTAAAAGTAATAGTTTAATCAGGCGCGGATTCGGGGGGGGGGGGGGGCTAATCACGGCATGAATTCGCTATAGGTCATGCGCTTCCCAGGGAAATAAATAGCTCAACTTCAGCTTAGTGTTTCATTAATTTAATGTTTCGTCTTAATACAAGAGCTTACAGCCACAGCCTTCTTTAACAAGGGAGCCATGAAGCAGATGATCTGGCAACACAGCACGGGGGCTGGAAATAGTAAAAATCTGATAGCGTGTCGTGTATCCAAGTGTAAAAATGCCTACCTGTTTCCTAAAGTTTATGGTCCCGGCGGTTTTTAAATTAAATATATTTCTTTCTATAATCGACAACGATATTGTTGAACAATAATATTAAACATTTTTACATTAAAGTGATTCATACCTTAGGTAATATGTAAAGGGTGTCTGTCTGATGTGCCTTCCTCGAAGTTTTGCTAAGACGGTGTATGAATGATTTGGATTTTAAACTGCCCAAAGTTAAATATCTACTATTAATTTATGCCTGTCAGCTTTTAATTTAGACTTTTACGGCTATGGATTATGATTTTCTCTTGGTCTAAAGTGGTGTACCTACATTGATTTTTAACATGCCGCGAAAATGTTGTGTGCCTGGCTGTAGAACAAATTATGATAATGCCATTAAAACAGAAGGTTATCAAACAACTTTTAGTTTTCCAAAAGATGATATTTGGTTGCGCGCTATCCACAGATAGAGTTTCTCGGTAACTCGTTCTTCAGTTGTGTGTTGTAAACATTTTGATGTAAGTAACATTATAAAAAATTAAACATACAAAGATAAAAATGACAGTACTTACGAGTTTCCTTTATCATGTTCTAAGTAAAGGGATGACGTAGTACCCGCCTATTTACAAATTAGCAAAAATATTTGTCTATACCAAAAAATGTTTTAGGAAGTGAGCCTAATTAAATTATTTATTTCTTAGTTTAAATAAGTTTAAATACATTATGTACGTTCACACTACTTGATTTTACAGTTAAAAGCATATTCTCATATACTCTGTTGATTCTTGCACTTAATAAATTATTTGGGTGTGGATAGAATTAAAAAAGTTCCGAAACACGCATTATTTTGTTTTTATATAATTTATATTCGCAATTTTTCCCTATGTGGTATTCCATATTATAAAACACCTATTATTAACGAAATAAAACCAGTTCACGTGCGGCGCTGTTTGCGACGTTGCCATTTGTGATTCATGGCTGGAGAATTGAAGACGGCTGTGTTACAGCTCAGCTTCGTCAAATTACTAGCCTTTTTCATTCGTAAAAGTGGACTGGCACTGTTACGAGTACATGCTAATTGATATATATATATATATATATATATATATATATATATATATATATATATATATATATATATATATATATATATATAATATAAAGAAATATATATACAGTAGAAAAATGGAAGATTTCTTTATATTTTATATATATATATATATATATATATATATATATATATATATATATATATATATATATATATATATATATATATATATATATATACCGGGTGTCAACGAGATCACTTTCCGGCTCCCATTTATTCAGTTTTTAATCGAACAAGATGAAACTTGGCAGGAGTCATAGGCTAATAAAAAGACACTTTTCGAGGTACTTGTCAAATTTCGACGACTTCCGGTTTAGCCGGAAGTGACCCCAACTTTGAATTTTCAAATGAGACACCCTGTATATTTTTTGATTTTTGGAATCTAGAGATCATTCTACGTACAACTGTAATATAGTTATTACTTTTTGTGTCAATTTAACATTTTTAAAGCAAATTTTTTGTTTTAATCTAGAGTGTCATGACCCACCTTAAATCGTACTAATAGACGTTTACACCTGCACAAAAATACCTACACAATTTTATCACCTTTCATTTGTCTTACCAGGGCGTTCAAAGTTGACTAAATCACTTTTTTGATAATAACTTAAAAAAATTAAATACTACTATAATACTTTCATAGTATAATTAGATGTAGTTTTTTATTACGAATCCAACGGTGCACCACAACATCAAAATTATCTTGGATTTTCTAAAGAAAACAGCATTTTATTGTCATAGCCATTTGTTATGGTTTGATCAAACATGTAACTGCACGACGCGACGATCAAATATTATATCCAGTTAGCCATGACAAACAATTAAATTATAGCTGTTTAAAAAATAACGGAAGGAAGCCTAAAAATATTGTTAAGTTTGCAATGGAAAACAATTGAATTCAGGATAAATGATAGAATTTTACAAATTTGTAAACAATTATTTTTTCTGGTGTTTAATACTATGTTTCTGGTTTGTGGCGAATTGTTTACAGCCACCCATTATTATTATTCAGTTTTGTCAAGGCTAAGTAGATATCATATTTGATCGTCGTGCAGTTGCATGTTTGATCAAACCATAGAAAATGGCTATTGCAATAAAATCCAGTTTTCTTTAGAAAATCCAAGAGAATTTTGATGTTGTGATGCACCGTTGAATTCGTAATAAAAAACTACATCTAATTATACTATGAAAGTGTTATAGTTGTATTTAATTTTTTTAAGTTATTATCAAAAAAGTGATTTAGTCAACTTTGAACGCTCTGGTAAGACAAATCAAAGGTGATAAAATTGTGTAGGTATTTTTGGGCAGATGTGCACGTCTATTTGAACGATTTAAGGTGGGTCATGGCACTCTAGATTAAAACAAAAAATTTGTTTTAAAAATCGTAAATTGACACAAAAAGTTATAAAAATAATACAGTTGTCCTTAAAATGATCTCTAGATTCCAAAAATCAAGAAATATACAGGGTGTCTCATTTGAAAATCTAAAGTTGGTGTCACTTCCAGCTAAACCGGAAGTCGTTCAAATTTGACAAGTACCTAGAAAAGTTACTTTTTATTACCCTATGACTCCTGCCAAGTTTCATCTTGTTCGATTAAATACTAAAGAAATGGCAACCGGAAAGTGATCTCGTTGACACCCGGTATATATATATATATATATATATATATATATATATATATATATATATATATATATATATATATATATATATATATATAATATATGGTTTTATTTTTCCATGGGGTTGCGGTCAAAATGTTTACATTAAAACAATAGTCATCTTTGACGTTTCGGTTTATTTACTGACTAAACCATCATCAGAAAGTTAACTACAAATTTTTAAAAAGAACTTATTTTAACAGGTTTAATAAACTCAAAAAAACCTACCTTTTAACTATGATGAACAAGCTTAGCACTAATACTACTACATTTTAACAAACATGTATTCTCTACGAGACACAGAGTTAAACTATTATTTACTAACTTGCCTTAACAACCAAATTAGCATCGTACCTTTTAGAAGGTATAATGGATGGAAAGTCCACTATAGGTACAAAATGTTTTGTGAATAATGCAAAAATTTTATTTTTATGACATAATTAGGCCTCCATAAACTGAACTTAAATTTTCGGTATCTGACCTGAAATTGATGGTGTTATTGGTTTTTTTAATATGAATCATTTCTTTAATATTCCTTTTTTTGTTATTCGATTCAAACTCTAATAGTTGAACATTATTGAAATTGAAATTATGTAGTTCGTCAAGAGCATGTTTGGATAGGGCTGTGGGGTTATGGTTGGTATTACGCAGGCTATTCTTATGTTCTTTTATTCGGTTTTTTAAATATTGTTTTGTTTGTCCTATATATGTTTTTGGACAATCAGAACAGTCAATTTTGTATATTAGATTTGTCTGAAATTCTTTAGGTGTTTTTGGTTTTAAATGTGTAAATAATTTATTAGTACTATTGTTTGGTTTTTCGGCAATATTTATGTTATATGGTTTAAGGACTTTTTTAATTTTTTGATTTATATGGGGTATGTGTGGTAATGAAATATAATTACTTTCGGTGTTCTGAGTTTCGCGATTTGTGGAGTTATTGTATATTTTATTTATCCGGTTTTTAATGATCGGTTCACAGAAGTGTTTGGGGTAATTATTTTTTTGTAAAACGTCTCTAATTTTTCTAAGATTTTGTGGTCTATTTATCGGATTAGTTAATATGACTGCCCTATCAACTAATGAATTGACTACGCTTTTTTTATATTTAATAGGTGTGTATGAATTAAAATTGAGATATCTGCCTGACCATACAGGTTTTGTGTACCAGTTTGTCTCGATGTTGCCCTCTATGTCATAGGAAATATTGATGTCTAAAAAATTTATAGATTTGTTTTTTTCCTTTTCATGAGTGAATTTGAGTCTGTTATGGAAGTTGTTAAACTTATCCAGGGTGTATTGAATTTTATTTTCCGGTATACAAAGGATACAGTCATCGACGAACCTTTTAAAGAATGAAGGTTTGTAATCGAGGGATTTTATTACATTTGACTCAACATATTCCATCACAAGATTAGCTATGGTAGCGGAAATAGGTGAGCCCATCGCAACGCCATATATCTGGGAGTAAAACTGGTTGTTGTATTTAAAGAAGGTTGAATTTAAACATAGTTTCGTTGCTTCAATAAACTCTTTTTCAGGAATGGTTGTAAAGTTTTTTATTTTATTCCATTTTTCTTTAATGCTACTAATTGCTAGTTCAATTGGGATATTAGTATATAAAGAGACAACATCGAAAGAAACAAGTACATGGTTTTTTGGAATTTTTATATTTTTTATAGTATTATGGAAATCCCATGAGTCTTTTATATGGTAATCAGTGTTGCCAAGAACTTTGGTTATTGTGTTAGATAAGAATTTGGATAAGTTATAAGTTGCAGATCCAATTATTGTACTTACGATGGGTCGTAAAGGGATATTATTTTTATGCAATTTTGGTAACCCGTATATATATGGAGGGTGGCCGTTATGACAGATTAGTTTAGTTTTTAAATTTTTATCAATATAGTTGTTTTTGAGCCAGTTGTTTAAAGTACTATTTAGTTTTAATTGTATTTTATTAGTTAGGTCGTATGATTCTTTTTTATAAGTGGAGGCGTCATTTAAAAGTTCTAGCATTTTTCTTTCATAATCCTCCTTTGTCATTAAGACAGTTTTTTTGGTTTTATCAGCATTAAGTACAATAATTGATTGGTGTTGCGAAAGGAAATATTTGGCTTCTTTTAAAAAATAATTTAGTTTGCATTTAATTTTTTTGTGAGAATTAAGTATTTTATTTTTGCAATTTGTTAATATATTAGTGATTCTGGTTCTAATTATTTCTTTGTCATTTGGATTTAGACTTTCTATGCCAGCTTCGACATTTGTTATTATATGCTCAACGATATTGGGTTCACTTTTTTCATTTATGGAGAATCGTGGGCCAAGAGAGAGTATATATTTTATGTGGTCAGGTACATCAATGTTTGTTAAATTTGTTATCCAATTTTCATTGATCGGGTTATTTTTTTCAATCGGATGCTGTTCTTTCATCAATTGTTTGATTTTGTTTTGATGTTTATTTTTTGTAATATTAAAGATTGATTCATATTTTTTATATTGTTTTGCATAGAATTGTGTTAGAAAAGTATTTTCATATTTTTTATTGAGTTCGTTTTTTATTTTATTGCGTGAATCACTGTGAAATTTAAGTTTTGAGAAGCAGTCGCTAATAGGTACACAGGTTTAATATTTGTAAATAAAATATGCTGAGATATTTTGCATATTTATAATTTGTTTCTGTTTTGTGAAAGTTAAAATTTTTATTTTTAAGTTGGAGGAATTTTGGCACTAATTGCAAATTTTTGCACCTTACAATCCAATGGGTTTAAAACACTCACTACATTGTTTTTCGCGTCTGTCGTTTCATGGACTGTTAGCCATATTGATTTTTCACGAATTTCGAATTATTATATTGTTTTCCACTAAATTTTTTATATCAGAAAACTGGCGAATCACTTGTCGTCTAGGGGTAACGGAAAATTAGGTACATACTTATTCCAAAATACACGAAATTGTGCCTTACCTAACAAATATTGTGGAATCCCACAAACGCTTAATATAAAAATGAAGTCTGATATAAAGATCGCATACGTTAAACGTGAATTACAATTTTTCCTATGCCAAGCACTTTCAATGCGTTTGACAACATGTTTAAAACATATCGCCTAATAAACACTACGACAAAAACTTTTCAATCAATAAATCAATCAACAAAAAGGTACCACAAAATATTAAAACTAGGAGTCGTTACTGGTGGACAAAATAGTATTATTTTAAAATATTGTCCTAACCATAACCGAATTTTAATTCGAATTAGATTACCTTTACTGCGCTACCACTAGATACATATATTATTAGTATCGGTATAAATGTAATTAATAATTTAAATTTCTGGTGCTGCAAGGAGCGAATCATGTTATTGCCAACTCTTACACTTTTAGTGCTATTTTTAATTTTAAGTTTTATTTTAGGTGCCTAGCTGCAACTGTTTACCCCTTTGCACCGACATAACCTATAATGTAGAAACCTCTTCTTCACGGTGGGAGTGGAAAAATGCTATTCTAGCTGTAAATGATACACATTTAATTAAAAAAATGAAGTCTGGGCAAGTATTAATAAAAGTGTTTGCTCCTATTCACAAAAGGGTTAACAGGGTTGTCAAGTGATATAATTTAGAATTCAATAAAAAGAAAGTTATAAATTTTCACTATTTTTTCAGAATGATATTTTTAGCAGGTTAACGATTTTAAAAAGTTTTATCTACAATTTCTAAAACTGCGATACAATAACCGAGTTGAAAAATATTAACATATTATTATGTACTGTTTACACTGACAGAACACAATATGTTCTTGTAACAATGTGGCAACACAAAGAAACATTTTATTGAGAAATTATTAAAAATTGATGAAATATTTAATTTCTCTTTTACTCAGAAAAAAATTCTTGGTCACAGAAACTTTTTAGTCAGTAGTTATAAATTAAAAGTAAAATATATAAAGCCATATAATAAAAATTATGACGTATAGCAAAATACAGGAACTCAATGACCTATAGCTTTCGCCCTTGTTGGAACTCTACGGGCTGAGTGTACCCAAAGAAAACTTTTAGGAAAATCTAAGATTGTGGAATTAACTTTTTCGTTTATTTTAATGGTAAAAATATTAAGGTAACAATAAAACCATAATTTCAATTATTAGAAAAAAAACTCAGTGGCGTGCCATTTTTTTCGCTAAAAATAAAGACCTTCAAGCACGCACGCCACTGATGCAAGTACATTAGAATATGCATATATACATAATGGTGGAGTAACAAATTCCTAAGCCATAAACCAGTAAACCCCGAAAATGTCTCAAGGGAGACCCGCTTTTTGGTTCATTTTTATTACACGCCAGTGTTCGTCTCTGTATTATTTGGTCTATGGTATGACGTATGGTAACCTGAATGTGCAGTCAAAAATAATAGAACAAGACGCGTCATTTTTAAACGCGCCGGAGATGTGAGCGAGATTGTCTACGATTATATTCTCTTTGTGATTAACATAACATAACCTCTAAAAAATATGGTAATTTAAAAAGACAATTTAAAAACTATAAGCCTTTCCACTGAACTTCCCGTTTAGATTCAAAATTTACGCTGCAAGACATATAATTTCTATAACATTAATTAATTTTGGGGTAATGTTTGTCTAGATAATTGTTAAATAAATAAAATATGTTTACCTACTTACTCTTCAATAAAAAGAAACACTTTGTAGATACACAAAGTCAAAATGTCTAATAAGCAAAAAATAATCAAAATAATGGCAAAATGTTTTCTGAAAATACCGAAAAACTAACAACAGTGTTCCTAAAAGCATACTTTGATTTCTCACGTCATAAATCAAAATCGGCTCTGCAAACAGCGAAGGAACGCGGAATAGACAAGACGGGTTGAAGACTGCCGAAAATAGATATGCCGGCGCAAAAGCGTAAGAAAAGGATGCCCATCTACACGGCATTCGATGTGAGGTGCTGCACATATTTCACCTGTTTAGATGCGGATTTGCGGAATATGTATCTTCGTCGCGTACATGTAAATGTGTGACCATTTATATATCCATTTTTATCAATTCAGCGATAGTCTGTGAGCGCGAGGAGTCTCCTGAATTGGGAAATGTTTAAATTATAAGTTGGCAAATACTTTGACATGTGTTAACAGCTGCCATTAAAATCTTACCTGATATTGAGTATATTGAGAATTTTATAAAAACAAGGCCAATATTTACGAGTATAGGCCCCGGTCGGCGACGACCGAAACGATCTGAAACTGAAGCTGCTTTTACTGTTTTGACACTACCGGTCCACGCTTTATGACACAACATTTTTATCCTCCCACATCATAAAACATAACAAAACACAAGCGATAGTAAAATATTAATTACTATGTATGCTTTCCTTTTAGCGGTTCATTATCAAGGCTAATCATTTACTTCAAAAATTCACAATTTGTCACATCAGAGAGGCACGAGTTGTATGGACCAACAGACTTTTTAGGAAACTTTGGAGGACTGCTGGGACTCTTTACAGGATTTTCTATTTTATCCCTAATGGAAATTATTTATTTTTTAACTGTACGGATATTTTGTAACATGAGACTATATGGAAGTTGGTCAGGGTGTGAAAAGGAATAAAGTTTATTTTTAGTAGCGTAGATTGAGGCGAATCAGACCACTACGTAGGTGTAAAAAATAATCAAACATCGTAAAACTTATCTCTGAATAATAATAATTTGTCGATAGCACTCATATGACTATAACAGTAATAATTTAAAAGTTTTTTTTACAAACAAAAACTCAAAAATTAAAAATATTCCATTCGCTCCGATTTACCGGGCATAACGAATTACATAAAAACCTTTAGAGGCAAGTATATAAAATAAAATTTGGCAAAATACAGAAAAGAATTAATTATTTAAGAAGGTCACTGCCACTGTTTGATATATAAATCATTAGCAGGTATAGTGTATCCTGTCTCATCGCCTCTATCAGCACAATCTCATCGCATTATTTGTCACAAACACTTTACAGTCCTATAATTATGTAGATAGGACAGTAAATACAGTGTCTCTCTCGTTTCCACCTCTAGTCCTATTTGTTGATCTTTTTCCAATCCGATTAGTCTCATATGTAGGTTGCATAACCATTCTATAATGTTGTATTTAAAAATATACTAAGCACGTACAATCCTCGGCTGAGTATAAAATATTATTTGTATTCCAGAGATGTATCAGAATTAAGCAGATTTTTTTCACCTTCCATTGTATGAAAAATCCAAATTGTAATTGAAAGCTTTATGTACAGCCACTGAGAATTCCAACTTTTACGTTTAAGTGGAGAAGCCATGCATATCTGAATATTTGAGTGTACAGTGTACATCCAAATACTTTTTTGAACAGTACTCAAAACTTTTAATCCAATAATAGATTTATTAGATGTGTAGAGTCATACAATGGCATTAACTTGAGTGCTGTCACATTACAAGTGTCCTATTAGTTTAATTCTTGATTAAATTTATTGTGCAACTGGACGTATGGATACAGTATATCCGCGGATGGGGTTTACAAGAGGACAAATGGACCAAATTTTGCAAGATACGTAAAAATATCACTCCTAATAAAAGTTTTTGCTTGTAAAATAAATAAGATTTAAGTTATGAAAAATTGATTTTTTTTTACAGGGAGCATAAAAAATACGAAAACGTTTTTTTGCGTAAGAGTAAACATACATTGTTTATCATTTTCTATCAAACGAGCATAATATATGAAATATGTTTTAAATTAAACCTTAAGCCGAAGTACAAGCCTTTATTAAACAATTTAAATAATAAAAGTAACGAGTTTTATCACATTATTTTTAAAAAGTCCCAAACATTCTCTCTCACACCTTTAGCAGAGGACTAAAGTATGGCCATGTCCGAGCTAGACCGATGTAAATATTAACCCTACACGTCATAGTCTGACGATCTCGTCGAGCCTCCACCAGCTTCCTATTCGTATTGGCCGGCCGGACATTAAATTGAAAGAGGCGTGCCAGACAGCTATCGGCGGTATTTCGCAGGATTGTAATTAGGCTGTCTAGTGAAAAAGCATATGCGACTTTCTTTCGAGTTTTGACTTGTTTTGTAGTTTTAATTGTTTCCGTTGATTTTTAATTGCTGTTTTGTTTGTTCGGTTGTCAAGGCTGGCAATTATTTAAGTTTTTATTTAATTGTAAACAGTTTTGCAGTTTAAAGTTTTCCTTCTCATTCTCAATGCGGCCCTGTTCAATTTCACCGTTTGAACCGATCACTTGTAGGCAGCTTGCATCTGTTTATATTCGGTTTATCGTCGAAATAAATAGACTTTAGTTTCTACATATTAAACAATAATGATACCTCTGGACATGTTTGTCAGTGTCTTTATTAAATGAAGCAATTATTTAATTTAAAATACTTCCTATTCAAGTTCAATTTTTAAATAATACGGACTTTTAAACTCCGCCCCCACATTCAACACATTTTTATAATTGCTTCCTTAGATATCTGAAGGAATTTCTGATTTCTTCCTGGGATATGAACGAACAGCCTCGGTAATTCTGCCTTTTAGCACGTCAATATTATTTGGTATTGCAGTGGCATAAACAATTGAATTTAAACGGCCCCATAGAAATATATGGGCTAACGTTAAGTCGAGGCTCCTTGGGGGCAACAAAATTGGGCCGTTTCTACCAATCCACCTTGAACCAAATCTGCGGTCAAGCCATTCTGTTACCTCGCAAGCGCAATGTGCTGGACAGCCACCTTGTTGAAAATACATATTTTGGCAAAAATTTAATGGAAAATTTTCGAGTGCATAGCTAAAAATGTATCCAGCATCTGGAAGTAAGATATTTTATTGCAGATGTTAAAAAAAATTTTGGCCTATAATGCCATGGACAGATATCGCAGAAGTTTCTCTAACAGACTGAAGAATTAAAACTGTGGCAGCATCGTTTTGGTCATATTTCTTTTTCTTCTTCATCTTTAGATGCAAAACCGAACCAGTTTTTTGGAACTTTTTTATTGTGTTGGAGATTGTCATTTCAGTTACTGGGATTCCTACAAATTTCTCGCTAAATTGCTTCATGATGTAGCGGTATGACACTTGGTCATCTCCATAACATTGGACTATAAAAATCCTTTGTTCAGTAAATAACATTTTGACGAAAAATATTTTCAGCAGTGCCGGATTTACCGTAGAGCAAAAAGGGCAATTGCTCTAGGGCCCCCCCCCCCCTCAATGGGCCACGTCAACCTTAAATCAGAATTTACAACAGTCCATAAACTTTTCGTGTGTATAATTCAAGAAAGAACAGGATAAGGCGCAATAATTAGAAATACTTCGTCCTTTTTACACCATAAAAGCGTGTTGTCTTTCCTTTCGGCGAGGTCGCCGGTCGGGACATGTTTTCTCTCACTCTTCGGGCGCTGCGCTCGGCTGCTCGGCAACATCAACTACCGAAAATTGACCGATAAGGGAAGTCATCCACGCATACATACATAATATGCTGATTAGGCGGGAGTATGGAAACTGCGTAACTACATGCAGCGTACTACAGGAAAAAACAGGTGAAAAGTTAGTTTTGTGTTTGGTGGTTGGTTAGTAATTAGATGAAGGGCTAATTGAAGAATGTATCGTCTTTAAATCATTGTTATATACATTAGAGCATACTACTACTATTAAATCTACTCGTGATGTATTAAGATACTTGTATTCTAATAATTTTATCAAAGGGCAGAAAGTGCGCCGGCCAAGTTCTCGCAAAAACGACCGCGCTCGCACTCTGCTATATTTACATGAACCATTTCGAGCACTTTTCGACCTCCCTCTATCTTCGAGGCTAGTCACGAACTGGAGTGTTAAGGGCACCAAAAAGAAGCAATATTCCAAATTTTATACGTCTGGGTGGAATATTTTCCAAGATACGAGTGTCCAAAAATCACAATTTCGGGCACTCACTGACTAACTGATAGATCATCATAAATCTAGGGTACTTCCAATCGAGCAAGAGCTTTGAAATTTGGAACATAAGTAGTGTTTAAGGTGATAATTATGAGAAAAATAAAAAATTAATAAAAATCCAACAGTGCGGAAAATTCAACACCAACATGGCAGATTCTGACACTAAATAGTTAGCGACTTCTGCTTTACAAAGTTAGGTTTTGTATGTAGTGTAGCGAGTATCACATCCGCCGAACCCGCGGAAGGTCCCCGGTTCGATCTCGGACCGAATCAGATTTTTTTTAATTTCTGATTTACTTTCAAATGCGTCTATTTTATCAGAGAAAAATAAGACAGAGAGAATAATATCTCTTCTTCCGGCCAGCTCGACAACGCGATGGCCTTCAAACGGCAACACCCCAAGATTGGCGCGTACGATTCTCACAATACACCCCGACATTAGCCAGTGCGGTAGCAACACGACAAGCAGCGAGAGTTTTCTGCGGCGCGTCTCAATACTCACTCTCACTGTGCTTTATACTAACCCAAAATCTGCAGTGCATGCCCGTGGCAGCTTATTTGAACCTCGGTTTGGAGGTCATCGAAAGCAAATCGTATTTATGAATGAAATCAGTACGAGATATTCTTCTCTCTATCTTATTTTTCTCTGATTTTATGATAATTGCAACAAACAGAAATACCAGGAATGCATGCAACCATCCAACCAATCCATTATTAAAAAAATTTGCTTAGAAAAAATACCGTTCATCTGTAGGTATACTCATATAGTAATAAATAAATATCATTTGGTATCTGAACAAAATGTTATGAAATCTGACCAAAAACATACATGTAAAAAAACAGGACAAGTTCTCGTCAGGACTGTGTGTTTTGTTATCCGAAAAAAATATCTGAAATGTAAAATTATGCCAAGTTCCTTGCCTACACGTTAATAGCATTATTTTATAAGCGCAGAAAAATATTGTGTAAATTGATAAATTTACTGACCAAATTTGGCAAAGCCTTCATTAAAGAACTGAGCAATATTGAGACCCTTGAAAACTTGCCAAGTTTGATCTGTAAATTTATCAATTCACACAATATTTTTCTGTGCATATCAAAATACTGCTAATAACGTGTATGCAAGGAACTTTGCACAATCCTTATATTTCAGTTATGTTTTTCAGATAACAAAACACACAGTCTTGACGAGAACTTGGCCTGTTTTTTTTAAATGTATGTTTTTGGTGGGGTAGCTATTTTCCCGAATGTATTTTTAGCCCTTCAAATATTTCTAAAGTTAGCGATGCCTCAGGAGAATGCTCATTTTCAACTTTGAAATTAATTAAAACTTATTTGCGAAATTCTTTGGGTAGCGATTAGCTCGTTTGCCCTTTTATCAATTGAAAACGAAATGTTAAAAAATTTAGAAATCGACCAAATAGACGAATTTCTTTCCAAAAAATTGAAAAAATGTCGAAAATGGCGCAAATAGTATTAACTATGCAAATTTATTATCGGATTTTCACAAAAATATTTTTAGAACGAATATTATTTTGTTTAGTTTTTTTTTTAATTTTTAATAATTTTATTTTTTACATATTTTTTGAACAAGATAAAATCCTTTAGTCAGGTATCTAGATCTGTTCGTTTAACCTTTATATTTATATTTCATTATGTTATTTACGAAATAAAATAAATTATCTTGTTCCATTAATTTCTTTTTATCATTATTATAAAGACAAGGGGGCTCCGATTTTTCAGTGTCCTAGGGCCCCCAACATGCTAAATCCGGCACTGATTTTCAACTAAATAATTGCTTCATTTAATAAAGACATTGACAGACATGTCGATAGGTGTCATTATTCTTTAATATGTAGAAACTAGTACTCTGGTTAAAGGTGTGAGAGAAAATAGTTGGGACTTTTAAAGAAATAATGTGATAAAACTCGTTATAGGTGAGGAGCCGGTGACACTGAAAGTACCGTCATCGCGGAATCAAAAATTTTTTATGTAAATTGATAGTTAATAGTCATACGAACAAAATGAGCTCGGTACGCCGGGATTCATTAAGCCGAAAGTATTTTTAAAACAATTAATTATTATAAAAAAGCAAAAATGTTTTTTTACCCAGGGTGTTTTCTAATTGAATGTCAATATTTAAGGGGCGATTTTTGGGTCCATTCTAAAACGAAAACTTCATATGAACGTATGTCCTAAACGTCTTAACTTTTGAGATACAGGGTGGTAAAGTTTTCACAAATAAATAGTTTTTTATTAATATCTGTAATACCACTTTATATATTTTAATTAAATTTGGCATACATGTACTATGTATCAAGAGGCATTATTTACTGTACCACAATTTTTTTTTCTTTAAACCAGTGGCGTTCGTACGGAATTTCACCTTCCTATTTTGGCAGATATTGATGGTACGCCACTGATTTCTCGTAAAATTAAAATCATTCCTGAAATTCCCAATCATTTCTAAGCAAATTTCATCTCTTGCATTTTTTCAATCCGATGCACGGTTTTCGCTTAAAAAAATAAAAACCTTTTCTCTGCTATATGAACGATATTGTTATGATCATGCAGAGAAAAGGTTTTTATTTTTTTAAGCGAAAACCGTGCATCGGATTGAAAAAATGCAAGAGATCAAATTTGCTTAGAAATGATTGGGAATTTCAGGAATGATTTTAATTTTACGAGAAATCAGTGGCGTACCATCAATATCTGCCAAAATAGGCAGGTGAAATTCCGTACGAACGCCACTGGTTTAAAGAAAAAAAAATTGTGGTACACTATTTAATTAAAATATCTAAAGTGGTATTACAGATTTTAATAAAAAACTATTTATTTTTGAAAACTTTACCACCCTGTATCTCAAAAGTTAAGACGTTTAGGACATACGTTCATATGAAGATTTCTTTTTAGAATGGACCCAAAAATCGCCCCTTAAATATTGACATTCAATTAGAAAATACCCTGGGTAAAAAAACATTTTTGCTTTTTTATAATAATTAATTGTTTTAAAAATACTTTCGGCTTAATGAATCCCGGCGTACCGAGCTCATTTTGTTCGTATGACTATTAACTATCAATTTACATAAAAAAATTTTGATTTCGCGGTGACGGTACTTTCAGTGTCACCGGCTCCCGACCTATTACTTTTAATATTTAAATTTTTATAATGAAATCTTGTACTTCGGCTTAGGGTTTAATTTAAAACATATTTCATATTTGTTCTTTTGGTAGAAAATGATAAACAAGGTATGCTTACTCTTACGCAAAATAACGATTTCGTATTTTTTGTGATCGCTGTATAAAGAATTAAATTTTTTATAAAGTGAATCATTTATTTTAAAAGCAAAAACTTTTATTAGGAGTGACATTTTTATGTATCTTGCAAAATTTTGTCCATTTGCCCTCTTCTAAACCACATCCGCGGACATACAGTAGGTAGATATATATTCATCACTTAAAATGTCTTAAATTACCATTATAAAAGGAAATTCCAATAGAGTAGAAAATAGAAGAGGTAAGTACTTTGTTTATTGTTTATATTTACTACTAACAGTAGAAATAATAAAAAATAATTATCAAAAATTGGCATTTGAAAAGCAAAAACACCCTACCTAGTCAATATCAACCCCAGATGTTGTTACCTTGTGGCCTTGAGACAACATAGACGAAGAGATGGAAGGCAAAGTGATCCATATTATCACCAACTGTCTCTTTATCATCTTAAGAACACACTTGACGCACCCTTAAACCAATTTATTTATCTATATTTAGAGAACGCACTATCTAAAAATAATCCATCCCCTTCGTATAGGTACGATAATCTGTTCTGCGGTATAGGAGTATATAGCAAACTAGCAGATACACTCAAAATGAAGCGTGCTAAGATAACAAAAGATATATTATATGACCAGAAATTTGTTTAATAGCAGAGACACATATTGACACTTATGCACAGGATGGCTTGAAATACCATAGTACATCGGTATCCTATAATAGTGAGGAGACTTTGATGTGTGTGTCCATATAGATAACTAGCAGTTTTGTAGCCCTTTTGGTTTAAACTGCTAATTCTGGAATAGGGAATATGCATATAACCCAAATAAATCTGAAATATTTTTTCTATATTCTCTACATAAATTAATTGTTTATGGCGGTTGCATTTATTGGTCTTTATTAACCAAAAAAAGGATTTGAAACTGCAAATTTTCACGCGAATTTTGAAACTTGTAAAACATGATCCCATTGGCTGTGTCGTCAAAACTGAACTCATCATGAGTAGATGGCGAATTCCGGTGTTGTAGAGTCATCTAAAACTCAATAAAAATTGTATTTAATGCGTAACTCATCCAATGAAATATCCCTGCACCTAGTACAAGGTTCCTAAAATCTTATTCATGTATATTTCAAGCCGAAATCGGTCCAGGAACCTTTCAATTTTGCAAAAAAATTGTCATTTCTGCGAAATTTTGACAAAGCATCTCAATAATTTCGAGTAAATAAATTGAGGCAAAAAAAGTAAAAAAATCGAAATTTAATCGGCGATTGCTCCCTTCCTATAGAGGATGAAGAAACTAAACAATATGGATAAAACATACTTTGACGAGCTCTTTCCGATGACGTATATGGGATTTTAATTTGAACCATTTTGACCCCACAAAAAATTAAAAACCGTGAAATATTTGGGTACAAAATCTAAATTTCCACATTTTTCCAAATATTTCCATTTTACAGTGATTTTAGGTTTAGGTAAATGTATTGCAAAACGAGTATTTGAGATTTTAAAGTTTCACTTATGAATCCGTTTTTCGATCTGACGTTGTGCTTGCGAGTTATTAGGTACATACCAAAAAGGGGTCTGGAAATGACATTTTTCGACCTAAAAAAATTCAAAAGAATTACTTGCTATTTTCTGATCCTCACCAGTTTCAGTAGAGTTCTGAAGCTCCGGGTCCCCTTCAACCTCCAAAAATTTAATTCACGTTTGCGACCTGTACCCGATTTCTACGGAAATCGCGGAAATTTCGACTTTGACATTTAATAGCTCCCAAACAAAACATCCTGTATAACTGATTTTTTTACCGAAGCTAGTTCAACTATTCCTCTATCAACCCAAAAAAATTCGATTTCTCTCCCTCTAACTGTTTCCGAGTAAATCAAACCTGTTCGACTTTGGGTTAAACTTTACGTTACCTTGTAGATTTTTGCTGATCCCCTGACGTCATTTTTCACTAAGGACAAATGGCTGCTTTTTAAATTGTAATAAATTATACCGAAAAGTAAACATTTTTTGTAGCTAAATTATCCTAGTAATTTTCTTCAAACTATTTTTTTCGGGTTTGTAATAACTTCCTTAAACGATTTATGTAATAAAAAAATATGGGCATATTCCTTATTACATAATTATAATAGTTTATGTAGTAAGAAACTTAAATATATTATTTGTTTTTTTTTTCGTCACAAAACAATGTGGCAAATTGATAAAGTGGTAGAAAGTGTAATTTTTAATCTATTTGCCACGTGATTTCAAATTAATTATACCCTTAATAAATATCGTTAAAGTTTGCACACCTTAAAACCGAAATTTAAAATAAATATTTTAAATCACTTCCCCCACAACAATAACGGAGAGCGGGTGTCGCCAGTCAAAAGCAGCAGCTTTCTCGGCTGCATCCAGTGAACAAAAAAGTCCGCAAGCGCGCGCCAAATCCCACCTGCCCGTTTAACAATAGCCAGTCACCATCCCTTTAGCTACCCTCATATGTGTAGAAATGTTGAAGCAAAATTCACCCTTATAAATGCTTTAAATAAAGCACGATGTGTAGGAGAGAGTGCCGGCACGCGTCCCGATTGACCGTTACAGGATGCATCTAGGCCGACCGACGCTGGAACAAACGAACAATTGCACATCTGCACGTGCCTCTGAGATATTGTTTGTTCTCGGTGCTTTCGTTATAATGCTGCTTGTTGCTATATAATTGGAAATTGAATGATGTGTTGTTTGTGGCTGTTTGTGTCGTGATTTAAGGGCTATTTGCCTTAAAGTTTTAACTAAATAACAAAAAACTTTATTTTTTGGATACACTTAAAAATCAAAAATATTGCATAACATCGTATATACTTTTAAGAACTAGTAATGTAATATTATAAAGTAATTTATCAAATTATTACTATTTCATAAACTTGATTTTATAGTTAAAATTCTATACCAGGATGGACTGGACTTCATAGCATCATATATTTATTTAAGTAAAAGCACTAAGTTACCAAGTTACACATCAAGTTAGGTTAGAGCTTCGAGAAAAACAAAAGCTACATACTGATAAGAAGATGAAGAAGAAGAAAAAGAAGAAGAATACAAGGTTTAAGAGAAGATGAAGAAAGAAAAATGGAAAGAACACAAAGAGTATGGTCCTAAATATATAAATTCATTTAATTTTTTAAGTAAAAATATTCAACCAATATCAAGTTAGTTGAGAACTTTGAGGGAAACAATACGTATTTTAATTATTGACGCATTTTAAAAATCGCGATCAATGTGTATTAACTTGTTCTGTACATGGCTACCGATACGAGAAGAACCTAAAAAAGACCATACTAAAATAAATTATTATAACACTTTAGTTTGGCATTTGTTTTGTCAATGCACAGACATCTGTCAATCACAAAATACGCACCCTTCAAAACACCGACACATGCACAGCACACACATACAAGTCATCATAAAAATACAGTAGGCTTATAAAAACAGATATCAATGTTGCTATGGTTATTAAACAATTATTATCGAATAAAATTTCCAAAAACAGGCGGAAGAGCGTTAAAAGCTTTAAAAAATGCAGCTTTTTTAAAAAAAAAAGATATTCATATTTAAATCATTCTATCTTTTAAAATATTTTAATAAAATTTCTTGTATCCTTTAAAGTTCTTTTTTGACAACTTCACCAGACTAGGTGTCAAAACTTTAAGTTTTTTTACTTTAATTGAGAAATACCAAAAAAGTGTTCGTTGCGTTTTTCATTTTTTAGAAACCAAGTGGCAAAGTACTCAAAATAACTACAAAAATAAGAAAAGGGTTTAGTTGACAGCAATTTGTTGCAAACTTTTTAAAAGTAAAAAAGTATACTCTAAAAACAAGAAGAGTGGCAAGGATAACTCCTAGTAGAGCTTCGTCAGTTTTAAGCTTTTAAAACTAAAAATTATCCGAATTGTCAGGCATCAAAAATGCATATAAAAATTTATATAAAGCACTGGTGTCTTAAGGTGACATTTTCCAATCGCGTCCATGGTGACCATACCTAATTTCATTTTGACATGGTTTTTCGGCTTTAAAATTTTTAACAATATCGTTATGAGTATATTAAATATAAATTCATTTCCTGCAAGATATTTTCAGTCAATTATTTAAGTTTCACGTTCAGATTCACTAAGAAGGTTTAAGATTTAGGGCTGGTTTAAATTAAGATCTTATAGTTGATCAGTTATGTTTTCACACTTTTTGTCCTGTCGTTGTTAATAAGTCGTTATTTAAAACTTATGAATTATACTGATATTTCAGCGATTTGCTTGGTTTCCAAATGATTTTCATCTTGGGACGAGTTGCTGTAATGAATTTAGTTGTATTATTGTCGAAAGTGCGTACTAAAATTGCCCTTTTCTTTATAAATTTGCGAAAAAGCTCAGAAACAGATTCATAGTATAAAACTTAGTTGCCTTATTCTTATACTTGTCGGTTTAAAACTTGTGGTTGTCAAGTTAGCCCGGACTAGCGTTGAAGAATCTGGCTGTAAATGTTTATAATGATTTCAGTCATAAGATTAATATTTTAAGAGCTCTATGGTGTCATTTTTCTGTCACTAGGATCCCAGTATTCTTTTTAAATATAGTTTTCCTAAAATAAATCATAAAATATCTTGAAACTTTTATTAATCGTTAAAAATACCCATAGAATTTTAATCTACGGTTAATATTGTGAAAATATTCATACAAATGAAAAATAAAGCAAAAAATTATGCAAAACTAAAATTAAGGTGGCAAATAAAGCCTTAAGTAACCGTGTACCTTTTATGTGATAAACGAATTCTGTCAAAGTTTGGGCAGACAAATTATTTATTTTTTATTTTAATTTTGTCATGCAGAATATACTTATAGCAATTATAATTATAAACTGACATTCTAATGATACCAAAAATAAGTTTAAATAATATGTTAATACCTTAAAGTGGACAATAAAACAATGGACTGCTATTTAGGAGCTGCCTTTGGCCGAATGGACTTAAACAATACCGTTCCACTTCGCGTATCGCTGACTAGCCGGTGTGCTTTTCTGGCTTATGCACTATTAGCGTATTTAAAAAACGAGTGACTCTTACTTAACTGAAATAATGTTATATTTAAAAGCTTTTGACACAACCTATATGGAACTTGCTGCACATTAAAAATGCAAGACTAGTTGTATAAAATTTTATTCTTTCTTCATATTTTTACTCGAATTTACTCACTAGGTGCAAATTGAGGCAAACCTAAGTAATCTTATTATTATACAACTTAATTAAACAAAACTTTAATAATTATTTATGCAACTGGTGCGAAAAGTACATGCTTTTCACACGCAACATGAAAATTATACATTACAATATTTTTATAAAATGGCTTGTAGAAACGTTTTGTTAAACAATGGTTCCAGTAATAACAAATAATCAGCTTCTGTTAACAGCGTTTGTTTGGGTTTGTTGTCCGTACTCAAAAGGTATCTAATCATCAATGCATCAAGTAGCAGGGGCCCACGAATTTGTGGTTGCTAGGTGCATATAAAAATTTTTCGTTTGTGATTTATTTAACATCAACAAGAAGCTGGACTCGAGCTTGAGTAAAATACTAATTTTTAACGAGGCAAAGAGTAAAGCATCATTATAGAAAGCGTTCCATCCGGTACAGAAAATCGCATTTGGTGGCATTCCCAAACAAACTGTTGCCTTTTTCACACTTCTCGTCGTTCATCAGCACCATTATTACACCGTATCCAATATGATATGATTTTTTGAGAATGATGCAGTGGCGACTGGTGAAATTTTAAAGGTGTATATCTCTGTTGCTACTTACGGGACCCATGCCAATTTCAGAAGTTTTGATAGTGAGCCTATTAGAAATGTTTTGTAAAAAAAATACTTTGTAATTTGCGAAAAAAAGTAGAATGTTTGCGGAAAAAATGAGCACTTTTAGGTATTTTATTTATTATTTTTGCTAAACAAATTTTACATCATTTTGTAGACAGTTTTTAAATTTTAAGAGGAAAAAATGTGTTAGTAGAAAGTTATAGTCATTTAATGTTTTTTTTAAATTATGTTTTAGGTTTAAAAAAATTCAAATGATAATAATTTTCTACTAACATATTTTTTCTCTCACAATTTAAAAACTGTCGACAAAATGATGTAAAATTTTTTTAGAAAAAATAATAAATAAAGTACCTACCTAAACGTGTTCATTTTTTTCCCAGGGGGGCTCTGCAAAAATTCAACTTCTTTTCGCAAATTCTAAAATATCTTTAGGCTCACTAGTAAAATACCTGAACTTGGCATGGGTCCCGTAAGTAGCAACAGAGATATACACCTTTAAA
This sequence comes from Philopedon plagiatum, assembly GCA_963971165.1. Classification (NCBI taxonomy): domain Eukaryota; kingdom Metazoa; phylum Arthropoda; class Insecta; order Coleoptera; family Curculionidae; genus Philopedon; species Philopedon plagiatum. The sequence goes on along the minus strand of OZ020189.1, from coordinate 125,273,349 downwards.
ATTTCACCAGCCGCCACTGGAATGATGACAGAAACCCATTTTACAAAGGAGAGATCAATAAAATTATGTCTCTCCCTCATGTTCTTTCTCTCTTATTTTTTTCTTTCTTATTTCTTATACTCGTTAAATTTTTACAACTGGTACAAAGTTAGGTTATGAGAAACATAAACATGACGTAATATTTCAAGCCTGTCCCATAATTTGTTTTTGCCGTGTGAAAATATACCTAAAAAGATTATAATATAGAGTATTAGCAACTTAAATGTCTGTGTTCTATGAATCTGCGACTGACTAACAACTATTAAAATAATATGCAAGTTACATATTTGTTCTTCTTTACATTACTTGGATCGGGCGTTATGGGAATGAGTAACAGGAACGCCGCCGACCCGATATAAAGTTGAGAACAGAGGGCATCACAGAAGATTTCTTTAGTTATTGGGAAATATGTGACAATTGCGCCCTAGAAACGTTTGGTTTCAGTTTGAAACTCAAGTCACAGTGCCAGTACAAAGTGTATCTATCCATCTGGAACTAAAACTTTCAACATTTATTTTACAGTAATTAAAAATCGTGAAACTACTTGGTATATTCGATTAAACAATTTTTATCGCGTCTTTAACTTACACAAACGTCACTGTTCGCAGGTAGGATGCATTATAGATCCATTTTTATTATATAATATATCGGAGAATAGGATATTTTTTAAAATTATTATAAATTGTTTATCTCAATAAAACTATTTACTCATTTTTGATATTTTTTTTTGATTTATTTAAAAACTTTTCTCCAATCCTTTTATTGCAAAATTATTGGTTAGAGGGAGTATTGTTTCTTAGAGGGGTAGGAAACAATTTTAAGTAGTATAAAATAAGAAGGATAATGTGGCTATGCTGATACTATTTTTGCTTAATAAAAACAATATTTTTGCAAATGCTGTTTGTGTTCAATAAAAACAAAGGTTATTTGCTATAAAATCATAAAACTTACCCTAAGTATTTTGCCAGATTAGGAATTTATTTTTATGACAATTCCGATAAAACTTTCAAAGTAGACAACCAGTAATACTAGTACAAACAAAGGCGGATATGATAAAATAATTCTTTTTTATTGGCAACAGCATCGTTTTTGTTTGTCTTTTACTAATGCACCTTTTGCTAACAAAGATAGAAAGAAATCGGATTCCATTGGGACTTTTATCAGGAAAGAAAATAATTTAGCGACTAATCTTTCAAAGTATATAACCAGCAGTACCTACTTCCACAAGCGAAATAGGTACGAAAAAAATTTGAATATATTTTGTTTTTATTGGTCTTTTTCTAATGCACTTTCACCATAGAGAAAATATATAATAGAGAAATAATGTCATTTGCGAATGTGGCGAATTTACCAAGCTGAATCCGTAAACACAGACGGTCTTCTGCGGGCTTGCGCCTTGTCGAACGTTTGCCTTGTGATAGACAGGACCGTACTTCAAAATGTATTTCACATGACGTGAATCTTTTATCGAGTAATAAATGCTAAATATATTACTTGGAATTATTCTTTTTATTAATGATAAAACTGTAACCATTAGTGAGATTTTAACAAAAATTGTATAGTTTGTTGGCTTAAATCTGAGTTTTCTTGCTATACAGAATTGTCGATAATTCCTCGAAAATAGCTCAGTTTATACATATACAGTGCGTCTCTTTAATGTCCCCCCTCTTAATTTTTTAAACGTTACATTTACAAAATTGAAAGTTGAAATAAAATATAAACATAGTATTCTAAACAATAGAAATAAAATATGCAACTGTTCTAAGAAGTAAAATAGTAAATAAAAAAATTACCAAAACTATGTGTATATTTTATTGGATTGGCATCCCATCCTGTATAATTATTGAACAAACCAAGTTCTATGGTAAGATGTAAATATTTTTACACCTATTTACAGTGTGTGCACTTGATACTTTGGTGAAAGCGCTACTTACTTACGGCCCCATGTCAATCTAATCCACTGATATCTTAGCGATCCTTTGGCGAAAGTGCTTTTTTCTTTCGCCATCCCTTTTAAAATACTCCTCTCTACCCTAATCCACTAGTATTTTTAGTGCCCCTTTGACGAAAGCGCAAATATGCCTTTTGGACACTCACCCTTCTAATCCACCGATATCTTAGCGATCCTTTGGCGAAAGCGCTTTTTTCTTTCGCCATCCCTTTTAAAATACCCCCCTCTACCCTAATCCACTAGTATTTTTAGTGCCCCTTTGGCGAAAGTGCACATATGCCTTTTGGACACTCACCCTTCTAATCCACTGATATGTTAGCGATCCTTTGGCGAAAGAGCTTTTTTCTTTCGCCATCCCTTTTCAAATACTCCCCTCTACCCTAATCCACTAGTATTTTTAGTGCCCCTTTGGCGAAAGCGCAAATATGAATTTTGGACACTCACTCACCCTTATGCAATATAAGGGAAGGAGGCATTGACACTATATATGACCTTCTTACACCATCTTACCCCTTATACAATGCCCCTAATGCACACACACCCCATCAGTGCCTTTCTGACACCTTGACCACACTCAATATACGTCACTGATAAATATTTCTACTTCTCCGTGTGTGTGTTCACTTCAACACCGGAGTGCATTTAAGATAAAAGTTAGAAAATTTATTTGGTTAGAGTTAATCTTAATAACTCAAAACTTAAAAGTATTTTTGCAACTTCAGCATTTACAACAGCTGTATTCCATGTGTTTCCTTCAGTGATTACAACTGGGTCCGGTTCTGATCGCCGAGTTGCGTCATTGAGTTCAACAACCGCTTTTGCTAGACGTCCCGAGTGCGCATGCCTCGAGAGGACCGTCGTTTAAAAATCTGACTGGCGCCCAATGCGTACAAACGCACTTTTTCGCCCATACATTGGACGGATTCAGCTGGTGTCGCGAATACGTTGTGATGGTCTAAATATATTTTGTCTATGACTTTCACCAACACGGATAGAAAGAAATCTGATTCATCCGTGATTATCATAAAATTGGAGACATTATAGACCCCTCACTTATTATGTGACAGCACTCATGTTAATGTCATTGACAAAAAATGCTGTACACGTCAATTAAAATTATTAATTTTATAACAATTGTGAGCAATAAGCTGTTAGCCTTATAGTGTTAACGGTCGGCAAAACCACAAATTTTATGTTTTTTCTACCAGAAAAAATTTTCGAAACACAAAAGCATAAATTCCAGATGAAAAATTTTATTTTTAATCACGTATGGACTTAAGTAGCTGCCCCAAACGCAGTTCTTTGTTTGACAGCGTGCGTGATCGTGCATGGCCCGCTAGATTCAGTAACAGGACGCGCTTTCAGAGCCTACCTTGATCAGTACTTGAACATTCCTTCAATGGGTTTCAAGACCATCAAAAGGATTTAAAAGCAGACCGCGACAGGCAAGTGTTTTTCAACATAAAGGAAATACTTATTTTAATATGCTTTTGTAAATTTTTAAGTGTCATAAATGTGTTCTTTCGACAAGGCAAAAATGATGTATGTGAAGATTATTTTTTCGGAATTTGCTTGACAAATGGTTTAAAAATGCCGCAAATCAGGATTACTGATACACTGTGCAGTTAGCGAAATTAGTTGGAATATACAAGGTTACTTAAAAAATCGTTATAGATTATAATTTTATTTTCTTAAAAACCCCTACTTTTGCTTTAATTTCTGATTTAGGGTAAGTTTATATAACACTACCTATACCCAAACCTAATAGTTCCAGAGATATTGTAATGTTTGTACAACATTAACTTAGTGTATTATTTCACAAAAAAACTTATGACTGGCCATTGTCTATTTATTTTATGAAAAACACTTTTTCTGTTATAGTGTATCCGTGTCGTAAAAGTTGAAGCAATTTTTAATTATGACGTTTTGTTCAACATAAACTTAGTTTTAAAAGATTTCACAATGTTTTGTTTGGACATTGGTCGGCCACAAGTGTTTGGGCGACGCTGTATTTTCAAAATCTAGTTTAGGATGAAAAATTTAAATTCCCTTTTATTTCTTTTTGATTTATTTATCTGAGATGGCCCACGTAGACTTCAAGCCTAAGTAGTAACGTACCGCGGGCGTCTGAAGAGAAGGGAAATGCAATCTATTGACTTGGGATTTCAAGGGTTGGAAGTTGTATGGGAAAACATCTGCAGGCAACTTGTTCCATAATCCGTAGACCCTAGGTATGAATGAGCGAGATGAGTGAGAAGTGGGATGTTCCAGGCTTTTGAAGCTGGGCAGTAAAGGGACGCATATCTAACGCGCTTCTTGTTGTTTTGTCAGGAACAATCAAGAAGGGAATTATAGCGACTAGTTCTTTAAAGCAAAATCCGTGGAAGTATCAGTAGAAAAAAAGTGATAAATCCCCAACAGGAGGCGATGAGTGAGAGAAGGGAGTTTTCTTCTAAGGACTTGGTCATTGATGAGTCGAATGGCTCTCTCTTGGATAAAAGCAAGAATGTTAAGTGTCGACGGTGATGTCGCTCCCCAGATGTGGGAACAGAGAAGGTTGGGTCTTATTTGGAAAACATAGAGAGTCTGTAAGCTGGATGGGAAGAAGTATTTTCCGGCTCGAAAGAGAAAACCAAGCATTTTGACAGCTGATGTGGCTATTAAAGTAACGTGTTTATGCCAGCTGAGATCATGTTCGAAAGCGATGCCAACAAAATCGAATGTTTCATTGTTCTGTAGGGCTTGGCCATTCTTGCGGACGGGGTAAGTGTTGCCAAATTCTTTGCGTGACAGGGAGCAAGACTGGGTTTTGGAGGCGTTACACTGAACAAGATTCTTGGCACCATAGTCTAAGATTAATTGAAGAACTTGGGAAATGAATAGGTGCATAGATCTACGTTTATTATGCAGCTCTTGATTCGAGACTTGTTTGGAAAAATGAATGTTGGAATGAAGAGTACTATCGTCAGCATAATTGTGAATGGGATTGATAGTTGAAGAGAGCAGGATGGAAATTAGATGAGTGGCCGTCCACCACGACAAATATGCGCCGATTAGGGAGGAAGCCATCGATCCAGGTGCATAGTTTGGGAGGAAGACCGTAAGATGGTAGTTTGTTCAGGAGTGTGGCATGCCATACTTGATCAAGATCTGGAAGAGACGAGTAGCGCACTTTCTTAGAACCGCCGGAGACCGGAGGACTTTTTGGCGTCAAGTGATTTTTTGAATTTGTTTGACTTTAAGTATTATGCCGGACATTTTGTGAGGTACAGGCGTAGCGGTTGGAAGAGCGAAATTGACAGGAGGAATCAGGATGGAATTGACAGCGAATTGTTTGGCAAATAATTCAGCTTTTCCTCTAGAGGTGGAGATAATTTCGCTGTCAGAGGTTAGAGAAGGAAACGTGCTTCTACAGAAGTTTTGACTAATGTTTTTGGTAAGTGACCAGAAAGATTTGCTGCCGTTGGAACAGGAAAGCACTTTATCTTTTATGAGGTTGTTAAAAGCATTTTTGGATTTTAAGATACTTTGATTGTACTGATTTCTTGCCTCGGTGAAATTTTCTGATTACTAGGTTTCTTCTTTTGCAATACAGGTACTTTTTGTAGATCATTGGGGTTATCTTATTTATATACTTAAACATCGCAATATGCAATATCCCTGGAACTATTAGGTTTAGGTATAGAAGTGTTATATTTTGTCTATAACTTTTAGTAGAATCGAAGAAGTAGAGAAAAGGAGACAAATAGAGAACCAAAGTAAAGAGAAAAGAGAATGGTGGGAAAAAGAGGAAAAGGGAAATATAAGAAATGCTAAGAAGTGGATAAAAAAAGAAAGTCACAGTACAAGGTGTACAAAAGCACCGCAAATGAATTATGTATGTACATAGTTCTATTGTTTACTATGGATTAAAGTAAACATGGCTTAAATGTTTAATACCCATTTAACAAACGGAAGTTTGTTTTTTTATTGCAAACAGAATTCGGAATATCCCTTTGATACTAATCCCATTCCTGAAAGCCCGATTTTCAAATGAAGTGTGGCTAAATATTTGCATTACACTTTGTTATTAGTATGGCGCCACCAATAACTAAAATTATACTTAGGTACACTGAACGCCAAAGAATGTGGCGCCTCTAATTTATTGTTCAAGTTTCAAGGTTTGCAATTTTTAAACGGGTTAGGTTACCGTGACTATCTCCATATATCCTTTGGGAATACGTGTTAGGGGATTAAGTTTATCGTTAAATAAATTTTTAGGATCAAAAGCGGAAAAAAATCAGACAAAGGACAGAGTCATCTCCGCTTTGCAGAAGACATAATCACTCCAACATACATTTTTCCAGGCAAGTCTTGAATCAAGAGCTGGGTAATAGACGCAGATCTATGCACCTATCCCTTATCCCTTTCCCAAGATATTCAATTAATCCTAGACTGGGATGCCAAGAACCGTGTTCGATTCAACCCCTCCAAAACACAGTCTTGCTCCCTGTTAAGCAAAAAATTCGGAGACCCTTACCCCATCCACATGAATGACCAAGTCTTACAGAACAATGAAACATTAGATCGTGTTGTCGTCGCTTTCGAGCATGATCTCAGCTGGCACAAACGCATTACTTCTGGGGAGCGGTATCGCCTTCAACACTGCAGCCTTGATTCTATTCAAAAGAGTGCCATTCGATTCATCAATAACTAAGTCCTCACAAGAAAACTCCCTTCTCTCGCTTATCGCTGATACTTCCACGGATTTTGCTCTAAAGAACTAGCCGCTATAATTCCCCCCTTGACTGTTCCTAACAGAATAATAAGAGGCCCGTAACATACTTTACTGTTCAGCTACAAAAGCCTCTCGCCCATTCATATCCAAGGTCTCCAGATTATGGAACAACGTGCCTGCAGATGTTTTCTCATCCCCTCCAAACGCCCAATCTTTTAAATCCCATGTCAATAGATTACATTTCCCTTCTCTTTAGACACCCACGGTACGTTAGTACTTAGGCTTGAAGTCTACGTGGGCTGTCTCAGATAAAAAAAAAATTAATAACGGACTAGACGAAAGAAAAAGATTGATTCATTGATATATAACTCAATATTACAGTTAGAAATAATGAGTTGAGAAGACACGGAGTGACCGTCTACCACGACAGACAGGCGCCAATCAGAAAGAAAGCTACCGATAGGTACCTACTTTGGGAGGAAGGCCGTAAGAAGATAGTTTGTTAAGAAGTGCGGAATACCATACTAGGCCAAATGCCTTGGAAATATCAAGATCAACAATCTGTGATTCGCCATGAAATACGAGAGACTTGTTTCAGATATATTTGACAAAGGCAAGGAGATCCGCTCTGCCGTCATAACGAAGAGGGCAGTAAGGATATATGGAAACCCATATAGACTTAATAAAAAAAGACAATGACGCCAAAAAACTAAGTCAAATTGTACAAGCAGCTGGACTTACACAAATCATTACAAAAGAAACAAGAACTACTAATATGTCATCTACACTCATTGATCACATTATTACCAACGACTTTAAGGCCAAAGATGTTCCCAGAGATTTTCCACCATTAAGTGACCACGAAATCATTGGTGTTGCCTTGGAATTTGAGGATACCACTGACAAAACAAGGTTTATTTTCAAGAGAAACTTAAGTAATGAAGCAATTTCCAGCTTAATTGGGGAATTAATAGGAGCAAACTGGAACTACACCTCTACAGATGTAAATGTAATTTATATGGATTTTATTCATATAATCCAAGTGGCAGTAGATAAAATAGCTCCAAGACAAAAACATAATATAGTGACAAAATATCCATGGATTACGAGAGCGGTAAAGCAGGCACAGGATAATAGAGACAGAGCATACACAAAGTTTATATTAACTAAAAGTGATGAAGATTGGAAGGACTATCAAACCAAACGAAATAGAGTTACTTCTTTAATACGTACTGAAAAAACAAAGTACTATGATCAAAACATAGACAGGTGTAAAGGAGATGGAAAAAAGATGTGGAGAACACTAAAAGACCTGATAGGAAATAACAGTCAACAAACTGATTTTAAGAACATCGACTATGGAATGTATGATGGGCCAATAGAGGAGAATTTGAACAACTTTTACGCTGACAGTATAAATGAGATTTCAAATAGCATAGAAAAGAAACAATGGAATTGTAACATAGACTGAAATTACGCGCACAGTTTGGCCAACTTCAAACCTGTGAATTTTTCGGAACTTAGAAAAGTTGTTTTTGGGTTTAAAAATAAGAGCACCAGTGATGAGTCACTAAACATCAAATTAGTGAAGGACCTCTTTTGTGTAATAGGATATCCTCTTCTTTATTTGATTAATACCTCTTTACAAACTGGAAAAATACCAAGTGAAATAAAAACTAGTGTTATAATCCCTATACATAAAGTTTCTAGACCTAAAATTCCATCCGAATTCAGGCCAATTAATTTACTGCCTGTGGTAGATAAGATCATTGAAACAGTCGTTTGTCGACAAATGCGGAATTATTTTGAAGGCAATCAGTTCTTATTTGTGGGACAGTCAGGATTTAGGAGTAACCATTCTTGTGAGTCAGCATTACAATATGTATGCGCAACATGGCGAAAAGATCTGAATGAAGGAAAAGTAGTGCTTAGTGTATTTTTGGATTTGCAGCGAGCGTTTGAAACAATTGATCGTGGTATTCTTATAAAAAAGTTACAATCATATGGTGTAAATAGCAGTGCGTTGGACTGGATTAAGGATTATTTGAGTGACAGGTATCATATGACTGGAATAGATAATAAAATGTCATCAAAAAGGGAAAATATATGGGGTGTCCCGCAGGGAAGTGTGCTAGGCCCTTTACTGTTTGTTATTTATGTTAATGATATTCATATAGCATTAAAAAAATCTTTTATTAATTTATTTGCGGATGTTACGCTTATTTGTGTGTCAGGAAGTAACTTTAGGGAAGTAACTGATACCTTGAACAGCGAACTTAAAATAATGTACGACTGGCTTTGTCAAAATAAATTAAAACTGAACACATCAACGACGAAATGTATGGTAATTGGTTCAAAAACAAACTGTAAGAAATATGCTGAATTGGGATTGACCCTTAAAATAAATGAATCCATAATTAATTTTGTTTCAGAAATAAAATATTTAGGAATTTATTTGGATCCGCAGCTTGTTTTTACTAAACAGGTGGATTATCTGTGTAACAAACTGGGGAAAAAAATTGGATTTTTTTATCGAATTTCGAACAGTTTGTCCCGGTGGGCCAGAACACTTGTTTATAACACAATTATTCTGCCTCACTTTAATTATTGTTGTTCTTTACTGATATCTTGCACTCAGGAAAATATAAATAGGCTACAGATTCAGCAGAATAAAGTTATGCGAATTATTCTCAATTGCAGTAGATATACTCCAGTAAGGAGCATGTTTCAGGCTTTGAATTGGTTGTCTGTGGAACAGAGCATTAAGAAGGCGAAGTTAGTTCTAATATATAAAATAGAACACGAGCAGTTGCCAAAATATTTTAACGATTTTCTTAAAAAAAGGTCAAATTTTCATGACCACAATATTCGCTCTGGTCAACACTATAATATTCAGTCGGTTAAGACTACATCTTTACAGAAATCATTGTTTTTTGAGGGAGTTCGCCTTTTTAATGCCCTTCCGGGGACAATAAAAAATGCAAGTAGTCTGAATGATTTTACCAGGAAAGTGTTTAAATATTTGAGGGACACATAAATTAAAGCGTGCAATTCTTTTTTGTAACTAACATGTAAATATTGTTGTTTTTTTTGTATTTTTTATTTTTTTTATAACTAGCCACGTGCTAAATAAAGACTTATTTATTTATATTTATTTATTTATTATATATACTTACTGCCCTCTTCGTTATGATGGCAGAGCTGTGGATTCTTAATGACGAAATCCATAGTGTCTGTCGTGATTGAGTTTGCGTTTTTCTAAATATTTTGGAATCTGCAAGTTAATGACTTCTCCATAACTTTGCAGACATCAGAGAAGAGAGATAGGCCGATAACTAGATGGAAGGGCCTTAGAACCTTTCTTAGGGACAGGCTGTACACGAGCAGTCTTCCAGCTATCTCAAAGGACACCCTTGTCAGAGGAGGTTTGAAAAAAAAATTAGTTAAGATTGGTGCAAGTTCTGAAGAGCATTTTTTTAAGAAGATTTGTATTGCACTTAGATATTAGACGACGTGCGACTCCGCCTGTTCTGTGAAACACCATCTTTCCATGAATGTGGATCACAAACAGTTTGTAGTACATAGAAATTTAAAATACAGCTGTAAATAATCCCATTCAGCTTAGTTTGCACACCCGGGTTTTAGTTTCTTAAACTTATTTTTTCTATAACTGTCAAAAAAGTCTCCATTTTTTCATTAATGTCAGTGTAAGAAGTTTGTCATTTTTTGACAGCAGTTCATTTTTGTTTCGTAATGCACGAAGTATTTCGTACACTAGGGTGAAAAACATTTCGTGGCATAAAAACTAGACTAATAGTACACCCACTGCATAATCCAATATTTAAGCCGGATGAAGTTAACCCGCTTCTTGGTTCGGCGTTTACGATATCAATCGTTTTTGAAGAATAACATTTGGCCTCGGATCTAACACTTTAAAATCTAATATTTTATTTGAAATTTTACTCTGATTTCTGCCGAATCTTTAATGTATCCTTGCGCGACGGTTGTGGACTTCCATCCTCCATTTCTTTTGATGCTACATATATCAGCCCCTGCATCAGCCAGGAGAGTAGCTGAGGTTCTGCGAAAACAGTCCCAGTTTAACTTTCAGCATTTGGCAAATTAAGGTATTTGGCGATTAAACTAGGTATCTCTCCTATTTTATTTATCCCAACAACTTGATTGATGCACTTTCCGTCGTCTGAAGGAAAGTGCGATGCGCGAAGTGCAATATATTTTTGGTTCAGTTCAAGTAATCTATATTTGAAACAGGAAAAGTACGTTGCATATTTGTTTTCGTATTGGGTAGTTTCACAATTAATATCGATCCTATATCTTCTATATCATCAACTGTTAATCTCATTAATCCATCATGACGATAAGCCCCAAACATAACCATAATCAGATCAATGTGAAACAGAAAGTAAAATAAATAGTTCCTAGTGACAAAAAATGTTTTTTCTGTAGTTGTTTAGTTGTTTATCATTAAATAATCATCGTCATCAGCTTCGCTCTTAAAACGGGTTATTTACTCTTTTGTTAAAATTTGTGACTTCTTAGGGCGATATCAAACTGATTTTTTCTTCAAATATGGAATAAGTTTCTTAAATTTTCTTATATCTAGGTATTATTCTCTTCACCATTCAGTGTACTTTTTAACATCGAATATATGGACCACAGTGAAGAAGACTTCACTTATTTAGATTTTTCTTCGAAATATAGAAAACATATTGTGTGAAACTCGTGCGCGAAATATATTTGGAGCTCTCAAATGATTTTTTGTCAATCAACCCCAAAGTACTATTTCGTGCACTAGCAACACAAATAATTATTTTATTATAAAAAAAAATAAGGACAAGAAATAGCTGCATAATTTATCTCCTACTAGCTTAGTCTCCCGCTGTCATAAACCTGCAAAAATACAAGATATTATTAGATAATACTAAAACCAATTTAATTTCTAAATTTCATAAACAATGACCCAAAAACTGCAAGACAAGTAGTGTGGGAGGATATGAAAAAATATAATTATGTTATTTTAAAATATAAATTGTTTAAGTAGCAAGTGTTTAGTTCCCCACCTTTGGCCTTTGACGACCATTAATCATTTTCGCGTTTTTGGCGTTACGTTAATTATACAAGTACTTGTACTCGTATATTTTATAATAAGAGCACCGTAAAATATGGACAATTCCTTTTTAAGTTTCAGTTCCTTATGATACCTTCCTTATATTACGTCATGGTTTCAAGTGAGAAATATCTTAATAATAAATAATTTATTTGCTAAAATATTTATTGCTATTTGTTAGTGTATTTGTTCTATGTCAATTGATATTTATTTTACACTTTTTTAAAGATAACTCATTGGGATTGCGTTTATACAATACTCTTTGAAGTAGCTCTGGAATATTTTTATTGCCCTGAGGTTCGGGTTCGGTGCACTCTAGCAACAATGTCCCGAAAAGAAAGTTCGACCTCCCGTAGTCCAACTATCCGTCCCCTGTCAAACTCGCTGAGTTGGCATTTTTTCGGACTCTGAGCATGGTAAACACTTGTAAAACAACGTTTAGAAAGCCTCTCTTTAAAAATTAGACATCCACTAGGACTTCAAATTTCACTAATCGCCTATCCAGCTAGCATAGAAAAATGAGAATAAAAGAAGGCATGCTAAACTAATAAGGCTGAAAATTGAATCACGTTGTGTTTCTGTCATGGTAAATACGTATGCAAAATATTACAATAAAATAATTTTTACTGAGTGTTCGGATTTCTATGTCACTTGTAGGTATAAAAAAGCAAAACCAAAAGTTAAAATTTTATTATTCCCTAACTCGAAAACGATGCGCTTCCAGGAACTATATTAATAGGTCCTTTTATTTAAAATTTTGGCTAAAGAATCACCTATAAAATTTTGTCGATAGGGTTTTGCAATACCCTGTATATTTATCCACTTATAAGATCCGCTTAAGCAAATTATTTCTGCTAAAAATTTGAAACCAACTAATCAATTAACCAGCGACAACCCACATACACATGTATATATTTTCTATTATTAAAAGTCATCAAACCATATCATCGTCGAATGTAATCATCATTTTGACACAAATTTACAATCTCCATTGGCGAGCGCCTACTTGTTATAAAATGTCACAGTAGTTAACGTCACATCTATTGAAAACTATTAAATATGGGCGCGTTTTATTACGACAAATTATATCTAGTAAAATTTTGTTCGCGGGGGACTAATCGTTTTATTGCTGCAAAATTCAGTTTTCACTATATCAAATTAGAAATTCAAACACATCTATGGGCATGAGGGTTAAAACTCAGGGGCGTCCCTATAAAAACGGAGAACCTCCTCCAAGTTTTAAAATTGAAATCCCTGCAAGGTTTTGTCTGAATAAAAACAGAAATAGAGGTAATGAGGAGAAATTTAAATACATAATTTATGTATTTAAATTTCTCCTCATTACCTCTATTTCTGTTTTACATAATAATAATATGAATAAAGTCTACTTGTCAGGGGTACATATAAATATGAAAAAAAGTGAGAATCAATTCTCTAACCACCTGAAAATTCCTTATACAATAAGGATTTCAACAAATAATGGTAAAACAGCTATTCTCCGGGCTATATGCCCCTCCGAGCGCTGAATTACATACCAAAATTTGCCGTATTTTCTTCTAACACAGTTAGATAAGAAAATACTAACGTTTCGAATGCAAGAAACTACCAAGAAGAAGGAAGCTTTTTCTTTAGTTAGAATATCGTCACCTGCAGACCGGTTTCGAACTCGTTGGTTCTCATCAGTACAGGATAGACGAACATACCAACCTTCCGAAAAAGTAATCCCTTAAAGCTACAATGTCGTACTGCATAAGCAGTGAGACACAGGCAGCGCCATCCATTAGCAGTTTCAAGCAGTCAGAGTAGAGTTTACCGTAAGGTAAAATTTTTAAAAATATGAATGAAGTCTACTTGTCAGGGGTACATATACATATGAAAAAATTGAGAATCAATTCTCTAACCACCTGAAAATTCCTTATACAATAAGGATTTCAACAAATAATGGTAAAACAGCTATTCTCCGGGCTATATGCCCCTCCGAGCGCTGAATTACATACCAAAATTTGCCGTATTTTCTTCTAATGTATGTAATTCAGCGTTCGGAGGGGCATATAGCCCGGAGAATCGCTGTTTTACCATTATTTGTTGAAATCCTTATTGTATAAGGAATTTTAAGGTGGTTAGAGAATTGATTCTCAATTTTTTCATATTTACATAATAATAATTGCAGCGGAAAAACCATGTGGAACGGCAAAAATAGTGAATAGAAACAGAAAAAAAACTAATTGGTGGACAGAAACGGGGAAAATAGCTGTCAAAAATAAGAAGATAAAATGGAAAAAAATATTTAATTACAAAGAAAGACTCAGACTACGAAGAATATAAAAACCAAAGACGTAAGCTCAGAAGATTAATAAAAGAAGAAAAATATAAATCCTGCATAGAGTTTGGCAAAAAGATGACAGATAAAAACCGCATATAATGAGAATCATTGAAGTTGTTTTTCGGAACACTTAGAAGTATGAGACAGAAGAAGAAGACAGATACCATAATAAATATTAAAGACGCGGAAGGAACAGTCCTAACTGAAGAAAACAAAATTATGAAGCATTGGAAATAATACTACAAAGAGCTCTAAGGGTGAGAGATACAAGCGGATCACTTTTAAGGGTTTCTAATTTATAAAGGCTTGCCATTTAAGGACGAATTAAGATACGGACCTCGGATTTGCGGTAAAATGCTTCTTTTTTGACATCAACCCCCTAGCGTCACCCCTCAAGGGGGTTGAGAAATTACATAAAAAAGCAGATTTCTTAACCAATAAGATACACCTTAAATTTGGTGTCTATCTTTACTAATAGCAAATATATTATTTGTCCATATTAAGACTTTTCGAACACCACGTATGTATGTATATGCTTTCTGGAGTAATTACATATCAGCCATCGCAAAGAGCTGGATGAAAAATATTTCGGCGGAACACCACTTCGGTTAAGTGCTAATTCGGTGAGTTCTATTTGGGTGAATTTATCTTTTGATGAATTGTTTTTTGGTGAATTGACAGGACACCTTAAAACACACCATAACGAATCACTGCGCATGTCTGAAATAATGACAACCATAACCACAGACTAAATAGGGGTTCCAAAATATTTCGGTTTATGTCGAAGTTTTAACTTTAAGTTTGTTCTCAACCGTCTTTTTAAAAAACTTACTTAAACGCCCAACTTCTATCCTTTACGTACTTATCTTAGCATATATTTTTATTAATGAGCAAATACTGGTCAGTATATTCCGACCTTCACTATAAATAATATTAAAATATCTTTTTAAGATGTCACCCTGGCATTTTGCTGGATCTTGTTTTACGAGTTTCGATGACCCGTATGATCAAGTAATATTTTTTCCAAGAAAAATATATTTTATATTCTTCTTAGCGGTATTATTAAAATATCCTACCTATAATCTAAGTGTGACTTTGTAATTAACTTTTGACACCCAAACCGAAATTTAATGCTCGTAAATCACACTGTGTGCAGCATCGCTAAACGACTATTTTGCTTGCGAGAAACATCGGTATTTCAACACAAAAAAATGTGTCAGATCTCGTAATTTACGATTTTTTGCCGGTATTTTCGCCGAAGGCATTATGAATGGTACATCTGAATGAGAGACACTTTTTACGTCCACATTTCGTCCTTAAGGACAACTCAAAAGGGTCTGAGATGTCCGGGTGACAAAAGTTTTCTCAGTTCCTTTGCAAGTTACATATAGCGAATCTGCCATTGTGTCTTTTGAATGGGAGCAGGTTATGAGCTTTTGTTCGGAGCACCTGAACGTTTAAAGGTACGGGTACGGCGGGAAACCAGGTCAAAATTTTTGTGTCTTGATGGTTAAACTCAATTTAAGTGTAGTAGATTTCAAGTTGTACCCATTAGGTTCAAAAATTTCGGTTGCATTTTGGCACTTTTGAGAACTCTATGTTAGAGAAATAATCCTAACTTATTGTTTCTATTTTAGCCTTTCTTTCATTTTAAAAGATGTTGGATATAATACGACTAATTTTAAGTAGTGACAGAATTTACGTTTCTCTTTACACTTTTTTAATTGTAATAAAAATAAATAAGATATTCGGAAAATGGCCTTTGGCCTTCGAAAATAGTTGCCTGTGTCTTATTATAAGAAGCGATAAAAACTAGGTAAATCTGGATAAAAACAAGGTAAATCTGCTCTGCTTGCAAGCTTCAAGAATATTGACAAATGATTTTTAGACTAAACTTTGGAACACAAATTTCGGTTAAGATATTAATTTAA
This sequence comes from Philopedon plagiatum, assembly GCA_963971165.1. Lineage (NCBI taxonomy): Eukaryota > Metazoa > Arthropoda > Insecta > Coleoptera > Curculionidae > Philopedon > Philopedon plagiatum. The sequence goes on along the minus strand of OZ020189.1, from coordinate 125,257,260 downwards.
ATTCAAAACTACTGAAATAAAGAAAATACTCTTCAAAAATAGAGTAAATTACGTGATTAGATTAAATAAGAAGTAAAAAAGATAAGAACGATCCTGACTGCTTGTCCGTATTGTACAGACAATGTTCCTACTAGCGTGCCGTCGGCGGGACTAGGGGGGCGCAACCTCCCTCCATGCGCCCTCGTCGTCGCGGCGTCCCGCTTCCTCTTCCATGAAACTAAGACTGTTTTGGTAGCTAGTAGCTTTGGCGGATGCTGCGTACTACTGATGTTCTAAAATAATATTTGTTATGATTTTATAGCCTAATAACAATAACTTCTTATATCATTGTTAAATCCCCTATAATTTACAACCAAGTGAATTATTTAAATCTACCTGGAAGTAATTCTTATTTTAATTTTCTTTTTTTTCTATCAGCGCGTTCGAATTTCTTCAAAAAAATTATCAAACCCCGGCAAGTCGCGTGCGTCATTATGTTTTTAATGTTTGGGACTGTTCTTAGAAATTACATTATTTTATAATGGACGAAATATCTAAACCTGTTCATGGGAAAACAACGGTTTGTCATCTTAACTACTAATCTCAGCATTTTTTTTTATTTACACCTTCTGTCCGTTTGGACTGAATATGAAAATTTTTCGAAAACACATTTTTTGAAAGCACGATTTTCGAAAATATTTCTCGAAAAGAGAACTTTTTCGATAACACAGTCGAAAACTAGGGATGATCTCAATTTTTTTTTCGAAAACCAACTTTTCGATTTTTTTTAAATACTTTTCGAAACTACATAAAATTTAAGAAACCATGTTTTTAGAACGCAAATTTTCTCAAACATTATTTCGAAAAAGACTTCGAATTATTGAAAAAAATAATACTTTTCTAAAAGTAGTTTACTACAGAGTAGTATAGCAGTCACAAGGAAACCGAACCGAAAAACAAAGATGGTTCGTTTAGGTTAGTTCAGGATCTTTCTGTCATTTTTTTATCAGCTTAAATTTAGAAAAATTGTTGTATTATATTTTCGTAGATTTGTGTAGATGCATTTCCGAAAAATCATGTTTCACAGAAGCTGTTTTTTTCAAAAGAAAAAAATTTAATTTGCCGTCAAAAAAGATGTTTGTTAAAAAAAACAAAATGTTGGTCACCTTAGCTTACACGCGCCATGAAAAATTGTTTGATTGATATGGAAGTGTAAATATTTTGGAATTTTTTTATTTATGCCCTCTGCTCATTTGGGGGGATATACGAGTATTTGCGAAAGTAAAATCTTTCTAAAACCAATTTTTCAAATTTTTTTAGACCACTTTTCAAAAATATATTTATTCAAAGAATATAGTTTTCAAAATTAAATTAATTATAGTTTAATTAATAAATAGTTATAGTATTTTTTTCAAGTAACGGCTTTTTGAAAAAGTAATTTATGAGAAAGTAACGTACCGAACCTAAGGAAACCTGATCAAACCCAAAAAAAGGTTCGTTTAGGTTTGTTCAGGATATTTTTTAGTTTTTTTTCATTAACGTTTTTCAAGCTAGCAGAGTTCATAATTTAATTTTATAAATACTGTTTTCGAAAACATATATTTTCGGACAATGTACCAACATTAAAAAAAAATTTTACGACGTTTTTAAATTTTTTTTTTCGAAATACATGTTTTCGAAAAAATATTTTAAAAATATTCCGTAAATCCGTTTCCATAAAAGTGTCCTTGAAAAAGCTGTCAGGCCACTTTTTTCCTAAAATGTACATTCGAAATAATATGTGTTTTCAAGAAAATATTTTTGAAAAATTTCGTTAATCCGTTTTCGAAAAAGCTGATTTTCGAAAAAAAATTGAAAAAAGAGATGTTTTTGGAAAAAAAGAGGTTTATTCTCTCCAATAAAAGGAAAGTAATTTGGCGCCCCCCAAATTATTGTGCCCCCTCGACCCTAAAGGCACGACACGCTACTGAATGTACCGCATACGTTGCGAAAAGTCAAAATCAGCTCTTTCAGGTTCTTATACGGATGTGTACTTTGGATGGTGTTGGCTTAATCCATTTTACGTAAGTAACAACCATTTTAATTTTAATAGGTATAAGCAGTAAATAGTGATAAGCTTCGCAAGTAGAAATTAGGCACTTAACTATTTTAAGCATTAATGTTACAAATTTAATGAGTTCCAAATCATCTCTAAACCGACGGTAAAAGTATCATATTATTTAAACCAAATATCTACCATTTACTGAGGTTCACATTGAAAATGTTTGAACGCCAAGAAATTTACCAACCAGACAAAAGTCAATTTACAAGTATTGCATAAGTAAGTGATTCGTAGTATTTGGGTAATGGTCGCACGTAGCAGAACACATGATCGTAATTTATAAAATCAACTAGTGTCAATGGAGGCAACAAAATATTCAAGGGAGTGCATGTGTGGCCAGAATAAAATCAACGGCAGATCACTTTACAGCGCTCACGACGCAAAGTACGACACCCTGTATATACCTACCCATTTTATGCGTTAATATTACTGATTTACTGACTTACCAATCTCCATTAAACCGACCACAAAATGATCGCATTATTTAAACTAAATTGACAACAATTTTATTGTAGTTCACACGAAAAATTTTTAGCATCGAGATATGTACCAACCAGATAAAAACCAAATTACATATATTGTATAAGTAAGTAGTTTATAGTATTTAGGTGATGGTTGCATATCACAGAACAAATGATTTTACGACGGCAGATGATTATTTTGCAGCGCTCAACACGAAAACTAAGGCCCCTGTATATGCCTATTTAGTTTAAGCATTAATATTACTGATTTATTGAGTTAGCAATCACCACTATATGGAAAACAAAAGTATTTCAATATTTAAACCAAATTTAATTGCGGTTCACAATGAGAATGTTTAAGTACCAAAATATGTACCAACTAAAAATAAATTTACAAGTATTGTATAAACAAGTAGTTCGTGGTATTTGGGTAATGGTCGCTCATAACAGAACACATGATCGTAATTCAGAAAATCACCTTGTGCCGATCAAACCCAAACAAAATAATCAATGAAGTATAAAACGACCGGCCTTTTTCAGTACTCACCACGAAAAGTGAGGCACCCTGTATATATCTGCCTATTTTAAGCATTAATAATACTGATTTATTGAATTAACAATCACCATTAAACCGACAACAAAACTATCGCATTATTTAAACTAAATTTACACTATTTATTGTGGTTCACATTGAAAATATTTAAGCACCAAGATTATGTACCAACCAGACAAAAACCAATTTACAAGTATTGTATAAGTAAGTAGTTCGTAGTATTTGGGTAATGGTCGCACATAACAGAACACATGATCGTAATTTAGAAAATCAACTAGTGTCAATGGAGGCAACAAAATGTTCGAGGGAGTGGTCAGAATAAAACGACCGGCAGATCATTTTGCAGATATCGCAGCTATGAATATGAAATAAAACAAGGTGGATTAACATGCATAAAATACTGCTGTTATTCACCCGTGTCGTTTATTGGCCGAGGGTATATCTGTAAGGTGGTCAAAGAGATATATGTATATAGTGTGTCCCACTTTTATGGCACAATATTTATAACATATTTAAAGATAGATACTTGATGGCTGATTGAGGGTACTAAAACGACCAGTAAGATATTGGTTTAAACGGTATAATAAGTTTAGAACTCTGGAAAATATCTACTTAAATTGTCATGTTCTTTATACATTTGCAAAAAAATTAATGGTACCAAACTTAGTTGTCTCAGTGTTACTCTCGTCAAACCCTGGATTGTCCAATTAGACCAGCAACAGTGAATTTAGCCGTAAAATTTAATTTTGTCCAAAATGCTACGAAATTCGTTAAAAAGGATCAAATTATCCAAAAAGTATACATGGATATCAGACAGAATAGACATCACACAACCTTAGGTGTATCAGCAAAACTTAAAGGAATTATTTTTTATTATTATTTATTATTGGCTCCTATGAGATTTGACCTCGCTTTGACCACCCTATGAAATTAACTCCAATTGAGGAGGCCAGTATTGTCAGAAAATCACTAAAGACAAGTGCACCAAAACTTGCAGAATAAATTAAGTAAGCTTTTCGAAAAATTTTGAAAAACAAAAAATTCACAAACCGTAAGAAATTGTTTACATAGGGCTGGATATACCGAACGCGTGGCCAGACAAAACCCGTTTATTTCGGAAAATAATCGCGAAAAACGGTTAGATTTTGCTACAGAGTATATTTTCAAGCCTCCTGAGTTTTGGTAATTTTTAGTGATAAAACAAAATAAATCTTTTCGGGTGTGATGGAAAAAGCTAGTTGAAAGCATGTCAAAAAGATTACATGAGGTTATCACGGCCAATGGAGGTCCAAATAGATGTTAAGTTTTAAGTGTATGAAGACTTTTTTGACATAATTTTTGTTATTAATTTTTATGTAATTTTGATATAGCTTTTCAATAAAATATTTCGTAGCCATTTTTTGTTTAATTATTTATTGGTAAGGCTGCAAATATTAATTTAAACATGTGTTTTCATAGTTCCAAATAATAATTAGTTAAAATTAATGGAGAAACTGTTTAAAAAGGTGCTAGTCTATGGAGACTTTTTCGACTGACTTGCAACCTGTCAACGTTAAACGAAACTCTCATGTAAAGGTAACATTACAAACTTCCATAAAATGCACAGTGTTTTTGGTTTAAAATATATAGGGTGATAATTGATAATAAGTATTTATTCCTGACTCCAGGACAAAATGTACACAGTAATATTTGCGACAATTTTAATTATTTTCTGGGCATCTAATCTATTATTTAAATAACTGTTTCAACCTGTTTTTGCATTATGATTTGATTGGTTAACAGAAACGTTTCCATGGTTATGATTTAAAGTCAAGGAAGGGTAAGATCTATCTTCGCTAGTAAGCAGTGACGCGTTAAGGTCTCTCAGCGCCTGAGGCTCAAAAGTTTGAAGCGCCTCCAATCGGTAATACCGAAAGGCGTACCTGAAGTACTATATTTTAAAGAGAGTGGAGGAAATAGAAAAATGTCGACCCATTTTTGGAAAATGCTTCCCGAAATGAAATTGTCGACCTCTTTACAAATCTTTCCCGGACTAATCTATCAAAGTTAAAAAAGAAAACGGGGCTCAGGCCCCACTGAGCCTCGTTGTAAAGACGGCCCTGCTAGTAAAAAACCGAACAAAGCAATATCCAAACGTAAGACGGGTGACACACTAAAGAAATTAATTTCGTGAATCTTGTCGCATGCAACATGATACTTGTTTCATCATCGAATAACTCCGTACATGATATGATGCAGACTGGCGTTTCTGAAACAGACTAGAAATTGTTTCATATAAGTTGTATAAGTTCTCCTGGTTCATTCTGTAGAACTCTTTAAACCTCATCAAAATGTTGTTTCATTTCATTTCTAACAATAGTTGCACTATGTTTTAAGTTTATTTAATTATTAGGATCCACCCAAAATCGTCTTTTTTCCTTAATATAAATTTTTTGGTATCGGCGCCGATTAGCCCACAAAACACGTCACAAAATTACATCACCTTTATCGGAAGACATTTTGCTAAACACTGAATGTAGAAAGGCCGAATATCAAATTTAACGTATACCTAACAAGTTTCACTAGTATGTTTTGAATTAGAAATTTTATTTCATTTGATCTGTTTTACTTATAAGTTTCACGAAATTAATTTCTCTAGTGTGTCACCCGCCTAGTTGTTAAGAGACGATAGGACTTAAATTACATTTTTACTGCGGTTTGCAATTTTATCTGGTAGAGGGTACAGGGTATTACAGATTTTCAAACAAAACTCAATATTCTTAGAAAAAGTCCATTATTACATTATTAGCTTCAAAAGTGTCATTATTGCTTTGTTGTTTTTATACTCGAAAGCAATAAAAAAGATAGATAAAGGAAATCCTACAATCAAATTTAGTGGGTGTGCTCCGGCTCCTGCCGCAGTCCAAATAAAATGATTCTAGTAAAAAAAATATTGCTGTTACCTGATAAATCAAAAAAGGCATCACTTTATTCAGCTGTTTATTAAGTTTCATAAATCAAATCGTTAAGGAAATTTACAGAATCTAAAATATGTCATGCCAATGGTGAATGTTTACCTCGGTGAGCTTTTGCCTAAGCGCCGACCATTATTTCATTCGACTCGGGGATAGATTTTCGACATTGCACAATAGTTTTGACGTTATTTTTTCAATTCAACAAAAATTACCTGCTACCCGACTCGAGGCATGTGCCATACCGACAGATGCAGGCATCCTCCCTAAACCTATTGACAGAAATCCTTCCTTGTATGTGGATGTGTGTGAGGTTCCTTTTATTTCGGGATGCGTGCCTGGGGTCAGTATTTTATCACAGTGGTTCTCAAAATGTTGTTTTTAGATGTATAAAATATTTGGGTGCTTTTAAACATTTTAAAAGATGGTTTTCAATTGGTCGAAGCTAACTTTTGCACAATTAGCATCATTTAGCCGTTTACTTGGATGCACAATTTTACTAATGTTAATAGATTTACATAAGCTATTTATTAACGACTAGCTCTCGCCCGCGACTTTGTCCGCGGTATAACAATTTTACTCCATTACAAACTTGGAACCCCTATTTCACCCCCTTGGGGTTAATGTATTAAAAACTGTAAAACACGTGTTTGAACATTAACGTTCAGATTCACTAAGAAGGTTTAAGATTTAGTACAGGATTAAATAATTAATATCTTATAGTGGGGCAGTTATGTCTTGACAGATTTTTGTCCTCTCATTGTTAATAGGTTGTCATTAAAAACATGAATTATTCTGATATTTCAGTGATTTGCTTGGTTTACAAATGATTTTCATCTTGGAACAAGTTGCTGCAATGCATTTAGTTCTAATATTGTCCAAAGTACCTACTAAAATTATTGTCCTTTTCTTTATAAATTTGCGAAAAAGCTCAGAAATAAATTCATAGTATAAAACTTAGTTGTCTTATTCTTACACTTGTCAGTTTAAAACTTTTGGTTTTCAAATTAAACCGGACTGGCATTGTAGAATCAGGCTGTTATTTTTTAGAGTACTTCTGTGAAGTTTCAAGTTAATATGAACCATCCAATATTTTTCTCCATACAGAGTTTCAACACCTGTTTCACTCCCTTAGGGGCTGAATTTTGACAAACTCTTCCTTAGTAGATGCCTACGTTATATAAGAAACCTCTGTGCAAAATTTTAAGTTTCTAGATCCAGCGGTGTGGGCTGTGCATTGATGTATCAGTCAGCCAGTCAGTCAGTTTCTTCCGTTATATTTATAGAGATTTCTTCTCAAATATTGAGGATAGTCTTTTAAAACAATTTTCAACAAAAATGTCGTTTAAAATTTTTACTTATTTTTGGTTTTTCCCTTTATATTGATTAATAGTTCCCAAAATTATAAATTAGCCTAGCAATATTGAATCTGACCAGACTTTAAGGTGACGCGCCCACCGACAGAAAACCATACTTAAAATTACTAAATTTTTATCACCATATAATATATATAGTATTACAACCATTTTTCTGACCATCTCTCAGAGCAAACAACTTTTTTTAATAGAATCTAATCTAGAACTCTCCTTTTGTCTCATGAAGATAGTGTGTAAGCAAAACCGTTTGGGTGCCACTGATTTTTTCCCGAAACGAAAGCGAACTCCCCAAAGTTAAACACAGGTAAATACCAGACAGATGTAAGCATTATGCCACCGGTAGCTCACCTTTCAAATTAAAATGTACATGAAATATGGCTCTCTTATATTTAGAATTTAGGTGTTATTTTTAATGCATTGATAGCTTTTATTCTATTTTTGTTAATGCAATATGATTACAAGTGTCCATAAATTTCAGTTTGGGAAAAACTATTTGAGGGCTGGAGACAAGTGAATAAAATACCTATGTATCATATGAATTTTTAAATAAAGAAACAACACCCTTTTTAGATATGACTATTTCTTGGTTTTCCAGCTGATTACATAATCGATTTTTGTAGCTGGAGCGTAGATGTGTCTGAAACTGGAAACAAAAATTAACATTCAAATTTACTAAAAAGGTTTAAGATTTAGTACTGGTTTAAATTAAGATATTCTAGTTGATCGGTTATGTTTTGACAGGTTTTTGTCTTGTCATTGTCTGTATGACTGACTGTTAATAAGTCGTCTTTAAAAACTTATAAGTTATTCTGATATTTCAGCGATTTGCCTAGTTTCCAATGATTTTCATCTTGGAACGGGTTGCTAGAATGAATTTGGTTCTACTATTGTCAAAGAACGTATTAAAATTGCCCCTTTCTTAAATTTAGTAGTCTTATTCTTACACTTGTCAGTTTAAAACTTTTGGTTGTCAAATTAGACTGGACTAGCGTTGGATAATCCGGCTGTAAAAGTTCTGAGGTTACGCAAATCTGAACTTAAAGTCGAGATAAAATGTGACTTCTGGTTTTCAAACTAGAAATGCCTCCTAACCGGCTAGATTGTAATTTTTAAGTAAGGGAAAACCTTCCTATTTTTCACTCAGTCCTTCATAACCCTTGGTATTTTAAAAATTAATTTGCGCCACCTAGCAGTCAATAACGAAACTAATTTCTTTCTTGCATAAAATATAATCCAAAAATAAAATTTAAGACAAAAGTATTTCGAGGAATACCATGTTTTTACTTTTTTACATAGCGTTCTTTTCCACCCTGTATAACAAAATGTGGTTCTTATTAGGTTAAAGCGAGCCTCGTTCAATAAATTAGGTTTTTAAAAACTAAAAATTTGTTGAAATAACTGATCCGTTTTTGATCCACGGAGCTACAAAAATGACTGAAAAAATGCCATTGTACAAACTTATTGACAAGCAGTTTACTTAAACTATTATAACTTGACCAGCTGGGCCGAGATGGATAAAAATTATATCCTCAGGAAAAGGAGACTATGTAAAAGCAGGTTATGTCGTAGCCGTCCGCTCGGACGGCTACGGTTATGTACATTTTTCCGGAGGACACGAGAGGCAAAATAGTTAAAAGTCAAGATAAAATGAAAATATCACAAGCTCGGTCAATAAAAACATCCATTTGATTAATATCCAAAAACATCTACAAATAAAGCCTTTCAAACAGCAATATTTTATTAAAAAAGAATCAAGTACCTGCGCTACTAAGGCCACTTAAAGAGGGATTTAAATATTAAGTACTGTTTACGGCATTATCAAATAAAAAACCAACTTTTAACCCACTGCTTTTATGACCTATTGCCGGAACCACTGTGGCACCCATATTATTGTAATTATATGATTTTTTAAGAAAAAAAGAATGTTCCTAAAATACACATAAGAATATCATCACTAAAAAGAAATTGCAGCTTATAGATAATAGGTTCGTAAAACATGTGCTACTTACAAATTCTGATAATGATAAAAAGAGAAAAGAGGTAACAATTATTATAGTTTCCAAGAAGAACATTACGTAGATATGGCATTGGGCTACATGACATTTGCGTCTGTGACATAATAAAAACTACTTGTTGACAATGAATACCAAATAAAGAGCACTATCTTTTTATGGAGACAACATCTACTAAAAATATCCATACAAGACGCAGTGCCACTTGTTGTTTTATTTCTTTCATGTTTGCCGCCTACGCACTCTTTTACTTTGACTTAACAGTTATAAAAACTGCATTGCATAAAAATCTACTTTATGAGGTAAACAATAACGTACACATAATTTAATTTTATTATTGTGGCCTTAAAAATATAATTTTATTTTAAAGATTTTTGTTGTAAAACTACAAGGAGGTAATTTGTATTGGATGTATAGGTAAAATTTTGTTGTTATCTCTGACTATATTCATACAGAAATGGGTTTATTTTATTTTTAGAGATTCTGCTTACGTCGACTTCACACTAAGTGTGAAGTCCACATAAGCACTATTTGCTATTACCCCGGCGCCGGCGCCACACTTGCGTTGCTCGTGTGCAAATAATCGGTATTCGGGCAATTTACCGCATATGGGGATGTAAAATTGTTCTTGTTAGCGAATATTCGGTGTATTTAACGATCACGAATATTTTCCGTCTTGGGTTGGTAAACCGTTGTCAAACCTGGTTAACCACTAGGTATAATGCGGTAAACCGAAGGTTTTTTTTTAATCTGAGACATCCCACGTAGACTTCAAGCCTAAGTACTAACGCACCGTGAGTGTCTGAAGAGAAGGGAAATATAGTCTATTGACACGGGATTTGAAGGATTGAAGGTTGGGACGGGAAGTTTCGAACGCTGGTTCCTGAAAGAACCGGTCTTACAACGGAGCGCAGATCGGTCGCTTCTGTTATATTTCTGTTTATTTTCACGGATATCGACTCAACCTAAAAACATACCTCTCCTCCTGCTTCCAGCATTTTAAAACCGATGATTTGTAACATTTATATAAAAATAAATTTAAATTTAAACAAAAAAGCAAAAGATAATAACAAAATGACATAACAAACCGGAAAACCAGCGGGGAAGCATCGGTTCTTACCAAGTTTTCAGGTTACCGATACTCACGGGACACAAGACTGTAACCGAAGTTGACAACGGTACACACGCCCCAAATGTTGATCTGTTTGAGGTTAGTTTAATTACCAGATTAGCTGTATAGGATAATTTAACCTGAATTTTACTAAATTAGTTGATATGTATGTATTAAAAGATATTAAAATGGAGCGGACAAATGAAGCTGTAATCCAGTTTTGTGGAAGGCTAGCCAGCGGAACAATGTACTTATTTGATGCAAAGACACCATCCACCATATCATTTTTACATTTTATAGACTTTATTTTCTTTATATTTAGAAAATTATTATAGCACATAATATCCTGCTGCAGCTACTGTATAATAATTGTCGATCAGAAAGTGTACGAATATATTTCATGTTTCTTGAATTAAATGCAAATATTTAGCTTTAAAGTTTAAAGCCATATTCGTGGACAAACAGCTCAAGCAAACATTAATTCATAAACGTTCACTATCGACTATTCGTAGGACTAACGAATATTCGTCTTGCCATTCATGAAGACTGAGTTACTTTTTGTCGCGGAATCGGAACTGATAATGGTCGGCATCACTGGAATATTTCTTCTTTATAAAATTGTGTGATATTAATTTTGTCAACTAGTATGGTACCGAATTGGTACCGTCATTAGTAGTATGAGCTATTTTATTGTTATATTTATGACTGTTTTGTTAGTGTTATTAATTACGTTATTTATTTGCAGAAATAAATTTATTTTCATTACTACTTGAAACCTTTAATATTGGTCCGCTTTGTTAAAATACTTTGACTCCATTGATTAGACAAATGTAAAGGAAATAGTCATATAAATGTTCATCCTATCCTAGACTTAAATAAAAAATTCCATAGCAAGTGATCAGATAACCTATATTTCCTCTTTAAATATATGTATTTGTTAACCTATTTTATTTATAATAAAAGCAATAGCACACAAATATCTTTAATTCCTTTATATGAAAATAACTATTTATTTTGTTAATAATATTTACCAATCGACAACACCTTTTTACAGGAACCCTCTTTGATAAAAAGCACAGACATGTGTTTTGTAGAAATCATTTCCGATCAACCACGAGTCAAAGCTCAATACGCAGACAGATGAATAATTGTCTCGAGGCACACCTGTGATTATAGAACATTACATACGGATTTTTCTTGAAAGAACCCTCAGTGTACTTCAAGGTATTGAAAGTTTACTTTACACCTATAAGCTATCCAAGCTCACATCTGCCTCTTTGGAAATCAATACACATCTGCGTCTGTGACAAGTCGAAGTATAAACACTGTTTATTTCTGATTTTGTTGTGCTTACATGGATCACGATGCCCCCTCATTCCTAACCGTGTTGCAATTTATATTTATGCGGAATTTGCCGTGTTTATGAAATGATTTGTCATGCCATATTGCATATATTTCAAGTTTAAAGTCTCCATTTCTTCCTCAAGGTAATCGTTTAATCAAGAAACAAATAAGAAATAATATTTTGTTATAAGGAATATGCATGCATTTTTTATTGCATAAGTCGTTTAAGGAAGTCATTACAAACCCAAAAATATAATTTTGAAGAAAATGACTTGGATAATTTAACAAAACAATTTTTTTTTCCTCTCGGTATAATTTATTACAATTTAAACAGCAATTTGTCCTCAGAGCCAAGTGACGTCAGAAGATAAGCAAAAATAAGTGTCAATCTGCATGTTAACATAAAACTTAACCCAGGGTTGCTATATACAAACGTATATAAATCGACGATTTCTATGATAGTCCGCAAGCAAGTGAGCAATTTCTTGAATGATTTTACCTACATCAATTGATTTACCAAATTGGCTGATATTATTTGTAATATTGTATGCTTAAGAGTGGAAAAATGCCAGTCTACAAGACCTAAAGTTTAACAGGTTTGTTATTCAACACAAAAAACATCCACATTTCCTAGCGTCACATACTTTATCCGATTTATTTTATCCTCTTCGCAACACGACATCAACCAGTCAGACGAGGAATTTACCTTCGGAAACCCAGTTGTGCATTTAGCATGTGGAGAGCCGCCTTATTTGCCCAAACAGTAACTGTTTATGTTACGGTTGTTTGTTTTCAAGTACAGTGTAATTTGTGTATAATTTTTTTATTAAACAATGAAATCTATTAAAAAACTACCCTGTAAATATTGTATTGTGCCGATGTCCAAAAATACCACTGCATGTGCCCTAAAAATCTCATTTTTCACGTGGCCAAAACAGCCCATATTGCAAGAAAGTCTAGTGCAAAGTTAGTCTAAAATTTTCTGTAACAAGGTATCACTACAAGGTGAGTGTCATCAAATTTAAGTAAGATGTACCTTTATTTTTATGTTGCAATAAATATAAGTATTTGTAACGAATTTTTAAAGACAAATAAGTGGCCATCCATCAAACAAGCATCAACATTCAGCAAATTATCCGATTATCCATGAACAAATTCCGTTCCGGTCATTGTTAACCATTCATTTTATTCAAATGTAATGTTTCTTATAAACGAAATCTCCTAACCTCTGGAAAATATCAAAGAAAATAAATTTACACCATGTACTAGCCATTATAACACTTTTATTTATATGATAATATGTGACGTCACAAGCAGTAGTATCACGTTTTACAAGTTTAGAATTTTGTATGAAAATTTGTAGAGAAAATATTTTTTTTTGTTAAGAAAAACCAAAAATAAATGGATAGAAATAACCACCTATAATATCATAAACCTAACAATTTTAAACTTTGAATGGTGCTGGCTTCTACTTGATGGAAATTCATTACAAAATTTATTTGAAATAAAAGACAAACTATGTCTGATTTCCACATTTATTTTCTTATTCTCCGACGCGTTTCGCTACACTGTAGCTTTATCGAGGAGTTACAACTGAATGAAAATGTAAACCAACTAAATATTTATACAAACCATAATCCATTACTTAGGTAGGTACCATATTCAAAAATAAGCTCTGTGGGTTTTCCCTAATTACCTACCTAAGTAATGGATTATAGTTTGTATAAATATTTAGTTGGTTTACATTTTCATTCAGCTGTAACTCCTCGATAAAGCTACAGTATAGCGAAACGCGTCGGAGAATAAGAAAATAAATGTGGAAATCAGACATAGTTTGTCTTTTATTTCAAATAAATTTTCTATCAATTTTAGTTCTACTTTTTATATTTTTACTTTCTAGTCACTTTGATTAAGATTTTTAATTACATAAGGAGGGTTCCAGTAAAGCAGACATTTCAATTTTTAACTAATTAAGTCAAATTATGTACAATAATTTCATATTAAGTTTAGCCAAAAGTGGACATATTCTAAAAAAGCAAATATGGAACAACGCCAGTCAGATTCCAGTAGGTACAGCCATTGACAGCTCAAAATCTTAAATATGCATTGCGTTTCCATTTAAACTTGAAAGTTTGAATAGTCCCTGGCTGTACATATTTTCATTTAATTTAGGTTTCCTTTCTAAAAAGGGTACATTCCAATAAGATTTTTTACCTGCAGGTATTTTTTACATTTCCATGTTAATATGGATTTTAGTGAACTGACTTTTAGATACTGGTCGACAAGTCAGTTAACTTTAAGTACTTCAACGGTATTTTTATGTTTTTCAGCGCTGTAATGCCGAAGTACATTATGAAAACAGACACAAACAACGAATATTGGGGATGTTATAAAGAAGCTGAAATATTCATATTTTTTAGCTGTATTCTGTATCCTTTTGCTCTAAAACCATTACGAGGCTATCAGCTAGTACAAAAATTATAAAATACCTTATTTCTTATTACCTGTTTGAAACCCTTACCTACCTATTATTATAGAACTTACTGGAATTTACCACTCAGTAGAGCATGTTTCCGTTATCATTAAAACTAACAATTATAAAAAATAGAAATATTACTATTTCGCCCCCCCCCCCCCCCCGAGCAATTAAGGTATCTTTTGTTTTCTTAAACCAACTATACCTTAGTTCTACAAAAAAACTAAGGGATATGTAAGTGCCTATATAGAAGATTCGAGGCCGATTCGAGCAGCAACATATTTTTTTAACTATTTAATTTATATTGAAATACGAAGAAAATGAAACCGTGTTTTATACTTTAACTTAACTTTGAGTTAGCATGATCAAATACACCTAAAGAGACAGATTGAGGAGAAAGCTGCCAGTTCTTTTTGAAGTAGTCGTTTAACTGTCTTACATGACCGGTACATGTTCCCTTGAGAGCAGATGATGCAGGGGCAATAGGTAAAAAAATAGTCCCACGGATGAATATCCGTTAAATAAGGTGGTTAAAAGATGCAGCCCATATGGGAATGACCAACCTGTGTGAAATTTTATAAAAGCTTTTGCATATGCATAACTTAGATTTTAATCTCATGTTTTTACATGATTTAAGTGACGATCTTAACCTAACCTGTACCTAACAAATACTAAAAATAAACAAATCTCAAATATAAGGCACTACTGAATAAAGCTAATTCGAACAGTATTTATTTACATCGTCATTGTCATCTTTCGTCATTCTACCGAAGTACTATAACTCGTCGGTTTATTCTAGTTTAATTCCTAACAAGCTTTTCTTTTCTCTTGTTGCCCATCTCAGAACATGTTATTTTAACCTTATTTTGCTTTTTATTCCTCTTTTGTGCTTCATTATCATTTCTTTTATTTAATTCAGGTTTTCTTAAACATTATCGTTAAGATTAAGATTAAGGAAGTTTAAGATTTAGTACTGGTTTAAATTAAGATCTTATAGTTGCTGAGTTATGTTTTGACAGGTTTTTGTCCTGTCATTGTTAATAAGTCGTCATTAAAAACTTATGAGTTATTGTGATATTTCAGCGATTTACTTGATTTCCAAATGACTTTGATCTTAGAACGAGTTGATGTAATGAATTTAGTTCTATTATTGTTGAAAGTACGTACTAAAATTGTCTTTTTCTTGATAAATTTGCGAAAAAGCTCAGAAATAAGTTCATAGTATAAAACTTACTTGTCTGATTCTTACACTTTCACTTCGGTTTAAAACTTTTGGTTGTCAAATTAGACCGGACTAGCGTTGGATAATCTGGCTGTATATTTCTATTTTCTGCTAGGATCGCTTATCGACATCGTCCTTAAGTCCTTTCACTTTGTGTCTTGACTACTGTAGGCCAAGCAACAGAGTAAAATATTAGCGATTTTTTGACATTAATCTTATTAGAAAACCGCCTGTGCCATCATCTGAAAGACGATCCGTAGATGATAAATCCAACTCTGAAATTTTTGCCATTAACTTGTTTTAAACATTTTTAAGCAAAAAAAACGCGATTTTTTTAGTTTTTTGCTAATAAAATGGAAAGTTATGAAGCAATCTTAATGGTGTAAATGGACGATTAATAGAGAATAAAAATACGAACAAAATGAGAGGTCGAACGTCCCGATATATAGGATAAGTAGCAACGGAGAAAATCCGGAAAAACCGGAAAATTAAGAGTTTTTGTTTTAAATTCATAAATCGGCCATGTTTAAACGCAGATGGCTCAAAATTTGGGAAAAAGTAGCAATTTATAGCTACTTTATGTGTGCAAAACCCCGACGCTGTCCGACGATTGGTTTTGCCACAATCGTCATTTTAATTTTTTAACACACTATTTTGCAACAGGTCTGGATGCTCTATGGATCGTCTGATTTTAATTATCGAAACGGATTTGAAAAGTACAAGTTTAATTGAACAATATGTATATCTTAATTTTTCCATAAAATGCTACGAAACCGGTTGAAAATGCACGTAAAGATGCGTGAAAATGGCCGAGCGCGCGGAAGATGTCTCGTAGCGGGAGGGCAGCGGAGCGAAGGGGAGCCAATATTCGCGCGCTGGGCCATTTTCACGCATCTTTACGTGCATTTTCAACCGGTTTCGTAGCATTTTATGGAAAAATTAAGATATACGTATTGTTCAATTAAACTTTTACTTTTCAAATCCGTTCCAATAATTAAAATCGGACGATCCATAGAGCATCCAGACCTGTTGCAAAATAGTGTGCTGAAAAATTAAAATGACGATTGTGGAAAAACTAATCGTCGGACAGCATCGGGATTTTGGACACATAAAGTAGCTATAAATTACTACTTTTTCCCAAATTTTGAGCCATCTGCGTTTCAAAATGGCCGATTTATGAATTTAAAACAAAAACTCTTAATTTTCCGGTTTTTCCGGATTTTCTCCGTTGCTACTAATCCTATCGGGACGTTCGGCATCTCATTTTGTTCATATTTTTATTCTCTATAAATAGTCCATTTACACCATTAAGATTGCTTCATTACTTTCCATTTTATAAGCAAAAAACTCCATTTTTTTTTTGCTTAAAAATGTTTATAACAAATTAATGGCAAACATTTCAGAGTTGGATTTATAACAGGAATCATCTACGGATCGTCTTTCAGATGATGGCACAGGCGGTTTTCTAATAAGATTAATGTCACGACAAATCGCTCTAATGCTTGGCCTACTGTAGAAGTTTTTTTTACCTTGGCTATATGGTATGTCCAGGCATGGGGTAGACAAGAGGACAAATGGACCAAAAAGTGAAAAATACGAAAAAAGGCCATTCTTTATCAAAGTTTTGCTCAGGTTGGATTTGATCCACGATGCCAAAAGTTGTTTTTTGTACCGGGTATACAAAAAATGAAAAAAGTAAAATTTGGTTAAGAGTAAAGTTGCCTTTTTTAAAATTTAACGCAAAACGTTAAATACAAAAGTTGAAATATAAAAATTTGAAATTTCTAAATGATGCATATGCAAAAATTGAGAATAAATTCTCTAACCACCTGAAAATTCCTTATACAATAAGGATTTCAACAAATAATCGCAAAACAGCTATTCTCCGGGCTATATGCCCCTCCGAGCGCTGAATTACATACCAAAATTTGCCGTATTTTCTTCTAACACAGTTAGATAAGAAAATACTAATGTATCAAATGCAAGAAACTACCAGGAAGAAGGAAGCTTTTTCTTTAGTTAGAATGTCGTCACCTGCAGACTGGTTTCGAACTCGTTGGTTCTCATCAGTACAGGATAGACGAACATACCAACCTTCCGAAAAAGTAATCCCTTAAAGCTACAACTGTCGTACTGCATAAGCAGTGAGACACAGGCAGCGCCATCCATTAGCAGTTTCAAGCATTCAGAGTAGAGTTTACCGTAAGGTAAAATTATCATACGTCTAAATTATGCTTTTAAAATCAAAATTTTTCTCAGTAAGATTGTCACCCTTTTTATTTGATTACGCCTTTGATAACTGTGGCGTATTTGTCAAAATAATAAAGATGTTGTCTTTAGACCAAAGAATATTTATAATCCAAAATTACAGACTCATACAGGTTAAAGAAAATTACTAATAGAATATTTAATTGTTGTAATATTCGAGAAATATTTACGTAATTAAACTTTAAGAAAATTAATGGCAAATCATGATTATTTCTCAAAAACTTTAATTTTTGCATGTTCTTATGCCTGGGCAATAAAAACATAAACAAACATTTGATTTGGTATTGATTATGTTATGTTATTATTATTATACAACACTGAAGGTAATAAAAAACATACGAGTATTTTACCTACGTCGCTGCTTCCTATATCCCGTCGCACAGCTGGGACTAGGACAGGTGAGCCTTCGGGACCCAGAACCTGCACTTCGGGTGCTTTACAAAAGGAGCATCGCACCGATGCGGTCATGTCGAGCATGTGCTCCATACAGCCACCTATAACGGATTTTTCCACGTACGACATTTTTCTGACCTTTTATTCACCTTTTGCATTTCGATCATCTGCTCTTTTAGTTTTTAAAAATAAGTATTAATTATCCCAATATGTTGGGATACAAGGATCGTCCAAAAGTTTAACTTTCGGGAACAAAACGTTTGCTCATACTTATGAATAATTTGGGCCAGAAAATGCACATAAGTTTAACTTTGAAAACCACATATTGATACGATTGATTTTTATTAAAAGTTATAATTTAAGTTTTACTAAAACCACAGAGGATTAGGGGTCATCGTGAAAGTTTTAAATAAAAGTAATCCTGGAGAAGTTTTATTTTGTAATTACAAATACTACCACCATATTTAAATGAAAATTGTTTTTAATATGTGCTGCTCTTGTAGTAAATGATGAGGCATTCAAAAAGTAAAAAATAGACAGTTAGCTTTCACCCTTGTTAGGGATCATCAGACTGCCATAACCCATAAAGCACTAATCTCAGTGGCAATCGCGCATAGCATTGTCTGCAGCCTCTATCAAAGAAATAGTCTACTGAGGGAAGTGCCTTATGAATTGCGGCAGTTAAATTTTTTTTAATTAAAAATAAAGATTTTGCGTCGGTAATAAATAAAGATAAGAAAAAAGTTAATAGCTGGTGTTTTACTGACTTGATTGATCGACTGACAATGATTTGTTTGATTGGTGTTGTTTTCGGGTTTGCTGCAATAGATAAAAATAGAAGCTTAACTATGCGATAAAACCAAACTGATGAACTAGGAAGTTTAGTTGATAAAAAATAAATACAAACTAGATCATATTTTATAATTAGTTTACACGAATACGTCGAGTATGTAACTCTTTCGATCAAAAATACTTAGTATATTCTAAAAGGATAAGACAAACTTGTAAAAAGAATGAAAAAACAAAGTTTCAGCATCAGTTTTAAATTGCTGTGGTTTGAAAACGAATTGATTCACTTTAGTGCGCGTTTCAGATCATGAAAGGTTGTCTTGTTTACGTTTCGTTTTAGAAACCGTTTTGCGTCAGTAAGGATATCTGGACATTATACAGAGCGGAGAAGAAAGTAGGATAAAAATTTAAAAAGTTTAAGTTCTTGTAATTGCACTACTCGTTGTTTGTTGTATTGCATACTAGGCAGGATTTGACGTCTAAGTCAACATCTCTGGATATTTTTGGCAGTTTTCTAATTAGGTACGCCTTTCTTACAAAAAATATCGTTGTTTTCCCAAAAACGGTATTTTTATGAAAGAAATTCTAAAATTGCGCTACAGTTTCATTAATAACAATATTTCTATCAATAATCAAACAACTCTTTATTTAGTCAGTCTCAAAACGTATACTGAATGTCCGCATTTCCAATTTCCCATTATGCAGGGCAAACAATAATTTAAATTGGAAAATAAACCTATTGTTTCTACTTACATACCCTACTTCATTAATGCTTCGCTGGTCCACCTCCCGCTCGCTGCACATCTGCTACCCTTCTTGGCATGCTGCTCACCAAATTCACAACAAAGTCTTGGTGAATAGCTTCCCTAACTGCATTCGCTAAGTCATCCAGATTATTAAACTCATACTCCCATTGATTCAGCCTTACTTTCATATTATTCCACACATGCTCTAGAACATTCATATCGGGAGATCTAGCAGGCCACTCCAATAGCTCAATGTTATTCTCCCTCAAAACTTCTTGAATAATTCTCGCTTTATGTGGACGAGCATTATCGTCTATTAATACAAAATCATGCCAGAAGTTTTGGGCAAATTGAATAACAATCTCATTCATACAGGTGTCCCTGTAGATCATAGACATTGTTAACATACTTTTGTCTTTATGTGCGGATGACCTTCATTTTCTCGGTAACCAGTGGATCGATTTGGATAACACTTTTTGAAGATATTTTGGAATATTCTCAATAGATTTTACACAAACATTTTGCAATACTTATTTTCCGACTCGCACAAGTTCATAAATATTTTAAAATTTATTATGGAGTCAGCAGTATGGCGTAGCTAAACCACTTTCGGATTAATATGAATAAATCAGTTAAAAAATAATTTAAAGTATTCTCAGAAACGTTTTAGAAAAAAGGATTCCTATAAATACAAAATGGAAGCGACGAATATCAAAATTGCAGATCCAATATGGTGAAGAAAGTGCGAACAAAATTTTTACGACACAAAAATGGCGGATACAATTAAAATACTTGCTTCCCCTGTAAATTTGAATGAAATTTTATGCATCTTAATAAGATCATTTACAATTATAATTATTAATTAATAATAATTGTTCATAATGTACACTCACAAAAATTAATTTAAAAGTGGAACTAAAAATATTTCATTGCAATACACGGATATAAGGCTATTTCCGTGTTTTAACAAAGTACATAAGTACGTAGTTATTTAAAATCAATTTTCGTTAATGAAAAATATAATTATAAAACGTTTCATGGTCAAGTTTAATTTTCTAATAAAAAAAAATAGATTTCGACAACGGTCAAATGTCTCATTCATGGAAATAAAGGTTTTGTCAAAATGGCAGTTCTAGTTTTCAGTTCTTTTGTACTTCGTTACGATTTTATTAACAAACCAAACAAATCTTACGAAGACAAGGCCATGGGAACCCGAATAGCCCGCGATCTTTATAAATCAACATTCCCATGTGATCTCGAAATGGTCCATTTAAACATAGCAACGTAGGAAAACCGTGCAGGTCAGTGTCAGCCGGGTAAACAAGAATTTACATAATTATTCTGTTCCGCTATGGAGTCTGTTCTAGTAGAAGGTAATCGCGTATATACCTACCCATCATGGGAAATACACTATAATTGAAATGTTGCTTTTTTGCCAATGCCGCTTTGTCGCGCACTAGACGGTACGTTATGGCTTTGCATCTTGATTATGAATCTCTAAATAATATGCATTAAAATGTGTCTACTATTTAAAGACTTTTTAACTTTCCATTGATATACGGAAAGAACATAAATTAGTATTTTCAAGGGAATAAAAAAGTTAGGAACCAGAACAAACTTGTTTTAATTTTTCTATTTATTATTTTCATAAATGCATAAGAAAACTTAATTCGTTCCGCAACAATTTTCTGCATTTCCACACTAGTAAATATTTAAGTTTACATCTAAAAAAAAATTTTTTTTTTCGTCTAAGAATTATTGGTTTCGTAAGAAATGCATTCGAGGTGAGAATGCATAGTGCAAGAAGAGAAATGCATGAGATTTTCGGATCCATGAAAATTTTTCGAAAATTTGTTTCGAAAGCCAAATTAAATATATCTTTTTCGGAAACATCATGTCCAAATGTAATTTGTTACAAAATATTCATTTTCCGAGGGTAAAGTTTTTTTAAAAACAGTTTTTTCGAGTCCTTACGAAAATTTTCGAAAAACAATTTATGAAAAGTATTTTTTCGACAAAACAGTTTTCCAAAGGACATTTTTTTGAAAATACCCTTTCCAGAAATTTTTTAAAAGGACATTTTTCGAAAATATAAGGTTTCCAAAATTAATTTTTTTGAAAAATGTTTTTAGAAAGTTGGATTACAAAATCTACTAGTTTAGAAAATATTAGTAGAAAAGACGGAAAAATATCCTGAGCTAACCTAATCTTTTTTGAGTTTAGCCCTTTAGTCTCCTTAGGTTTGCCATGTTATCCTATAATGAACTTTTGAACAATGAAAAAATGTATTTTAAAAAAAATATGGTAAAAAAAATTTGGGGAAATTGATTTTCAAAAAAAAAAAAAAATTCATAAAATATTCGTAGTTATCGAGAATAGTATATTCTGTAACAAGGTTAGAATGAAAAAACTCGATACGAGTGGAAAATTCCGAACGCGAGCGCTAGCGAGCGTGAGGAACCACGAGTATTGAGTATTTTCATTCTAACTGAGTAACAGACTATATTTTCTCCACGACCAGAAAGTATGAATCAAATGAATGAATGTCAAATTCTGTATCTGATTCATTCGATTTTTCACTCATTATTTCATTTCAATTGAAGCTTTTCTGACAAAAATTATGACGCCGCCACCATTTGCATCTGTCACTGACAATTTTGAAATCCACGGCAATCTATGTCGTTTCGTTCGATTACAGAATATTCATACCGTACCTTGTTATGGAATGAAAATACATGCGAAACACATAAGAAGTAAGTGTTTCAGAATAAATATTCTAACTCAAGAGTAAGAATGTATATGTTCTATTATTAAAAATGATTTCGGAATTTCTACATTCTTTAATGGTTGTGGAGAAAGTGTATTTCAAAAAAATATGCTTTCGAAAAAATCTTTCTCCACAACCATTAAAGAATGTAGAAATTCCGAAATCATTTTTAATAATAGAACATATACATTCTTACTCTTGAGTTAGGATATTTATTCTGAAACACTTACTTCTTAAAAAAAGTGTTTCGCATGTATTTTCATTCCATAACAAGGTACGGTATGAATATTCTGTAATCGAACCAAACGACATAGATTGCCGTGGATTTCAAAATTGTCAGTGACAGATGCAAATGGTGGCGGCGTCATAATTTTTGTCAGAAAAGCTTCAATTTAAATGAAATAATGAGTAACAAATCGAATGAATCAGATATGTGATTCATACTTTCTGGTGTGGAGAAAATACAGTCTGTTACTCAGTTAGAATGAAAAACTCAATACTCGTGGTTCCTCACGCTCGCTATCGAGTTTTTCATTCTAACCTTGTTACAGAATATACTATTATGTTAGAGAAGATATTTTTGAAAAATTCTAGTTCCGAAAAATGTTTCGAAAGATTTTGGTTGATTCGCGACATTCTTTCTTCAGTGGGCCTTAAAGAAAAGTCTTTAAAATATTAGAAATTCATTTTTGTATTGGAAGGATATTTTTTCTAATAAAAAATAAAATTAAGGTGTAACAAAAATCAATCCAACAACAAATATCGCGTATCACATCATTATTGAATAATTGCAAGACTTGTACCAAACTTAGAAAAAAACATAAAAAAGATATTGCATGATTGTAGCCCTTACTTGCCTTTAGGAAGATGTTTTATCGATTTTTAAAAGAATTTTTTTAATACCTACATACAAAATCGTTTTTTTTTATCATCGATATCTCAATGGTTAAAGCATACTTTAATCATGAGGATGGATAAAATGGTGCTTCAGCAACCGTCATAGGCAGCTACATTTAAAATTAGTCTATGATTAACTGTTAAATTCGACAAATAGTAACTACCTCACCACCGCACTCGTTTTAATCGGATAAGCCGTTCTCAATTAATAAAAAACCTAAGCGAAATTTAACTCAGACCCGTCATTGTGATATATCCCGTTATACTACTGAACGGGAAAACCTTTCCATGATGCCTCGTAGCGTCATCGAGAAATCATGAAAAATGGCATTTAATGCGTAAATCTTCAAATTATATATTCCGGAATCCACACTGGAAGGTCTTTGGAAGCCTTGTACTGTATTTTTTAAGCTGAAATCGGTCCAGAAACCTTAAAATCTCTCAACAAAAACTGGCATTTTAGCCAAATTTTGACACTTCCTATTAATACATCTCTCCGTATAGAAACTGATTTCCATGATGCATTGCAGGCTCATCAAAAAATCAATAAAAATGGTATTTAATGCGTAACTCGTCCAAAGAAATGTACCGGAATTAAAAATATAAAGTCCATTTAACCGATTCCATGTAAATTCCAAGCCGAATACGCTCCAGGATCTTTCCAATATCGCAACAAAAACTGTCATTTTTGGGTAATTTTGAAACACACGCATGTTTAATTTCGATGTAAGGAGGGCCCGCTTTAGTTAGTCTCCATGGCAGTCGTTTTAAAATTGTAATTTGTAAAAAAATTCTGCCCCGATGCTAAAAAAACCTATTTATTTATAACTTTAACGAAAAAATATGCAAATTTAATTAGTGCGGTGTGTCCTTAGATGATGAGGGAAGAAAATAAACCCAGAAAGAACTGGTTAGTACAAGAAATAATATAGAATAATGCCGTTTAAAGATGAGTTTGATGGAAAAAATAGAAAAATATGAGTTTTTACCCCCTAAATCCACTAGAAATTCATTTTAAAGCCTGATTATCTCCCTAAGGGATAGCGCTGAAAAAGTTGGAAGAAATTAGTTACGAAAAGATACAAAGTGATTCGAATGTTGAGATGTCATCAAAAAAAACTTTAAAAATCAAAATTTAATCGTCGATTGCTCCCTTCCTATAAAGAATGAATAAACCAAAAAAAATGTAAATTACGTATTTCGATGAGCTGAGTATATGGGATTTTGATTGAACCCATTTTGACCCAGAAAAAAAAATAAAAACCGTCAAAAATTTTTTTCCCAAATTTTCTCAGTTGCCAGTGGTTTTATGTGTACTAGATAAATCTATTGCAAAAAAAAGTATTTGAGAAAGACGATCCGTCTTCGAGTTATTAATTACCAAAGAGGGGTTTGCAAACGGCAATAATTTCCGACCTAAAAAAATTCCAAAGAATTACTTCCCATTTTCCGAACATCATCAGTTTCAATAACGTTCTGAAGCTCCCGGTCCTCTACAACCTCCGAAAATTTAAATCGATTTAATTAAGTTTTGCGACCTGTAATCGATCCCATACGAAATCGCGGAAGTTTCGACTTTGACGTTTAATAACTCCGAAACGATACACCCTGTATAACTGAATTTTTTATTGAAGCTAGATGCACTATTTCTCTATTAACCCAGAAAATTTGAGTGCTCCCCCTCTAACCGTTTTTAAGAAAACAATTTGAGAATGGGAAAATACCGGATTCGACGACAACCAACGAACATTTCTGACCAAGCAGGGGGGTAAATAGAAGCGCGCCTGCCATGGCGCTCTATAAAAAAAATATGTGTCTACTTATCTATGTAAAATCATATTTCCACACCAGGAATGGTCGTCATGTGTCAAATAGCTCACGTACAGCCGCTTACTTTATAAAATAAACGAATAATCCGGCCTGTATTATTGACCTGTCAGTTTTAAATATATTGTCTCGGAAATCGTGTATTTTATATCGCATACAGCCATAAAGTTTGAGATTTGCTGCCCAAGAATCAAGTGCAATCAGCGGCGCACAATGGATGTTTTTAGAGAGCTTGCAAAATATCGCAATGTCGGTAATTAATTTTTGTTCGAGGTTACTCATTTATTATTTTGCATGCCTACACCTTTATTTTGTCCTTATTACCCTGTCTTTCTATTTCTAATTTTTAAAGAATATTTGATTTTTAGATTTATAAAATATACTACCTACCATCAATGTTATATGGATATTGTAATTCAAATAAACCTAAAATATATTTTTTTGTATTCTCTATATAAATTAAATAGTTATGGTGATTTTTTTTTATCTTCTGACAGCCCACGAACCTCGGTCGAGGAAGAATTCCTCTACCACCTTCCTCCACCTTATCCATCTATTTTGGCCTTTATTAAAAAAAAATATACTACAAATTTTTATACAAAATTCGAAGGTTGCAAAACGTGTTAAAAGTTTTATTATAGCTAGTACATGGTGAATTTCAGTGTTAATAATTTATTTTCTTGGTTATCTACCAGAGGTTAGGAGATTTCGTGGATAAGAAATATTACATTTGAATAAAAGGAATGTTTAACAATGACCGGAACGATAATTGTGCAAGAACATTCGGATAATTTAAAAGTCGATTATTTAATGATGCAAACAGCAAAATACTCTGCATAAGAATTTCTGTCACCAGGTAAAACCTCAACTGATTCATCAGGAGGAACCTGATTATAATAGTAATCTCCCGAAAGGGGTATATGTCTTCCAAAATTCAAATAAGCAAGAGAAAAGCATGTCACTTTATGGATAGTGGTACTAATTAGGGCTGGGCGATTATCGAAAAAGATAGTCGATTTTTGATTATTTGAAATAATCGATTATTTCCGATTAATCGAAATTAATCGATTAATCGAAATTAATCGATTAATCGAAATTAATCGATTAATCGAAATTAATCGATTAATCGAAATTAATCGATTAATCGAAAAATGGATTAACCGATTAATCGAAATTAATACAAAAATCAATTAATCGACAAAATCGATTAATCGAAAAATTGATTAATCGAGAAAATTTATATTAATCGATTAGTCGATTAATCGAAAAATCGATTAATCGAGAAAATCGATTAAGCGGACTATATCGATTATTGAACTAGTTGAAATTACGTCATTACTAATGACATAATGAAAGCGACTCCAGCGCTCAGCACTTGCCTATCTTGAACACAATTTCGGCGGGTGATTTAAATTTTAGACCCTTAAAAATTAAAGGAGCGCGAATCGAAAAGCATTCAAATTATTTCGTTGAATACGTGTATCATAGTCGAGTGATGATTATAAAAAAGAATCGATTAATCGATTAATTGAAAATTCGATTAATCGAGTAATCGAGAAATCGATTATTCGAAAAATCGATTAATCGAAAAATCGATTAATCGAAAAATCGATTAATCGAAAAATCGATCAATCTATTTTAATTTTTTTTGTAATCGTGCAATCGATTAATCGACTATTTTGCCCACACCTAGTACTAATACCCTGTCTGATCTCAGAAATATGCAGATCCCAATCATCGTGCTTTTCAACATAACAATGAATAGCAGTAATGATGGTTTTATTTGTTCTCTCCACAAAATTACATTGCGCCGAAGAGAAGGGAGTATACCAATGCTTAACTTTATATTTTGCACAAAGATCTTGAAAATGGCGATTAATAAAGTTAGAAGCATTGTCACAGATAATGTACTGAGGAACTTCATAAATAAGAAATACGTCATTCTCTAAATGATTAACTTTAATGGGAGACTTCGAATGTCTAAGAGGAAAGATGAGAGTGTATTTGGAAAACCTGTCTGAAATAACTAAAAGCCACTTTTCTTATAAGCTCTTTTACTTCTAGGAAAAGGGCCAACAAGATCAATAGACAAAATCTGATATGGACGATCAACAACTTTTTATTTTCTCATGGTACCAATCCTGGCGGCATTTTAGTATTTTTGGGTTTGATTACTAGTATGATCCTTCAGTTTTGCGAAACCCCAAATGTGCACATGTAGGCACGCGTCCATGGTGGCCAACTTAATTTCATTTTGACATGGTTTTTCAGTTTTAAATTTTTTTACAATAACCTTATATTATTAAGTATAGATTTATATCCCGCAAGCAATTTTCAGTCAATTATTTACAGTTTCAACGTGTATAATGATTTCAGCCAGAAGATTAATATTTTAAGAGGTATAAAGTGACATTTTTTCCGTCACTAGGACCTTAATATTCTTTTTAAATATTATTTTCCTAAAGTAAATCATAAAATATTTTGAAACTTTTATTAATACGTTAAAAAGTGCCTATAGAATATGAATCTACGGTTAATATTGTGACAATATTCATACCAAAGAAAAATAAAGCAAAAATTGTCCTAAAATAAAATTAAGTTGGCAATAAATGGGTGTGGTTGGCAAAGGAAGCCTTAACATTTTGTTACAAATACTTATTATTCATATTTGTTATTTATTGTAACATAAAAATAAATGTACAGCCAAATGTGCTTACTTAAATTTGACGATAATGACCGTTATAATACCTATTTATGGAAAAGTATTGATTAACTTTGCACTAGGTATGTACTTTCTTTTTGCACTGTTTAACTTTTTGTCAAGCTTTACGTTACCTAACATGTAAATTGACACTGATTTCTGCTTATCTCCTGACTTAGCTTGGCACTGAGGGAAGATGGCTGCTTTTTAAATTGCAATAAATTGTATAGAGAAGTAAAAAAAAACTTTAGTTAAATTATCGTACTAATTTTTTTCAAAATAATATTTTTGGGTTCGTAATGACTTCCTTAAACACAAGGTGAATGAAAATCAAAATATTACATAGAAAAATATTTCTATATTCTGGTTTAAAATAGAAAAGCTAGCTGGTAAGTAAACAATATAATTCTGAGAAAACCCTGTACAAATTGCGACCACACAGTACAGATAAAACACCTCCAGGAATACTCAATAAGCATACCTACGTGTATTAAAACCACTGCTTATGATCGATTTTTTTAATGCGCTTTTAACCTGTTCTCGTTCTCTTAACAATAGGTAGTGAAATTGACTTTTAAGTTAATCCTTTTTGAAACGCCCATGTTAAGTAATAACCTGACAACCACCTTGGTACTTTGTAACAGGTTGGAGGAATTTTTTAACGAAAACATTTACTGCTTTGCTTTTAAATGCCAAATAGACTTAATAATAATTGAATTTCACTGAACACATCTACATCTCTAAACATAACACTTAACCAAGTTAATGTTTGTACTATCAACTTAAACCTACACAGTTTTTAAACTTTGTAATTTAGTGCTTTGCTCTATTTTAAGTGTTAATTATGTCACTCTAAAACATATGAAGTAAAAAGGCAATCCTTTGAAAGAACAGTAAACACAGATTTTTGTTTGGACTTTTCTATTTCAAGAAACGCAAGATCTTTATCTAGTTTTCAAAGAGACTACAATTATTTTAGTCTGTAGTGCATATTCAAAAAAAAAGTTAATACCGTTTTACTTCCTGACAAGAGGTGCGTTTATTTTGCGTTAAAGTTTCAGAAGATTTCGTCAGGTTGTTATTGTACCTGCAACTAAACCATCTAGTTCGCCAGTTTGGTTTTGTGCCATTGAAGTTTACTTTTAATTTTTTGTTTTTATATTTACTTTACATTTTACACTAATGACTGTCTGCATGCATTGGCATTATACAGGGTGTCTCAGAATTTTCTTAACAAGCAATATCTTAGTTATTATAAAAGCTACAAAAGTGATCTAAGCGGGGTCGGTTAGGATATTGAATGGACTTCCAGAAAATATCCCCGAAAACATTTTTCATTATATCAACCCCCAAGAAATCCACCCTATCACTTTAGTTCCAAACGGCACCCCCTATTTTTTTCTGCAAAGATTCAGTCCATATTTCATTTCACAACCTGTGTCTTATTTTTGAGGTTCCCGATACACAAGTTGGTAAAATTAAAATTTGTGAAATTAGTATTACCGCCTTAAATTACCGATAATAAAATGACTAATATCAATTCAAATTCAGAATAATGTATTTAAATTTAAAACGTTAATTTTAGGTTAGTATGAAAGAAAATTGCTTACATTATTTGTAATAAAAATAATAATTAAAACCGTGAAAAAATAATTTGAAAAAATACACTTCTGAACAAATTTAACGCAACACATCAAAAGTTTCCTTATATTAAATGAAAAACAAGTTATTTTATATTTTGTGTATCTCCTTTTATAATGCACTTAATAAAACCATATAAAAAGTAAAATGTTAAAAAAAGATGATACTAAAGTGTAATTTTAATTTCAAATTGATGGCACTGCTAACGCACTCCACAGGGTGTTTTGAATTTCCAGCTTAAAATGTTAAATTTTTAAACACCTAGAATTACGCTAAACCTAAATTTTGATTAAATCCTATTAGTATTTGCAGGAAATTATGTATTTTCTTTTTGTTAAGAATGCTGGAAAATCTTAATAAAATGTTGTTTAAGCCAAATACTGGGTGTTTCAAAAACTAACATTTTGAACTGGAAATTCAAAACACTCTGTGGAGTGCGTTAGCAGTGCCATCAATTTCAAATTAAAATTACACTTTAGTATCATCTTTTTTTAACACTTTACTTTTTAAATGGTTTTATTAAGTGCATTATAAGAGGAGATACACAAAATATACAATAACTTGATTTTCATTTAATATAAGGAAAATTTTCATGTGTTGCGTTAAATTTGTCCAGAAGTGTATTTTTTTATGCGTTTCCTGATATTTCCATGAAAGATAGGAATAAATATCCCAAATAAGTTTATTACTATTATATATAAAACAAAGTAAAGTAATTTCTATTTTTCTGAAAAAAAAAATTGTGGGTCTAATTTGAAACGTTAGGGGTTGGGGTGAATTTTTGGGTGTTGACATAATGAAAAATGGTTTCGAGGATATACTTACTTCTCACATTTTCGAGAATGGCAAGTGTTAAGTACTTCTTTGCAGAGTTCGAAAATCGACTTTGTTACTGCCAAGAACTTCATAGTGATCATTTTGAACAACTTCTAAAGTAATAAGGAAAATAACGGTAGTTATGGGATATCCAAATAAAAGTGAACAGGCATTATAACTTTTTTATTTTTAAAGATGGGAAACAATGTTAAACATGAAAGTTTTGGGGATTTTTATGGATCATTCATATATCTTATCAGCAAAACAATTGAGAATCGAATAAAAAATATATAGTATAAAACATCGATTTCCTCCCTTATTTTAAACTGGATGATATGATTTTTATCATATTTTTGGATTCAAGGAGAAGTTCTAGGCATATTTTGTATAACATGCGTATTCTAGGCATATTTTGTATAACACCCTATGCGGTTTTTCAATCGTTCAATCGTTTTTGAAATGTTTCAAATTAAAAATTATTTCTCATAAATATACTTTATACATAACTATCCAGGTTACGAACGAAATACCTGCTACCTTTTTAAATTTCCTTCATAGGTAAGTCAAAGTTAATGTCAAGGTTGACAATAATACTTTAGTCACCGTGAATTTATAATTTTATTTTTATGTGAAATGAGTTATTCTATTGATGAGAAATATAAAATGGTAAAATTATAATTAAAAAATATGTTAGAGCGGCTCAAAAATAATATGAAGAAAGTTTTGAAGTGAGACAAAGAACTATATCATTAAACACCATAATAAAAACAAATAGAAGACTAGAAGAAAGAGAAATTCTGGGCAATGGAAAAAGAAGAAGAATGTGCGGTATCTCAGATATGGAAGAACAGATAAAATGTTGACTTATGGAACAGTTCAAAGAATGTTAAAGAATTTTAAGTATAGGCCATATAAAATTATGCCAGTTCAAAAGCTTAGTGCCGATCAAAAAGACAGGAGATATACTTATGTCACAAATATTAACGAAAGAATGCGACAAGATCCTACTTTATTTCATACTATCGTTTGGACAGACGAAGCAACTTTCTCAACTGCGGGATTGTTTAATGGGCGAAATGTTCATGTTTGGTCGAATTAAAATCCCTTTAACATCAAAGGTATTGCTTTCCAGGGGCGTAATTCAATCAACGTTTGGTGTGGGATATTACAAAATAAAATTCTACGACCATTGTTTTTTCGGGGAGCATTAACTGGCCAGCGCTATCTTAATTTTTTAGAAAATGAAATCGAAGATATTCTCGAGGAATTGCTACTTGAAGAACATCGACGTATTGTATGGCAACAGGACGGAGTTCCCTATAATATAATTTAGGTTCGCAATTTTTTAAATCGTCAGTATAAGGAATGGACTGGTAGATATTGAACGTTACATTGGCCGGAAAATAGCCCAGACCTCACACCTTTAGATACATTTCTTTGGGGTCATTTGAAAAATGTCATATACAGCAATCATAATGAAAATATTGAAGAAATTGAAAGGAACGTGAGAAATGAAGAAAGAAAGCTGAACGAAAATGATGCTAAAGGTATTATAAACACACCTCAGAGGCAGAGAAGAATGTATGAAAAGTGCGAAGAATTAAATGGTGGACATGTTGAATATTTCTTTTGATATTTATTCGCCAATATTAATATTTATCTGTTTATGTTAAAAATTCATTTGTTATTGTCTATAATCACAAGTTATTGCTTTCAAATATTAATAATAACCAATAATCAAGATTTATTGTTTAATAGAATAACTCATTTTGCATAAAAATAAAATTATAAATTCACGGTAACTAAACGGCATAGGTTATATTATACAAAATATGTCTAGAACTTCTCCTACAATCCAAAAATATCATAAAAATCATACCATCCAATTTAAAATAAGCGAGAATATCGATGTTTTAAACTATATCTTTTTATTTTATACTTTTTTTTTATTCGATGCTCAATTGTTTTGCTAATAAGATATGTGAACGATCCATGAAAATCCTCAAAACTTTCATATTTAACATTTTTTCCCATGTGAAAAATAAAAAATTTATAAGGCATGTTCACTTTTATTTGGATATCCCTGTACCTAAATTTTAAATTTCATTCACGATTTTAAATTTTTATAGGCTTGCCATTTAAAAACGAATAAGATACGGACCTCGGGTTTACGGTAAAATGTTTCGTTTTTGCAGACCTTTAAGATGAGGTACCACACGGCACAGGGTTGCATTTAAAATTTTTACCTTAACTCCCTAGCGTCACCAGTCAAGGGGGTTGAAAAAGTTAAATTACATGAAAAAGTAGATTTATTAATCAATAAGATATACCTAAAATTTGGTGTCTCTATATTCACTAATAGCAAAGATATTTGCCCATACTAAGACTTCTCGGACACCCTGTATGTACATATATTACAGGGTATCGTAGGCTGTTGGGTATAGCATAAACAATTTCTACCCCTTCTTTGCCATTGTGAAACACGTAACAATATGCGAAGTTCATGGTAATCTTTCGAAGTTATATTGAACGCTACCGAGACTTACCTAAGCATATAAGTTATATTTTCAAAAGTGGAAGAAAATGACATTACGTATCATGAAAATGAGACAAAAACAGAATTTCTGATCAATTTTATAAATTAAATAACGAAGATAATTATTAAATTTTATAATCACAAAGAAATACGATAAACGAAAAAGTGTTTATTGGGAAATATCCTCAGTAAGAAATTAACCATTGAGTTAGAATGATTGGAATAATTACCACACAGCTGTTTCTAAAAGTTATAACAAAGGTCCAGATGGATATGTGCGCCCGGAAAGGATAAGTCGATAGGAAAAAAGAAAGGTTCCAAAAAAAATAAATGCAACTTTTGTAATTGTGATATTCAATTGTATTATATTTATGCGCATCTGTCATAAAGGAAATAACAACCCAAAAATTTTAATTCAGAAATTACATATGCAAAAGTAACTTTCAGCTGGACAGTAAAAAATTTAGTCAAGGCCCACTTCCTTAGGAAAGAACCACCCCTTTGAATCAGAGAGAGTGATATTCTTAAATTCCCCCAATAGATACATGCACATGGCTATTTCTTAAACAATCAACAGTGATCCACCTTCTTCCCGTATAGACACGTGTGTTGTGCAAAGATAACCATGTGTGCACGTGTTAAGATCGGGCCGCTTTTAGTGCTTTATTGAAGACATCTGCTAGTCAATAAGTAAAGATTGCGGTTTTTAGCTTATCGAGAGGCCAATTTAAAAAATCCCTCAAGTACTCACAAGATTACCAATAAAGTATCTCAGTTCGACATACATGTTTTTCATAGCTCATTTATTGTTCTAAAAATATTAATTGCGCTGACAACCAAAAAGCTAATATAGATTTACCTTTTTGACATTTCGCCGAGTAGCTGCAAAACAAGATAACTCCATCTTGTGCTGTTTTTGAGTTAGTTACACTATAAGACTAAAAATTGTTCCGGAAACATACTGCCAAAACGAGTCAAGTACAAAATAAGAATTGCCTTCCGCTTTAGACAATTATTTTGTACTTGACTGGTTTTGGCAGTATGTTCTCGGAACAGTTTTTAGCTTTATATTCTCAAGTCGGACAAGTGTTTTCGGTTCTAACATTTGATTTTACCTGATGCTACAAATGCTCGATTGGGTTAAAAATACAGTAATATGAGGGACGGCGTAAATCACATTCATATTTTTTCTTAATATTAAATATTTTTAATATTTCCAGAAGATTACATTTTTTATATGTCTTTTCAAAATATATAATATAATTTTTTAACATATAGTTTTGAATTTCCGCTTTAGTGTTATTTGAATTAGGAACTTTATTTATTTGACGGATATTTAACTGTCATTGTCCATTACAATTACGCTATTCTTACGCACATTGGGCAAAAGATGATTTTTAAATCAATCTTCAAAAAGTTCTGCTGTGTGTGTCTCGTCATGGTAGTCCAAAGATGAATCTTTAATATTTTAGAGGACTACCACAAACAATTTGGAACATAATCATCTTCGAAACCAGCATGTAAAATGGTAATTACTTTTCCCTTGTTTGATAGGGCTTTGGTTTGGCATTATCCTGATGAATCTACTCAACTTTTTGCTGGAGTGTCATGTGTATCAAAACATGTTTCATCGATGTAAATAATGGAACGATTTTCTAATCTGTACTTTCTTATAGATTTTAAATAATCAAAGCACCACTTCGTAATTGTTGTGATTTCATTTATATTTGCCTTTTATCAATGGTCGGATATGTAAAACCCATTTGAGGTAATACCACAATCTGTGGTAATACTGTCCAGAGGTTTGTCCTGCTGCAAGAAACGCTGGTTTAATCTTTCAGTGGTCGCTGCTTTAAGTAAACCAACTCAGGCACAACTTGCTCTTCATACTTGGCATAAGTTTTTCTACGAATTAAGTATTTGTCGCTTTCGTTAAAACACTTGCTTTTACCAGCGTACGTACTTTTTTGTCTTTAACTCGCTTTGTCATAATATCTTTAACTGTAGACAAAGGAGTTTTCGTTAGTGAAGACTGTTGCTGCTGCAGCTGCATTAACATTAAACCCCCTGTCTAATAATGAAACATACACATTTTTAACAATTTGCTTGGCTTCGGGCGATAAATATTTTCCTTTTAAATTAGCACTACTGAAGGCACTATGATCAACGTCTTTTCAAGGACGTCACATTTTTTAGCACGTTAAAAATAACAAAAAATTCGATCTAAATTCTTTAGCAACTGCACGGTTTACCAAGCGGATAGGAACTAAACTAAAATTGGGTCTCCGGTGGCCGAGTTGGTACGGCGCCAGCTTTGCAACCGAGGGGCGCGGGTTCGAATCCCGATGCGACCATGGATATTTTGTGATTGTTGTTGGAAGGTGGTAGAGGAATTCTTTCTCGATCGAGGTGGTACCACCCCACACATCCTCTTAAAGGCGTGGTGAAATCCCTAGGGATGTTTCCAGCTCTGGATGTGTGAGTCGATTCCCCAGTACACCCACGGTACATAGTACTTAGACTTCGGTCTTCGTGGTCTGTCAGAAGATACAAAAAATTTGGAAATTATTAAACCAGGTAACAAAATACTTTATTCATACCCTTTACTGAGTATATTAAAATTATCTTTACCTGTTATTTTATTAGGGCCGGCCCTGTTTACAGTTCTTGCAAATTTAGCGGGTTTTATTACAGCTGGTATCGATAATAGTTTATTGCAGGTAATAGGTCAACGAGAGAGAATGAAACGAGCTTTTTTTAAGCTCTTTGAACTATGCATTCACAGTAGATTATGAAAATCGTAAGTAATATGCCACTTTGTTGCACTGAAGAAAAGCTATACTAGAGTCAAGAGTGATAGCCTTCAGTGAAGGATAGCTTAGTCTTGTATATCAGCAAGAGCAAGTATAGTCCTTCCAAAAGGCATGTTATTCTTAAAACAATACGCACATCTATACTTCTTTTAATACTAAATAAGAGTAAAATAAGTATTGTAATTTTTGAAACAAGAACTTTCTTAGCTTGAGAGAAAAGCAAATAAACTTGAAATAAGTATAGAAATTCTTAAACGAATTGCAATACGGTCGTAATGTAAAAGTAGGTAACCTCAACCCAAGTGTAGTAATCCTTATTTCAACTTTTTCTTAACTTAAAAGAAAAGTAAGTAAATTTAAATCAAAAACAGCAATCCTTAAATAACTTACTAGTTAAACTTGAGTTATCCGAAAATAAACTTGAAATAAGTATAGTAATATGCAAAAATTGAGAATCATTCTTCCAACAACCTGAAAATTCCTTATACAATAGGGATGTCAACAGATGATGGTATGATGAGCTATATGCCCCTCCGAGCGCTGAATTACATACCAAAATTTTCCGTATTTTCTTCTAACACAGTTAGATAATAAAATACTTGTTTTGAATGCAAGAAACTACTAGGAAGAAGGAAGCTTTTTCTTTAGTTAGGATGTCGTTACATGCATACCGGTTTCGAACTCTTTAGTTCTCGTCAGTACAGGATAAACGAACATACCTACCTTTCGAAACAGCAATCCTTAAAGCTAACCATGCCGTACTGCATAAGCAGTGAGACACAGGCAGCACCATCCATTAGCAGTTTCAAGCAGTCGGAGTAGAGTTTAATGATTCTCGATTTTTGCATATTTATATGTACCCCTGACAGGTAGACTTCAGTCAAGTAGGTATAGTAATCCTCAAATCAACCGCTTCTTGCCCTTGACTTAGGAATAGGTAAACTTAAAGTAAATTTACTAGTCTTTCAACCAATTGCTGGCTTTAATTGACTTTAGAGGAAGTAAACTTAAAATAAGGATAGCAATTCTTTGAAACAATAGTATCTGTAAGATAAGCCAAGAATAAAGGACATTTGTTATTAAAAAATAAAGTACAATTTCACAACAGCTTACAAAAGATACATAAATACAAGTACAAGGTACAAAATACAAATAAGTATATGACAGAAAAGTGCACGCAAAGCGTAGATACAAGTATCCTCCTCTGCGTGGAAAAGCCGGCAGTGCCGGGGGCTGGTGGTGGCCCTGGGGAAATATAAACTGTTTGCCATAACTTTAGTTATTCTTGAGACAATATAAATTACCAATTAAGATAACTGTACTCCTATTCTTCATCTTAAACTAACCCTTCTTCTTGACTGAACAGTAGCAGTAAGTAAACCAATATTACTATTGTCTTGGATGCCAAGAATAGAACGTTTGTAGATTCAAGATTAGCCTTTACTTGCACTAAGAATTTTCGCTTGACACAAGAATATTAGCGCTTCATGTAAGGATAATTTTCCAAGAATACTCTAATTTTCAAATTAGATCAAGATTTTTTCAGTGTATATTTACCATAATGTTTTACTTAATATATTATGGTATTATTCATGCTGGTCATACACAATCTGGTACAAATGGCATTCCTATTCAAAATTTGTAGCTTGCCGCCATGAAATATTGGGTTAGCAATATCCAAGGTGAAACATACTTAAATTCTTTAAGCTGCAAAAAGCTAAGTTCAAAACCAAATTCATTTAAACCTGTATACATATAGCTCATTATTTCATTAATTTAAGTGTTTTACACACTGCTTGCCAATTGTTTTTGTTCGAAAGACTGAAGACTTGTTGAAAGTCAGCAAGTAATTATTTACATAAAGTAATCGTAAACTGGTATTCAGTAAAAACAAAACACGTGTTAAAAAACCTGATCAGAAGCTAATAATTCTACGGGACATCTGCCAGGCGAAAAACACAGAAACAAGATGATTGCTTGCGGCACGCTGCGATTAAAGCAACACATTAGATGATAACCCTAGGGACTTATAAATCAAAGTGAAGGCGAAAGCTCAGGAAGTGCGTGTTTAACTCATCGAATGACGCAATCGATTACACATTGGGAAATATGTAAGTACCCAATGGAAAATATTTATTGGTCATTAAATAAATGTATAATTAATATATTTATCAAAACATTGGTATTATCGGGTTTGCTTCCCAATAAATAAAACATATTAACAGCTTTTTCCTTGTAATTTTGTAACTACTGTTGCTCTACAGTTTCTTGTTGACCGAGGCCAGCTCGTCTTGGTGTTGCCTCCCGAGACATAAGTGCTTTCAAGGCTGCCTGGATGTCTAATATACAGTATCAGTTATAGCGCTGAGCTTTTCATACCCGCACTATAAAATATAGATATTTCTGCTAGAAGCACATGAGCGATTTTCTTAGGAAAAAGACGTGTTGCTCTTCTTACCTCAAGCTCAGCTTAGTTTAGGTTCCCAGCTACTTAGCTGCTATAGCGTCTTTGCACTTTAATCCATCAGTATATCAGATATTGCCCCCGAAGAAAGTTCCAATTTCTCTTTGTTTCACACATTCCAATACTTTATTCCTGTCTCGAAGGGTATAATATCATAAGAAAACCTTGGGTTATGACCCCATATTCCATTATTTTCTACAACATACCCAGTCAGAAGAATATAGGAAAAAAAATATAAAGCAATAGATTAAAAATAACTCATATATCAACATATTTACTTGAGAAACAATTCTTGGGAACACACTGACACACTGACTAGGTCAGCGACTTCTCCCTCCAATCAAACTGCTTTATAGTTTTAATCTCTTCAAATAACTAACTTGATAATTGAATATATATTTCATGTGCACACAATATACTAATCTTTATTTACATACTATGCAGGCAACTCAGGAAGTCGTAGTTAAATATAAATTACTAATACCTGTTTTAATTTCATATATACATTTTACATGTCATTTATGACAAAATAAACTATATGTATTAAGCGCGACTTTGACACTATAGAAGCCGTAATTTACGCATAATAAAATTTTATTCTACTTGATCACTACCAATATCGCAACAAACATCAAACTAGAGAAGTGAGACTCCCATTTAACGTATCTAGTGTTCAACAATGGATTACTGCAATAAATCTTTTAATTTACCGTCTTTGATTGACCATAACTTAACAAGGGCACAAGCTAGTAAAGAAAGCTCGTTTCAAGCTGTTTCGTTGCCTTTTGCCAAAAGGGTAAGTACCTCAATAAATGTAAATTTAAATAGTTCAAAAGTCTTAAAAGCACCAGAGTCGGAGTGGTTTAAATTCGGAATAATTTTAGAAAAAATAGAATCTTGTTAAATTGCGAATGATTAAAACAGTGTTTATTGCTTTATGTCATTCGATTTATTTGTACAATAAAAAATTATTACTTAAATTTAATTAACGATTTCATTCGGTTTCGGTGTCACTGTCATTTTCATCTATATTTTTTTTATCTTCTGACAGCCGACGAAGACCGAAGTCTAAGGACTATG
The DNA here is from genome assembly GCA_963971165.1 of Philopedon plagiatum. Classification (NCBI taxonomy): domain Eukaryota; kingdom Metazoa; phylum Arthropoda; class Insecta; order Coleoptera; family Curculionidae; genus Philopedon; species Philopedon plagiatum. Next base: position 125,217,936 of record OZ020189.1, on the reverse strand, counting down.
TACCGTGGGTGTACTGGGGGATCGACTCACACATCCAGAGCTGGAAACATCCGTAGGTAGGGATTTCACCAGCCCTTTAAAAGGATGTGTGGGGTGGTACCACCTCGGTCGAGGAAGAATTCCTCTACCACCTTCCTTATTTAGTGCAAGACACGGCATTCCCTGGCGGTCACCCATCCAAGCAATAACCGTGCCGAGCGTAGCTTAACCTCGGTGATCGAACGCAGTGGCTCGACCACCAAAGTTAAACGTCGCCTAATTCAAAACAAGTGGCTCTATGTTATTAGTAAATGAAAAATAGGATTATTCGACTTTAATAGAATGGTTAATTGAATTTTTCCAACTTTCTATAGGAATGTTATCTACAACTTTTCTAATTAAAAGATTTATTATTTGGGTTCTAAGTCACTCTACTGTTAATTTAATATTTAAAAAAAAATAATAATAAAGTCACAGGAAGTTAGTAAAAATAATTTTATTATTGAATAAATAGGTAGTTATATATTTTTTTGTCCTACGGTATATAGTCATGTTCCTGCATTACCTGAAGACTTGTCATTTTGACTAACGTCAAACCTCATGCTGACAGAAAAGTAAAAAACGATTATCCAGAGAAATATTTTCAAAAATCCGAAGAATTCAATCAGAAAACTCTTATATCCTTTTTTAATTATTTTTCATAATTACTTAGTTCATTTTTAATTTAGTTAGCTTGAATTTATTAGATTCTTTGATAACGAGACTAGATATTAGGTCTCAAATCGTCAGAAAAATTATTTTATTCAGATTAGGTTTTAGACAGAATATATAGGTACTACACTAGAGATATATTAGGGTCAGCCATACTTTCTATAATTAAAAGTCACTGACAGTGTACAGAACATTTCTTTTTTCAGGATTTGTTTTTTGTATTAAACGCAGTGACTTTTATTATTATTTTTTTAATACTAATTTTCCTTAACTGTAGAGTGGTGTAAATCCCAAATAATAAATCTTTTAAATATGAATCCGCCACAATCATACAGACATTATTTTTCTAATTAATGTCACAATCGTAGAAGTGTTTTCCGCCCTAACATTCGATTTTACCTGATGCCACATATCCTCGATTGGGTTAAAAATACAGTAATAGGGGGAAAGGCGTAAAATTGTATGCCCCTATCGGCAGGAATGGTATCCCATGCATATTTTTCTTAATATTAAATGTTTTTAATATTCCTAAAAGATCACATTTTTTAGGTATTTTCAAAATATATATCATTTCTTAACATATTATGGTTCTGAATTTCTAATTTAGTTTTAGTTTTATTTGAATTAAGAATTTTATTTATTTGACGGATATGATAACTAGCATTCCATCGCGATTACACTGTTCTTAGACACGTTGGGTAAAAGATGATTTTTAAACCAATCTTTAGAAAGTTCAGCTGTGGTGTCGTCATGGCAGTCCAAAGATGAATCTTTAATATTTTTAGAGGACAACCACAAACAATTTGGAACCCAACCATCTTCAGAGCAAGCATGTAAAATGGTAATTATTTTTCCCTTGTTCGATGGGGCTTTGGTTTGGTATTTTGCTGATGAATCTACCCAACCTTTTGCTGGGGTGTCATGTATATCAAACCATGTTTCATCGGGGTCGATAAGGAAACGATTTTTTGGGAGCTAACTACTCCATTTGATGTAAAACATGCTTCATCAGAAAATGTTTTTTTTTTACCAAAAAAAACGGGTCATCTTCATGCATGCCTTGATACCAAGCCGAACAATTAAACCGAATATCAAAGTTCCCAGGTTTCAACGTGTGGACAAAGGTACGTTTGTATGGACGAAAATAATTTGCTTTACAGATCTGCTTCTAAGGGAAGGACTATGGCCGATCATCCAACCCGTCATACAGGGATGCATTTTCCACGAAAGGTTCCTTCTACTTGAGAAGGAAAATGTAGCCAAAGGAGGTGCGCTGTTTGTGCGAAAAATAATATTGTAAAAAAAAAACATTTACTTGTATGTAGATTGTGGGGAAATAGCGTGTTTTGAAACTTACCACACACAAAAAAAATTTTAAACTGTTTTAGAAACTTTGTTTCATTTTTATGATTACATACAAATATTTATTATTGTATTTTTCAAACATACATATATATAGTTTAGCGTTGTTTATGTGTATTTACTTTTTTAATTAGTAATTAAATAATGTTAAAAAGTTTGTTTTTTTTTTATTTTCTGGGTCTTATTGTGTTTCGAACGTGAGGAAGTTTGCGAATGGTTGTGCGAGTACGTGTGCGAGTGAGTTTAGTAAGGATTAAGTTATGTCTACAGTGACCATGACAGTTGTATGTTTATCTAAGTATGTTTTGTATGTGTGCGAGTATGCGTGTGCGAGTATGCGAGAGCGTGTGCGAGCGAGTTTACTAAGGATTAATAAGTTATGTCTACAGTAACCATTAAGTATGTTTATCTAAGTATGTTTTGTATGTGTGCGAGTGCGTGTGCGAGCGAGTTTAGTAAGGATTAATAAGTCATGTCTACAGTAACTATTACAGATGTATGTTTACTTAAGTATGTTTTGTATGTGTGCGAGTGCGTGTGCGAGTATGCGAGTGCGTGTGCGAGCGAGTTTAGTAAGGATTAAAAAGTTATGTCTACAGTAACCATTGCAGATGTATGTTTATCTAAGTATGTTTTGTATGTGTGCGGGTATGCGAGTGGGTATGCGAGTGCGTGTGCAAGTACTCATGCGAGTGCATTTATTATTATGCTATGTAAGCATTAGTAAACACTGATTGTTGTATCGATATATGTACTGTTTGTGAAAATTTTCATTTTCTGCACTAAAAGATTCCCCTGTGCTACAGTACTATAAAGTGTCCCGCACTGGATGTTCAGTTAGGCTGGAGACCTCGCCGCAGCGAAAGGGAAGAACTCTTCCAGCAGTGGATTTACAAACAGAGCGCCTATCGTTTCCAGGAAGTAGTTTTTCCAAATTTCTTAACGCAGTCTTGGGATTATTCAACAACGGCTTGGGTAATTTTTAGGTGAACATCCTTATCATCTTCGGTCTGAATTTGATTTTTCTTTATTCAAGCGGTTTTCCAAACTTTCGCTACTTTTAAATTTTGCCATTATGTGTCCAACAGTTTGATGGGCTACATTATATTTCGGGATGTCTGTCATGGAAAATCTCAGCTGTTTACTGTAACTTTTGTAGTTGTCGCCAACAATTAAAACAATTTCAATTTTTTGTTCCGCATTTAGTTTTGAGGACACAATTAAGGAAAATGATAAATTGATAAACGGAATGAATAGAACTATACTGCAAACAATGTCAATGTCAGATGTCTATGTCATTCTTAGCATATTTACCTGTGTGAAAGATAATCACTTTTTATTAACTTCTACTAACATTGAGTTCGTAACTTAAAGTAAATATGTAACCACATTTTTTTGTAGGTGACTATAATTTCCTATTTAGAGAGAAAAAATGAATCCAAATTATTATTTACAATAACTTTCCTTTGTTTCTTGCAAAATAAGGTTGCTTTATTATTGGGTACATATTACGTTTTTGTCGCTACCCTGTATAATATTGGTCTTTTTAGATTTTTTCCATGGGAAGTCTTAGTTTATTATAATGCACAACTTTTCTACAGCAAAGGGATTTTTTTTCAACTTGCAGTAAAAAACTCCGTGGGACACGCTGTTTAATAATAAATATTTTGGCGAACATCACATTTTAATAAATACTTGACAATTCTGCAAAAAGTGTTTAGGCCAAACAAACTGCCTATGTCCTCGACAAAGGAAAAACATGCACAAGTAGGACTAGAACACATTGGTTTACAGACATATTAAAAATACCAGTTTATTATATTTTTAGGTACTTAGTTTACCTCAAATTTTTAATGAAAAAAGGGCATAATTATTAATATATAATTATTAATATGTGCAATGCATTTATACCTGTTTAAGCTTTCTTGAATCGCGTGTCTTACCTGCTTAATTAAATAAACTGCTTATATTAAAAGAGGTGAGATCTAAGCAGCTTAAATTTAGTCGTACCATTTCATATTCACTAGTCACGTCATAAAACTCTTTAATGAACACTTTAAAAAATATTTAAACCTCTGCACATAAAGAAAATTTTTAACTATGGCTCTGATTACCTTTTAATAAATCCTTTAATCCCTTGCAAAAAATAATCGTAAAATTTTACGATTTATTAAAATTTTTACGAGGCGTCAGTTCAAAAGGTGTTAAGGATAATTCATATCAGCCTAAAACGAGTTTTGACAGTTTATAGCCGACGAGGGTAGCAAAAAAACCGTTGAAACGCGCATAGATAACAGCAATAACAGCCCCATTGTTTTTTTTTTTATCCCTGAACGGGCCAGGTTGAAAATCTCCCATTGAAAGTCTAGTGTGTTTCTTTAAAAGAATCATGGTTGTGGAACAAAATTAAGTAATATAAATCTACTACGGTGCATAAGGTATTAACTTTACGCAAGCTACTAAGTAATGTTTTCTCTTCTGATGCCACTAGTACTTTTGTGAATGTTCCAGAAATGGAAGTATCTAATAATCTAATATAAAGATTGATGTCCCGCAAGATTCTATACAGCGCCTAATCCTCTTAAGCAAATTAAAATCAACGATACAAATAAGCTGAATTATTTACCGTTTATATCTAATTCTAATATCGTCTGCAGTAATAATGTGGTTTGTGAAAATGCACAAGTGAAATTTACACTTAACTTATTAAGGATTGAATTTTAATAATTATTCCATTTGCACATTTAATATTCATATTGTCATAATGGGTCTGTTGCATTAAATCGAATTTCAATATTATTTATAAGTAAAACAATAGTGGGCAGGGTGCAGTTTATCAAAATAAAATCAGATTTTTGTTGAAATAAATCTGTGACAATATATTGAAATTTGAAAGGAATTAAAAAACCCGCCATATTCCACACCAATAAAATAATATTATATCGATTTTCGCTGTTGTCCTAATATCTGACATAACTACAAAGCCGATATCACTGATAGCAGGTACAAAGGATTCGATATAAAACTGTAGCTCTCAGTAATCAACCTAAAATCCCGAGGTAATCGAAGATGTATGTCCGACTCATTCAATATTACTCATTAGAAAAGGATAGCTTAACGCCGTTATTGGCAGTCCGCAATGAATGTAATTGTGGAACAAACCATTTATGTCAGGTGAGGCACAGTGGCGTGCCGTCGAGGGGGCTAGGGGGGGCACAAGCCCCCCCCCCCGCCCTCGTTTTAACGGCGCCCTCGCGCCCCTACGGAGATTCACTGCCTACTATATGACCACATACTCTCCAATACAAGGAAAATAATTTACAGCGCCCCCTGGAGATTCACTGCCTACTATGACCACATATTCTCCAATAAAAGGAAAAAAATTTGGCGCCCCTAAATCATTGTGCCCCCTCCGCTTCTAAAGGCACGGCACGCCACTGGTGAGGCAGGTGTGGAATAATATTATAACCTAGCAAATCTATTGAACTATGTTTTTGTTTTATGCTGTCGTTGCTTTTAAAAGAAAATGTATTCGTTTGTATAAAGGTCCACCATTAGTGATAGCTTATTCATGGATCAAGGCTTTCAAAAAGCTGATTCGGGCAATTTGCCCAAGATTACTATGGACGTGATATATGAATATTTACGTTCAAATGCAGAATATTTTAGCGGTAAAATACGGAATGTGAAGTTAAAACGGTAAGTACAAAAAAGCTATTCTTCTCACATTGTTCTCTGTAATTATCTATATTTCCTAGGAATACTTTTTTATATAATAAGCAAATTTATGTTGAGACAGAGATGTATTTATATAAGATTGTTTTTGTATCTTTTGTTGAATGCCAGCTCGAGTGACGAGCGATTCGGCAACATTGCAAACGTCTAACAAATCAAAATGCAGGAAAATGTGACAAAACTCGCCAGTTTCCCTTGATTTCAAGGGCATTTCCCGCTTGCCAAAAATATTTTTTCATTTTGACCATAAATTCTAACACGCCAGCAATAAAAAAGAGTGCAACGAACCCACTAAATTTAAATCAATTACACTTAAATATTTATTTTGCTCCTACAGGTCATATAAAATTTGATCACGTCAAAATATCTATTTCTTGTGATGATGCCGATGGTTCAAAAGATTTATTACAAGAAATAAACGAACTTGGCCAAGAAACTGCTGTCCTGTCATTTGATAGCATTTCTGTAGATTTCGCCTGTTTTTTTTTTTTTGAAAAAGGATTTATATTATGTAACTTTTGGCCACTGCATTTAATTTATTTCTTGTGGTGATGCTGAGAATTTCATTCATCTGTCAAACTAAACTAGACATTCTAGCAATTAAGTGACAAGTTTTAATTGTTGATTGAAATCAATCAGAATGGGATTACGCGATAATCATTCACTAGACACTTATAGTATGTATTTTCAACAAATAATAGGATTCATTTTTATCAACATGTTCTAAGATAAAAATAACTTGGAAACCAAGCAATTGCTCAAATATTAAAATAACTTTCAAATTTTTAATGATGACAGGACAAAAACTTGTCAAAACCCAATTAATGAATTCGAAGATCTTAGTTTAAACCAGTTCTAAATGTTAATCCGTTTTAGTGAATCCTGATGTTAAGGTCTATTGTTTGTTGTCGAAAATATTAGACACGCTTCTTGAATTAAATACTACTGCCTATTCAAAAATCAAGTTGTTCTTGTTTAACAAGAATTACATCCATAAACCCATTCATTTCCTAATAAATTCTTAATTCTTATAGCAAAAAAAAATATAAATTTTATGATTCATTAAAATGTTTACGACGTCACCTCAAAATCTAATAGAGATTAGAATGATAATTCAGATGATCCTAAAACCAGTTTTGACATTTTATGCTATACCAAGGTAACAAAAAACCGTTATGGAGCAGACAAATAGATTATACCCTTTGTCTTTTTTATTCTTGTATGGGCCAGGCTAAACCGGAACCTTAAAAAATCTGCTGTATTCCTTCTTCCGGAACGTTCAAGATAGATGCAAGTAAAACTATTTCTCTTTGTTATGTAATTCACCGGTACCTGTATGTTTTGTGTGCATGTTGGATAACTTTAAAATATTGCCCCGTAAGATTTCAAAGACTTTGTCAGGGGTTGGGATGTGTTGATTTTTGTGAATAACGAGAAAAGCCAAGAAGAATAACTTATTGATTTTTTAAAAACGATAACAAGATTATAAGAAAAAAATTATTTTGGATTCATATGGTTGATCGAAAAAGAAATAGGGTTCCTTTGTTAAACTTGGCAGAAGATTTAAAATTTTATGTCAAGAGCTGATTTTTAGAAATTGAATTTTTAGTTCTCACTTTCGAAGCACTTTTTGCAATTTCATGGTTATTGTATTCACTGGGCAATAGTCAAATTGCATTGTAAATTAAGTACAAGCAACAATTTTATCTAATAATGATGAGATGAACATAAATTTGATAATATTGGGCTTGATCACTCATTTCGCGTTTTCAATAACTGGTAATATTGTTGCATTAGTCAGTTGGAACACGTACGTAAAAAATTACGTTGGTTGGACGGATAATAACAAAAATATTACGTTCAAGTTCACTAGGAAGGTTTAAGATTTAGTGCTGGTTTAAACTAAGATCTTCTAGTTGATCAGTTATGTTTTTGTCCTGTCATTGTTAATAAGTTGCCATTAAAAACTTATGAATTATTCTGATATTTTAGCTATTATTTGCTTGTTTGCACATGATTTTCATCTTGAAACGGATTGCTAGAATGAATTTAGTTCTATTAGTGTCGAAAGTACGTACTAAAATTGCCCTTTTAAAACCTATATTAAACTTAGATGTATTTATTCTTACACTTGCCAGTTTAAAACTTTTGGTTATCAAAGTATACTGGACTAGCGTTGGTGAATCTGGCCGTTAGGTTTAAAATTGGACCAAATTAAAAAAAATTCAGTTTTCCGCCTGACGTCATACTACGAAAAGCAACTGAACATAGGAGGCAATGTGGCGAATCAAATTAAGGATACTGCAACACCGCCATGCGACCCTTAGGCAGTTTTAGTACTAACAGGGAATGTTTATATTTTGCGTATTTTTTGTAGCGTTTTTTAATCCTTGAATTTAGAAATCCTTGGAATCCTTGAAACTTTTTTCCAAGTACTTAGTGTATTTAAATATAACGATGAACTACAATAGAAGCGTGTAGTAGTTTCTTGCCCCCGTCATTAAGTGAATTATGGTTAGTATTTCTTTGATGCTTATGCATAAATATCCTTTTTAGGCTAAAAATATTATGCGTTGGCTCTTTTCTCAGTTCTTTTAATATTTCTGTGTAATAGTTCAGTATAAATTTAAAATATTACAACATTATTTTTATAGAAATGTAAACAATTTACTTTGTTTAATATCACTTAGTTTTACAGAATAGTGAGTGCAGTTTCGTAGTACTACTACATTAATTTGATTTACCTCGTAATAAGTTTTGCAGGGAAACTTTTAAGGACAACAAAATACTTACTGTTCCATCTAGTTTTTATTAAAATCTTTAATTTATACATTCCAACACATAGACAATCTTGCTTCTAGTGGGAATCATCACTACTACAACACTAGAGGAAGACAAGAACCTTATTTAAAAAGCACCATCATGCTTTCCATGAAAAGTCCCCTATATATTCTGGTAACAAGTTGTTCTGTGCGGGTTTTGAGGGCGGTCACAAGTGTAAATCAATTTATGGATAACATTAAAAATATATTAATACAAAACGGTTTTTACTCTGTTGCAGAGTTTCAGACTTACCTATCTGGTTAACGATGCGACGTAATATATTTCTTTGTCTTTCTTTTCTTTTCTCTATATACCGTATTTGATGGTTGCCTTATCACATTCTTGATTAATAAGATAGTATATAGTGTGGTCCAAATATTTTACCTTTTAAGTATTCTCTGTGTTATTTTGTTTTATTTAAAAACAGTTTGTAATATAAGTATGAATGAATATTTCAAATTATTTTTGTGAACCTTTTGATGTGTTCAATATATTCATTGTAAATAGTCGATGGACAAATAAATGAACTAGACCGAACTGAACTGAACTGAACTAATCTCAATGACCAACCCGCAAAATTTTCGCGGAGGAAATGGAATTCTTAAATGTTGCGACATTTTGTGAGACTCTTGTCAGAGATGTTTCAAGGCTTAACAATAAGAGTATGAGGAAAAATGATATTTTTAGTTGCAATCCAACTAATAATTGCATTTTATTGCCACTCTCGTAATCAGCGTTTCAAAATGCATCGAAAATACACCTGACATCAATAATGCAGAACCGAAGTTGAAATTTATTGTCCAGTGTTGATATACATACGTAACTTTGAATTATGAGTTATTGGAGCATAATATTTATTATTTTGAAGCTAAATTTATGATTTTAAGGCTTTAGGTTGTATTTATAATATTATATAAACAAGTTTCTACCCAAATATCTATACACAGTGAGAACGTAAATGTTTGAATAAATTCGTGTAAAATTCAGGAATTTTTTTCTTAAGCGTACCTTACACGGTCAATAATACTCACAATATGTTATTATATTGACAAAAATATTGACTGTGTAAGATGGATATATTGATGGATTGATGGATTGAAATGACGCGAATTCGAATTTCCGAATATCAGGCATCAATATCAACGAGTAGAGGGATACTGTCAGTATTACTGATCGTCTAGGGTGTGCTGTCAATATTGGGTCAATCCTTAGTGTATCGCTAGCTGCTGTCAACAATGAAAGCCGCAAGTATGCTTTTTTAACCAATCTTTCACCCAGGGCTTACGCTTTACTGTAGGTTTTATGCCTAAACTTAAAATTATCGTAATACATGCTCTCTGTCGAGGATCCATTTTCAACAGGCACTGATAATAGTAGGTTATGTACTGAAGGAAATATTGACAATAATACTTATCGTGTAAGGTTGACGAATATTGATACAAAGATTGAAGGTGATTGTTAAAATATTGTCAGTGTTGACTGATATCAATATTATTGACAGTTGATGATTTTAGATGCGCATTGTTTAAACTAAATTTGATGTATACAGGGTAACCCAAAAAGAATATATCATGTCACGCTTAATTTTGTTAAATAACAAGCTCTTTTTTATTTGATTTTTGAATTCTGCGTAAAATTTATCATTTTTCATGTGTCATACTCTATATCTAAATTTAACCGTTTTTTAAAAAAGACATTTTTTTTATACTCGCCCAGAGAGTGAATATCTAAATACAGTTTTTCCTGGGCGATGGATTAGTCCAATGCAATGGCCGGCCAGATCCCCCAATTTACCCCCGCTAGATTATTTTCATTTTTTGATTTTCATTTAAACAATGTGCACCTAAAATCCAAACTTTTAATCGAATTTAATCCAACCTTTTCATTTTATATTATCAATATTATCTAAAACGGCTGTTAATTAGACTTGTACAGCGGAATTTAGTAAAAAGGTTTTAATACTGGTTTAAATTAATATCTTCTAGTTGATGAGTTTGGTTTTGATAAGTCCTGTCATTGTTAATAAATCGTTATTAGAAACTCATGAGTAAAGTTTGACAAATGGGGGTAATTCCAGAGACGGCTTCTAACCTAGTTGGAAATAAAATTAGGAGTCGATTTGAAAATAAAATACAAATATTTATTTACCCACATTGTGTTATTTGAAAGTGCGAGATACGAAAATATCATACAGGGTGTCTGAAAAGTCTTAGCATGGGCAAATATCTTTACTATTAATAAAGATAGCGACACCAAATTTTAGTTGTACCTTATTGGTTGATAAATCTACGTTTTTATGTAATTTGACTTTTTCAACCCCCTTGGGGGGTTACGCTAGGGAGTTGAGGTCGAAAATTTTTAATGCAAACCTATGCCGTGTGGCCTCTTCGTTTAAAAATCTTCAAAAAAGAAACATTGTTTTAGTATTTTAGTATTTATTTATTATTGTAATTCATTTTTAAATGGCAAGCCTATAAAAATTATAACTCGTAAATCGTATAATCGGTCGGGGCAAAAGTCGACCATTAGTCGACCTCTTGTGCCATACAGCACAAGTCGGCGCTGCTATTTTTTGTTTTGTGGGGCACTTTTTTCTAACTTTTCTCCAACTTTACTTCTTCATTTGTCGTTGTTATATGTTTTGTTTTTTGACATCTGCGCAGTAGACCAAAATGCGTACCACGCGCAAACCGAGCGTGCTAGACATGCGTACGCATGTTCAGGAGATGTACTTGGGTGTCTACATTCGAACCTATTCACTTGTAAGAATATATCCCCAATAGTTAAGGTACCACTACGTAGTTAACTGTATAACTTTTTCCCAAGGTTTTTTCGACTTTATTTTTCGTTTTTTGCCATGTGCGCAGTAGACCAAAATACGTACCACGCGCAACCCGAGCGTGCTGGACATGCGCACGGACTTTTAGGAGATGGACTTTGGTGTCTACAGTTGAACCCATTCACTTTTCAGAATATATCTCCGGGAAAGGTACCACTACGTATTTAACTTTATAACTTTTTTCCCAAGTTTTTTTCGACTTTAGTTTTCAATTTCGTGCCATGTGCGCAGTAGACCAAAATGCGTACCACGCGCAAACCGAGCGTGCTAGACATGCGCACGGAATTTCAGGAGATGGACTTTGGTGTCTACATTTGAACCCATTCACTTTTAAGAATCTATCTCCAGTAGTTAAGGTACCACTGCGTATTTAACTTTATAACGTTTTTCCCAAGTTTTTTCGATTTTATTTTTCTTTTTTTGCTATCTGCGCGGTGGCAAATAACGAAAAATACAGTCGAAAAAAACTTGGGGAAAAAGTTTTACCATTGATCAAAATGCGTACCACGCGCAAACCAAGAGGGCTAGACATTCGCACGAAATTTCAGGGGATGTACTTTGTTGTCTCAATTCGCAGTGGTACCTTAACTACTGGAGATATATTCTTAAAAGTGAATGGGTTCAAATGTAGACACCAAAGTCCATCTCCTGAAATTCCGTGCGCATGTCTAGCACGCTCGGTTTGCGCGTGGTACGCATTTTGGTCTACTGCGCACATGGCAAAAAATGAAAAATAAAGTCGAAAAAAACTTGGGAACAAAGTTATAAAGTTAAATACGTAGTGGTACCTTAACTACTGGAGATATATTCTGAAAAATGAATGGGTTCAAATGTAGACACCAAAGTCCAACTCCTGAAATTCCGTGCGCATGTCTAGCACGCTCGGTTTGCGCGTGGTACGCATTTTGGTCTACTGCGCAGATGTCAAAAAACAAAACATATAAAAACGACAAATGAAGAAGTAAAGTTGGAAAAAAGTTAGAAAAAAGTGCCCTACAAAACAAAAAATAGCAGCGCCGACTTGTACTGTTTGGCACAAGTGGCCGACTAATGGTCGACTTGTGCCCCGCCCGATTATACGATTTACGAGTTATACTTTTTATAGGCTTGCCATTTAAAAATGAATTACAATAATAAATAAATACTAAAATACTAAAACAATGTTTCTTTTTTGAAGACTTTTAAACGAAAAGGCCACACGGCATAGGTTTGCATCCAAAATTTTGGACCTCAACTCGCTAGCGTAACCCCCCAAGGGGGTTGAAAGAGTCAAATTACGTAAAAAAGTAGATTTACTAACCAATAAGGTACAACTAAAATTTGGTGTTGCTATCTTTATTAATAGTAAAGATATTTGCCCATGCTAAGACTTTTCAGACACCCTGTATGATATTTTCGTATCTCGCACTTTCAAATAACACAATGTGGGTAAATAAATATTTGTATTTTATTTTCAAATCGAATCCTAATTTTATTTCCAACTAGGTTAGAAGCCGTCTCTGGAATTACCCCCATTTGTTAAACTCTACTCATGAGTTATTCTAATATATCAGAGATTTGTTTGGTCTACAAATGATTTTTATCCTGGGGCTTGCTGCTAAAATTAATTTAATTCTATTATTGTCTAAAATGCATACTTAGATTGTCATTTTCTTATTAAATTTGCAGAGACTCACAAGAAGACCAACAGAACTTCATTTTTTTTTCCATTAAAATCGTTACTGACCAGCTCTGTCGCTTTCTGAGGCAGGGAATTCTAATGGTAGTTGATTATATAGTACTTCAAATAAAATTGTACAAGAACAGTCCATGGGCGCCCGCAGGGGGGTGCCAGGGGGGGCCGTGGCTCCCCCCTGAGATTGTGAAATTGTCATACTTTTTAATTATTAGTAGTAAAATCTTTAAAAATATATTATTTTTTTCATCTTGCCCCCCCTGAGAAAAAAGTCTGCGGGCGCTCATGAAGAACACTGTTAGTGTCAAATAGTACATTTACAAAAGTATTAGGTAAGGGATTTTTTAAAAATCCCCCGCCTCTGTATTACGCCACAGCAGAGAAAATTCAGAATACGCTCCTTTCTAGTTTGTCATGTACCTAGTTTGTGTACCACTAAACTCGAATTTTTAAACACTGTTACCCAGAGTAAAAAAACGTACCTACTTTTTTTCACCCTCTGTCCCTCACACTTCATAATGTGATACACAGGTAATAAAATAACACCAATTTTCCTTCTTAGTTTGTTCCGATATAACCTCTAGTTTTTGAGATATATATAGGCAAAAGATTTTTTTTTCAAATTTAAGGTCAATTTCTACCCCCGTGGTGTGAATATTATCAGTTAAAAAATACATGTTCCTTATTTCTTGATGTTCTACCTGTATACCAAATTTTATTAAAATTGGTGACTGCCAGTTCTATCTGTTTCCTTGTCAGATATAGTACTAAACTTAGTACTATTCTTGTCAATTTAAAGCCTTGTGTCGACCTTAGCGATAATGCTTTTTGGGATAGAATAGCAAGGTATTAAACTTTTTAAATTCCTATTAAGATATTTTTCAAAAATTGTATAATAAATGCTTCGGGATCAAGCACTGGTTAAATTAAGAACTACTTAAGAATGCCCATGCTATCGTATTTTTCTAATAAATAAAGAAAATCTGAAAATTAGAAATCAAATTTTACCTGTCAATAATAGTAATAGGCGGTTATGTTATAGTTATATCGTTATATCCCGTTCTTTTTACAACTATGTTTCCAAACCCTTCAAAATCGAAAGCAGACCACCGAACACGATAAATATAATAACTACATAAATAGGTACATACATACAGGGTATTTCTAAAACTTGTCAGAATATTTTAGGGACGGCTTCTCTAATGAAATATATGAAGAAAAATTACCACACACATACTCGTATGTCCGGAAACGCATTGTTTCGGAGATACAGGGTATTAAATTTCCTGGGTTATGACTATGACCTAAATTTTCGTTGCTGGAATTAAATTATAAGCAATTATTGCTATCAGTTGATAGTTGTTATAGTAAACGCCAAGATGTATGACAACAAGCCATCGACTACCTTTAATGTTACTTAAGAGAGGGGATTTTTAAATTTAGTTCATTAATGCCGCAGGCTAATTTACACTTGAAATATCAATGTACTTACCAAAAATACATATACACTTCATAACATCATTGGTATGGGCCTATAAACAGATCTAATTTGGCGCCACTTACAGTAATATAAACGTATCAAATAACCCACTGTCCAATAATAAGGAATATGCACATATTTTTTTATTGCATAAATCGTTTAAAGAAGTCATTACAAACCCCAAAAAAATATTTTGAAGAAAATCACTAGGATAATTTAGCTACAAAAAATGTTTACTTGTCGGTATAATTTATTACAATTTAAAAAGCAGCCATTTGCCCTTACTGAAAAATGACGTCAGAAAGTCAGCAAAAATAAGTGTCAATCTACATGTTAACGTAAAGCTTAACCTAAAGTCGAACAGGTTTGTTTTTCTCGGAAACACTCAGAGGGGGAGCAATCGAATTTTTTGGGTTGATAGAGGAATAGTTCAATTAGCTTCGGTAAAAAATTCTGTTATACAGGATCTTTCGTTTCGGAGCTATTAAACGTCAAAGTCAAAATTTCCGCGATTTCCGTTGAAATCGGGTACAGGTCGCAAAAGTGAATTAAATCGACGTAAATTTTCGGAGGTTGTAGATTACCCGGAGCTTCAGAACTCCACTGAAACTGGTGAGGATCAGAAAATGGCAAATAATTCTTTTGAATTTTGTTAGGTCGAAAAATGCCATTTCCAGACCCCTCTTTGGTACCTAATAACTCGAAAACAAAACGGCGGATCGAAAAACGGATTTATAAGTGAAACTTTAAAATCTCAAATACTTTTTTTTGCAATACATTTACCTAAACCTAAAATCACTGGCAAATGGAGATATTTGGGACAATCTGGAAATTTAGAGTTTTGACCCAAATATTTCACGGTTTTTAATTTTTTTGTGGAACAATTATCTCAAAAAACGTTTACGATAGGTAAAATGAAAAAAAACTAGGAAAAAATTAAAACCTTACCACTTTGTATATATGAAAGAAGTCGTTTTAAGGCACATGTGTTGATTAAAATTCTGCTTCAAATTTTTAGCTCTAGAAGTTTTCTTTAAAATTTTCTGACAAGTTTTAGAAGCACCCTGTACATTTATGTAAATGTATTTGATTTCACATTGTAAATAAGGGTGGTTGCACTTTCCTTTCACTTAAAAGGCAGCATCCCTTAAATGAATGGGATATCGGGAACACATGTGTAAAATTGGTGCAAAGGCGCATTAGCCGAAAACGTCGCTGGATGATGTGTAACGGTTCTCACCACCTGCCTCATAATGCACAGATTTCCTCTTAAACCTACAGAACCGTAATATAGGTATGTTAAAATTAATTTAAAAAATACACAACAATGTCGGAAAGTAAAAACGTTAAAAATTCTATTTTTCCTTGGAACAAAATCAAAATTTAGTGAAAAAATCTATTGTGTTAAGCAAAGTTTTCAGTAAAAATAGTACATTATACACCATGGGAGAGAAATGCTTGATTTTTCCTAAGGTATAGTTTGTAGCCAGATGACGAAGCTCAAGGGCTACAAAGCACTGAAGGAAAAATAGCATTCTCTCCCGAGGTGTAAATCTTATTTTTTCACGACTTATGTAAGCTTTAAACGAAAAACCTAATTTCATCAATAATTATTGGTTTTAGAATTATTACTAGCCTTTGATCAGTTGAAAAAAGTCATTGACAACGGTCAAAATTTAAATAAACAACTGTCAAAACTTAAATAAGCGAAGTTTCGTTTGCGGTAAAATATGGATTTTAAAGTTTTTTTATGTAGAAGAACATGAAGAAATTACGGAAGCAGCAAATGCTGTGGCAGTCAACTTACTACCAGAAAAGTCAAGGAAGTTATACGAAAAAGCAACTTTTAAAAAGTGGTGCTCAGAAAAGCATGTATTACACTTTACTAAAATGCGATGCTGGTATACTGTAGTGAAAAAGCTAGAAAGCTTAAATGTTCCACACTATGGGCTCAGTATATACAGCAGTCGTTGAGAGTTATGTTGAAAATTCAGTGAAGAATAAGAAAGCCATTTCTAATCAAATACTGCATGGTACAATTACTTCGACAACCAGTATAAATTTACACTCCAAAGAAAAAAACGTTTTACTTCATAATATACCTGGTACTAATTTTTACAATAATTGTAAACATGTAACACTTGTAAACAAATGCTATAAATGTGTGGTTCAAGTTTGTAATTAATAAACATGTTAAATTTCTTAAATTCTTTAATTTTTATTTGATTTATAATGAAATCTTCCTAGGAAAATTATTCACCTAGGGAATAATTTACTTTTTCTGTCATGCTCTTGACATCAGAGAAATTAAGTTATTCTACTGGTCGTGAAAAAATAATTATTAGACCGAGTAATACACGAGAAGTGTAAAACTCAATAATTTGGTTATTTGAAAAGATAGATTATTGAAATTCAGTGCTGTTGTTTATGTAATAAAATGTGCATATTTATCCCAAACAAAGTTTTTGTTTAACTTGAACGATTTGAACGGAAGCCATTTCGATTTTGATATTTTAAATGGCCCCTACATAGTTCTCTCACCCTAAAATTCTCTGTACCAGTTCTTTTTTTACCACAAAAATTAAATTTTTTTTTTCCAAAAATTATAAATCGATATTCCCATTTATTTATTTAAAAAATCCCTTCTAACAACCCGTTTCAAGATTAAAATCATTTTTTGGAAACCAAGCAAATCGCTAAAATACCAGAATAATTCATAAGTTTTTAATGGCGACTTATTAACAATGACAGGACAAAAACCTGTCAAAACATGACTGATCAACTAGAAGATCTTAATTTAAACCAGTACTAAATCTTAAACGTTCTTAGTGAATCTAAACGTTAAGTTCTAACCTTTAAAATTGGCGCAACTCCGTATTAATTATTGATGAATTATCATTACGCACCCTTATAGTTTAAAATTGCACCACCTGTTCCTTGCATGAAGAAAAAAATTTATAAAATATGAAGAACCAGAACCCGATTCTCCAACGCCTGACTGGTCTCAAGTTTTACACTGACAAGTGTAAGAATTAGATAACTACGTTTTATACTATGAATTTGTTTGTGAGCTTTTTGCAAATTTATAAAGAAAATAGAAATTTTACTACATCTTTTCACAAAAATAGAAATAAATTTATTCAAGCAACACGTTCCAAGATGAAAATCATTTGAAAACCAAGCAAATCGCTGAAATATTTGAAATAAATTTTTAAAGACGACTGATTAACAATGACGGGACTAAAATTAACTAACCTATCTAAACAATTAGAAGATCTTAGTATCTTAAACCTTTTTGGTGAATCTGAACGGAAAAGTTTTCAACGGAAACTTTTACATTTTCGCAACATCATGCCAGGACAACGTCAATGGTGAAGCGAAAAAAATTATAAATTTAAAGGACATTTTAGTAACACAAATAACAATTGTGTGACAAAATTAAACTTATGAACTACGTTAGAAGATGCAGTACATTGAAACCCGAACTAAATTTTGTCAATAAATGGTTAAACATTAAAATAAGTCAACAAAATGGAGAAGGCAATTAAACATTTACAGCCAGATTCTCCAACGCTAGTCCGGTCTAATTTGACAACCAAAAGTTTTAAACTGACAAGTGTAAGAATAAGACAACTAAGTTTAAGAATGTGAATTTATTTCCGAGCTTTTTCGCAAATTTAGACAGAAAAGGGCAATTTTAGTACGTACTTTCGACAATAATAGAACTAAGTTCATTACAGCAACTCGTTCCAAGATGAAAATTATTTGGAAATCAAGCAAATCGCTGAAATCTGAGAATAATTCATAAGTTTTTAATGACGACCTATTAACAATGTCAGGACAAAAACCTGTCAAAACATTACTGATCAACTATAAGATCTTAATTTAAACCAGTACTAAATTTTAAACCTTAGTGAATCTGAACGTTAAAGTTCAGATTCCCTAAGAAGGTTTAAGATTTAGTACAGGTTTAAATTAAGATCTTCTAGTTGATCAGTTATGTTTTGACAGGTTTTTGTCCTGTCATTGTTAAAAAGTTGTGATTAAAAACTTATGAATTATTCTGATTTTTCAGCGATTTGCTTGGTTTCCAAATGATTTTCATCTTGAAACGGGTTGCTACAATAAATTTAGTTCTATGACTGTCGAAAGTACGTAATAAAATTGCCCTTTTCTTTATACATTTGCATAAAACCTCAGAAACAAATTCATAGTATAAAACTTTTCTTATTCTTACAATAATTGTTAGTTTAAAACTTTGTCAAATTAGACCGGACTTACTAGCGTTGGAGGATCTGGCAGTTAGATTTTCTAGATGCAATTTTTGCCCTGCAAATTGTTAATAAGTCGTTATTAACAACATGATTTATTCCAATAGTTCCTCGATTTGAACGGTTTCAAAACGATTTTTATTTTAGAAATTTTATTAAAATAAATTTAGTTTTATTATTGTGGAAATAATATGTAACTGTCCTTTACTTCATAAATTTATAGGAAATACATTCAACGTAAAAAACCTAGTTTCCTATTATTATATTGGCCAATTTAAACCCTTTACCATTAAGTTAAACAGGTTTTAGATATAGTGAATCCGGCTTTTTAAATGCTTTTTTAATTTTGAAGGAAAAAAAATAGTGGATGTCGCTTTTTAAATACAAGCAAAATAATTGCACGGTTATTCGACGATAAATCTGGGCCCATCAGATATAAATGAACTCTCCTGAAGCCGTTCCTGGCTCCATTTAACAAAATCCCAACAAAAACCGGGAGAGGCAAATAATCGCGACGGCACACCTGCGTTGGCGGGTGGCTTACCGCCTTCGCTGCTGCGCCACGCGTCCCTTCACATGTGCATGTGCCAAACAGGATGTCGACCGTCTCGGGATAACTCTACCCCGCACGGTCCACCCCCTTTCTTAAGAAGTTCGGGAGTTATTTTTAGATTAATATAAAAGACAGTTTTTATTGAATAAATCAGACGGTCTTACTTAACTAAAATTAAATTGATTCTTTTAAACTGACGAGAAAAGTGCTAGTTGTTGTCAACAATTACTTGACGTGTTCACTGTACCTTCTTGCGAGCTATTTTCGGCACTCAATAAAAACAAAAGATGCAGTGACCACTAAAAAAATTTAATAATTATTATTTAAAAAAATTATCGCACAATCAGGTTATAAAACAAATTAAAAAGATTTTTTTTTTCAGAATTATTGATCGCCAGATTTTTTTTGTAAAATTTAACCAATTTAATTTTTAGATAGGTATAGAAAAATAGTAACAATTAAACAAGAATAGAATTAAAGGATATTAAAATAAATATAATAACCTTTGCACCAAAAAAAAACGTATTGTAAAAAGAATAATAAAAATAGTTGGTACTATATGTTATTATAGTTAAACGGAACAGCAAAACAGTATATTATCTGCTATAAAATCATTGTTAAAAGTTTCCAACAAGTTTAAAGAAAGTTTAGTTTACTACTAAATATTAAAATATACAAAGTCATAGCCTCGTATTTAACAAAAATATATTTTTTTGAAAATTTTCATATTATAATGACTTTTTTATATTCAGCTAAAATATATTTTCAAATTAACCACAATCAAATTACTTCTGCAAATCTTTCATCAAATTGAAGCAAATTTGTAAAATTTAATTAGATTTATATTTTTTTAAGTAGGTAATCAAGAACTTGATGTCTGCTGCAACGATATTACACACAAGTTTCGAATTTCGCAAATATTATTAAAAATAAGGCAAATGCATGCATATTAATTATTATTATTATTAGGAAAGGATTTGCTTTATTTTTAAGAATATTTGCGACATTCGAATCTTGTGTATAAAATCGTTGCAACAGACATGAAGTTTTTGGTTACTTAAAAAAATATACATCTAAGTAAATTTTACATATTTGATAAAGGATATGCACACGTGACTTGATTGTGGTTACGTTGAAAATGTAGTATAGCTGAATATAAAAAAAATCATTATACGGGGGTAATTTAAAATTTTCCAAAAAAATATGTATATCTTTTAATTCTAAACAAGTTTTCTTAATAAAATTTTTATGTATTTTTCGAAATAAAGGTACTTCACGATTGAACGATTTTCATATTTTTTGGCCTGCTCTGTATGCTGTTTGACTTGAAGCTATTCTAAGTGCACCTGATTGGACATGCACCAACTTTTAGCGGTATTTATATTTCGGTTGTGCAAAAATATTCCCATTTGTTAATGGACCACACTGTATAATAAAAATCAGACAAATCGGCACTACTCACCCCTTTAGAGTCCCTAAAAAAGAATTATGTGTTTTAACAGGAGGGATGAAACTAGATTTCAATTTTCGCTAGAAAAGGGACCCTTTGTTCACTTCAGCCTTTCAGAATGTCAGCGGGCGAATGGCAACTCCAAAGTCACAAACGTCAACCTGGACGGGATGACTGACACATTATCTACTTTTTGGAAATTCATGCGAATACGCGCGAATATGCTCGAAAATTGCAAAAACTATATAAGCATTTGAATTACTTGAAAATAGAACAGTAACGAACGTTATATTATCACGTTATTTGCATCACTGTGCCTGACAGCGATTTGTACTTATGGAGCAAAATTTAAAAGTTATCCTAGTTAGAAAGCATAAATAATCTCTATGTTACAAAAATAGTTAAAATACAATATATCTCTAGCTTGGCCAGTACCTTAATCAGTAAATCCAGCGCCAAAAAATGTCTCTAATGTATGAGTTAGCCCTAATTCCATGATAAAAACTTAATAGGGAATCTTAACATAATAAATACTTAATAGCTGAAAAATTGAAATATTTTTGTTTCGCTCTGACAAGAAAAAACAGGAATCGAATGCTTTTTTTGAGATATTTTAATGGGTCTTTGAATAAGGTAAATCCTTAAACTACGCACACAACTTCTAAAATAAATCATTGTATTTTTTTAATCAAAAGGAGCTTAGGTTTCTGCAAAAAAATATACTAAATGTGATGGTGCCAACGATAAAAAAATAGTATTGTTACACATTGAGAAGGAAGCTATAAAACTCGATTTAAGAAATTGCTTTAAAGAATGGAAGTCAAAATTTGATATAGAGGATTAGCTTACACTTTTTTAAAACCATCAACGGTCAAAACATACATAAAGGTCTAAAAATTGTATCTTAAGAAATCTGCTGAAAAAATGGATTTTGTTCAAAGAAATCGATGATACTTTATCTTAGGTATCTAAGAATAAGAAAGTATGGAATCCATTCTGAACAAAAGCGAATTCTTTTTGAATGGTTGACAATGATTACTGAGGTGAAATATATTTTCGACTTGGCAAATCAGAACGACAGGTAGGTATAACGTTCATTCTTCGCATTGTGAATGCCCCTTTGTACTCGCTTTTTGTGCGAGCAGAATGGACAGGTATTTCTTTTACTTAGCTTTTCGCCGCAGGCCTTTGGTCTAATATTGCAGCAGCTGATCTTGAAAACTCATAGGCTGGTACGTTGGGTAATATTTTTTTTGGTTCAAAAACAGGTATTAAAATGTATACGTGTATGTATTGTTTTATAAGAAAGTGGTTCAGGAATAGCAGCAGGTGCTAATTAATTAAACAACTTTTTTTTTTAAATTGCAATAATGTAATAACAAATGAACCTGCCTCTTATTTATCTTTATCTCATTAAAAGTTACCTACGATTTTAAATTAAAACTTGTGTATATGCATAGAATTTTTTGAAGCGAACCTTTTTTAGATGTTTAAGTTTTAACCCTATGCTAAGCTCTGTTCTATTAGAACCACAGAGATAAAACTTAAGATACGCAGTCTTAAGGTTATCTTAATTTACCAAATACACCATTGCCAAACGTACCCAAAAAGCTCCAAAAAATATCTAAACAATGCATTTAAAATTGTGACATTTAGAATGAAAATGTCAGGAAAAGATGTGTCACCCTCACTTGGCACGAAAAAGTAAAAACAATAATACAAGGGGTGTGAAAGATTATTGTTTTTCAAAAAATAAAAGAATTTTTTAGGTATTGTTTGGAGGCTTTTTGGCATAATTGGCAAATTAACAAAATCTCTGAAATTTCCACATGTCAAGGTTTTTCTCTACACTTCTTATAGAACAGGGCCTAACATGTGGTTAAAAATTTCCAGAATCATTTCGAATAAGATTGCAGTAATATGTTTCAAACAACTCTTCCCTGGTGTTCACTGACATTGAATAAACAAGTCCTTTGAGATGCCTCAAAAAATAAATCTAACGGATTTAGGCCAGGAGATCTTGGTGGCAATAAAAGAGGTCCGCCTCGACCCATCCAACGATTAACATAAGTATCTGTTAAATGGCGACGCACTAAATTGTTAAAATGTGGTGCACCATCGTGTCTAAACCACATCTACGCTAATTTGCAAGGGTACATTTTCGAAAAGGTTATTTAAATTTTGTTGTAAAAATTGTAAATAGAGTGCACCGGTTAATCTGTGTTCCCAAATGAAAGGCTCGAAAAAATTTTTCATTTAATTTTTTGTATTGGAATGCAAAATTTTGTCAAATTACCTAATGTTTAATCAAATGTTTTCAAAAGACATACATTTTAGTCCCTGCATATTGTAAAATTAGCTTACCCTAGGGTTAAGTCCTCTCTGTTTAAAAATAAATGAAAAAATATACATCTTCAAGGGTTTTGTTGTGGCAGTTCTCTGTTTAATCATTGGTTAGGTAATGTTTTGCTTTTAACAATAAATTAGGATTTAACACTGAATTAAAAGTTTTTGGTAATCGGCTGTAAAAGATTTAGACCAAGGAAATTTGAATGATTTAAATGATGACTAAAGTACTGAAAAATAGCACGCCATTGGCAATATGGGACGTAGCGTACCAGAAGTAATCCTAAGAAATGCAATCCCAAAAGGCATAAACGTAAATGAAAGGGCCTACATGAGTCTTTGAACCCAAACAAGCGAAATAAAAGCCGAGTTTAATGAAGTTATTATTTTCGTTTGCGAGCGAAATAAATTCCTTTGTTGGTTTAATTTGGCTTTTTATCTTCCATTATCCGGTTATTTTGATTTTCATAGAAAGTGAAATAGAACTTAGATGTAGGTATAGAAATCGATTAACAACGATCCGCTTCTACCTGCGTTATTGCATTTTCTTTTCTATTTTTCCTGTAACAACACTCACTGAGTTTAAACTTACAAGGATTTTTGATTATACATTTTCGTAAACGTGCAAATTCCGGCAACCACCCCAGGTGGGGTATAGCCGCTAAAAGCTCTCTAGATCTATTTATAAAAAGGTAGGTCAGTCCCCAC
Source organism: Philopedon plagiatum (assembly GCA_963971165.1). Classification (NCBI taxonomy): domain Eukaryota; kingdom Metazoa; phylum Arthropoda; class Insecta; order Coleoptera; family Curculionidae; genus Philopedon; species Philopedon plagiatum. Next base: position 125,194,004 of record OZ020189.1, on the reverse strand, counting down.
TCTCAAGTCAAAGTCAAAGTCAAAAAATACTTTATAAAGTAACTGTATAAAGAACAAAATTGTCGTTTACAAAGCAGATTGTAGTAGTATCTACTATATAAATCTGTAGATCTACGGTGAGAGGGGGTAAATGTCAAAAATATATTTAAATATGTCCCCCATCTCATTAACTCATCAAAATGTCATGAAAATATTTTAAACCGTTCTCGAGATATCGCCTTATAGCACTTTAAACACCTCACCCTTCTATAATACATTTTCGAAAAATTATATTTCCCAGCAAGAGCCTCTAGAAAAAATGTATGTTGTATATTGAAAAAAAGTATTTTTTTTAAATGTATTCTTCAGAAAAAATGCTTTTCGAATAATTAGTTTCTTGAGAAAATATTGATAGATTCCTGGAGACCTTCAGTTCAAAATAGGATTATTTCAACAACGTGTGTGGATCTTGCAACAACAAAAGTAAGATTAACATTTTTATTATAATTTTTTATTACAAATTTCGAAATTTGTAAAACGCGACACTATTGGCTGTGATGTCACATGACGTGTAATTAAAAGTGTTATTATGGCTGTTGTAATGTAAATTCGAGTGTTAGTTTATTTTCTTGATTATTTCTCGAAGATTAGGAGATTTCCTGAATAAGAAATATTGCATTGAAATCATTGAATTAGAAAGATTAATCAACAATGACCGCAAGGACAATCGGATAATTTTCGGACTAACAAATCTATTTTATTTTCTTTACAGCCGACTGTTGGCTCATTTATGATGACTGCTTACTTTTCTGCAAATCTTGACTTTAGCTACGTCTGCAGGAAATAAAGGAGTAAAAGCTTAAACGAATTTGTTTGCGAAACTTTGACAGTTGTGTGCTGATAAACTCCAAACAGGTTTGTTTCTTTTTATTTATCCATATCTATACTTTGATAAATCATAACCTCAATATTTGTCCTCAAACTCAAACGTTCGAATGAATAGCAAAATATGTTTACTTGAATTTGGCGGTACTAACATTTAATATTACTTATGTTAAATTTATGTTAATTACCTTTGCTCTGCTTTCTTCTGACTTCGGCTGTTTTCGGTACAAGAAGAAAAAAGTAACAAACCCTTTATTTTTCTGTGCAGGGCAATTGCTGTGTTATTTTCTCATATTGACACAATATTTATAGGGTGGTTTTAAAGAAATTTCATTGTTTAGTAAAAATAACTACACGCAAATTAGACCATAATCAAAAAGCGAACTCTACGTAAGTAATAAATAAATTCTACTTACATCACAAATAAATAAGTCGGGTTTGTTGTGGTGAGTATAGGCAACTGCATATACACTCGGGGCCGTGCTCCTTATTTTTTTTACATCCAGAGCTGGAAACATCCATATTGATTCCATCAGCCCTTTAAGAGGATGTGCGGGGTGGTACCACCTCAGCCGAGGAAGAATTCCTGAATTTTAAATAAAATATAAACAAAATGGCGATAACATAGAATCCGAAGTAGTTACATCGATAAAAAAGATAAGTCGTCCTAGAATAAGAAAGTCTACAGGAGACGAATCTATTTTTTCTACTCCTGTATTTTTCTTATTTTTGTCTTTATCATAATCGTTGTTTCAGTATTTGAAAGAATTGAAGATTAATGTATGGACAAAGAAATTCATGAGGATCAGTTTAATATTAATAGTATATTATTAACCTAGGGACTAAAGTGTCTCTTTTAATCCCGCGGCGAAAGGTTTGTAGCCCGACCGTAGGGAGGGCTGCAATTCGCCAAGGGATTAAAAGACACTTTAGTCACGAGGTAAATATACTATTTAATTTATACTTTACTTTAGGATAGGTAAAACGTTAAAGAAATAACAAAAAAAAATCATACCACTAAACGGTACTCTATATTAAAACGTCATCTTCAATGACTTGTACCATGATTGTCTCTGTCAACTGAAAATCTAGTGTGTTTTGACAAGTAACTATATAAGTAAAACAAAATCAACTCGATAAACATAGTCAAATATGCCGACATATAAATATAGCATATAAATCCCTAGGGATTTAAAGTAAATTTTAAATCCCTAGGGATTTAAACCGACATATAAATATAGCATATAAATCCATAGGGATTTAAAGTAAATTTTAAATTCCTAGGGATTTAAAGTACCACTTTTTTCCCGGAAAATAGGGATTCAAAGTACCCTTTAAATCCCTAAAGTGCATAAAAACAATAATTGTATGTCAAATTTTCAAATTATAAAAAAAGAATTAAAATTATAAAATTTTAAAAAATATTACAAAAATTTTACAAATTTTGTATGCGAAAATTTGTTGTTAGTTCAAGTTCTGTTAATACGAGTATATTAGAAAAATAACTAAAACCAAACAATTTTTGTAAATAGGTCCCCAAAAATTAGATAAACTCTCACACGCGGCCGGAAATAAAGACCATCGTCCTCAAAAACTATGTTAACTTACCCGTAACTCGAGAACGCCGCTACACTATCAATCTACACAAATAATGGGCACTATTATTGAGATATTCTGTAGTGCATGTAAAGTATTTGCTAGGGGTGGAACGTGCTTCCGCTTCGCGTAATTTTATATCACGTGCCTAAATATTCGATGAGGGTCATCTAAACCAGTTTTTCAAGTAGAAAAATCATCATAAATAAATAGTAGAGCATTATATTTTACCATTCACAAACGACAATAAAAGCTTTTATCTACAACTTTTAACCCTGGCGCATTTTTTAATAAATACTATTTTTCATTATTTTATAGGATGTATAGTAAGTAATAACTCCATTACTTAACAGATTTGGGTCAACCAGAAACCATCAAAATCATCGAACACCCATGAAGATTTAAAAACACTAGCATAGTCTAGGTTTTGCGATCAATTAAAATAGTTGACAAATTATGACGTTGGCACATCATGAAGCCACTGCGGACGTCATATTAACCGCGTTTCCGTTTAGTGTTTTAATTTAAAGTGTTGTTGATACACTTCCATATTTAAGGGTGGATGTAGACATTGATAGTAAACAATTTACATGCCTCTTGAAATTTCTGAAGCAGCGAAAATAACAACTAACTCTACTCTATCGTCTTCTTACTTGAAGAGCGGAAAGCTTACGACGGCCCGACTTTATAAAAAAATTCGTTACGAGAGAAATAAAAAAATTGGGGAAGTAGCGAATCTAGGTATCTAGGAATATTCTGTTTTCGGCTCTTAAATGTATAAATATTAAAATTGGCGTACGATACAAAGTTAAAAAATCTTACATATTAGAAATTATTGGTGAAGAATAATATTATAACTATTATTGCTGCTATAAAATAATAGTTGTTATAGTGAAGGCCAAGATGTATGGCAACAAGCTATCCACTAGCTCTAAAATAGCGGGACAGTTTACTTGAGGGGGATTTATTAATTTTGGCTCTTAATGCCACATGCTAATATCCAATCAATGTACTTACCAAAAACAAATGTGTCAAACAGCCCACCCACCAGTAATTATAGCTCCTGTAAGTAAACACAAAAAGTGCACATACTTAATGAAACAACGGTAAAAGTAAATTAAATGTTTAATTTAAAGAGAAAACCCAGGGATCATAGAATATGAATCAAATAATTTAATGAAAAGGAAAATGATAATTTCTCAGCTAGCTCTAGGATGGTGCAACGCCTTTACAGTGCTAGGATATTTTCTTAAATCAGTTTCCTCTATAAAATGTGTTATTCAAGACATTTGGCTTTTCATGGCGATTATCAAATTAAATACTTATCTTGATCATGTTCTTTGTGGAGCGCACTCCTCCACTGATCTACTTTAGACAGGGACATACGTCCTGGGTTTCTCCAAACTACCAAAACGTCAAAAAACTGACTTCAAAACACCTCAACTCATCAACAGAAGAGCATGATGCATGAATAGGGTTGCCATCCGACCCGATACATCGGGACTATCGCCGTTATTGGAGTTCATGTTCCGACGCACGGACAAAGGTATCAAAAATCCCGATCGATGAAGGTTTTTTTAAATTAAATTTTAAAAGGGACACGCACCAACAAACAAGGTTTTTAAAAAGAAAACTCTTGCGTATAACGTACTACAATAGCGTGGTGCACTAGACCTCTATATTGCGGATTTATGCGTAGCGTCGCGTCGGTATTCTTTAGAAACCAGCTCACTTCACGTCTAGCGGTTACTATTAATGGTCCTAGTCATTTCTTAATTTCAACGTTTTCGACTGGATGTCGCTGTCTGAAATCCCAGAATGGGAAAAGTTGGAAGAAACAATTATATACCTATCCTAAATCGAACAGTTTGATAATTTTAGGTGATCACTGTTTTAAACAGTATTGTACCTTAAGAATTTTATGGAAGAAAAAAACTTTTTAGAAGAGTGGAAAACCAGTTCGATTTAATGAAGACTGTTAAATTTCTCAAAAAGCACAGAGCATTTAGATCAGAAATCGAAGTTACTTAAAATGTGTGAATACTTCATCCCTGCGTACAATGCATATTGCAAAAGAATTTTATCCTTAATGTCCATGCAGTATTCAGAAAAAAGAAATCGTTTATACTAGCTGTATCCGTTTAGGCCATTCTGCAATGCCAGTATAACTTTAAATTATCATGTGCAGAATTTTATAAGTACATCAAATATCAGAACGATGTTCTGAAGAAAATCACCTCATCGGAGAAATATAAAACTGGCAAATCGTAAATAATTGCTTAATTTAGTTCTAATGAATATCAGTTTGAATAAAGATTTTCGTCCCTAATATAGTGGCTTTTGTGTTTAGGTATTTATAGCTAAATATTCTTTTTAAAATTAACCCCCACCTCCGAGCCTTGTGTCCAGATATCAGCCAGATGATTTATGTCAACCCTATGCATGAACTAATTAATTAAATTAACTAATTACATCATCTGATTAAATAATTAGGCTGGGCTTTTACTAAAAAGGAACAGTGAAAAGGCGTGTACGTGAAATTATAGGTTAATACGCCCAAACAAAATATATAATGAAAACAGAAAAATCAACACTACTCACCCTCCCTAACAAAGAATTATCTGTTTTAACACTAGATTTCAATTTCCTCCAAAAAGGGGGCCCTTTGTTCACCACAGCCTTTCAGAATGTCCTCAGGACAATTACAGCTTAAAACGTTAAATGTCAAACGTCAACATCAAACGGTATGACTGACGCTTCTACTTCCTGGAAGTTCATGCTGTCGCGAATTCACGCGTTTCATTCACACATGCTCGAAAATAGCCAAAACTTAATCACTAACTTGAATTACTTGAAAATATAACTGTAACAAACGTTACAATACATGTACGTACTGTATAGAATTGTGTAATGGCTGGTACTTATTCGAAAAAATTATAATACCACAGTCGCTTATGACTCGTTTTGCATAACTAATCTTTATAAATACCAGCATTACTCGGTAGTTAAATAATATACACATACACAATATACACGTTGTTAGCTATTAAGTCTTTAGCTACCTACCTGAATATTTTTGTAAGACTTTTTTATTATTAATTTTATCAGAAATTATTTTTTGTGTTTATTCGCCGCAGTTTTCCATTTTTTTTTCTTGAAAGGTTTTCTGTGATTTTTTCTTTTTGAAACATTTTTCTTACACCTTTTAATTTTCACAAGGTGTATCTTTTAAGTTATCTGAGGTAAATTCACTAGATAAAGTGCCTTGTTACCTGACTTCTTGGTGAATGCGCTTTTAACATATTTTGAAACACATTTCGAAAGCTCAATATAAACCGAAATTACAGTTCGTGGTATACCGTTTTGTAATAGGGTTATCAAAATAAATTTAGCGACTGTACACAAAGTCAATTTGTGTAAAGTATTTGCAAATGACAAGTTATGAAAATCCCCCTATGGTGCAGTGCCCATGGAAACAGCTAGTAGATTTTCCCAATTCGTGACGTTGTGACTACGAAAGACAACATATTTTCTGTGTTTTTTTTCTAAATAATATTCGAATTCAAATATTTTACTATCCTAACTGGAACTTGTTTTAACTTCTTTCTTGTCCTTAAAACCAAACTTGACAGATTCTAAGGCTAAGGTTGTTGTCACTGTTGTTAGTGATGATGCCATGCTATCATTTATCAACTCCGCATAACCTCCACATCGCCTCGAAACGCGCTGTTTCGATTGCTCTTTTGGAATTTGTAACAAGTGCGCTCACCTACAAGCAACAGATCGCTTCATTTGATGTACAGGTGTTACCAGGGATATAGAGGCAAGGCGATGCCGAGTTGATAAGTGGGCGACTACCTCAAGTTCGAATATTCAATCTCTTTCATCTGTGCTCCTAATTTATAACAGACATGCGAATTATAAGAGATAGAGCATGACTCATATATGTACAAGAAAATTAGACAGGCAACCTGCGAATATAAAAGGGTACGAACAACATTCTCATGAATGAGCAATAGCAAATTCTTAGTAGCCCAGAGGAAAAACTAATTAAACGGAAGAAATATATTGAGAATCTATTTGAAGAATCTAACTGAAACAAGATGCAAAAAAAATGAGGCTTTCGAAATTTGGGCTTATCGCAGAACGCTGAGAATATCATGGGTGGACAGAGTGCCGAATGAAGCAGTTTTACAATGTGTAAGTGGAGGTGCTTACTATCATAAAAACAAGAAAGCTGGTGTACTTCGCCAATGTAATGAGAAATCGGAAATATGAATGTAATCATGTAATTATTCAGGGAAAATAGATAGAAGACGAGGTCCGGGACGTCGTAGAACATCCTGGCTAAAAAATACGCTGTGGTATGGAGCAAGCACCACGACGCTCTTTAAGTCTGCTGCGAACAAGGTGAAGATTATGCAAATGATCGCCAATCTCCTGGGAGGACAGGACACTTAAAGAAGAAGAGGAAGAAGATATGAATCGTTGTTGTAAACAATACGATTGGTCACATTAATTAATGTGTGTCCCTTCATGTACGTATATTAAATTTAATTATTTAGAGCAAAATATTAGATTTGATGACTCTATTTTCAAAATTTTTAATTCGATATATGAGTTACCTAACAAAATAATTAGATAATCTCTCAGAGTCTACACACAGTTTTTTTTTAATCAAAAATCTATTTTTTCCAATGTGTTAGGCTTTTTATAAATGTTAATACCAGTACAACCTACTTTCGATTTCTAAGTAAGTTACCTGTATCCAATTACCATTCTAGGCGCATACCTAAATCTTTAACCTTTAAATCATTGACCCCTAAATAAAATTAAGACCTGACACATAACATCTAAATGCCAAACTTAACAAACTAGTAGTTAAATAACTACTAAGTACACAAGTGGTTTTTAGCACCGACACGACTTCTATTCTCCACTGTAAATTTCACCGAACAATATAAAATTATGAAATAGTATTTCATTGAAACAATATCGCATCGTGACCATGTCGATCCGCCTTCACTTCACTTGTTTCTCGTCTCGACGATCGACGTCATGTGATCCTTGCTCGGGATTCCGTAAGCTGCCCTGGAGTTGTTAAAGCGCCTTATCTTTTTAACGGATCAAATCATAAAACTGCAGTAGAACTAAAACTACTGTTGCACTCCATTTAACTGCAGAGTTTGTTTTGTTATTTGAAGGATTAAAAAATACTCTTTAGAGCACAGCATGAACTGGCCTAATTAGTTTTGTGAACTGTATGTACCGGCATTTTGATAATTTGTATTTTAGTTTATTAATGCTGCGTGATTTTCATTACCGATTAAAACAAATCGTTTATGTCTACACTGACTTTATACATACCTCATATTGCATTTGCACAAATTAAATAACAATGGAAACCTATTGTTAAATGATCTCATTAGTATGTCTAACCTCGATGTCCTGTGTTTTTGACGAAAGTTTTATAATCAACCTCGAATGCCGCCCTAAAATTGTCAATTTTTTATACAGTCATTCATTAAAAACGGGTTGTCAATACCAAAACAAAAACTGTATTGTTAATAAATATAAAATTGCTTGTACTTACCCTTATTTTATTATCTTAGATGAAAGACCTTACCTTGGTAATACTTTTGAACTTAAATTCACAAATCTGTCCATTTTAACTGTTTCGTATACTCATAAAACAGTACAGTCAAAACTGTACAGATAAATCGTGCGCCCATACAGCACACACACAACTCTGTTTCTTGTTCGGCTTCTTCAGTTTATGTGCGACCATGGTCTCGACGGACGACGCTTGATACAATACAGTTGAGAATTACTCAAAATTATTGCTGATTCTTGGTTAGCTTAAGATTCTATTTCTCGGTGTTTAGCAATTAATTTTTCATTAGATGCATTTTTTTGGAACGATCACGACATTTCTGAGATTTTTCCAAAGGCAAGGCTTATAATAATATATTTGCATAAACTCTTCTAACCATTCACACCGAGTCGTCGTCATTTTCTACCCAGAGATACGAGCATACTTACACATATTATTATAATTTAACTGTACAGTTGTGACTGTACAGTTAGCTCGTACAGTTTTAACTGAAGGTGTGTGACTGTATTATTAGAAAGTTATAGTCAGTTGAATTTTTTAAACTTAAAATATAATTTTTAAAAAATTACTCCACTGCTAGGTCTTGTCCACCTTATTGTGTGGTTCTGAGACATGGGCCTTGAAACAAATAGATATTGGACGCCTTGCTGAATGTAGTGTTACCAAAGAATTTTACATGGATACATGAGGAACACAAAAACATTTGAAATAGTCAACAACTTAAAAAAGAAAAAGTTGGAATACCCCGGACATATCATAAGAGTCGAAAGATACTCAATTTTACGTCTTATAATGCAGGGGAAAATTAAGGGGAGGGGGAATATAGGAAGAACAATGGTTCGACTGCAGCTTGACAGAACCATTTAGAATAGCAGCAAATAAAGTTAGAATTGCTATGATGATTTCCAACCTCCGATAGGAGGCGGAACTACAAGAAGAAGAAGTATATCAATCTGCAACTATGCCACATAACTAAAATTCTGGCAACAGGAAGTAGGTGGGGTACCATGTAGTTGGCCAGATTATAAGGAACGGGAATCTCTGATCGCTCTAAAATGTAATAATGTAAATAATGCTATCTCATGCTTGTTTCTACATCAATGGGTACTGTACATTACAATATTGTCCATAAACATCATGCATCCAGGCGCGGCCCATCCATAAGGTCATTTGGTCAATGACCCACCTCAAATTTTCGATTATCTACCTAATAATTTATTTTTTAATTTTTTTTAAACCAAAAAAATCTTTTGTTTCAAAAAAGTGCAAGTTCCATGCGAAAACTCCCCAGGAAATAGTCAAGCCAAGCCATCGTCGAGAGATATCCAAGCTTGCTCCGGGCTGGGTCGTATTTTAAATTGGCCTCATAGGTTCAAATGGACGATATAAATTCATTAAAACCAAAAGAGGAATAGACATACATAGGAAGTTAAAAACAGACATAATTTGTCGACGGCCCACTAATAATATCGGGCCACTCCCACTATCGAAATACACTATGGAAATATACTCTTTCAAAACATTTGGTTTGGAAAAAGAAAAGCTAATTAGGTAGCTTATATGCGCATTGTATTTGCATTGTATTAATGTATTATTAATTAGCTATTCAACATAAAAATTTATAAATACGATCTCAGCCACGCCGGCGCTAGTCATCAATATAATGGCATCGGACCGGTTTTATTCCATTACCAGCGTAGTCTAGAGGTGGAATCTCAGCGAGTTGACCAAGAGGTCGTGGGTTCGAGGCTGTGTTGGGGTAGACTTTTTTTAAATTTTTGTTATTTAAAAAATTAGATCGGCTCTAATCAATCACACGCAATCTCACATCTACTACAGCTGGTAGCCTGCACGTACGTAGACAAAGATCGTATTACTATGTCTAGTCGACAGTATTGTATTTATTAAAGAAAACGGAGTTTCGGCAGCGTTCCTAATTTTATTTTACGAATAATGATACTTTTAGCTTAGAATTTAGAATATCATTTATTATGGGCTTTTAGTACAAGGCGCGACCTCTATTGAGGAGACTCTAAACGTATCAAAACGGGAAGCCGCTAACAATCTACTAATCTAGAGTACTAAAACACATAGAAAAAAGTCATAAACATCTAGAGTAGCAATGTTCAATATACTGCAGAACCTATTTTAAGATTTTTGCGATGTTTACTTTGTAGGTAAATAATTTCTCGGCAAAACTAGGCACATTCTTAAAAAACCTTCCATAATTAAATAAGTGTATTTTGCTTGTTGCGTTGATATCACTAGTTGCCCACAAAATTTTGACCCACCTGTAAAAAAACTCACGAGTCGCGCCTGCATGCATCAATGGCAATGGCTATCTTGCCTGCTACAGTTTTCCCTGCCTGCCTCACTTGTAAACCGTGAAACCCTTATCTGTACTCCGGACTGTCTCAGATATGAAAGTTTATCACAGGTTCATTTACTGAAATTATTATTTAAAAACATAAAGAAACATTTAATAATATAAATTAAAAATATATTACAAGGCGATAATAAAGGGCACACTCATGGATTTATTATATAAAAGGATTCGATATCCGTATAATGTGAGCGTATCGAAGGTGAAGCCTTATATTTTGTTGTTTGTTATTCTCTTGGGGGAGCAGTTTACGAACTACGAACATAGACAAGACTACGAATTACTAAGTAATTGAATCAAGAATGGTAGTAGAAAGAGATAAAATAGCATTGGAGTGTTGGAGCTCAGAAGTGTTCCTGTCTGTGCTGGTTGTTTAGGAAAACGGCTGAACCTCGGTCTGAACACTCGGTTATACGTACCTACGTCTTTGTCTAATGAACTAGAAAAGAAAAAGTGCGGCGTATAGATTTATATAGATTTATTAATGACTCGGAGTGACTTTAAATAAATACCTTTAGAAATAACATAACCTATAAATAATAAAACCTTTTTAACTTAAATTTATTATTATTTAGCAGAAAATAAAGTAATTTAGGGCTTTTATTACTTTTAGCAAATCTTGTAATGCTTCTAACGTATTTTTTGTACACAAATACAAGGTAAAATAAGATGTGGCCAATGTTTACAAATTGTGTTTACAGGGTCGCTTAGAATGGTTTGCTTTGGCTTCAAAGAATGTTACATCATCCCGTATCCTTTTATATAATGGGGACACTCTTCCAAACAATAATTTATTAAAACCATTAGGTATTGCCGATTAATAACCGAGTCTGGACTAAACACACAGATTTTTGTGAGACCGTCAATAATTATTAATTATTAAGTCTTTTCTCTGCAAAGTTGACCAAGTTCTGTAATAGAAAATTTCACAAGCTAATGACATAACAATTTTTTCTTCTGTCAACGCATTGTAATCTTATCTTTATCTGTTGTTTACTACCAAAAGAAATATTGATGTGCCTGACTAGCGAAGTGATTTTTTAAGAAGCACGACACCTTAAAATTTGAGCATATTCTCTTACGTAAGAATTGATGATACACCCAAAAAAACCTCATTTATCAACGTTACGGCTTCTATATCGTGACATACACAATGCCAATACATTTTACCATATTGACTTTCAAATTCAAAAGGACACACAAACAAAATATTGTTATTGCCAAATTTACTCTACATATTATTTTGTAGTTTACTTTCATAACAAGATTGAAAATCTGATAAAAGGAAACAAAACGGTTCATTAGATTAGGACACTGGTCAATACTCAAATCGAAAAATACTTTCAAATCGTGGGTGACGTTTTAATTTAAGTGTTACAATTTATTGACTAATTATCATGGCTGTACGGCTATTGTCTATAAGGTGGACTGGCGATACAGGTTAAATAATACAATACTGGTTAGACGTTACACTGTGAGCCATGATAATCTAATGATCAGTGACCCAATGTTTTCCAAATAGCTTTATCTTTTGGTGGGTAATATGGTGAACTTTTAAAAGATCATTTTGTAAACCATCAGTCAGTTTATTTACAAATATATCAACTATACCTAGGAACACCCTTAAAAATGCTTATTAAATTTTATATCCAAATCAACATAATTCTGATTAAAAACAGGTCCACGATTGATTTGAACAATGAAATTAACACTGGATATTGATTAAATTAAGTTAATCAGTATATTGATCCCCACTCTTTATTAAATATGGGTATATTGGTATATTATTATAGGGTGTAGAGCATGAAGAATTAAAAAAACCGAAGTGCTTGTATGTAAAAAAGGCATTTTTAATTATCAAAAAGCAATATCCTCTACAGTTGCATCATTTTAAATCTAGCAATTCCTAACTATATATATATATATATATATATATATATATATATATATATATATATATATATATATATATATATATATATATATATTAGGGTTTTCATTGTTTTACAAATTTTAGGTAAGACAATATACTCGTATTATACCTAAACAATACCAAAAGAAAAGAAAAATCAGGCAGCTAAATTATTAAATTATTGTGGTATTGCTCTGGTATTTTCTTCTAATTCAATTTTTCTTATATTCTAGTGACAATGATTTTATTTTCTTATTATACTTCTTGATTTAATTTTTCTTGTATTAGCTTGTACCATAATATATAATAAAACTTGTTTCTGAGTTTATATTTAAAAATCTTCGATTATATAATGCAATCTTAAGTCTGGAGTTTAGATAATTTAATTTAGGTATAATTACTGTGACGCACTTGCTATATTTCAATCTGTCAGTTGTGTAATATCTCGTTACTTCTTAAATTGAACATTTTATCACCAAATTAGTAATTAAGGAATAAATTTATGACACTTATTACTTGGTTAATGAAGAAATATGAAAGATATTGGAAGAGTATCAAATTATGTGTAAAATTTATAGTTTCAGTCTCTTACTTCTTACTTTTGACGTAATAATACCTATTACTTATGACGTAAAAACCAAAATTATACGGAAAATGTATAAATCTTGTCCTGTAATAATAGTTCGAGAGCAGACTCTCAAATTTCCTATTTAACAAGCGTACAGAAAAACTTTGTATGTGTGAATCAGCACTAGCAGACGAGCGCGAATCCACTGTTATTATGATTTAAATTGAGCCAGAACATAGAACTTTTCCATCACGTCCAGTTTCATTTTTGACTGTCTTGGACCAAACAAATACCTAAAATTGTCATCAAAAGTCAAAATGTCATCTTAAAGAGTATCATGAGTGGTGTGATAGACTTCGCCCTGCCGCAACCCCTTGCCAGCCCAAATTTTTTAATGATTTTATAATGTTAGAGCCGCCAAGTGATTGCAGCAGGGTGATGTCTGGCATCCGACGATCGTATTAGTACTCTTGAGGCTACTTAATATTTTACGTCAATTTCTTGAGTGATGGTCAAAACTGCAACCGAAAGTGACATCAAAATTCTATGTTCCGGATAAACTAGCATCATAATAAGGGTAGCTTCGTATTCGTCTCTGCCAATGCTAACTCACACCACGGGCGGAATTTCGTCGGTGGGGGGGGGGGGGGGGGGGGGGTTGCGCAACGTCACTTCGATATGACAACAGCATAGACCAAAAAAAAAACGGGCCAATTTGCGTGCGAACTTTTTTTAAAACAAATTTTAGGGTTACATTTGAACACTATTTCATAATGGACGAAAAATCTAAACCTGTTCTTGCGAAAAGAGAATAGTTGGTCATTTTAACTAACAATCTAGCAATTTTTTAAACACTTTTTAAAAGCACGTTTTTTCCGAAAATATCGAATATAAAACTTTTTCAATAATACAGTTATTCGAAAAATGGGGGGTGGTTTCCAATTTTTTATTTGGAAAACAACTTTTCGATTTTTTTAAAAGTAATTTTCTAAACTACATTTTTTTTTAAGAAAACATGTTTTCTGAAAGTTCATTTTTTCATTATTTCAAAAGCAACGCCTTTCTGAAGAAGTAATTTGCTACAGAGTAACGTAGCAGACACAAAAAACAAACCTGACCGAACACAAAAACGGTTCGTTGATAGTACAGGATCTTTTTGTTGACATTTTCTACGCTAGTGGAGTTCATAATTTAATGTCTGAAAATGCTTTCGGATAATGTAGTATTGAAAGATTCTTTTGTGAAAAAAAAATATAAAAAAAATTCTTTCGATAAAGCTGTTTTTCGACAAAATTTACTTAATTTAGCATCTAAAAAATGTTTTTGGAAAAAAAATCGTACACGCGTACCATTTTTTATTTATGTCTTCTGCGCATTTGGAGGGATATAGGTAAATTTTTTGAAAACCAATTTTTCAATTTTTTTAGGCACTTTTTAAAAATACATTTTTTCAGAGAACCTCTTTTTAGAAGTTAAATTTTTTCGAAAAATAGTTTTCGAATATAAATTTTTTTAAGCAACGGCTTTTGGAAAAGGTAATTTACGAGAAAGTAACGTACCAAACCTAAGGAAACCTGATCAAACTCAAAAAAAGGTTCGTTTAGGATCGATTTTCGTCTTTTTTATTTAACACTTTTTAAGCTAGTAGAGTTCATAGCCCAACACTGTTTCCGAAATAATACATTTTCGGAAATTGTATACCTATTTTGAAAAAAAAATTAAAGACATTTTTGAAAAAATGTACTTTCGAATTAAGTATGTATGTATTTTGAAGAATTTCCAAATCCGTTTTCAAAAGAGCATCTTTTGAAAAAGCTCCTAAAATATTTTTGGAAAAAGGTACTTTCGAAATAGATTTTCGAGAAAATATTTTCGAAAAATTGCGTAATTTCGTTTTCGAAAAAACTGTGTTTCCAAAAAAAAATTATTCTAAAAAAATATTTTTCGAAAAAAAAAACATATTTGGTTGTTTCCTTTAGTAAGGAATGTTTTCAGAAACCATGTAAGAGCATGTAAATCAAAAATGCCCAAAAAAGCTGTCATTTTTTATATAACGTATTCGTACTACACAGATTCTGTACTATAGATCTGGTATTCATATTTTGCTGGTATAATTTATATATTATAGGCCCTACATAGGCGGCAAATGTTTGCTTTTTGTTTATAATATTTTTAGAACATGTACGAATGGTTAATTTGTTACGATATTTATTTTTATATAATTCACTATTGAAATCCTTTTTCTACAAGGCTCTAGGAATGCCCCCCCCCCCCCTAAATCCGCGCCTGACTCGCACATTTATGTGTTTGATGCATAGAAAATTGGACGGTCGGCTCTCAGACTATGATGATTACAATAACTGCTATAAATGAAGAACTGTACATATAAAAACGTCAGTCAAAATATGGCAAATTAACCCCTTCGGGCCAGATAAAACCGTCTTAACAGAATTAACTGAAGTGTTGCCAACGAGCAAAATTATAACACAGGTATAGAGGCAAAATCAATCGTATAAAGTACAATCAGAGAAAAACCAAGACATAGAGAAGAATACCTATCTCGTACTGATTTCATTCATAAATAAGATTTGCTTTCTATGACCTCCATAGCGGCCTGACGCACTCTACTACCGACGTTTAAATAAATCAAAAGTTTATAAGATTCTCCAAAAATGTACCCACGCGTTAAAAACAGAATAGCCCGTCCTTATAAATGGTATAAAGCACAGTGAGAGTGAGTATTAAGACGCGCATTGTCGCAGAAAACTCTCTCTTCTTGCAGTGTTGCTACCGCACTGGCTATGTCGGGGTGTATTGTGAGAATCCCACGCGCCAATCCGGGGTGCTGCCGTTTGAAGGCCATAGCGTTGTCGAGCTGACGGGAAGAAGAGATATTATTCTCTCTGTCTTGATTTTTCTCTGGTACAATGACGTTGGTGCCGGCGGAAAGATTGTTGCGGCGCCGTCTCTCTCGAACCTTGTGTGACCTTATTAAAAACCAGTGGTCAACTAAAAGTTTTCCCTCCGCCGGCACCAACGTCATTGTACTTTACACGATTGATTTTGCGTCTACCAAACGAATAAAACTTAAGAATTTCTTTATAGAAAAACCGACTTTACCTTAGGCTGAATGCACACGAATACTTTTTGCATCGTGACAGTTGCTATAAAGTCAGTCGCGCGACTGGACCGCGTTTGCATCACTACCCAAGGACGTGTAAAACTGTAAAGGTACAGTAGTAGTGGATCGCCAAAGTATCGCGATTGTTTAAATATTCGTATGCATGGAATCTTAGATTAGGTGTGATTAATGATAAATAACATGTTTCAGTACTACTGCTGTAAAGAAGTTAGCCTGTTTTTTTGAGGTAGTAGGTTTGTGCATGTGGTTTCTGTGGTATTAAGGTTTAAAAAACAAGTGTGGCCATGATGTTTAGCAGTGTGAACTCAAAGCAAATATGAAACACCGGAGAAGAGCTCCAACACCGGCGGAGTACACGGACACATTCGACTCATATATTTACTTGACCTTTTCATTTATCTAGATCCGGGGTTTTAGGGTGCCACAGGAGGTATCCAGAATTTCCTAACAGCAAAAGCGCCTTTTCTAGGGGAAATGTGTCTAAAATTGCATGCTTGATAAAATGGGAAATGTAGTGATTAAGAGATCCACTTTAATCTAGATAAATTATAATATCTCGTGTACGCAAGTCATGCGACACGATAAAAGGTCATTCAACTGATGGGGTTTGAAAACAAGAGGTTTCTTTTCGTTTTTTTTTTAGTCAAATACAGTGAGTTGCTGGTAAATCAGTACATTCCACTGATTTCTAATATGAAATATCTCGTTCGACTACACCATATATACTTTATATTTAGATTTATACTCGGATTTAGATACACAAAGTAAAACTATACCTCCCAAAGTAAAGCATCAATTAGCAATAAAACTATCCTAGCAAGCACTTCTTATAAAGAGGAACTACTGGACAGTATACAAAGAAAAAGAAACGGAAAAGGAAAGAAGAGTTCAAGTAAATAATAAGGGCAAAGTTACCAAGAAGACTAGGAAAATTTTCTTTGTGACCTCTGTCGATATTAAAAGCCTTAAATTTGCCATTTTATATAATATTAAAGCTAATAGTTTTTATATTTCATAGTTTGTTTAAGTTTATATATTCTTAGTAGGTAGGTATTTGGGGTTATTTGTGCATTTGTGTTAAAAGCTACTGATTTATTGCATTAGGTACTTGTTATACAACATTTAAAAAACTGTATATTAATAGCGCGTTCGGCAATGCAATCTTTTGCATCGTTTTGCTCGGAATTATTGACAGGCACGTGATCGGTCGTACGGTTTGCAATAATAGGTCATGCGACCATCAAAAATTCCGAGCAAAACGATGGAAAAGATTGCATTGCCGAACGCGCTATAAAATACTAAGTTTACCATCTAAAATTACATATATCCCATTTTAAAATTACTTTAATTTACTAAAGTAATTAATTGTTACAAAACTGATAATTTTACGGTGTTAAAATATGTGTTTTTTTTTTAGCTAAACTTTAAGTATCCCATTTTAGGCACATTTGCCTTACAGTTTTTTGACTAATTCCTTGAAATATTTTATTTTTTTATAACAAGAAATTTTGAAATTCCAATACTCTTTACACCAACCCATTATTTTTCAGATAGACAATCGACCTACGCCTTCCCTGTATGCAGTATAGAAATCTGTAATTCTGTAGTCCCATTTTACAACTAAATAGCCATAAGAACTCGCAGGGATATCAGAAGTGTGGGTTGAATGGGAGGGGGATTCGATCTCCCTATAGAAAACAATTTTTGAAGCATAGAATTTGACTTTTTCTCTAATTCGCTAAACAAAGATGTCTGCTAATATTCGTAAGATGTGTGTAACTTAATTTATTTTTAATCTTACATGTTTTAATTACGGTTCCCGACCGTTACTACGATGTTGCTAAATCAAAATTCTAGCGATGGGTCGTTCGCGAACGAATCGTTCGATTTAAACGACTCTTTTCAAAGAGTCGCGAATGAGCCGCTCCCATCAACTGAACAATACGTTCACCGCTCGTTAAAATATCTGGCTCGCTCTCGTCCGTTCGTAGAAATTCCACTCCACGCTTTCGCGAGTTTCGGACAACTCGGAGCTCTAGAGCCGCGAAGAGCGCTAGCCGGGAGCGGCTCAGTCGGAGTCGTATAATAGAACGAGAGTGGTGGAGCATCTAGCGGCCTGTATGGTAATACATTACACAGTTTGTACGTCTTTGGTATTACTATTATTTTACGATTAACGATTAATTACTTTGCCGGAAATCTGCTACAACGTTTTTTAAGCAGAGGTGTATACTGCGGGTAGGTTAAAACTCAAGCCACAAACTAACGCATAAAACAACCAAACATCAAATCAAATGATTTATTAAAAGCCTGGTTCAGTATTAGGTATTATTATATTAGTATATTATTGTGTCGGTCTCGGTACCCACCAAACTCAAACGCCCTGCAAAAAAAAGCCATAAATCATTCCAATATTTATTTTATTTTTGTTTGAAGCCGCCGCGCCACAATTAAGCAGCGTGCCGTATGCAGTCGAAAATGTGTAATTCATAGCATTTTTTGCTCTATTTTATGAACACGAACAAATGCAGGTGTCACGCTAATGTAAAGAGCGCCGCAATTCGCAGCTCGGAGATACGGGTAGCAGCCCTCGTTTAATCGAACGACTCCTTGCGAACGACTCCTTGCGAACGACTGCTTGCGAACGACTCTTCCAAGTGAGCTGAACGAGTGAGCGGGCTCTCTTGAAAGTGAACGAATGACCCATCGCTACAAAATTCCCCTAAAATAAAACTTGCCGACATACTTATTAAATAAATAACACGTGCTGCAATTTACTTTAATTTACACAGTGTGATTTAATTTTCAGATATTAAGTCAATAACAATTTACTTATTATAAACTAATTTCAAGACACCTAACATATCCATCAAAGAACTACAGCATATTACGAAGTGTTACATTATTAATAGGTAATAATTTCAAGTTACCTACTTTTTTATTGCTCCAGTTATTGAAACACGAAGGTTGACTTAAGACAAAATTTTGTTAGTGGCAGTGTTAATAAAACTAATTACTTAATTTTAGTGAAAGGTACATATTAGATTTACCTAGTAGCATTGCTGGTGCAAAAATTGAAACAGTCAGTAGTTTGAATGTACGCCCCCAAGAATAAATACCAGATCCTTATTAAGGTAAAAATTTAAATACTACCTATATCATTTAAGTATCCCGGTATATTTTGATTTTTGTTTAATTTAGATTTCTTTCCCTCTGGTCTAATACCACATTTTATACTTTCATTCATACTTTCATTCCCGAAATTGGCAGAAGAAATCACTTTGGATTGTTAAGAACCACGTGAAACATCTAGAGCTACGTTCGGGATTGCCAACGCATTTGGAGTGGAGTGAAAGTAGATTTTTGTCACGTGACTTCGGAGTTTTGGGAGTAAATCTTTCAAAGACGAACGCTCTACGCCAAAAGTGCAAAATCATAACCTTAAAAATAAACATGTGTTTGACTTGCATATGGGTTAAATTTTAGACAAGGATTTAATTAAAATTATTAAATATGTTCAATTCTCTCATCCCCATTTTAAACTTTGCCAAGGAAGAATTTTGTGAAAAGCTCCGAAAACGAAGAAATTTCTGAAGAAAAAGTTGAGAATTCTGCGGAAATAACGGTCCCGTCAATGACGGACCAAAACTTTAAAAGGCATTTTAGAATGAACCCAGCTTAGAATGAAAACATTCCAATTTAACCGACATAAACAGAAAATTAACTTAACCATAAAATTTGCAAACGCAGTTGCGCATGCCTGCTCCTAAAGCACCTCTCAGCGAGACGGGACTTTTGGAGTAAACACTTTTCACCCTGTTTTCTATACCCGAACGCCAGCGGATTCACTCTTTTTGCTCCGAATTTAATACTCGAACGGACGGAGTGCACTTAGGTACGTCCGGAGTGAAAAGAGTGCTAATCTCAAACGCACCTTAGGTGCAACCTCAAACCAAGCCGTGAGCCATTATGTCCTGAGACAGCAGCTACATCCAGTGTCAGACACAACAACATCCTAGGGCAGTAATCAGGCGAATAGTTTGGTTGACACCGACCACAACGATAAGTATTGCCAATCTGAAGAAAAATATATGTAAAGACCAGTAAACGCTAATACATTAATTTAACATTTCTTTAAACTCCCCCATTAATTTTTTTTATTTTAACTCTGATAACACAATATATTTAACATATTCTTTTTTTGCTGTTTCATTTCTTGCAAGGAAATGAAAGTTCAAATAATTATAATCTTTGAGCTCTCTGGCGCCCTAAATAAATGTGTCACCAAATCAGACGATCTCACTCCCGAGTTAAACTCAGTATTAGCCGAGAAACTTTTCCAATAATTGAAACACTCTTTTTCATCACAATTGGCGCCTACCACATGTCATGGGGTTGCATTAAATAGTTTTGAATGAAACAAAGCTTTGTAATAAGTGCAAAAATTTTTAATTTATTAGCAGAGCGTTTTCGACCTTATAGGTCATCATCAGTGCTTCCTGAAAGTAAGGAATAAACAGGTTTAGATACAGATTAAGAGTTTAATTTAGAGTTGAGTTTGATTTTGAAATTCAAAGGAGAAACAATTTTAATTTTAATTTATTTGAGTTTATTTTTATTTTTATAGGTTATATTTAGTTAATTACTCACTAGTCAGGATGCCAGTCAGAAATCCATTTGAACGAACAACAGTAGAATATATTAAAATATTTTTTTTACATCACTATTAAAATCAAACAATCATTTTACAAAATAATTTCAAATTCGGTTTAAAAGGTCACATTTTGGGTGGTGTAAGATTTGATAAATGATCATGAACCACGAGGTTGCCAAATCGTTAGGGGAAAAATTTTAGTAACCAGAGGTGAAGCTTGGTTATAAATGCGCCAAATTCAAATTTTGATATCAAAGAACAATCATTTGTAAATTCTATCCCTATGAAAAAAGTGGGTGGTAATTTATGTTATACTTAAACATTAAATTAAAGGGAGTCTGAGGGATTTTGGAATGAAAGAAATCAAACTAATTCAAAAACCCAAACATTAAAAAAATGTTAAGAGCTTAAATCAATCGTATAAATGTGTAATGTTGGTAGCATGTATTTAGGGGGAAGTAAGTAAGAAAAGAAAGAAGTAGATGGGTGGAGGGGTTAGATTATTCAACGGGAAGAAAGAAATTAATATTAAAGTATCAAGGGTTTGGAAACCCCAAAATTATAAGAAAATTGAAAGAACACATTTGTTGGGGTTGTTAAGAATGTTTTGTAAATGATTGAATTGCTGATGAGATGGCTGAATGAATATTAAGGAAATTCGAAATTTAATAAATTCAGAGAATATCAAAATTTACTTTCCATATTTATTTATTTTTAATTAATTATAAAAGACAAGTTGGGCCCGCAAGAGTAAGGTACCATCATAGAAAGACCAATAAAGAAATTAAGTGAAAAAAGTATCAATCAGCAAATGAGGCGTCTGTCTAAGGGTAGAAAATTTCTATTTAAATGTACTTGAGTATTGAGATAAGAGTTGTTAGTTTTTAATTATGTGTTGATAGCTATGTCTTCGAGAAAATCCAAGTGGTTAAAATTTTTAGAGCTGATATTATTTAGGATTTTTGAGTTCGAGCAAGGAGAAAAATTATGTTCAAAAGACTTAATATGGTTCCTAAAGGCAGACGAGGATTTTCAAATGTGCTCACTTATTCTAGATTTTAAGGGTCTGCAAGAGCGACCAGTATAGGTGCTGTTGTATGAGTTACAAGATAATTTAGAGATACCACTTTTAGAAAGTGCATCCATCTTATCTTTAGTATTTACTGAGTTCCCAAGTTTCCTTTAGTTTTATGTGGAGTAAGTTCGGGTATTATGGCACACCATAAGGTTAACTTAAAATAGGAATTATTGTATTTGTCACCAGTCGGACTTTATTGTTTAATTCAGCCAATTAACCTATCTGCTATCATATTACGTCAAATAAACAAATAACATTTCAAAAATTTAACTGAAAAAAAATATTTTAAAGAACTTGACAAATAGACAAGATTTAAACATGGTAGGGTATTATGGCCCGGGGTCATATTACCCTATTACGCTTTGGTTCTTAGCAGGAAAGGAGTGGCGGATGTTATTTCTAACTGCAAGTTGGTATGCTAAGGTCATAACATCTTTTCGCACCAATCCAAAAAACGTTGCTTCCATTGTTAGAACATAATCTACAAGCATTTTTTCGATTTTTACAGGTAGTGTTCCTACCTAACTTGGCGCATGTAACTAACGCAATGGATGCGTCTTTTGCTGCTAAACGCCTTAGTGTTGTTCCGGGAACACTGTACACTTTAGAAGCTTTGAGCGAGTCCATTTGTTTATTCCTTAAATCTTCTATGGCCTTCTCCATGGGTTCCTTGTTCCATGTTTGGCGCTTTTTTTTTGGAATCTAATACTTTTGAAGCCATACCCTGAAATAAAGTCAGTAAGCCTCTCAATACTACAATAAATATTTTTTGTACAAAATCCTAAATCGTCTTTAAAAAATTGGTGGGTAATATGGCCTACCAGGTCATATAAGCCCACCCTATGGTAGGCCATATTGACCGCCGAGCACCTGTTAACAATTCTAATCTATAACCTGGAAATTAAAATTAAAACAAGCACAACCTTATGGCCAAGTATTAGATCAGAAACCGTTAAAATCGACATTTGCTTCTTACGAACACATCCGAACTCCATGCACGGTAAGATGTGACTAGGGTGGATGGGGGAGATACAAGAACAAACTAACGCAAAATTTGACACAATGCGGCGATTCGTTTTAGACATACGGTGGTGTGCCATATAAGCCGCCTAGGCCATATTACCCGAACTTACTCTGCTATTTTGAGATTATTGAAAGACCTGTCAAAAGATTCAGATATTTCTTTAGAGAGAGAATCGTCCAAAAAAGGGATAGATATATATTTACGTTCTATTTTAGTCTTGGGAAAAAGTTCGTCTTTAAATTTTTTAATTTTAGCCTTGGAAATCAATTTTCCTATAATAAGAGGGTCATAACAGTTAGTAATTATTAATGCGTGGCCTCACCAGTATCTGGTATCTGTGTATACCAGTTGTCTGCATTTTATAGGCCATTTATTACCACAGATATTATAATTATAGTATATGTTAGTATTTAAATCTATGTTTGGTAAATAATAAAGTGGTTTATTATTATTATTATTATTATTATAAGAATTATTATATGCAATCTGTTTAAGAATGTTAACTTCGTTATCGAAATTTTCTTTAGAAAGGGGTACCTATGTTTAATAAACGGTTAATGTAACAATGGAAAGCTGCCATTTTGTGTTGATAATGGTGGTTGGAATTTTCCGAAATTACGTGATTCGTTTGTGTTGGTTTTCG
The DNA here is from genome assembly GCA_963971165.1 of Philopedon plagiatum. Taxonomy (NCBI): domain Eukaryota; kingdom Metazoa; phylum Arthropoda; class Insecta; order Coleoptera; family Curculionidae; genus Philopedon; species Philopedon plagiatum. The sequence goes on along the minus strand of OZ020189.1, from coordinate 125,170,526 downwards.
ATAGATGGAGAAATTAAGTTTTTGGGGGGTTTTTTGAATGGAGCCTAAAAAATTGATTTTATGGTTATTTTCCTATTCAAGTGTAAAAGAAATGTTAGGATGTAAAAGGTTTGTTGAGAAGTCTTTCAGTTCCTGTTGTATCACAATCTAGAAAACACAAGCAATCGTCTACGTCTGAAAAATTCTCCCCTAACGATTTGGCAACCTCGTGGTTCATGATCATTTATCAAATCTTACACCATCAAAAATGTAAAACTTTAAGCCGAATTTGAAATTGTTTAGTATTATTAAACCCTTAATCTGTACCTAAACCTGTTTATTCCATACTTTCAGGAAGCACTGATGATGACCTATAAGGTCGAAAGCGCTCTGCTAATAAATTAAAAAATTTTGCACTTAATACAAAGCTTTGTTTCATTCATACTTAAAAAGTGCACACAGCCTTCACACATGCCTTAAAAATTTTTGACTTCAATTGCCTAGCGTCATCCCTTCAGGGGGTTGAAAAAGTTAAATTACATGACAATATGTAGATTTAGATAAGAGTTATTAACCAATAAGATACACCTAAAATTTGGTTTCTCTATCTTTACTAATAGCAAAAATGTTTGTCCATACTAAGACTTTTCGGACACCCTGTATGTTAGTTAGAATTCTTTGTATAGTTCCTTTTGGTAATCGTAATTAAAATAGTTAATTGTAATTAGCAATTAATTAATTGTAGCTAAAATTAGTTGTGGTTTGCAATGATACTTAATGCCCAAAACTGTAATCAGAACTCAGTTTTGACGATGTCATTTAAATGGTCTCCCGGATCTATTCTTATAGTCGAGGCAATGAAGCACTAAAACAGCCAAAATCTCGGAATTTTTTGCTTCCAAAAATTATTTGTAAAAAATGTATCTACTTTGTATCTTATACAAATCTGAAATTGCATTGCTGCAGCCAAAAATGCATTCAAAAAATGCATTTTTTGAAGTCTCTTTAAGAAAATTAAATAACTTTGTTAATAAGACTCAGAATTGGCTCAAACCGGGTTCCCGGGGGCTTTCGAGGTCGCTGATCACAATTCAAATTGACCCACAGCCGACCTGGAGCTCAGGCTCGCTGATGAACGTCATCTACGTGGGACTCTCCCAAAATTCACGCGGGGAAGGGGAGAAACTCGGCGCCCGAGGGTTTTTTGGGTTGCTGAATTCAAATATGGCATCGGCGAATACCCCCCGGACACCTGGTGCGCCGGAACCTAGACGTGGACGTCATCCCCGAGAGTTTTCCTGACAAGATCGCAAAAAACAAACCGAAAATCGTTGTGTGGGCGTTTTTTGGGGAGGTGAATCCAAATTTCACGTCGAAAACGTCCCCCCGAACACCTGGTGCACCGGAACTTGGGCCTGAAGTCATCTCCGAAGGTTTTCCAGACACGATCGCTAAAGACAAACCGAAAATCGCTTTGGGGGTTTTTTGGGGCGCCGAATTCAAATTTCTCATCGAAAACGACCCCCCCCCCCCAACACCTGGTGCACCGGAACCTGGACGCGGACGTCATCTTCGAGGGTTTTCCAGACACGATCGCAAAAAACTAAACGAAAATCGTCTCATAATTTGACACATGCATTGATGTGTAATTCTCGCCTACCCCCCTCCCCCATAACGATTTTCGTTTTGTCTTTAGCGATCGTGTCTGGAAAACCCTCGGAGATGACGTCCGCGTCCAGGTTCCGGTGCACCAGGTGTTCGGGGGGTCGTTTTCGATGTGAAATTTGGATTCAGTGCCCCAAAAAACGCCCACACGACGATTTTCGGTTTGTTTTTTGCGATCTTGTCAGGAAAACTCTCGGGGATGACGTCCACGTCCAGGTTCCGGCGCACCAGGTGTCCGGGGGGTATTCGCCGATGCCATATTTAAATTCAGCAACCCAAAAAACCCCCGGGCACCGAGTTTCTCTCCTTCCCCGCGTGAATTTTGGGAGAGTCGCACGGAGATGACGTTCATCAGCGATCCTGAGCTCCAGGTCGGCTGTGGGACAATCATAATCGTGATCAGCGACCTCGAAAACCCCCGGGAACCCGGTTTGAGCTAATTCTGAGCCTTATTAACAAAGTTATTTAATTTTCTTAAAGCGACTTCCAAAAATGCATTATTTGAATGCATTTTTGACTGCAGCAATGCAATTTCCGGTTTGTATAAGATAAAAAGTAGATACATTTTTTACAAATGATTTTTGGAAGCGAATGCAAAAAACCGCATTCCGTTCCGTCTTAGTGCAAAAAATTCCGAGGTTGAGTGCTTCATTGCCTCGACTATTATTAGAACTTTATATTCTTTTAGATTATTACGATCCTGTAAAACTCAATTTCAACTTTCGTTAAGCTAATAGCACGACTGCTACAAGTCTGTATCTGCCCATCATTAAATAATATTAGGTGTCATTTTTATCTCAATAATTGCAGGATTAGTTTAGCGTAATACAAGCTCAATGGACATGACACAACAATAAAATACAACTTGCAACACACTCACCTTTACTTACTTTGAAAATTTCATAAAGTATGTCATTACACATAAAAAAGTTCTGCGGTATAAAAGAGATAATGTCACGATCAGAAATATATATAGTATATGTTAGGTAGTTTGAACTTGTACTTGTACGTATTTCGAAATTAACGTAGACAAAAGCTTGTAAAGATCACATAGATTCGTCAATTTGGCGAGGCTAAAGTATTATTGAACATTAATGTCAAATTTCGTTTCATATTAGTCATTAATTTTCGGTTAAAGATAAGACAACTAGTTAAACAATTTGATAAATAGACCATGGTCATTTGCTACCTAATCCAATAATCGAGCTAATTGTATTTAGGTATTGGTCTTATTTCTTTTCTTTATAGATGGGATATTAACATTTCTGTTCCATTAATGGTAAGTGCTAGTAGGTAATTCAAATTTGAATATCATATACGTACTTAAAACAATGAACGCCAATATATCTTTAGTTCGTACAAAAGAATAATATTATTATTCTCCAGTTCTATTGAAATCATAACAAACCAATCCAACAAAAACCTTGCCAATTAAAAAACACTGCACAACCATCTTTTGTATTACAACTCATAAGAACTATGTCGTTTATTATTAAAATTTAATGTGAATTTAATAATAAAATCTTTGCTTATTAAGCACTAGGTTTGGAAATTTTTTTTGAGAAATTTGATGTTGTGGCGGTCGAAACACAGGTTATTGTTATACCAGAACGTGGAACGTAATATGTTTGAAAAATAGGAACTTGTGTATCTAGCCTAATGTTCTCGGACCAGCATCACAGGGCCTGGGAATGTAGCTTTCCCTACGATGTGCACATTTTAGTTTAAGGCGAATCATCAGCGAAAAGAAATTCCGGCGGCATACCGATCTAACATAGGACAGCAACACTGTCTGTCTCTGTCTAAGACCGCCCCCCGGTAAATTATATTTTTGCACCGGCATCACCGCAACTATCATGACGGGGTGACCCACACAGCTGATCGACCGGAGATATTCACATATTATTTATTTTATTATTTAGCTTGGTTCTTTAAGCCTATCCAGTGACGTTACCGACGTCTGTCGCATCGCATGGATAAAATGAAGTACAAAGAAAATACATACCTAATCTTTATTGTATTTTACCTACCTGCGCGCAAGTAAAGGTAGACGTATGTTTTTCGCACATGTAATGTAAATGCAAAATTTATGTAATGCAAATATACGCGCGATTTATGTATATAGGGGTGTATGTACAATAATGCGTATATATTACGTGGAATGGAGGGACCAATTCCACAAAATGGCTCGTCGGTAAATTATCTTCATACGAAGAGTGACATAAGATAGGTGGTGTAAGAAAAACAGATATGGCGGCCGACAGCAGCCATTGTGTTGTACAGAAAAAGAAAAGTTTTTCTCGCATTGCAATATGGATACCTTCCAAAGGAAAGGTGGTGATGAAGGCATTGTAAATTTTAAAGATATATCTATACGTTTTCCAGAAAAAAAAATCAAATATGGCGGCGATGTCGTTAAGTTGTATCTAAAACCAACTTTCCAAACATTTCACTGGGGATGCCACATTAAAGGTCTTGGTGAAAGATCTGTACTCCGTAAACAATAGCAAATACGGCCGCCGCCAGCAGCCATTTTGTTCTAAATGCAACAATTTTCACACCCATTGCAATACGAACATTAAAGTCACGGACGTGATACCACGGTTTTAAAGATTAGATATACCTATTTCCCAAAAAAAACATATGTACCTACTTAGATGTAAAAAATTATGTGCCAAATAAAAAGTCGTAATGAAGGGCTGCAGCACATGGGAAAAACTAAATACAAAAATAGGTACAGGTGTAGTGTAGTTTGATTATTAGTGATAACTGGCTGATGCGTTGTTTCCGCGTACAACTGCATCATCAATAAACATTCCATGGTATCGGCAGATAACCTTCGTGTTTTTGCAGTAAACAATGAGGTGAATTTTGAAAAAGAACGTTCTGCATCTAAGGATCTTATATTGGAATATGCGTATTGTTGCTCATAAGCACTTGCTCGTCCTTCACGCAAACACTCACAACGGCACGTAACTGTGTATAATTCGGATTTTTCCGTAAAACTTCGTTTGACTTTTGTGTAGTACATCTCGTCGCTGGAAAGACAAAGGAGCGTAACTCCATTTAACATATTTTTCAGGAGAAGCGATTGAAAATTAAGCCAGTATTGCATTTGTTACTGAACTTTCTTCTTCTGTTATAATTTACAGTACACTTATGTAAGTTGTTTAGTAGACTAAGTAGTTTATGCTTCTTGCAAAGAAAGATGTATTTACGGAGTTACCGAATTTTAAAAGGGAGATACTTTTTGTCTATTAACTTTTTTGAAAATTTTCATACATGGCTGACTTACGCCTATATAATTTATAATATCACGATAACCATAAGAGAGAGAGAGAGAGATACGCCAGTTTGTATTTTTATAAATATGACCTTGGGAGGTGGCCATAACACGAAATTCGGGTTTTCGGAAACGCCTTTTTGTCTCGACGATATGCCTGGGGTATCTGTTAATGTCTGTAAATGTAAATTTAAATAGTCCACAATATCAAAATATTCCCCTAGCCGTAAGGCAGGATTTTGAAAATTTCCGATGGTGTTAAATATAATGTATAATTGTCACATATAGTTACCAACTCTTATATTATCGCTTCTTGCATTTTGGCTTTTTTTTCGCTCTTGAGGTATTCACTTATGTTTAATTTTTCATTGACTTGTTTGCCGTTCTGGTCGGTCGTAGTCGATGTTGTTGGTAAATTAGTCATGGTATTTTTGAAAAAAGTAAGGGCTACTAATGAAACAACCTAATTTAATACATCTTTTTTTTAAGCTTTTTGCTGCTATATTGGCTTTTTAAATGAGGAAATTACCAGCTACCCACACTTTTCCTTTAAGGTAATCAAAGTGTAGGTTACTAACTAAATTATGTTTATGAACTTGAAATTTTGCACAGAGGTTTCTTATATAATGGAGGCATCCACCAAGGTAGGGTTTTTCAAAATTGAACCCCTAAGGAGGTAAAATAGGGGTTTAAACCTTGTATGGAAAAAGAATATTAGATTGTCCTATTAAGTCGAAACTTCATTGAAGTACTCTAAAAAACAAATGTTTAAACACGTGTTTTGCAGTTTTTACTAATTCAACCTCAAATATTTTCTGTGTACAGGGTGTCCGGATTTCGTTGTAATTGCAGGGTATCTCGGTTGTTATTAGTGATAGAGAGTTGCGATTTTCGCGAAGTGTTGCTACTTTTTGATGAAACGAAAGATGGCATAAAAATATTCATGGTCCCCTCCGTTTTTGAGATACAGGACGAAATAGATTTTTTTTTTCATTTTCGGACCCCCCTCGCATTTCTGTTATCTTGTAACTTATAAAAAAAAGTAAAAATGGATCCTGCTAGAATTTTCTACGTAGAATCGAGTGGCATGGTTAGATTTTCAGCAGATGTGATATTTTTCGAGATATTAACTAAACATGTTTTTTTAAATGGAACACCCTGTATATTTCTTAACCATTAAGTTTCCTCTTTCGAGAGCTTTTCAAAAATATATAACACTTTATAGTTATTTTTTATTTTTAGGCCTTAAACGAACCATTTAATTTTAAACTTTAATTTTGCGTAGTTGGTCGTGTTTAACGTCAATTCAAGTATTTAGATTTAAAAAAGAAACTTGTTAAATCCTGTATTTTCATTAATTTATTAAAATTGGTATTATTTTTTAAACTACAACACTACTTGTTATCTAGAACTAAAACTGCTTAGTTTTTAATCGCTTGAAGATTAAATTAGTTGTCTTGAATTATAGTATTAATACCAAATAAAAGTCAAATTTAAAAACAAAACATACAAAACTTCAGGTAAGAAAAGAGTTAGTCCATTTTAACACTTTTCGTTACCTAAAGTTTTGTATGTTTTGCTTTTAAATTTGACTTTTATTTGCTATTAATAAGCCAAGACAACTAATTTAATCTTCAAGTGATTAAAAATAAAGCAGTTTTAGTTCTAGTTAGGATTTTCTGTATATCTAAGATATCAAGTAGTGTTGTAGTTTAAAAAATAATACCAATTTTAATAAATTAATGAAAATACAGGGTTTAGCCAGTTTCTTTTTTAAACCTAAATACCTGAATAATTGACGTTAAATAGTTCGATTTAAGTGCTAAAAATAAAAAAGAACTTTAAAGTATTATATATTTTTGAAAAGCTCTCGAAAGGGATCACTTAATGGTTAAGAAATATACAGGGTGTTCCATTTAAAAAATCATATATTTGGTTAATATCTCGAAAAATATCACATCTGATGAAAATCTAACCACGCCACACGTAGAAAACTCTAATAGGATTCATGTTTACTTTTTTAATAAGTTACAAGATAACTGAAATGCGAGGGGGTCCGAAAATTGGAAAAAATCAATTTCGTCCTGTATGTCAAAACCGAAGGGGGCCATGAAAAATATTTTTATACCATCTTTCGTTTAGCAACACTTCGCGAAAACCGCAACCCTCTATCTTTAAGAACAACCGAGATACCCTGCAATTACAACGAAATCCGGACACCCTGTACACAGAAAATATTTGAGTCCAGTCTCTAGTGATAACGCTACTGAAGAGGGTAAGTGCTTCACACATTTTTCACAATTATCACTGATTTACTTCCTTTATTTTCTTTTTCTGTTATATTTTACTTAGTATGACGCGCACGCCTATGTCGGGGGGAACATTTTGGACGGCCCTATTTATGATTCCTAGAACTAACCATTTTCTGTCTTACCCAAGGCCGGCCGCACGTTGCGTCGTTGCCAGCGTTAGGCAAAAGTACAAATAGATGGTCTGGTGCCGAAAGAGGGCGTATTGCACCAGGGCTTTTTTTGCAAAATCGTTTTTCCAGGATTATGGACAAACTATTCAATTTTTACTTTTACTTTTTTTACCAGCATGTCTAAATTAATACCCACGAGGGCTGTATTACGTCTATATTTTAAAGTATCTTTTATTTCAAAAAATAAAACTTTAAAAAATTAATATTTGAGTTTTTGGCTCTATAGCGTAATAGATAAAGTAATTCTCTGTGACATTTATAACTAAACATTTTTTGATATAATGCATATTAACGACAAAAAATTGGAAATACAAAAATTGTTGGTGATGAATCCCCTTAACGCCAATCGTTCAAAAATCGAAAGAAATATTTAAACTTAACCCAATATTTTTGTGTAAAGTAAATTTTTTCGAAAAAAACTTTCTCGAAAATGGATTAACGAAATTTTTCATAAATATTTTTTCGAAAACATATTTCGAATCTACATTTTTCAAAAATGTCCTGATTGCTATATCAGAGAAGCTTTTCGGAAAACGGATTTATGAAATATTTTGAAAATCTTTTCTCCGAAAACCCGTACTTCCAAAGTACATTTTTTCAAAAACGTCTCCAAACAAATAAGTTTTAAAACAGTACATTTTTTTAAAATATATTTTTTTGGAAACAATATTTAGAAAATTAAATGATGAACTCTAGTAGGCGGGAAAATGTTAATGAAAAAAAGACGAAAAAGATCCTGAACAAACCCAAACCAACCTTTTCTGGGTTTGATCAGGTTACCTTAGGTTTGGTACGTTACTTTCTCGTAAACTACTTTTGAAAAAGCCGTTACTTGAAAACATTATTACTTATTACCATCCGAAAAAATCAAATTTCGAAAAAGATTTTGAAAAAATGTATTTTTGAAAAGTGCTTTAAAAAAATAGAAAAATTGGTTTTAGACAAATTGTACTTTCGTAAGTATTCGTATGTCCCCCCTATTGTATATATAGACAATTGAATGTTTATCCACTTGGTATTTTAATTGTTTCTGAAACTGCATGGTATCCAAGGCAATACTAACAACACAAACAACAAAGTGAGAGAGCTTTAAAAAATATTGCTGGTTTTGTGAAAAAATTGCTGCAGCGTTTTGGTCAAAGCTCAAACGACGAAAACGTCGAAAAATTCCTTATGGAAACAGTTGACAACGTTCTGCAAGGAGAAAACTCAGGAATTTTTTCCTCCACATATTGTTTTGTCCGCTTTTTGATATAAACGTTAAAATTTAGTCTGGAGATTATCGGGGACAATACCACGAGATCTTAAAAATTACCGATAATTTTTCACGATTGCGTATTTTCTATAATTTCACGAGTCCCCAGGACGAGTGAAATTTGCAAAGAAAATAATTTAAACAACAAACCTTACTTTTAAATTAAACTAAAATTTATTTATTATTTATTGTGTAATAGAAATTACAGCCGTGGTAATTGTGAATATAATATGACAACCAAGAAAATGCCAGGAAAAAATTATCGCTGTAATTTTTTTTAATTGACGTAACGTCAAAAAATTATCGCTGTAATTTTAAAAAACTTTACTCATCTTACGGGACTTTTAACACATGAGTGAAATAATCTTACCAAATACCACTCTTCCTTCTAATTTTTTGAAATAAACTTTAAAAAACTCGCCGCTAATCAACAACCTTCGTGCTGAATCGTGATGTTCGGCGGAAACACATTTTCTTCCAATTTAGATTTCTTTCCAGAAGACTGCGGTGCCATAAGTAATAAACAGTTACAATAATACTAAGGAAAATGTGTTTTCTTAGTTATTCTTCTTAGAGATGTTGCCAGAGCTAGAGTAGCAGTAGTAAAAGATTTTAGACTTTAAAATACGAATCTGTAACGACATTATTTTAATAGATAATGAAGTAGTGTGAAAACATTCAACTAATCGCTGCATACTTCATTGCGGCTTTCCTAATTAGAATTCCAAAATCGATAAAAGAATACACTTTCTTCAAAAATATAAAACTGAAGTTTTATTGTTATTATAAATATAATATAAAGAAAATAATAAAACTATTCTCTTATCAATGATAGTTTGAAAAAGAGTGTTCTGGATTTAAAATTATTAACTTCATGCGGTGAATATAGGATGCAGGAACAGAATTGATAATTGTTATAATACAACTAGAGATTGACACAACGGTTTTGCTCTGGAAGATGCCTTGAGACTGGTACATACTTACAGATGTTTCGATTTTCTAGAAACGATGTCCAGTAGTTTTTTTTAACCCAATTTGGGAACAATAGAAACTCTTGTTATTTTTTCACTTTTATGTAGATAAGTGAACTGATGCTAATTATGTTATGTCACTGAAAAATTTAAAATACTGTGAACACTTTCGGAGATGGTCGAAAAAAAGACGATATGTTAAATTTTCATTTTTAATTTCTTTATTTCTAGAGTTATAAAAACAAAAATTAAGTTCTGAAGACATCTTCTTAAGCTCCTGAAGATGATGGTATTACTCTTCAAATTCGAAATCGCCTGTCACATACATCACGGGTATAAATATTTAAATACGAAGCTGTATCTTATATTGTATTTTTTTAAAGCTGCAACAATTTATAAAATAAATAAAAAAGATTCCATAAGACATAATTAATAAGAGAGAGATAGGGGAAACAATTTTTTACGTTTTAAATAAGATATTAAGTGTACTATAGTTGTATTTAGGACTTAAAGTGCTTTCGAAAATGAAATAAAAATACAGGTCAGTATTGAAAAAATTAGATCTTATGATAGTACGTAAACAACAATCCTCCAAATTTGAAGATTAATGGATTAAAACATTTTGAAGAAGTGCCCTGGAAAACTGTCTTTCAGTTTATTGTAGCTTCAAGAACCGAGATGTAAGAAATAGAAACAAAAATCTGAAATTAATTGCTATTGACTTATAGTTTAACATTAAATATCGAAACTTTGCCCTAATTGCACCAACACGTGGTTATCGAGACGTCATTGTTAGCATGCCTACTTTGTAACGGCACGTATGTCATTTTGAATTATCGATTAATCTTGATCTCATTGAGAAAAAAAATAATTACACAATTTACATACTAAAGTCAAAAAATTTAGAATTTTTAAAATTAAACGAACCTAGCCTCAGACTTTTAGACATTAATTAAATCATTGAAACCTGGCGACAGCTAATAACTTTATCATGTTACTCTATAATTACATATTTACCCAGCACGACATGTAATAATAGTGCACTGAGAACAGCTTACCGATGTTTGAATAGGAACAATTACAAGAAATTATAAATAAATAAATTATGCATTAGCTCTTGGTATTAATAATTACATAAAAGATAATCCAAGCAAAATAAACAATTTTCTCATACAATATACGAGTACGACTAGCTGAAAATAACTATATGTCTTCCGCCTGAAAATATAAATATACGGCGTACATGTTTAACAGTTAGTGGATTAAAAAAATCCAATTAAAGCCGATGTTTACGTATTTTCCGTTTTCGCGTACTCCCAAATTCAAGAAGATCACATTTGATTTATACAGACATTATCTAGCTACAATGTCAAGACTAAGGAACGGAAAAATCATACGAGCTTGTCGCGGCGTGAAACTATTTTTGTGTAATAAACGTACAATGAAATCAAATCTAGACTTCATTACAATTTATTGGCATTACATGATATAATTAACATTTTTTCAAAGTTCACTTCAGTAAAACGTGTCCGTTTATAATTAAGAATATCCCTAAGTCTAGAAAAGCTTCTTTCGACATCACAACTTGTAACAGAAGCGAAACGGAAATGATTATACAAGTCAGTATTTTTAGTTTTCAATGTTTCAAAAATATTTGTTATTTCTGAAAATCTTTGATTTTTTTCTACGATTTTTGGTATATTATTATACACTTTTAATGTTTCACCAATTTCGGTAGGACATGCTTTGAGCTTGTCTATGGTTGTCTGAAGAAGTCAAAAGGGGAACGTCTAAAACCCAACCAAGCAAACCCAAGGAAACCCAACCATTTTGAATTCATATTTAAAATGTCTTGTCTATAATTGATATAACAGCAAGCGCAAATAATTATTTTTGTTAATTTCCAGTGGCTAGTTTGCTTCCAGCCGCGGAGTTTCCAAACTTAAATATATACCTTGATATCTCATTTTTTTAGCCGTTTTAGTGAAAACCGAAGATAGTCCAAAACATTTTTAATTCCAAAGACTTATATTACTAATAATATGTCTTTTAATTTAATAGCAATTTCTTTACTTAATATGGACCATCCACTCGTAAAATTAGGTTGAAATTGTAAGCAGAACGAAACAGGCTATTTAAGCTATGTTATACCTCTAACATTAGAATTAGATATAACATAATTTACTAATACATTCATTCCGGTAGTCGTACTAGAGCTGCACATAATTTACGTACTATTTTTATCACACTAATTGAGCCCAACTACACAGTATTATAAAATTATAACCAAACTTCTTTGTTAGGATAGGAAATTTTGACAAAAAATAGAACATTGTTCTGTTAAATACAAAATGTGCGAAAAGGTAGTTATCCTTTTAATCCGGTTCTGTGACTTCGGCCTCCACCTGATTTGTCTACTGAACACGTTCTGTTAGCTGATCAGGTGGCAGAAATGAAGTTAGTTTCATGGATGAGTATTAACGAGATGAATAATGCCGTGTAATTTTTTGCTTTCTGTTTATTAATTGATGAAAAAAATAGTTTTCAGCCCTTTAACGGTGCTATTAGAATTAACAAAATATCGTACGCGCTTAGTGGTGTGCATTATAAGATTTATAAGTTACTAAAAGGCACCCATTTCTGGGTGTTAGTTATGTAGTTATATTATTATTATTAATTAAAGAGTTGTTTTTTACGCTTGGTTTTTATATGTTCTCTGGATTGTGTTATTTGTGTTGCTAACTTTTTGAAATTGAGAATTTTGACCAGTTAGTGGGATTTCTTTAAAGGTAACAAAATATTATTTATCCTACCTTGTTACATAGAATTATCGTTGAGAGATTTGGCAACGCAACAATCCAGCTCACTGTTTTTTATATGGGCATGTATTTATTACCAGTAGTGCGCTGTGGTTAAAAAAATTTTCCCTGTAAGTCAAGCAGGTACTAGATTATTGATGTCTCTTTTGAGCACAAGAATGTTGAAGGTGGCACTGGTCCCCATGTGTGGGAAAAATATTTCAGGTTAGGACTGATTGGGCATAGGTAATATATTAAATCGAAACGAGTGGTTTTTACCAGGCTATTGAAATAATGTGCTTGAGGTATCTGAGGTCACACACAACTTTTTTTAATATAATGAATAAAAATAAGTATTTTTCTCGATGAAAATCTGTCAGCTGAAACCATAGTTATATTGGGCAATGAAAGGCAACACCGACCACATAAATTTCTTGAAATCCTTATTCACGTTTGTGTAATACAAAATGAAATTAAATTTTAATGATTCAAAGAGGTAATAACTTAGCATCTACTTTCTCACAGTTCTTAAACTCAGTATGCATCATCTAAATGTAGTTTAATTTGCACCTAATAAAGATATTTCAAATACTATAGACGAAAATTTCGTAATATTCAATTTATTGGAATATTCAAACGTGGTAAGTATTATCTACCATTTGTATATACGTAAAACTCTTTGGCATGCAATTGAAAACGCATTTAGTTATAATAGCTTAATGAATGCGAAGTTAAATCTTAAAAGCTTATATAAATATTTTATAACGCTATAAAATGTTTATCACCTACAATATACGTGTGCCGCATAAAATAAACGATATATATTGTTATCACCAATTACTATTAAATGTAAACCGTTATTAATTATTGCGTTCAAAGTAATTTTGTGTATTTCTTGCAATTAGGTGTCCTTTTCGTTGCTGTTGGTAACACCTAATAATAAATGCTACAAAAATATTTTACAAGATGTGTAGTCTTAAGACAGATCGTAAAATTATTCTATTATTAGTAGTATTCGTAGGTTTACTTTTTCCCATATAAAATGGCTTAGGTAAAGTTTGTTCAAATATATACCGTTTGACAAATTGACTGCAATAATTTACAAACCTATTTTGTCAGGGAAAAGTATAACGTTCTATTAATATATAACTAGGCTTTCTAAATACTTTGCCTGTGCCGATTTTATCTGGCAGCTCTGCTTCGGGTACTTTGCTATGGGATAATAGCAGCGCAGGGTTAAACTATTTAAATGATCGTAGTGAAACAAGTTGTTTTGATATTTAGTTGCTGTAGTATTTATTAAAACCTTTTTTTAATGGGCCCTTGCCTTCATCAGGCAGGCTCACACCCAGGCCACATTTTGACCAGAATCACAGACAGACTGTTGGGGAAACTCAACCGTTCGGTTAATTTCTATAACTATATATACTATTTATTTCTAAATAAATAAATAACTGAGCAGGTATAAAATCGCCTTCAACTAAAATAAGCTCAAACCTGTCTCCTTTGTAAATTTAACTTGCATAAAAATACACAGTTAGCGGTAAAACACAAAGACTATTTCGGCTAAAGTATCTAAAGAAAATCTTTCTTTTAATTTAGTTCTTCTAAAAACGGCACGATGTCGGCGAATTTCAAAGGCCTAGTTTCCTTTGAAGATTTCTTATCTCTTAGTTTTATTGCTGTAGCGTTCTAAAAATATATTCTGGTAAACGTATAAAAACAGGCCAGTAACCATGGCAACAGATACGAACCACTTCACGTCACCAAACCGTGCCAGGGTACAAGCTCGGCCCTTTACTAGTTTTTAATGGTCAGAGAAGGCTCACGTCATCGCGACGGCGACTATGATTGGTCGGGCGGATCGCTAAGAGGTGGTCCATCTCAGTTCAACTTGGTTCCCGTCGGGAAACAGTAGTAGGCGACTACATACCACAGAGAAAGACTACTGTGCCCCTTGGTACAGCAGAACAGCGTTGGTCAAATGTATGACCAAAACGTACACATATTAGGTGTAACCAGTGCGGGATAAGGTTCCCTTTCTTTCTTAGTACACAAATTAGGTGTAAACAGTGCGGGAAAAAGTCCCCCTTTCTTCCTTATTACACAAATTAGGTGTAACCAGTGCGGGAAAAACTCCCCCTTTTTCTTAGGCATAGTCCTGTATTGTATTATAGTTTGTAAAACAAGGAAATTCAGTATAAATGAACCACAATAACATCTCGTAATAACAGAAATGAAGAGTACATGTCAATTTTACTGCTGTCAACAATAATAAATAGTTATGCATATTTACAAGTAATAAATATAAATTGTTTAGTGAAATAGATGTATTTTACTGCCTGCAAGTCGCAACTGCCAGAGATTGCGCAATCAGATGAAGCTGAACCAGCCTCCTAAGGAAATAGTTTACAGTAAGGTGGAGGTAGGATTTAAATAGAGCCTTATCCACCCAGAGACCCTATATCCAAAACGTTCAGAAAGGATGGGTAAGATGTAGCGGCTCAAGCCAAACTACTTTACGTATGTTGTTCCAAAATTTTGTCTGCTAACACACAATAGTAAAATAAATAAATGTCGAATCTCTTTGACAGTACAAGTGCATACGATAATATAGGGAATTTTTCTATATATGTAATATATATGTCAGAAAATGCAAGAGCTTTAATTTTTTCGCTAGTGCAAAACATAGGACCGTAAAATGACAGAAAATAAACTAGTAGGACTATCCTTTTTGATTCTGGTTTCGGTACCCTCCTGCTATCGCGATTTCTGGGCCCTTTCAGGCAGGCTCATACTTAGGATGGCTGAAGAATAGACTACATTTTGACTAGAATCACAGAGACACCTTATATCCAAAACGGTCTTGTGTTTTGCACCAGCGAAAGAATTTCAGCTTTTGCATTTATCGATATATATATATATATATATATATATATATATATATATATATATATATATATATATATATATATATATATATATATATAAATAAAAGGAAATTTGACTTGGTATATTTCCAGGTCTATCTTAACACAACTGCCAACATATCATTAGTAGTACATTGCCTGCAGTCACTAAGTACCTTGTTTTGGGTTTGGAAACCCAATTTAATCCGCCCCTTAATTTACTAATATATGTCTGATCAATGACAAACTAACCAAAAAAATTCCAAAGAAAATTTAAGATCAGTTGCGTAACATAATAATACACCTGAAGTTCGTGATCTAAAAAAATCTATTCATTGTGAATGTTGTTAATGGTCACTGATTTCACACAAGTGTTGCCTCGAGATATCAAAGAATTAATAAAACAGATTTATAGATAGGTGTGGGTGAAGTAAGAAGCTTGCTTTTAAATAATAGTTTGCATATTTTGTCAATCAAACGTATTAGAGAGATCTTGAATTAATAACCTTTTCGTCGCGTTAATTTTACGTCTAATGTTAACTTATAATCTGACATAAATCCCCAAATAATTATTTTAAATTACGACGTGCAAATAATAAAAGGATAAAATTCAAGGTGAGTTACAAATGCACATGAAGAAAAATTTTGTGCCAAAACCAACCAACTCTTAAGATTTGAAAACAATAATATAAATGGCTTGATGTTACAGTAATCGGGTTCTAATATAGGTTTTGAATATGCGTAAGGGGTCCAGAGATAGTACATTTGTAAAACTTCAATCACTATTTTTATTGATTTATTTCTAGTATATCTAATAACGGTAAAAAACCAATAAACAAATACACCATTTAGAAAGTACCGTATACATGCTCTTTCTAATGCCTCGGCTTCGGTGTCATCGGTGGATCCTTTTGACAAAGTTTTCCATAACATACAGGCATTACTTATGGCAACTGGTGTGTCAGGTGAGAGCTGTCGCCAGAACATAAACAACTTTTTCTTTTAACAAATTAATGATAAGTATTTGGACTTAAACAATATATGGTTTCAGAAGGATGGTGCTATGGTTAAAGGAACCGTCGGCGTCATCTTAACAACAGATTTCCGAATGAGTTATTATTAGGTTACTTTATTAGTGGATTGGCCGCAGAGATTATACTACTTAACATCATTAGATTATTTTCTTTGAACCTGCGTTAAGGTGAAGGTTTATGTGAACAAACCGGCATCCATTTAGAAGTTGAAAGACAACATCGATGAATTCATAGAACTACGTTTACGCCTAAATGCGATGAAAAACTTTGTCAAAAGGACCATGCCAGCGAAATTTAAGAGACATTGTGTTTGATGTCTAATAATACACTCTCAATAACAAACGTATGAAAAAATATAAACATTTTTAATTTGGTTATTAAGTTTTTCAAAAAATAAAACGGCTATCTCTTGTCTGGGCATTATAATAGTCCAATTACTTTATTCTTTTCTAAAAAATATGGAATAATGAAACCTATTCAAAAGTGACTTAAACTAAAGAGATAAAATCGAAAAAATAGTAATTATTGGTAATCTTTATTTGCAGTAAAAATTTTATTACCAAGGGCTTTTACTTATAGACCCGTAATGCAAAACCTATATTGTTTTTAACCATGATTATTTTCACATTAAATATTACGTTATGTCGAATATCATTAATCAGATCGCGAACTGCTATAGGGCAATCCAAATAAATAATATGTATTAAAAAATTTCCAGCATATAAGCTTCAAGCTTTGTTGATTTATCTAGCGGTATACCGTATTATAATCAAATTAGGTCTTTATTGGTTGTATATTTAGTGGTAAAAATGGCAACTAAAATAAAGATATTACCCAGTTTAAGTCTATCATTACACAACTAGAGATAATTTATTCTTATAACTTTTATAAAAAATATTTTTTTTAGATTTCAGTATAAAACAGCTAAAGGCTTATTTCATAAAAGCCATCCCCTGCTATTTTTAAATAAATTGCAATACAACCAAGAAATTCAGGTTAAATCTGTGTTGCCAGAAATCATTAATTTTGGAAATAGGTGCGGATTTTTTAACCAATCGTAGCAGTATTTTAAATTTAACAGGAGTTTGCGGCTATTTTGAAATTGTGGTAATATGAATATGTATCACAAAACTTGGATAAAAGTATTTATTTGTGCTCAAAGAATAGTTGCTTCCCTTTAGCCAGTAAAATTGCAGTAGCAACAGCTTTAATAATATATTAATATTAGTATAGTGCGCTCTTTTAAATAAATAATATTTTAATTGGCAGCTACTAAAACAAATTTTTAACAACGAGCAAATTCATTATATCAGTTTTTCTACTCCCGTACTCTCATAAATATTGAATAATAATTAAATCTTCGATATGCTTCATAATAATATTCATTGTGATACAAATTTTCATTATGAACCCGCGCTGTTACTATGAATACTAAGATTTTCTTTAAAACTGTCAAACAATTTTTGAGTTTTTGCCCGAAAGTTCGAAAATATTAGCGATTTTTTTATTAATGAAATTGAGAGAGAAGCTGCAAAGTCCACGTCTAGCTTAGTGCTGCCCAAATCAATAAAAATATATGAAAAACAATACGAAGATTTTGCAACCTGGTGCCATTTCAAGAAAATTAATTATGTTTTGGTATTTTTATGGTTATTTTAGTTAGTAAAAAATACCTTTTAAAGAGATTCAAAGCATTTTTAATCCCTCAGGGATTAAAACTGACACTAAATAGGGGCTAAAATAGACTTTTTTAGCTACGGAGTGCAAACAATAATAAAGTGCTTATTATCAAGGAATGAAAAATTATGTCTGATTTTGTTGCTCCAAGTTATTGGAGCTTTAGAGTGTTTTGAATTTTTGGTACGTTATGTAAATTCTTAAATTTTATAAAATACGACTTTACCATTTTGGTGTGATTTTCTACAATGGCGGTATTCTCCTAATAATTGTTATAGATATCATGTCTGCCATAAAGATATTTTGTCATAATTGTACAACTCATGGTCGGCACAGGTTAAATAATAACCGATATTGTAATTGACAGCATATAAACATTTATTTCAGAGTACAATAAATCAGGAGAGTAAAAAATCGAATCAATCATAGTCGAAAATTTCCAGCGGGTTTTATTGTATTGGCCTTGTTAGTATCAATCAAAAAGCGATTTATTACAATATTTTTTTTTAGATGAAAGTAAAGTATGATATGAGAAAAACAAAACATCCGTGTTGTAAACATAATGGTAGCTACTTCACTGCTTGGTAGAATAATATTTCACGTGTGCATAGAAGCGTTAATGATTTTTTTATGTTCTAGGAGCTGGTGGCAAATACTGTGTTTTTTCCCCAGCAGCAGTACAGAAGGAACAAAATAAATGTATTATTTCGACATCGCATTTTTTTGTTAGTAATTGGCAAAATAGTTTGGAGGGTACAAGTGAGTACAGCAAATAATAAACACGTTTGTATTAACCATGGATTTATTAGGACTGGATACGGGATGAGTTCACATTCTTTGAAGCCAAAACAAACCATTCTAAACGACACTGTAAACACAATTTGTAAACATTGGCCACATCTTATTTTACCTTGTATTTTTGTCCAAAAAATACGTTAGAAGCATCACAAGATTTACTAAAAGTAATAAAAGCCCTAAAATATTTCATTTTTCTGCTAAATAATAATAAATGTAAGTTAAAAAGGTTTTATTATTTATAGCTTATGTTACTTCTACTACGCTCCGAGTCATTTATAAATCTATATAAATCTATATGTCGCACTTTTTCTTTTCTAGTTCATTAGACAAAGACGTACGTGTAACCGAGTGTTCAGACCGAGGTTCAGCCGTGTTCCTAAACAACCATAACAGACAGCAACACTTCTGGGCTGCGTTCGATATCATCGCCGGGTGACACACCGGTGTGATTTTTCAACCTGAGCTCCAACACTCCGATGCTATTTTATCCCTTTCTACTACCATTCTTGATTCAATTACGTATTTCCTGTGGTATTTCCTTAAAGTTTGTAACCTGCTCCCCCAAGAGAAAACAAACAACAACTATAAGGCTTCACGTTCGATAGGCTCACAGTATACGGATATCGAATCCTTATTATAATAAATCCATGGTATTAACGATCTAAAGCTGGCTTGGGTTCAAGCGACTCTTAAAAGTCAAAAGTTTTTCAACATTTAAGAACCAAAACACACCTGTAATTATTGAGAAATACTGCTCCTGAGTGTTTATATTGTAATGTTCTTATTTGAAAATACACTCCTGGACATCCGGATAAATAAAATTTTATTCAGGTTTAATCATAAATAACATTCTAAATCTTGCATCGATTTAAATGAATTGTTTGGTATATTGCATATGCTTTTATTTTGATTATTATCTGCTTTTCAGTTTACAAGAGTTCTAACGAATTTGGTGTTATACAAGTAAAACCAAAAGTTGCGTTTTTGAAATTTCTGAACAATCTGTGGAGAAATTAAGCGGTACAATGTTGTTTCAGTGTATTCCGTTTTTAAGCCTCATCTTTTTTTAAAATTTCATTTTTTGATTTATTTCAATATTTTT
Organism: Philopedon plagiatum; assembly: GCA_963971165.1. NCBI lineage: Eukaryota > Metazoa > Arthropoda > Insecta > Coleoptera > Curculionidae > Philopedon > Philopedon plagiatum. The sequence goes on along the minus strand of OZ020189.1, from coordinate 125,150,573 downwards.
TATCCTAAAAGGAAACACAGATTCTAAAAGAGAACTATGCAGTTTACAATCTTAACAAAAATTCAAACCGTTCCATGTGTAAATAACGTTAAAACTCATTTTAAGTCAAGCAACACTGGTGTTTCGTTGCGTAGTAACGTCGAGGGTATTGTTCATATTGTTTCCATTGTTTATCATCTTATCAGTATCAGTGTACTGCCATTATCGAATTTAAAGCTTTTTCCTTAATATGCGGTGAGAACATGTTGCACGGGGCGAAGCTTGGAGTACTATACAAGTCATAAGTCATAAGATGCGATCAATCGCTTTGGTTAGACTTGTGAGTACACACGCCGCGCCCTCCAGGATTAGACCAATAGCCACAAACCAACGTGATGATCATTTTGTTTGTTAGTTACACTAACTGCTTTACGAGACCGCGGAGTAACACCTACCATCTACCGTTATTAGTCGTCTACTTGGAAATGTACATGGCACAAGAATTTCCGCACAAACGAATCGCGTTTTTGTTTGAGTTCACCGGATGGACGAGAGCGTGTCTACAGAAGACGATGAGAACGATTTTCTGAGTGTTACATATCTCCAAAAAAACCTTTTGGAGGCGGTAGTATCATGGGCTGGAATTTCATTATATGCTCATACAGACCTAGTTTTGTTCGAAAATGTTGCTTTAACTGCAGCTCGTTGTCTCCAGAAATGTTTAGCGGACCACTTCACTTCTTTTGCCCAATTTGTTGGTCAGAACTGTTTATTAATGCACGATAATGCCTGGCCCATTGTCGCACGAGTTGTCAATGATTATCTGGATCATGTGGATATTTAACGGTTAGATTGGCCCTTACACAGTCCAGATCTAAATCCGATAGAGCTCCGAATGACTCTTCTAGAAGACTGGAAAAATATTAGGCAAGAGGCAATTGATAATGACATTTAGAGTTTTACTTTTGGAATAAAGATATTGAAATGAATGAAAAAAAAAAGAAATATTAAAAAAAGATTAGGCTTAAAACAGAATACAATGAAACAACATTTCACCACCTAATTTCCCAACAAAGTGTTCAGAAATTTAGGGCAAAAACCTAATTTTTGGTTCTACTTGTTTAACACCAAATCCGTTAAAACTCTTGTAAACTGAAAAGTAGATAATAATCAAAATGAAACCATCTACAATAAACCAAAAAATTCATTAACATCGATGCAAGATTTAAAATGTAACAAAATTTTGTTTGTTGTTTTTTTTTTTGTCCAGGAGTATAGTTGAACGGCGATTAGCGATATCGTCAACGATTTGGCTGCCACCCAGTATAAAGCAGTTTTAATCTGATACAAACTGATTTACAAGACGTGACGCTGTCCCAACAAATTATGATTGACACCGTATAGACAACTTAATCAGATATCAATTTAAAATTGTCAACCGATACATTGTTGATAAAAATTATCGTTAATATATTGCATCTAATCCACTAACTGGCCAGTGGGTAATTAAAAATCAACTTTGAAAAGATTGTTATCAAAATTTATGACTATAGGTAGCCGTCTTAAAATCTGTAAATAATTAGTCCCAATCAGAATGCCGCTGGATCGGCTCTACCATAAAATCTAGTTGATAATTATTGGGTCTTGATTTTATTTATTGATTCTGATTGGTACCAATATGATAACTCTAAATAATTGATAAACTTGTTTCTAAATTTGGATATAACCACTATTAATAACTGTGCACTTGGTGGTTATGACGGTAAAACTTATAAGAGACAAATGAGATACTTGGTGTTTAGAGCAAGTAATTAAGAACACATGAACACATTATTTATATCCATTAATACTAATTTGGTTTTCTTAAAGAGTTATTGCCGTATATAATATCAATTTATTATTTGGAATACGTTAGGTTAGTTTTCTTCATCAATCATTAAGCATTCCATAAAATAGTTAACGAAATAAATCTGGAAGCTTCATTTTCTTTGAAATGACTTCTCAAAATCATAATTCGGACCATGGATTTATTACGAAAGGATTCGATGTCCATATACTGTGAGCGTATCGAACGTGAAGCCTTATACTTATTTGTTGTTTGTTATTCTCTTGGGGGAACAGTTTACAAACTTGAAGGAAATACGTAATTGAGTCAAGAATGGTAGTAGAAAGAGATAAAATAGTATTGGAGTGTTGGAGCTCAGAAGTGTTGCTGTCTGTGCTGGTTGCTTAGGAAAACGGATGAACCTCGGTCTGAACACTCGGTTACACGTACGCCTTTGTCTAATGAACTAGAAAAGAAAAAGTGCGACTTATAGATTTATAAATGACTCGGAGCGACTTTAAATAAACACCTTTAGAAATAACATAACCTATAAATAATAAAACCGTTTAACTTAATTTCTTATTATTTAGCAGAAAAATAAAATATTTTAAGGCTTTTATTACTTTTAGTAAATCTTGTGATGCTTCTAACGTATTTTTTGTACAAAAATACCCGGTCAACCGATACATTGTTGATAAAAGTTATCGTTAATATATTGCATCTAATCCACTAACTGGTCAGTGGGTAATTAAAAATCAACTGAATAGATTCTTATCGAAATTTATGACTATAGGTAGCCGTCTTAAAATCTGTAAATAATTAGTCCCCCTCAGAATGCCGCTGATTTACATATCGGCTCTACCATAAAATCTAGTTGATAATTATTGGGTCTTGATTTTATTTATTGATTCTGATTGGTACCAATATGACAACTCTAAATAATTGATAAACTTGTTTCTAAATTTGGATATAACCACTATTAATAACGGTGCACTTGGTGGTTATGACGGTAAAACTTAGAAGAGACAAATGAGATACTTGGTGTTTAGAGCAAGTAATTAAGAACACATGAACACATTATTTATATCCATTAATACTAATTTGGTTTTCTTAAGAGTTATTGCCGTATATAGTATCAATTTATAATTTGGAATACGTTAGGTTAGTTTTCTTCATCAACCATCATAATCAATCATAAAATATAACCATATCATAAAATAGTTAACGAAATATATCTGGAAGCTTCATTTTCTTTGAAATGACTTCTCAAAATCATAATTCTTACACTCTTAAAAATAACGATTAAATTTTATATCAAAATCAATAGAATTCCTAAACAGGTTCGCGACAGATGGATTAAAAATATCACTGGGTATTGGTTGAATTCAGAGATCTGTGAATAAATTTTTAATCAAATTTGATTAAATTAACAGTTAATTATTCTAAGTACGTTTTTAATCATTTTGTATTAAACATTAGCGTAGTGTTCCCTACTCCTTATTAAATATGGGTAGGTACATTGGTGAGTTGTAACGGGCTAATTTCCCGTTACATTGAATTTTAAGGAATGTCGTGAATTCCACCTTCCGCTGGTTTATCAACGCGATATTTGCGGACCAATAGTAGTAGTCTGGCTTGAAGCTTTAATCAGTTTTCATCGTCCCTATGTTTTGGAGTAGTGTACTCTAGAACATTTTTTTGTAAATATGGTTTATTATTGAGGTAATGTTTTTATATGTTTCTTAGACATATTATGATCATACATGTTTGAACTTATGGGAAACCCTTTATATTTTTGTATTATGTTATTGTATTGTTACAAGATAATAATTCGGAATAAATCGAGCGATAGGAGTAAGAACTGAGACACTCCCGTAACTGTATACGGTTGGCGATGCGTATTTCCATTCTATACATGGCCAGAACGCAGCCATAGAAATCTGCTCGTTGTCTATGGCTGCTCACCCAACCTGAGCAAAAAGGTGGTCAGGTTTGCTCAGTTTTGATTGATATAGATACATATATATCTATATCAATGAAAACTGAGCAAACCTGACCACCTCTTTGCTCACCCAACCTGAGCAAAAAGGTGGTCAGGTTTGCTCAGTTTCAATTGATATAGATATATATGAATCTATATCAATCAAGACTGAGCAAACCTGACAATCTTTTTGCTCAGGTTGGGTGAGCAGCCATAAAAAACGGGCAGTTTTCTAATGGCTGCGTTCTGGCCATGTATAGAATGGAAATACGCGTTGGCGATATAGGTCAAAAATGTAAAAGGGAAAGTAACATTGAAATTAATCAATAATTTATAAATAATGTAGGTCGGGGGTTGTTTTGATTTTAATTGTCAGAGAAACAAAATACTTTCCTGGAATATTTCCGGGCTGGTTTCCTTTAAGAGAAAAACAACTGTGAATGGTTGGCCTTGTAACAGACTTGATTCCTGATTGGCCAGCTGGTGGAAGTGCGGAAATAAGAGAATATATAATATGTGAACAAGACTGTGCCTTCCTCTTTGATCTTGAATCCTCTGAGGGTTAGCTTCCTACTTTATAGAAAATAATGCAAAAGTCCTGGCACATGTTAGATAAATTTGTAAGCTGGGAGCTCTAAAACATCTCCAGGTAAATTTCACTATGATATATTTAAATAATACACGCTGTATTCTAAATTTATAGTCAGATTGCTTTTTAATATCAGGATTAAAAACTAAGGGAATGGCAGAATTAATTGGGGCTTTCTTTGTTTTTAGCTCCCCACGCTACTCTAGTCAGTTCAGCTATAGTTACTACACCTATAAGTCACCTGGTTAATGCACCTAGTCAGTTAAGCTAAAGTGAGTGCACCTATAGTTTGATCGGTCAAAGTTAGTTTAGATACAGTTTGTTCAGTTATAATAAGCTGGCTCAGAAAGTAGTTTGTCTAGTTTCTTCAGCTAAAGAGAGGCCAGGTTCATGGAATCAAATCTGTTGCAACCAACAAAGTTAGAGTATTAAAATATGTACCTAGGTAATCTGTAGAAGGATTTTATAGTCTACATGCGTTAGTAGTCTAGAAAGTTTACTGACTGCAAGTCAAGTTAATTTAGGGTGTGCATACGACAGTATAGTTTTGTATTTGGTGTCTGTAGGACAATATATTTTCTGGTACACAAAGTACCATCGAGCCAGTCTGCTAGATTACAGATTGACCTTTTTTTAGTGACCGCAGGTCAATTTATATGTGGAGTGTCCCGATAGGACAATATAGTTTTGTATTTGGTGTCCGTAGGACAATATAGTTTTTTGGTACAAAAAGTACCATCGAGCCAGTCTGGTAGATTGCATTACAACAAAATATTGACTCACGAATCGTCGATGAAAATTTGTATTATCTCGCCAGTATGGTGTTGACATTATATTGCGTCTTCTGTTCTAAGCTCTGATTTCTAGTCCCGCAAAAATTCCATCTAGACTCATTTCGTTACTTACTGGCCTTGGGCCTGTTTTCAAGTTAGTCGATTTAAATTTAAACCAGTTTGTTAATCTAAGAGTAAGTCCACATACGATAACTTTCTCAACGGTACCTAAGTATGGAAAGTTGCAATTTATAGCTGCAAAACAGTAGCAATGCAAACATTCATACAAAATAAAAAAGTAATAAAATTTTTACTTGTCTTTAAAAAAAATAATCTTCACATTTTCTTATTTTTTCTTTTTCTTATATCATCATGTTTTTTGTTATAATTTTATTAATATTTATTATTAATATTTTGTTATATCATCATGTTGTTGTTATAACATCACTAGGATCACAAAAATTTGAAGACTATTTTATTTTTGGAGTTAGTAATCTAATTCACTATATAATAATATAATCGTTTTTGATTATTATTTTTCCCCATTGCACCCACAAAAGAGCGGATAGCTTAGGCAATACAAGAAATAGCCACTTTAAAAAAGTGTATCATTTTTTTTCCAATAGACGAACAAACTATAAACGTAAATATAGGTTGTTGGTCCAGCATACTTAACGCACCATAAAATGTTTATTAAAATCTTGATATTCGATTTTTCATGAACATTTAGTTAGAATAAAAAAGATATAGAACGTAAGCCATATGGCTAAAATTATGTGGAAAATCATAGATCAGGGATTAAGTGGTGTCCAAGTGAAATAACTTGCCGACGTTTCGCTTTTGGTTGCACGGGGCATCTTCAGGAAGCTGCACTCTACGAGATCAACGACTAAATTCAGTGTTTTGTTCTTACAAAGTGTAATCACTGAACCCTGGAGGTGTATGGTGCAACCCAACCCAACCTGTGCAATCGTCGGAAAGTTATTTTACTTTGATCCAGTCTAATTTTAAGTACTACGAATTTCTAAACTTTTTTTGATTCTGCAGATTTACAGACAGAAACCAGTATTATTAAAAAATAATTATTTTGAACAATATGAGAGTGGGTGACCTCTATAATATTAAAAATACCCACATCATATCATCTGAACCTCAAATAGGTACTTAAAATATCGCAACCAATAAGAAATAAGATAAGCCACAGTTTAGATATAAATGTAATTTGTCATAGTTCTAATACACAGGGTATTGCAAACATAAAAGGAAAACGGCACTATTGTTACATTTCTGTAAAGATTTTATTTATTTTTATCTTAATAAATGCTAAGATTATTACAAAAAAATGATTAGGTATATTACCATCATTAAAACGGTATATGTCATATATGTCGGTATATATCATTTATATAACAGAATTTTCATGCTATAAGTTCTTAATAATGGTTGACAAATGCTACAATAAAAATGTTTTAATTAAAATTCGTTTAGGTACGCCTGTCATCACAGATTATAAGTTATAGATTGATTGTCAATCACTGGTCATGTAACTACTTATTTTATTATGATTGATTTACGAGTATATTAACTGGTATAATCATATACAGTGTGTCCCACTTAACATGGAAACACCTAAACATCTCTCTGACTATTTTTTAATTCACTTTTTCATAAACTATATAAGGTTACTAGACTGAAAGAATTTGTTCGCGAAATTAGAATTAAAATTAATGGTTATGCATTGTCAAAACCAACCTGGGCATATTTTACAGTGAAAATTAAATAAATTTAAAAATCTTAATTTTTAGTTATTTACATAAACGATATTTTTTACAAGCTTTTATTTAACTCCACCTGTTAGTTTGCTTGTATGTATATATGTATGTATGTATGTATGTATGTTAGTATATTTAGGTCAAATATTGCAATCAAAATTTCGACTAGTTCTAATTAGGATAGAGATAGAGCTTTGAAATTATGCACACATGTATAAGTCCGGTGACAATGCAATATAGTATATTTAATATTGTTCTAAACCCAATATGGCCGACGCCCCACGATGGCTTATTACTTTTTTCTTTACAATCTCCTTGACATGCGCATCAAATGAAAGGGTTTGACGAGTAGAATACGACAAGTTATGTGACGTCATTCTAAACCCAATATGGCGGGCGCCACAAGATGGCGGATTACTTTATTTTACAACCCGCTTGACATGGGTATCAAATGAAAAGGTTTGACAAGTAAAATACAATAAGCTATGTGACGTCATTCTAAACTCAATATGGCGGACGCCACAGGGTGGCGGATTACCTTTTTCTTCATAATCCCCTTAATGTGGGAATCAAATGAAAAGATTTGACGAGTAAAATACGATAATCTATGTGAAGTCCTAAATCCAACATGGTGGGCGCCACAAGATGGCGGATTACCTTTTTCTTTACAACCCCCTTGACATTTGTATCAAATGAAAGGGTTTGACGAGTATAATACGATAAGCTATGCGACGTCATTCTAAACCCCATATGGCGGACGCCACAAGATGGCGAATTACCGTTTTCTTCACAGCCTCCTTCATATGGGTATCAAATGAAAGGGTTTGACGAGTAGGATACTATAACAGGTAAAATGTCTTGTAATAATGATGGATTATCAGAAATGCATAGGTTAAGAGGTAACTAAAAATTTAAAAATAAAATATTGTAAAAAATTATTTTTAAAAACAAGCTTTTATTTTTTAGATGTACTAAAAAATAAAAGTATAGTTTTTTCATTGTGGCAATGCTGAATTCTATTTATAACTGGACGTAGTTCGCGTCTAATATCAAAGTTATCACTGAAACAGATGCAATATGTATATTATGTTATTGTCTTAAAAGCTTGTCGCGTGAATAGAAAAGAAAAAAATACATACCTACTCAGGTATCTACTATCTACTTGCAGTTTCTGCCAAACAACATTAATGCCTGTGTGAACTTTTCGCGCGCGACGAGCTTTTAAGACAATGAATTTAATATAATATATTATTACTGTTTTAGTGCTAGCGTTGATAATACTTTTATTAGGATCCACCCACGCGAACGACGTCCCGCTATAAATAGCATTCAGCATTGAAAATCTATACTATTTTTTTTCGTTTTAGTACATCTATGTAATAAAAGCTTGTTTTTAAAAAGTATTTTTACAAGATTTTATTACAGTTTATTTGTGAATTACCATTTTAATTTGAAAATACATTTTATTTGTTTTTTCACAATAGTTAAATGGAATTCTATATTTTCATTTTATTGTGACTTTTTATAACTACTAGTAATTTTAAGTATGTGTTGTAAAAATACACCTTTTACGTATAATGGATAAACATATTGGTTTTATTTTTGTAACGTTCGTCACTGTCGTATTTTCAAATGGTTCAGTTGCAGCTTGGGTTTTGGGTATTTTCGAGCATGTGCGAATGAAACGCGTGAATTCGCGAGAGCATAAACTCAAGCTAGAAGTATCGGCCATACCGTCTGGGTTGACCTTTATGAGTTTTGAGTTGTCATTTGTCCGATGTCATTTTGAAAGGCTGGGAGAACAAACGACCTCTTTTTTAAAGTAAATTGAAATCTACCCCTCTCACCCCTCCTATTTTTACAGATAAATCTTTGTTATAGACCCTAAAACGGTGAGTAGTGTTGATTATTCGGATTTTTATTATCTATTTTGTATGGGCGTACTTTCTAACCTATAGTTTTACGTGTAGGAATATCATTATTGTTCCTTTCTAGGCAAAACCCAACCTAATTAATTATGTATTTTATATGATTAATTATTTCAATACATGTTTGCACGATATTCCGCTGAGAGCAATTTACGGCGCTTTGTACATTGTCCCCTTTGATGTTTCTTTGGCCGTGCTTGGATTTTTGATAGTTTGGAGAGATCTTGGCCATGTGTCCCTGTTTAAGGCTTTTCCACCAAGAATATCATCAAGATAAGTAGCTAATTTTATAATCGCCAAGAAAGCGAAACGTTTTGAATAATCGATTTAATAAAAAAACTGCTTTAAGGTAGTGTCCTAGCACTGTAAAAGCGTTGCAACATTCTAGAGCTAGCTGAAATCATCATTTTTCTTTTTATTAAAATATTCGATTCATATTCTACGATGCCTTGCTTCTCTCGTTAAATTAAACATTTAACTTACTTTTAACGTTGCTTCATTATGTGTACTTTTTGAGTTTACCTACAGGAGCTATAATTATTGGTAGTGGGCTATTTGACACATTCATATCACTGTAAGTGTGTGTATAAGTGGCGCCAAATCAAACCTGTTTATTGGCCCACACCAATGATGTTAAGAAGTGTACATTTTCTTTTGGTAAGTACATTGATTGGTCATTAGCACGTGGCGTAAATAAACTAAATTTAGTAAAAAAAGCATCAATTTGATCATTCTGGCCTTTACAATAACAACTATTATTTGATGGCAGCAATAATTGTTATATTTTGTATTGAAATCAAGTAAGTATACAAACAATTTCTAATAACAAGTTTCGAAATTTGTACGAAAATTTGTAATAAAAAATCTTTTTTTTTAATAGGGACTAAAATAAATAGATCAAAACAACAACCATAAATATTTAATTTATCTAAAGAATACAAAAAAATATTTCAGGTTTATTTGGATTACACACTGTAAAAAAAAATGATTAAATTTTAAATCAAATTCAACCCAATTTTGACTAAATCCAGGTCCACGCCAGATTGATTGAAAAAATTAACACTGCATATTGATTAAATCGAAGGATCTGTGATTAAATTTTCTTATTCAAAATTGATTAACCTAACAATTAATTCTGATTACATCTAAATCAATTTTTATTAAAATTTTCTTCCATAATGATTAAATTTCCATAATACTCTAATCATTTTTTATTAAATCTTAAATCCAATGTGATTGATATGCAATCATCAGTAGCACCGCCCTTCCCCTCTCCGCCCTATAAAGTACCTGATTAGGGCCTCGATTTTATTTATTAAATGACAATACTATAATACATAAGAAAAGGGAACACATTAAAGAACAAACAGATGAAATTATATAAAAGATAGGTAATGCAAATTCCCAAAGCATGGGAATTGTTTGTCCCATATCATAAACAAAAATCCGGGGAGGTGAGGCGTGGACCTGGATTTAGTCAAAATTGGGTTGAATTTGATTTAAAATTTAATAATTTTTTTTACAGTGTAAAAGTTGAAAATAATTATATGAAGTAAAAAGACGAAAATTATTTACTCATCTGTAAATAAATACATAAAACACTAATGAAGACCTGGCATGACAAATCTTTTCTTTGAAAATACATGGAAAATAACTTACATTGGTGCATGAGTTCCTCCAAGGGATTGGATTCAAGATCTGAGATTTTTGCGTATTTCTTTTGTTTTTGAAACATAATTTCACCAACATGATGTAACAACAAAGTTTTTAAAAGAATATTCGTAAAATTTTAGAACAGGTTGACCACTTCATTCGTTATAACCTCACATTGCACATTGCACTACCACAGAAACCGCCATACCTACTGCCGATTAAATGGAATTTTTGCAGATTGCAGCGGGGTGGATGGATATCGGTACTCCCTTGTGATTAAAAGGTTGCGTACTGCGCATGTGTTGGCGGCTTGGTTTAGAAGTTTGAGTATTTTTTAGTCAGTAGGTGATTGATACTGATTATTGTGATTATTTTAACAAGGAAATATGATTTAAAATGTTTGTCTTTTTTATGCATTTGATCAGTATCGATTTAAAGTAATCGAGAATGAGTAATTTGTTTGAATCATAACGAAGATTATGAAACTGATTTAGAAAATAATTACAAATTAAATCAAAAAATTTAATCCGGCCAATAAAATCAGACATCTCTTGTGGTTAATCAACTGGATTTTTTACTGTGTACAGTAAAACTTGTGTTAACGGACACCCTTTTATATCGGCAACCCGTGTTATCGGCCAGTTTCAAGCTAACAAAAATCTACTTTATAGGAAATCCCGTAAATAAAAACCCTTAGATAATGGACACCCTTATAAAACAGCCACGGCCAGACGTACCTCAATTTTTATAACCTATTTCTAGGTAAATCAACCTTTTCATATAGGCCAGAATTTCTTCGGCCTAATTTGTATTTTATGATTTTATGATTACATTCTGCAAACTTTAAGGGTGGAAATACCCAACAATATTATTTTTTACCTGGTTCAAATAGCATTAGTGGTTATAGGGTGATTATCTTCACATTATATTTTTAGTTGTGTCTTAGATCGATAAGAGTATACAGTTCTTATCGTGTTCGGAATCGAAGCGTGTAATAATGTCCCTAAAACGAAAACGTTTGTCACTCAAGGACAAAATTGATGTTATCGCGGAAAGTGAAAGGTATGCCTTGGGTTGGCGAAAACTGGCTGAAAAGTTTGGTGTTGGAAAATCCCAAATAAATGATATTATCAGGAATAAAACTGAACTAAAACGAATTGAAGAAGGTGTTAATTTAGAACAAAAGCGGAAATTTCCCAAGTCGGGACGATTGGCAGTAGTCGTCTCCAATTGGTTCTGCAAAGCAAGAAGTAAAAATGTTCCAATATCTGGACCGTTAATTAAACAAAAAGCACTTGAGGCTGCAAGCAATATAAAAGTCGAAAAATTTTTCTCTCAAACTTTACTAAAATGCGAAGCTGAAGTTTTTAAAACAAAATTAAAAAACCTAAAGCAAACAAAAATTGGAAAGTATTTTAAAAATTCTTAAAAACACATAAAATGCATGAATAAAATTAAATTTGTTATACAATACATGTAGGTACAACATTTATTTTTGGATACAAGATGTCATCTTGTATCCAAAAATAAATGTTGTAATATGTACCTATACTATTAACACTTGTGCACATGTGTACTTAGATTTAGATAATGTTTGTGGTATAGGTATATATTTTATAAAAACGTTTGTTCGCTATATGTACGTGAATATGCACCTAATTAAGTAAAAAACAAATCTCCAAATGAACTTTTATTTTCGTTATAATTAAACTGTGATATGTAAACCCCTCTGAGTAAATGTTTACGTTTTTGTACAAATAATAACTGTTACCTGCCAATACTGGCCACCCTTCTATAAAGGCCAATTATTCTTAATTTTATGGTGGCCCTTATAGACAAGTTTTACTGTACTCATATTCCCTATTGCGTCAATCCATGAATACCAAAGTATACTAAATAACAGTCGATTACCAATATTTTGTGACAGGAACACTTGCTTTCAGTCAAGAAATTAACTGCTTACGTGACTCACCTCTTTTGATTAATACCCCGTTTCTAAAGTCAAAACAATGTTCTTGAGATACCATTTAAAGCTTCTTTTATTTTAGGAATTACCATAATATTACCGTTTAAAATAATATACATACCATTAGTTACTCAAATGTGCTTATATGTTCGTATTTAGGACATAAATAAGCTCATTATGTAAAACATAAAAAATTCTACCTTTACATTTAAAGTCGAATGGTATTTTATATTTTTAGGAGAATGAGTATAATTTGTTATATACAGGGTGTTAATTAATTGTCGTATAGGATATCGGAAGAATATTCCTCTTATAAAATTAATAATACCAAAAAAAAAATCTTTCGTTTTCAAGATACATACAGGGTTACAAATACTGTTACAATTTTTAGAATGATTTCTGAATGATTACAAACAGGTATGGATATCGTTACTCCAAGTTTTATCGGTCGTAACTGACTAATAGCTAATTGGATGAAAAATTTACTAAAGTTCCCTGGGACGTCCCAGGGGTAATACTGGACGTAAGTCTGGGATATATCCTACATCCCCAGGACGTCCCGGAATATCCCATAAGAGCCCAAGGACGTCCCTGGGACGTATATTTGGAACAGGTACACAGGACATATATGGGATAATCTTAGGACCTTACTAGGACGTTATAGCGACTATATTTGGGACGTATATAGGATCATTGTTGGACATTCCCTACGCCTTAAAGGGTCTGGAAACATTTTATAGCATTTTCAATTTACTGCACTTGAGCCGCTTTTAGAGTTTTTGATATTTCCTATTATATAGGATATGTCCGTGGGATATCTCAAGAGAAAATTTTGGAATTTCCCATATCAATCAAATCAAATTTGTCATAATTTGTTCTAACACGGTTAGATAACAGAATACTTATTCAGAGTGCAAGAAACTACCAGGAAAAAGTATGCTTTTTCGTTTGATTACGATTTGATGGAATATTACGCAAAGAGTAAATCTTTAACATTATTTTGTTGAATTACTAAAGCAGCATGACACAGGCAGCGCCATCTCCTAGCAATTCAAAACAGTCCTAGTACTGACAGAAAAAACGCATTTTGGGGTAATATAAAGTCATTATAATATAGAATCATTAATACAATAAATATTCCAACAGTATTTTGTTTTTACACTTTATAAAAACATTTCACCAAATTCTTTTTTTTTAAATCCCATTGCTGGCGTCTTTGGGACGGCAACATGAGGCGTCCATAGGCCGTCACTTTGGGACCAATTTGGGATCTTTCTAACGTCCAGCGGACGTCCCAGGGACGTTTTAACTGGAATCATCCCAACTGGGACATTGCAGATCAAAATAGGACGTCCTGGGAATCATTGTTGCTAACTGGGAGGGAGTCCCAAAATTACGTAAATTTAAGCGAGCTTTCTAAATAAAGTTATAAATAACTGTATATAATAACAAAATAATAATAAATGTCCTTTTATTAATTAATTATAATAGTACATTACATAAATCTATATAAAGTGTGGCGCTGTTCATCTGATCACCAAGATCAACTTATACAGAGAAAAAACTGCTATGCTATTTTCAATAATAGTATCTATTATTCTTGACCACTCTCACTTTGTTTAAATTAAAGTTAATACCATTTCAACAAAACATCATTGAAATAGCCAAAAAAAAACATTGCTTCATTATAGTTCAAAAGTAGTCTTACTTCTTTAAAAACTATATTACCATTTTTGCAATTACAAAAATACTATTGGAAACCTATAAATTACTATTATTCCTTAGAGTATAGAATTGTATAAGCTAAAATATTAAATTATTTGACGAGAATGCTCATATATAATTGGGTGAAAAGTAGCTATTTGTGGGATTCAAATTAAAATATATTGTATTAAACGAGCAATAACTACAGTTTAAATAATAAAATCTAAAAATTAAGTGAACTATTCTTATATCATTTCAGTTAAAATAAACACTGTTATAAAATATATATGGTATTAGAGAAATAATAAAAAATATTAATTCAATGGGTTCAATTGTTGACTGAAATATAGTCCTATTGTTCGCGGAGGGGGGGGGGGGGGGGGGGGGGGGGTAGGGTTAAAATTGTGCTTGTTCGTTCAATCGTCGTTTAAGTTTGCAGCCTGCTTATTTATTGAATTACGCGTCATAAATAATAGATTTTTGTGAGTTGGCTACTCATTTCAGTGTTTTATGGTAAGTAAAACGAATCTAAGCGATTTGCAAGAATAAGTTTGTTTTTTTATTTGTAAATCTCTCTTGGCTAGTCTATTATAAGACTTTTTACTCAGCCGATACGTATCGTTAAAAAACTATTACCATTAAATATGATCACAAGTTTATTGTTGAATTTGTATATAGTTTCCACCAAATCTAGCTGTAAATTTAGGAGATTCGAATGCAGTTTGATGCGTCATATTTTCTCCATCTTGCATCCTGTACCCATACAAGCCTAAAGTAGACAGTTTTGCAAAGAAGCAGATCCTATATTTGGGGTGGAATAAATATAAAAAGTTTACGGTGCTCGCGTCAGTGTGGTGTTAATAAAATTTGTTTTTTTTATATTTAAATGTTTACAGATTGTCTAAACAATGTATGTTTAATAATACTAAATACAAATTATTTAAAATAATAAAGTATGTTTCATTTGTTTGAAATATAAATATAATTGATGTGCTTAACAGAAATTCTTCATTATATTAAATAAGAGTAATTGGTCTTCAAAACGCCAATATGATTGAATTTAAACAAAAATGTTTTCTTTCTATTAGGAGATACATTAAATTAATTGCTGTTGTAATTTAAACAAATTCAATAAACGACAGTGATTTTTCTGTGTATATAAAGAGTATTTTCTAAAGTACTAAATGGTATTAAGGAACTACTAATGAGTAATAATATGGGCACCAAAAATTAACCATAATTAAAATTAAAATACCGAAGAATGCATATTGAAATATGATAAATTAAATAGTATAACCGTTTTATATATGTATGTATGCCTGGACAGCAAAAAGGAAATAAAAATTAACAAAAATCAAAGCATGTTTAACGAAGATTTAACGGTACGCGCCTCAGCCTCTCTCCCCAATTACGTACCCCTTTAGATGAAGCTTAAAACCGTCTACAGATGAGCATGATTTAATCACTGGAGGTAGACCCAACATGTCATGACCAGCCATAACATCGTTTAGATAAATATTAAGAATATTCGCGATAATATCCCAATTTCGTCCAAACACCATCATCTGGGTTTTACTGCCATTAAGTACAAGGTCATGGTCAGTCGTTAACCCCGAAATAGTTGTGAGGTCATCATAATGCACGCCGACGCCGACGGTCGAATACTGGAATTACTGGAAGAAGAATAATAAATTTGAATATCATCGGCGTACTGTTGAGACCTGCAATTAACTAAATGACTGGAAAAATCATCAGTATAAATAGAAAACAACAAGGGCCCCAGTATGCTACCCTGTGACACCCCTCTGTTTGTCGAAATGAAATCAGACATACCTCTAGGCAATACCACACACTGACATCTCCCACACAGCAGATAGCTTTCCACAAATTTTAGCGACGAGGTGCTCAAACCAAAAAACTTTAATTTAGTTAGCAATATTGAATGATTCAATGTGTCAAACGCCTTGCTAAAGTCCAGCAGGATGAGACAAGTATTTTTTCCCTCGTCCTGAGCCCTCAGCAAGTCGTCCGCCATATGAAGAAGCGCAGTCGTGGTACTATGAGCCCTCCTAAAACTGGAGTATATTGACCGCAGTGCTTTACTTTGTAAAAAGTGTTGATTTAGTTGTTTATTTACTAAAAATTTAACATGCAACAGAGCAAATTTATGGGTCAAAAATCTGAATGTGAGGAAGGGTTGATATTTTTGGGTACTTGGATAACGTTTGCTTTTTTCCACAGGGAAGGAAACTTAGTGGATGTTAGGCCCCTGTTAATCAAAAAAGTGATATGAGGGGTAAGATGAGGAATTACCAAAGAAATTATTTTTATATCAATACCATCCGCCCCTTTGTCTTGCGTTTTTATGTTTTTTTTATCTTATGGCAGCCCACGAAGACCGAAGTCCAAGCACTATGTACCGTGGGGTGCACTGGGGAATCGACTCACACATCCAGAGCTGGAAACGTCCCTAGGGATTTCACCAGCCCTTTAAGAGGATGTGTGGGGTGGTACCACCTCGGTCGAGGAAGAATTCCTCTACCACCTTCCAAATAATCCTCTCCTCCGTGGCTTCAGGAAAACGAAAATTGATTTTGTACAGACTAAGAAACGCTATTAGCGTATAGGTCACTAATTAGATTGCTTTGATTGCCACCAGGAAAAGGAATACTGTTAGTAAAATAGTTGTTAAAGGAATCCGCGGTACCTACATATGTCGGGGTGAAACAGCAGACCGTGTGGCGTTAATTTTAAATATTTAGGCGCTTGCCAGAAAGCTCTGTGGTCAACCCTAAATTTGTGATTTAGGTATCATAGCATTAATCAAGCTATTTGTGTAAGGGTGACAACTAAATGAATTAGCTCTTGAAAAGATACATTTCAAATAATAGGTCTTAGCTTTTTAAATATATTAAAGTTATAATAATATTGCTGTGTTCACGTTCTCATTCTACCCGGTAGCACCGAAGTAAACGCAAGTATAATTAGATATATACGAGTATTATTAATAAGTCATGAGTAATAAACTGCCCCTGTTTGCTTAAATGTGCAACTTAAATGTCTGTATTTATTCAGATTTAACCTGCTTTTAATAACATATATTGGACTATTCAAGCAAAATTATACATGCTGCACATCTAAATTTATTAAGTATAAACCAATGACTCTTTTTTTTACTTTTAACTAATCGAGTGGAAACTGAAAGTAAAGCAAAATTGATTGCAAGCCTAACGCATACACTGACTTTTTTCTAAATTATAGTGTACTTCACAAATATATTTTTTCTACGAATGTCAATAAAAACCTTTTTCTACAAACGTGTTAAAAATGCATTTTTTAACACGCCGCAGACGCCCTTAAAAATGTTACTTTTATGGCACTAGTGTTAAAAGTACTTTATAGCACTAGTGTTAAAAGTACTACTATGGCAACTACGACGCCAACAATGGTTGTTAGATTTTTTGACAAATGTCAACTTCATAATTTTATATTATATCTACGATGCTACTTAAAACTATGTGTTTCGAATATGTTAAACTTTCTAAAAATTGTAATTGTATTTTTTGTTTTTTATTGTCGTTTGTACAAAAAATTTTGTATGATATTTGTGTTAAAAGTACTTTTAAGGCACGCATTTGAATTGCAGAATTCGCTTCGCTCATTCTGCAAACTTTCAAATTCGTGCCGTAAAATTATACTTTTAACACTTATATCATAAATAACTATTATTGTATGTTCAATAGTAATTTCGGAACATAGTGCATTGTTTTTTACACATTTTCATTGTGCTTCATTCACCATGGTGATTCAACTACAAAATTCCTAATGTGCACGGGTATATTTTTACAAAGGTGGCGTTGACCGGCGCCGCGTCAACACGCCATAGAAATCGCATAGCAACGCAGACAAGAATATCAGATTGACACTTTTTGACATCTTAAAAAGAAAAATATTACTAATCCAATTTTATGGAACAGTAACATTCGTAGAAAAAGTGTAGTGTAAAACTCGCATGGAATGACCATTTCCTACTCGTATGATTTTCAGCACTCACCTGCGGCTAGTGCTGCAAACGTCATACTCGTAGGAAATGCATGTCATTCCATGCTCGTTGTACAATATACTATTTTGATATTTAAATATAATTCTGCCTACTTAATGGCACATGTGTATGCGTTGATGTTGTTGAAGTTTGCCCAACACTTCTTTATTTTCCGATAGATATTGTTACCTAAATTTTTACAGCCAGATTCTCCAACGCTAGTCCGGTCTAATTTGGCAACCAAAAGTTTTAAACTGACAAGTGTAAGAATAAGACAACTAAGTTTTATACTATGAACTTATTTCTGAGCTTTTTCGCAAATTTTTCAAGGAAAAGGACAATTTTAGTACGTACTTTCAACAATAATAGAAACTAAATTCATTACAGCAACTCATTCCAAGATGAAAATCAATTGGAAACCAAGTAAATCGCTGAAATATCACACTAATTCATAAGTTTTTAATGACGACTTATTAACAATGACAGGACAAAAACCTGTCAAAAAATAACTGATCCACTATAAGATCTTAATTTAAACCAGTACAAAATCTTAAACTTTCTTAGTGAATCTGAACGTTAATGTTTTTTAGTTCTGGATTTCTTACCTATAGGTATTCTCGTGACACCCAACTTTGAAAGACCATCCTGCCTCTTCCTTTATTATTGCATTGCTTTAAGTCCTTTTTTCTTGTATATGAATTGGAACATTAATTGCTTACCATTTTCATTATTCTGCAGCATCATATTTTTTGTTTTGGTTCTATCTGCCATTTGTATTCGTTAACAAGGGTCCACTACACTACACTAGCTCTTTTATCTCAGGCAATGATTTCTTTACTTGTGCTAAACCCCTCTTCACATTGCGTATGTTTGGACTACATTTTTTTTTTATCATACTTTTAAAGTAGCTAAACTGGTCGACTTGATGTCTGTTGAATCTTTTTAGAAATTTTGTTCGTTTAAACTCATTTCCTTTATATGACTCAGAGTAGATATCGGAAAAAACACCTTTTATAGTTCTGCTAGAATGAGTATATATTGTATCACCACCAAAAATATATTTTTTTCACTTTGTGGAGTTTTAAACACAGCCTTAAAAAGGAAAGGAAGTCGTGCAACATCATGCAATAATTGCGCCGTTAAATCGAATACAAATAGCAAAATATAATGTTACAACAATGCCTTTTAAAAAAGTTGATTACATTCCAACAAGGAGCTTGTTAAATGATGCTGAAACAGAAATACAAGAGTAAAATCGCAGATAAATAGAACTGGAAAGTACTATGCATCAAATCGACTAGCGAGAGCAGAACATCAAATAAGTAAATAAGCATTACAACAAAATATACTAAGTAACACAGAAAAAATGACACTAAGAAAAAATAATTTAATTCCGTAAATTTTTCGTATATTCTTTCACATACTTAAAGAGTAGCAATTTACATTAAAAGATGTTGAGGTGCCACCTAGATTTTTTAATAATTGTGCAGGGTTCCCTGATGCACCCACACATATATCGAGCCTTCTCGGCATTGACTTGATGAGATGATCAATTGCCTCTCGAGGAATATCATCCTCTCGCACCTGCACCTAATGCCGGAGGGCTTTCAAAGTTACACAACAATTTTTTACACCTAAAAGACTTCACTAACAGCGCTCAAAATTAAATCGCTTTTTTTATCACCATAATACATCGGTATACAATAAATTACCAGAGTTCAATTTTTTTTTACTTTTACTTTCATTAGTATATAAAATCAAAAGTAGCTTCTTAAAAAACATCTAAACAATATCAGTACAAATAAAAAAGAACACCTAGACAGTTGAAAAGTCGCACTTAAAATGCAGATTTACCCATTTTATTTGGCAGACAACCATTAAAATGCATATAATAATAATTTAGAGTTTAACAAATGGGGGTAATTCCAGAGACGGCTTCTAACCTAGTTGGAAATAAAATTAGGATTCGATTTGAAAATAAAATACAAATATTTATTTACCCACAGTGTGTTATTTGAAAGTGCGAGATACGAAAATATCATACAGGGTGTCTGAAAAGTCTTAGCATGGGCAAATATCTTTACTATTAATAAAGATAGCCAACACCAAATTTTAGTTGTACCTTATTGGTTAGTAAATCTACTTTTTTACGTAATTTGACTCTTTTCAACCCCCTTGGGGGGTTACGCTAGCGAGTTGAGGTCCAAAATTTTGGATGCAAACCTATGCCGTGTGGCCTCTTCGTTTAAAAGTCTTCAAAAAAGAAACATTGTTTTAGTATTTTAGTATTGATTTATTATTGTAATTCATTTTTAAATGGCAAGCCTATAAAAATTATAACTCGTAAATCGTATAATCGGGCGGGGCACAAGTCGACCATTAGTCGGCCACTTGTGCCAAACAGTACAAGTCGGCGCTGCTATTTTTTGTTTTGTAGGGCACTTTTTTTCTAACTTTTTTCCAACTTTACTTCTTCATTTGTCGTTTTTATATGTTTTTTTTTTCACATCTGCGCAGTAGACCAAAATGCGTACCAC
This sequence comes from Philopedon plagiatum, assembly GCA_963971165.1. Lineage (NCBI taxonomy): Eukaryota > Metazoa > Arthropoda > Insecta > Coleoptera > Curculionidae > Philopedon > Philopedon plagiatum. Next base: position 125,129,824 of record OZ020189.1, on the reverse strand, counting down.
GCGCAAACCGAGCGTGCTAGACATGCGCACGGAATTTCAGGAGTTGGACTTTGGTGTCTACATTTGAACCCATTCATTTTTCAGAATATATCTCCAGTAGTTAAGGTACCACTACGTATTTAACTTTATAACTTTGTTCCCAAGTTTTTTTTCGACTTTATTTTTCATTTTTTGCCATGTGCGCAGTAGACCAAAATGCGTACCACGCGCAAACCGAGCGTGCTAGACATGCGCACGGAATTTCAGGAGATGGACTTTGGTGTCTACATTTGAACCCATTCACTTTTAAGAATATATCTCCAGTAGTTAAGGTACCACTGCGAATTTAGACAACAAAGTACATCCCCTGAAATTTCGTGCGAATGTCTAGCCCTCTTGGTTTGCGAGTGGTACGCATGTGATCAATGGTAAAACTTTTTCCCCAAGTTTTTTTCGACTGTATTTTTCGTTATTTGCCACCGCGCAGATAGCAAAAAAAAGAAAAATAAAATCGAAAAAACGTGGGAAAAACGTTATAAAGTTAAATACGCAGTGGTACCTTAACTACTGGAGATAGATTCTAAAAGTGAATGGGTTCAAATGTAGACACCAAAGTCCATCTCCTGAAATTCCGTGCGCATGTCTAGCACGCTCGGTTTGCGCGTGGTACGCATTTTGGTCTACTGCGCACATGGCACAAAATGAAAAATTAAGTCGAAAAAAACTTGGGAAAAAGTTATAAAGTTAAAGACGTAGTGGTACCTTAACTACTGGAGATATATTCTGAAAAGTGAATGGGTTCAACTGTAGACACCAAAGTCCATCTCCTGAAAGTCCGTGCGCATGTCCAGCACGCTCGGTTTGCGCGTGGTACGCATTTTGGTCTACTGCGCAGATGTCAAAAAACAAAACATATAACAACGACAAATGAAGAAGTAAAGTTGGAGAAATGTTAGAAAAAAGTGCCCCACAAAAACAAAAAATAGCAGCGCCGACTTGTGCTGTATGGCACAAGAGGTCGACTAATGGTCGACTTTTGCCCCGACCGATTATACGATTTACGAGTAATAATTTTTATAGGCTTGCCATTTAAAAATGAATTACAATAATAAATAAATACTAAAATACTAAAACAATGTTTCTTTTTTGAAGATTTGTAAACGAAGAGGCCACACGGCATAGGTTTGCATTCAAAATTTTCGACCTCAACTCCCTAGCGTAACCCCCCAAGGGGGTTGAAAAAGTCAAATTACATAAAAACGTAGATTTATCAACCAATAAGGTACAACTAAAATTTGGTGTCGCTATCTGTATTAATAGTAAAGATATTTGCCCATGCTAAGACTTTTCAGACACCCTGTATGATATTTTCGTATCTCGCACTTTCAAATAACACAATGTGGGTAAATACATATTTGTATTTTATTTTCAAATCGAATCCTAATTTTATTTCCAACTAGGTTAGAAGCCGTCTCTGGAATTACCCCCATTTGTCAAACTTTAAATAATAATGTAAATAATCAATTACTTTTATAGTTTGGTGCTGCAAATTGTATTTGCAAAGCTTTTGAACGCATTAGCGTATATTTGTCTGATAGTTTGATATTTTGTACAGTTAAATAGTTATCTACATTTATGGTTTGGTTTCTTAAATGTTCCTTATTTGGATACAGGATACAAAAGTTCAACCGTTACAACATAAATGTCATCTCTATCATCAGAAACGGCAAATAGTTGCAAAGTTCCGTACAATTCTCGGATATTGGTAAGAATAGCCCTGTTCGCACAAGAGCCCCAAACCAGTCAGAGCCAATGAAATTACTGGAAACCAGTCGGCAAACTGTCACGTTACCAAATACTTAAAATTTGATTGCCACTGATCAGTTTGTGATTCCTCTACGAACAGAGCTAATACTTTTAATTACTGTGCCTGATTTCTGTAAAATAAAAGTGCTACATCGAAATTGTGAGTATTTTTATTTTGTATAAGCAAACGTGAACCTTGGTTTATGCCGAAACTTCAATAGATATTCGAATTCTTTTTGGGGATTCGAATCCTCGAGAAGGATTCAAATCCCTTTTATTAGGATCTTAACTTTTGCTTTGGATACGAATCCACTTCCTTTTATCGTGTAATATCAAATCCCCATCACGGATCCCTTTTTAAAAAAAGTCCAAATCCTGTTGTCGGGTCCCTAACAAGCATTCGAATCTTTCCCAGTTCTGATTGATATCAATTAGATACCAATTTCTGTTTAGCACCCGATAATAAAATTTAGCCTCACAAACAATATCGCTACGCAATAATTGGGAGAAACGCAACTATTTCGTATGCTAGCTAGGTGCGCGTCATGGCTTTTAAACAAAATATAACTGATGATGATAACCTTTACGAAAGCCATTAGAAATTGATATAAAATATTGTATTTTTAGTTCTTACCCGATTAAGGTTTTTCGATGGTCAAAGGTATGGTATAAACCTAATATTTGTTCATAGTTTTCATTGTAGGAGGCGCATAAGAGCTTTTTAAATACAAGCTCATTTTAAGCTACTTATGTGAATACCTGGAACCACCTGTTAGTTCTTCTTAAATTCATTGAAAGCTGTTAGAATAACCGTAACTCTTTAACCTTCTATTTCTTTTTAAGATTAAGGCATTCCTCAATTAGTTCCAAGTCACCATCAACTATTCGCGTTGGTGACGTTAATGATGTTTTATTTCGTTCTGTTGAAATTCTCAAATTGGAAGTCGGCAAATCGATTTCACGGTATGTACACAATGTTATATGAGAAAAATATAAGCTTTCCTATTTTGCTTAACGATGCTGTAATAAACTGCTAAAATATGCTTATTGGATAAATTGATTGTGGGGTTAAAAATTTTCACTATTTAATACGGTATATATTTTAAACTCGTACGTAGCAGCCCACTCGCGACGTGCCGTTCCATACTATTTTATATATTTATCTACGCCTGCAGGATAAGACCTTCTTATCCCACTCATTTTCCGTGCGGTAAGGTGTTTCTTACAGCACGCATTTTTCCTATCGCATTGCTTTTCAATCAGTCAAGTTAAGTCAATGATACTAGCCATGGGCGCACCCAGGATTTTGTCTTGCTGGGGAGGATTAGTCTTTGGGGGGGGGGCTGAATAATTTAATTCGGTGGATGATTTCTTCAGTTAGTAGTGCACTTTTTAAATTTTTCTCTGTCTAGGATGTTCATCGGGGGGGGGGGGGGGGGGGGGGGGCTTCAGCCCCACCTGGTGCGCCACTGATTCTAGCAAATAAGTCAAAATGTATTTAAAATATTGTGAATCACCTTTTTGGTGCACCATTTTTCATATTTAGAGACAATAGCGTACTTTGATTTAGATTTTTGTAGTAACAGGCCGGAAATAGCTTTTCAAGCGTGTTCCTTGAATCCTGAATCACTCATATTATTAAAAAATGCAGAAATACTTAGAAAATTAGAAACAGGTCAAAATGAATTATTTCGATTTATTGTTTATATAATCTAAAAGTACTCCATTCGAAAAGTCTATCCCAAAAAAAAAAACAGAATCAAATTCACCATCAAAATACCGATAAAACATCGCTCAATATAAAATGGGGAGATGACCTCTAGTGACGTCTAGTGACGTCCCACGATGGGCTACCCAAACTTAGGAATGAACCATATACGTATTAAATACATATACCGCGGGTTCCCCATTTACCCAATGTGCGGTTTTTGATGCCAACAATGTGAAATGGCGATAAATAATCTCGCATAAGTCTATCCTTTCTTCAGATATTTCGTAAACTGCGATTGCGCTAAATTTCGTGTTGCTATTGGCAATCTGACGGCGCCACGCTTCATAAGTTTCTTGACAGGGCTGGTTTTTTAGTATAATTGAACTAGTTTATTACTTTTTGTACATCGGGGCATAAGTTAGCACACTTGAAAATCAACCACAAGAACACCGAATACAAACTACAACACGACACAGAGAAAAAATGGCGAACGGCGATCCAACTGTAAACTAAAAAAAAAACAGAAAGCTGAAAGAAGCCGAAATAAACGCACAACAGCCAGGGCCCCCGCGACCATATGTGCAAAGTGTGCAATGCACACGGGCGCCATCCCTTAGGGGCGCCAAAACCCAAGGTCAAAAATTGCAAAAAAATTTGTAAAAAAAACAAAAAACAAAAATTAATTTTAAAATAAAAGTTGAGAAATTAAATAGATAAATACACACGAAATCTTATTAGTATATCATCCAGTTACTGCCGATTCCTATGTTACGAGAACATGTCAGGCGGTAGTTTCTTTATTTTTCCTGTTCAGACATGAATCAGAATAATGCCTGGAGCGCTATAAAAGCGATGCATCGCCAGAGGCGTTTTTAAACCGGTTAGTTCACTGGACTGTGCAACAAGTGCATAAAAACAAGAAATCCTATTAATTTTATTTTTATTTTGTCAAGTGTTGTGTTGTATAATATTTTGTTTACTACTTTTTTTTCTAAAAAAATTAAGTGCTGAATACCTGCTGACTGCAATTTCAACGGTTTGATTTTTTATAAAATGGTAAGTGTAAGTGTTCCCTACTTTACTTTATGCTATCAACATTAACCCTTTAAAGGATACTGGTTATAATTATTTTTTTTTACCCAAATATCTTTTTATTAATTGAAATGTCATGTACGGGGTCTTTGACTATATTTACGTGCTTCCTAGAGCCTTTATTATGTCAGATAGAAAAAAATGTTTTATGCAGAAGTTGTAGGTTTTTTCCTATATTATCTTTTGAACTTATCAGATAAAAACAAAATCGCATCGAAAATGAAAAAATATTTTTTTAATGAAACACCCTGTATATTATGCGCTAAAATGAAAGCCCTTTTTTCTCTGATTTGAAAAATATATATGTTGATATCATTTGGGTGAGTTGTTTTTGAGTTATATTAGCTTAAATAAATTGCAGAGAAAGCCATGGAAACAATTAGAAGAAATATAATTTATTTTCAATAGTCCAAATAGCAAACAAGTATCGTGATATCAAATTCATAAAACATAACAAGTAACAATTTTTTTGTTTCCATGGCTTTCTTGATATCTTTTTGAAACCTATTTGCAGTTTATTTATATTTATTTATGTTAAGATTTCACAAAAATGGCTCGCCCAAATGTCATCACCGTATATATTTTTGAAATCAGGGGAAAAAGTTCTTTCATTTTAGCGCATAAAATACAGGGTGTTCTATTAAAAAAAGTAGAAGTAGAATATTTTTTTCCGTTTTTCGATGCGATTTTGTTTTTCCTGATAACTTCAAAAGATAATATAAGAAAAAACCTACACCTTCTGCATAAAACATTTTTTTCTATCTGACATAATAAAGGCTCTAGGAAGCACGTAAATACAGTCAAGGACCCTGTACGAGTTTAAAAAAGTAATTGGTTTTTTATCCATAACTCGCTTAGTTTTTATGCTATCGATCTTTTTAAAAAACCATTTTGTAGGTTTTTTAAGGGCTATAAGATCAAATTAGTTTAGTATTTTTTCTGCCTTTATTTTTGAAAGGGTTTAAGCTGAAAGGGCTCGAACAAATTGCTTTTTACTCAAATATGCAAACTTGGTGCTTATTATTGTGATTACTTTAGAAGTTAATTCCTAATTCCCATGAGTACTAATCATTCAAGTTTCTTTTTTGAAACGAAAACCATCTGGAACTTTCGTCTTTCCTGATAAAATAGATGAGAGTTCTGTTCATATATCCGATATTGTGCTGAAGTTGCTAAATCCGGTGATCAAGAAGGGCACTGACAGAACAACATCCCTCTTTGACTTCAAAATAAATCTATCTACTTATAACATCCCTTAATTTCTTATTTTTAGAGTTGTTTTAGTATATTTCATTTTGTTTTAAGGAAAAATAGTGAAGGTAAAGTTTTATTTTAAGCATATCTGTTTGCTTATTTTTAAAGTTATTCTCTATTGTTCCTAAAAGTGACCAAAAATTGACCAAAGTCTACCAGATATTTGTTGAATAAATAAAGAAATGTAACGAACTCAAAAAATGTTTATTTTTTTTTGTATATAAAGATCCCAATCAATATCGACGTGTTATAAACTATGATTCAAACTGCCCCAGGCATGAATCAAACTGCCCCAGGCATGTATCAATGTGCCCCATGTATGGGGCACATTAATACAAATTCAACTTTTGAAATACCCATTGATAACATTTTCCTGTAATAAATTCGAATGAAAATTCATTTTAAATAAGTTACTTGGATAGACACCGAATACATCCGAATAGAAATTTTTATTGTCATTGTAATTTTAAAACCTTTTTTTTACCCAAAAAAAAATCGTATCAATGTGCCCCCACTCCCCCATTAGTTAAGTAAATTCTTTAAAATGGGTGTGAACAAGAATTTATTTTAATTTATTTTGTTATGATTTTATTCTGTGTGTTTCATTTTGATATTTTAGTCTACAAATAAATATGACTTCTAAAGTTCAGTTTTTTGCTTTATTTCAAGCACCTACTTACCTACCTACCTTCAAAAAAATAAATAAAAAAACATGATCCAAAATGCCTTAAGGGGCGCCAAAATCCTTTTTTGCACACAGGCGCCAGTAGCCATTACGGGGGCCCTGACAACAGCCAATGATTAGGACAATTCACCATCTAATTCAGTACTATTTCTGACCAATGAAAAAATTCGTTCTAACGCATGCGCTTATACAGAAATATCAGAAGAAAGGATAGACTTATGCGAGATTGTACATCTCCATTTCACATTGTTGGAATCACGAATTGGAGACAACCAGCGGTATATTTATTTAATACGTATATGGAATGAACTACGCGTTGGCATTAGGTGTCTTCCTTTCACCCCAAGGAGGAGCTCCCGTACAGGTCCAGAGAAGCACACAGTTGTTCCATTCAACTGGGGCATCAAGCACCTGAACCGTTCGAGCCCTATCCCCCCTGCCCTCTCGTGCATCACTTATGACTTGAGCTTAATGTCAAACTTGTCAATTGTTCCTTTCGGAACGGTGTCGAGTTACTCCGGGGCGAGTCGGTCCGGGGCGTCAGACACCTGAAAGGAATATTACTATTGCTGCAAGAATTTTCCTACGATTCCATGATACACTAAAAGGAAGGTATGATAACAAACCGTGTCAAATTAGTCCGGGTTCGCGCACGACGTCACGCTGTGAGTTATTTTTGAAATTTATAACGCGCAATACAGAGTTTACGTTAGTTATAGGCGATTTTATATAAATTTTATTGGCAATATACTTTGCCTCCTGCTTATAATATAAATTTTAAAGTATATGATTTAAAATAAATAATCATGTAAATAAAGGGATAAATTAATTTAAAATAAAGAATTGGTAAACCGTTTGCCAGTTGCGTTCTATGTATTTATTTGCGTGAAAAGAAAAGGTAAATAATTTTATAAAATAAAACTATACCCAATAATATTAAGATAATAATTTTTATTTAGAGGCATATTATTATTCTTATTAAAATATGTACCTACAGTCTTCCGAAAATATGTTATAAATAAGAATTTTGTTTGGTCCTATCTTTTGTCAAATATTTTTTGCGGTGAATAACATATGTATATTTGCGACGGAAACATGTTTTTTAGGATGGTTTTTTTTGGGTTTTTTAGACTTTAAATAGTAAATTATTAAAAATTATTGTATTTTTGTTTTCTTTGATTTTTCAAATTTCAAAAAACCTTAAAATGCCAAAAATTATTCTAAACAAAATAAATACCTACGTTTATGAAATTAGGTAAAACAAGTAATTATTTTTTAAGAAAATAGCCTTGTTTCCAATCTCTTTTTTTGTCGTATTGTCTCGATTAAAGGCAGGTGATTCGTTACCGTGGAACAGCAGTAACTTGTGTTATAGATACTGTATACTACGATGTGTGACACGCGGATTTTCAACTTTCCTAAAGTTCCACGAGCTACGCCAATTTAATAAATATTTCATAATTCCCGTCCCATGTGTGGCGAATAATACCGGCAGAAAAACCGTTGGATTTATGTGTGTTTATTGCCTCGGAGATTCCACGGCTCGCCATGATAAAAAGCGTGGATTTCATGGATTTATTAGGACTGGATACGGGATGATTTCACATTCTTTGAAGCCAAAACAAACCATTCTAAACGACACTGTAAACACAATTTGTAAACATTGGCCACATCTTATTTTACCTTGTATTTTTGTATAAAAATACGTTAGAAGCATCACAAGATTTACTAAAAGTAATAAAAGCCCCAAAATATTTTATTTTTCTGCTAAATAATAATAAATTTATGTTAAAAAGGTTTTATTATTTATAGGTTATGTTACTTCTAAAGGTGTTTATTTAAAGTCTCTCAGAGTCATTTATAAATCTATATAAATCTATACGTCGCACTTTTTCTTTTCTAGTTCATTAGACAAAGACGTACGTGTAACCGAGTGTTCAGACCGAGGTTCAGCCGTGTTCCTAAACAACCATAACAGACAGCAACACTTCTGAGCTCCAACACTCTAATGCTATTTTATCTCTTTCTACTACCATTCTTGATTCAATTACGTGGTAATTCGTAGTCTTGTCTATGTTCGTAGTTCGTAAACTGCTCTTCCAAGAGAATAACAAACAACAAAAATATTTATATTATATAAGGCTTCACGTTCGATACGCTCACAGTATACGGATATCGAATCCTTATTATAATAAATCCATGGTGGATTTACTCGTGGGGTATTTTAACGCGGTTAAAAGTGTGTGTCTATACCCAGCTAATGATAGAAATAAATGTAGTTAGCTGATCACACCTATGTACCTTTTAGATAAATGCCAACTCACTGAAATAAAAAATTTAGACTGATGGACAAAAAAAAGGAAAAACAAAGGTGACGTAATCAGCCAACTAGAGAGAGAAAAATAGTTAATTTTATATAGTAAATTGTACCATATTATACCCAACACAATTAAAGTTAATGATTTTTAAAAGTATTAAAAAAAATAAAAGAAAATGGATGCCTGAAGGAGTGCCGTTGTCCTCAAATGAAGGTGTCCAGACCCAGGTCTATAACGGCCTAGGCATATCGATCACCACCGTAGAGGACTCTCCAGCAAAGAAAATAAAAGGGTTTGAGAAAAGACGGAACAGTGTATTTCCGTCGAAACAATTTAGTTTAAGTAATTTACTCCTGTACACTTTTAAACAATTATCGAGACAGAATCAAAATTTGGCCGAACAAATTACGCATCCCCGTCACTGTAAAAGCTCTTACTAATCGAGATGTTATGGTGACAGATTACTGTAGTTCTAAATGCAGGCAACCTCTTATATATTTTTTGATGCAGGCCAATAGAAATTTTTCTACTGACCAATAAGGAATTTTAAAAGCGCTACTGTAACCAATGACATTCAGGAACTTACGAGTCCACGTTAACGCGAACCGCCCACCTCGAGTAATACCAAATAAAAAAAGGATTAAATGTAAAATTAAATGTTTGGTTAGTGATTGATGAACGACATATTTGTATTTATGTTAGGTTTGATCGATTTAAACCTATATTTTCCTTACAAAGTAAATATTTTTGTCCATATTTATAGCCCTTATTCTTTCTGCTGATGGTACACAGTAAAACAACCGTCTCAGCTTCATTTTATAATGAGGCTTCTTTATAGTATGACGGAGCAGAAACAAATACTTAGGTTCTAGTATTTTCTGGCCAAACAGTAGCGACATGCACATAAGACGCGCTTCTGGCCTTTTGGGAATAGCTTATCGAGAAAAACAGTTCTTCTGACCAGCAGCCATAAGAATAACCTATTAACGGATTTTCTCGACTTTATCTTTGATTAATCGATTACTGGTTGTTTCGATTCTCGTTTATTAAAAATCGATTGCGACATTTAATATTCGCCCAGCTCTAGATTTAACTCATTAAGGCCCAATTTTATAGAGTGGTCTTAAACCTTAATTTAAACTTCGACTTAAACTGAATAATAATTCAAGGTTTAAACCGCGGAACTGTAATGTGCATTTTAAAATCGGAGTTTAAATTTAGAGTTCTTTTTTTTTATTTGGTGATTTTTGGCCCCGTTGCTACCGCTGTTCAGTCCTGTTAGTATTCCACAATACACGTTAGTATTCTGCAGTGACATTTATGTCAATAGTGAGGAGCGGCTAGAACTGCAAACAATCCGACGTTGCCACATGTGCGATAGCTCGAAGATTTTAAAATAACGGTATTTTTTCTTCTGTCATTCATACAGTGAGTGACAAGACTAGAGTCTAGGGCCTAGGGGTTGGGCAGGGGAAGGAACAATAGTGGATTTTTTCGCACCGATCCCTCTTCGCTTGCGAGGAAAGAGACTGGTCAGGGCCCCTAACCAGGTGCTAACCCTGTTCCGACCTTAGGGTGCCCTCCGATCCACCGTTCGCTAGATTTTCTGGACAACAAACAAAACATAATTTTTAGGTTAAGGTACCTAGACACGATTAATTTTTTGCTCGGGACCTTTAAAAAAAGACAAAACAAAATTTTTATCGAGGAAGGAGTGCTAACCCGTTTCCAATACAACTTTAAGAGCCGATTTCTTAATTTTTTATAATATTCTAAGTGACAAAAATTAAAAAAAAAGAAGCGGCCGAGCACGGATTCGAACCAAGACGTCTGGGTCAATAAGCGGACTCTATACCATTGTACTACGTGGCTGATCTACCAGCAAAGGAAATAAAAGTTTACCGGTGCAAGACAAGGAAAACCGAAAATGGCAACGTCGGATTGTTTGCAGTTCTAGCCGCTCCGTGTGTGCCCTACAGCCATAGCCTAAAAATGCATCCAACATTTTATTACATTATATGATTTATTACTAACCGGTTGGGTGGACGCTCGAAAACATTACTTACGAGCCCTAGCAGTTGCTGAACAGAATTTTTTGAAATTCTGAACCTCTGCATAAACTGAATATCATTTAACATTTCCATAGAGTTGGTGCGGGTGCGAAATATTCTGCCACACCTGGGCTGATCAATAACATTGACAAAATCTTCTTCGTCGTCTGTTAATAACTCTTTATAATATATATAATAAAATTTAAAATATATCCATTATAAAATGCGGGATTGGTAAAATGTAAAATTGTAAAACAACGCTGATGCATTGATGTATTTCTGTCAGATAAAATAATTCTACTGCGCAGGTCCTAAATCGGGTTCTTGAGTTTAAGCGGTACTCTCTCTACCGATTAACTTACGACCTGGTTTGTAGCTCTTAAATCGCACCGAGCTGTCAATCCGAGTTTATAAAACGGCCATTTCTGACAATCTAGGAATTAAACCGGACCTTGCGATTTAAATCCACTTTATAAAATTGGGCCTAAGTTCCTACAGCATACTTACCATAGCTTCTATTTATGTTTAGGATGTACACCCAAATTTACGTATTGTGTAATATTTTCGCAGGAGTTCTGATATATTTTTAACAATTCCTCGTTACTTAACAATATGTGCACTTGACATTTTTAATAATATCTACACAATAGCTTTTGAAAGGTTACCAGAACATAGAGTTATTATAAAATATGATTAGGTAGATTCAAATAAATAAATTATGATAAATTAGCATTCTAAATCTTTATGTTCTATATAGAAATTCTGCATTGTAATTATAATGTTAATCTAGATTTAGACCCAGACTCATTTTTCATAGCATATCTCCAATTTAATTCATTCTTCCATGTCGAGGAAATTAAACATGAGAAATATGAAATATGAAGTTACAAAATAATACGTACGGGATTGTGCAAAGAATTTTTTCTAAAAATCTTTTAGTTGAACTAACAGTTAATATGTTGTATATAATAACTGGCAGTAGCCACACGACATAGTGATTTATATGAGGTAATATTTGCACAAAATTAGAGGAAAGATAAAATAACTTAACTAGGTCATATACATATGTACGAAATAAAACATCTTGTGGTCAGTAGGTAATTCCTATATTACTTAAATACAATTTTATGTATCCAAAATAAAGCTATTACTTAATAAATGTTAGAATAGAATCCACAAATGCATTAAAAGCCAGAACAGTTTAACAATGCATTATTTTTTAAAAAATGTGAAATGATTAAAACAATATAAATAATAATCAGGCATCCAAAAAACTTTTTACACATTTGAAAAACAAAATTGGCAATAAATAAAATTATCAAATCAAAATAATTTCGCTTGTTTTAAAGAGACCATTCTTATAAACAAAGCTAACTTTAAATACTAAAGAAACCAAATTGAATCATCAGGAATTATTTTCTGTGTCTTTTAGAAAATTAAACTACAGTTTGTTCCTTCCTATTTAAAAAGTATACATTTTCCAGCATTTTATAGTCAAGTAAGAATAAGATCTGTTAAAGAAGAAAATAAGGTCCATAAAAGCTGGCCTATAAGTACAAGAATGACAATGACTATAATTTGTTTAAAACCTTAAGATCGCGTTGTGAAGTTTTGATTGCGAGTGACTTTAATAGATATAGCAAATCAGTAGAGAATATCTTAATTCAGAATTCTAGGAGATTTTGGAACCATTCGTCTGTTAAAAACAGTTGGTGAGTAGGATTCCCAGCGAGCTGCTCTGGGGTGACACTTATCATGCAAGGGGTGGCTAAGCGATCTCTTCGGGTCATACTTCGGGGTTGTTTTTGTGCCGGAGCGGTTTCAGTTCAACCCGGATTCCGTTCCTCGGGTCTCCAATAATATGGATCTTCGGGGGTTGTTCTCGAAAGGAATCAAGTATTGAAATCTTTGCAAGGTCTTGATCCCCATAAAGGTGCCGGGCCAGACAAATTACCTTCTATATTTACTAAAAAGTGTTCCCAATCTATTTGTGTCCCGCTGACCCTTCTATTCAACCTTTCATTGAGTGGATGAATTTTTTGATAGATGGATGACTGCCAAGGTCGTTTGGGTTCTTTTTTAAATGGTCAGAAGAATGATGTTAAAAATGATCGACCAATAAGCAAATCTCTATCATGCATAAACTTTTGGAAAAGTTAATTTATGAGTAATTAATTTTGAATGGTGTCGGCCTTTACTTGATGGAAATCCGTTATACACATAATGATAGACAATTTTAGCCAAGTTTCCACTTTTATAAATTAAATATTATATATTATAAACCTGGAAAATTGTCTATCGTTGTGAATATTTAATTTCATTAGTAAAGAATGTGATAATTTCAGAGCAGCATGGCTTTTTGCAGGGTCGTTCACTGGAAACAAATTTATTTATATTTTGTGAATACCTTCACCGCCACATGGATGATCGGGTTCAGGTGGATGCCGTCTATACCAACTTCGGCAAGGCTTTTGACAAAGTCACAATAACTTGTTGAGCGGGCTTTCTGAGGTCGGTGTGGGCGGAAGTCTTCTCAGGTGGGTTGAATCTTATATTAAAAATCGATCACTAGTTTGTCGCAGTACAGAGTTTCTCTTTCCGATCGTTTGTGATCACGTCTGATGTATCCCAGAGATCACATCTAAAAACCTTTGCTTTTTCTCATATTATGTATTAACGGAATTAGGTATTGCTTTTTATCATTTCAGGTTTCTACTCTATGTAGACGATTTAAAGGTTTATACTTCAATTACCACCTCTGAAGACTGTGACAGGCTCCAGAGCGACTTGGACCGCCTGGGAACATATTGCGTCGAGAACGGCCTTTTGCTTAAACTGGATAAATGTACTTTAATGACATTCTCCCGAAATCTGAATCAAATACCCCGAGCCTATCAATTAAAAAATCACCTCTTACGGAAAGTGAGCACAATAAAGGACTTGGGTGTTATCTTTGAATCTAAATGAATTTTCGGCCTTCAAGTGGATTCTGTTGTCAGCTCTGCTTTTAAGGTATTGGGGTACGTTACCCGAAAATGAAAACCCTTCAAAAATGTTACTCCAATCATCTGCTTATTTAACTCCTTTATTCTGAGTAAATTAAGATTTTCCAGTACTGTTTAGAGTCCGAGACGACCTATATTGATCGAACATAGAACGTTCAAAATAGATTTCTAAAATATATCTCCTATAAAAGGGCTTTCTCATCCCTAATACCGATATCACACTCGCTCGGGATCACTTCCGCTTGATGTCTCTGAGGGACCGAAGAGTGATGTGTGATTTGCTCTTTCTGTATAAATTTGTCAATACCATAATACAAAGCTAACATATTCTTGCTCAGATTTGCGTCAATGTCCCCAGAGGTCTCCAAGGGCGAACGAATTGTTGTACTTACCTTTTAGGCAAACTTATTTAGCTCAGAACTCACCCTTATGTCGTATAATAATAATTTATATCTAGTAATATTGATCACTTTTCAATGTCTCATCTTAAGATAAAAGCTATAATAAAAAATATCTTAACTACATGGGGTTGACGTCTGGAGATTGAACCTTACCTAGGTAATTATATTGTATTGTGTTTAGTGATTTTTTAATTTTTTATGTTCAGAGGTTGTATCTTCATTTTTAGTTGTAATTTTGTGGATACTGTAGTGGATGTAGATATATACGTCGGTATTTCTGTTGTTCACAATAAGTAATTAAATAAATACATAAATAATTGTTAGTACCTATAGAATTAAGTTAATAAATTTTGCTCGTTCATAAAAATAATTGGTTCCTAAAATTCTTAAATATGCATTACTCTTAACAAAGTGAGTCATAAACATCAATCATCGCTGTAATTTAAAATTATTATTTAAATAAATTAAGAACAAACAAACCTGTTTGCTGATTAGTTTTTATTTTTTTTATTGCTAATCTGATATTGTGTATTTTGTCTACATATACAAATGCATAAATTGCCAATATTAGGTATAGTGGATAATTTTAATGCTTATATAATTTACAATTTGTATAATGTACTAAACTTAAACGTTCATATTCAATTCATATTTAAATTAAGATCTTCTAGTTGATCAGTTATGTTTTGACAGGTTTTTGTTCTGTCATTGTTAATAAGTCCTCATGAAAAACATCAATTATTCTGATATTTCAGCGATTTACTTGGATTTCAAATGATTTTCATTTTGGAACGGGTTGCTAGAAAAAATGTTATTGCACAAATCAGTAATTTATCGTTCAGATTGTTTAACATGATGCAACCATTAAAAACAAATAATATTATTTAAAACTGGAACCTCTGGGGGAAAGAGTTTTTACTACTGTCTATACAGATATAACCGCCAGTTTAACTATAAAAGATTTAAAATCGCAATAATTAACTGGTGAAGTACGAACCCAGTCGCATATGAATTGGAGCAAATAAATCTAAACACTACTTTATATTTCTGATGAAATCGTTACTTAATTTTTGTAACGGCAGCAAATACAACTAAGTTTATTGGATAATATTATGTGGTGTTAGCAATTGATAAAGAATAACTGCTCTATATTTCTGTTACTATAACAATAATAAAATAAAAAATATTTGGTTATGTTTGGCGCATATTAATTGGACCATAACTCTCTGATTAAGATGAATATGTCTTTTACGTGATAAAATACCACACGTAATTTCTTAAGGCAGGCATCTGATCAAGTTGGCGCTGAAGACAAAAGTTATAATTACTTCCGTATTTGAAATTTGGGTTTGAATGTTTGAATTTTCTTAGTTATCAAAATTGTTCGCCGAAAAGGGTTATCTTACGATACCTATACAAAATTTCATTGTTGCTGCCCACCAAAAGGGAGTTAGTGGACACAAAATTGCTAAAAATTTAAGCATTGTTCGAGGAACTATCACAAACATTATTGCGCAGTATGACAAAATGGGAAATATTTAGATTCAGGCTAAAACTGGTCGTCCCTCGAATATTACAAAAAGAGATGAGCTTGTTCTCCGTGCACTTTTCAAAGAAGATCGCCGAGCTCCGTCGAGAAAATTAGCTGTAAAATGGTCAGAAGCGATTGATAGAAGAGTTTCAAAAGACACTTGTTGGAGGAAAATGAAAAAAATGGGTTACGGGTTCTACAAAGTAAGTTTTATAAAAGATCAAAGTTAACCATTTTTTTATTTTAGGCGAAAGAAAAATCAGTTTTACTCGTAATTGAAACCCATTGATGTTCCGTCCCGTTTTCATGCTCCTTTGCCCACAAAAGATTGTTTCTTTTCTGTTTTTGAGAGAGAGGTGATTTTTCTTTTGATTTTTTTTTATATATACCTAAAACTTTGTGGAACTCGTATCCCATTTTTTTCATTTTCCTCAAACAAGCGTCTTTCAAAACTCTTCTGCCTATCGCTTCGGACCATTTTACAGCTAATTTCCTCGGCGGAGCTCGGCGATCTTTGATAAGTGCACGGAGAACAAGTTCATCCCTTTTTGTAATATCCGAGGGACGACCAGTTTTAGCCTTAATCTGAATATTTCCCGTTTTATCATACTGCGCAATAATGTTTCTGATAGTTCCTTGAGCAATTCTTATTTTTTTTTTGCAATTTTATGCCCACTAACTCCCATTTGGTTGGCAGCAACAATGGAATTTCGCACATCGTAAGATAACGCTTTTCCGCGAACCATTTTAACAACTAAGAAAATTCAAACCCAAATCAAATACTATACAATTATAACTTTTGTCTTCAACGCCAACTTGATCAGATGTCTGCCTCAAGAAATTACGTGCGGTATTTTATGACGCTAAAACATATTTATTTTAATGAGAGAGTTTTGGTCCAATTCATATGCGACTGGGCTCGTATACTGGTAGAGTATACTTTGCACATTTAAGGCACAAAGAGAAAAAATTTACACACACAGATGCCAATAATTATTGTCTATTTATATTTTTGTCCTGCTGCGTCAATACAGGATCGAGAGAGATGCAAATTTTGAATGAAGCTAATACTCTCAGCTGTCATGCTTAGATGCTTAAACTAAAAGTTACCTAACAGCTAAAAATGTACTTCCTATGAACATAAAAACCTGAACCAACCTGAATTCCTTGTAGATTATTACTCTTATACTTAATTCCCCTATTTTCCGCATGTTTTGTTGTTGTTAAGGTGTCTGAACAGCGTGCTAAATTCGCATCAAAATAATTGTTATGGTATGTCTTTCTCATTACTTGTCATTACATTCTATAATATGAACAAACTTAATATATATATATATATATATATATATATATATATATATATATATATATAGGGTAGACTGGAGTAAATTGGGTTGCAACTTGTTTAACAACTAAACATCAAAAATATATGTCGTTTTTTTATAATAAATCTTAATAATTACACCCTGACTAAATCAACAGTAAAGTGTTGCGGTTTTACGCAATGTGAGACTTCCGTCAATGTATAACATTTAATTTTTATACACTAATTTTTAAACATCTTCTAATAATAAAAGCATTACTTTCGAAAAACATAAGCCGAGTAGTAATGCAATATCGTCACAATTTGAGACGAAAAAATAGTTTGGGTTATCAACAAGGACGAAAATGCTGCATAATAAAAAAACAATAGAAATTCGCCCCTTTTTATTATGGGTAAATTATAATTATTATTTTAAAAATCGGATCATTAAGGTGGGTACTGACTTGAGCAAATTTACGCGCACGAACGGTTTGCGCGTAAAAATGATCAGATGAGTACGGCGCCAACTGCCACGAATGTATGTGCGCGTAAATTTTTTCCCCGCACAAATACGTTCCGGCGGCTGTCGGTCTTCTGCGAAGATCAAAGAGTTTTCGTGTGCGTAAAACACTCAGTCTGGACGTAGTAGTAGAATAATGAAGTGTCGCTCAATTCAACAAAATCACTGGAACAACAGTTTGCGCGCACGAATGTAATGAAAGAAATAATTTTCGCGAACAAACATATTTGCGCGTACATCTTTTTTTTGTGCGTACGCAATTCGTGTGAGTAAATTTGCTCAAGTCAGTACCCACCTTTAGGTTATGAATTAGGTTATCGAATAATAATTCGAATTATATTACCCATACCGCACTGCCACTTATAATTAAGATGGCCAACAGTAGCAAATGAAAAACCAGGACACAGTAGCATTTTATATGGGGGACAAG
This sequence comes from Philopedon plagiatum, assembly GCA_963971165.1. NCBI lineage: Eukaryota > Metazoa > Arthropoda > Insecta > Coleoptera > Curculionidae > Philopedon > Philopedon plagiatum. The sequence goes on along the minus strand of OZ020189.1, from coordinate 125,111,738 downwards.
CGGAATAGGGATGGTTCGTCCTCTCTTATGAAACCATTTGTTGGTAATTTTTACGTTTAATAAGAGGAATAATCCATAAAAACAAATAGGACAAATTAACTGTTTCCAAGTTCGTATATTTTAAATAATAAAACAAACTGTCATTTGTAGTGAACACTATTTATTTATTATAAATAGTAATTATTTTTTAGACAGCAAAAATTAAAAAAAAAATTACGAAGCATTTTAACGAATAATACTAATTCAGAAATTACCAACATTCTTAATGGGTAATGGTTTGTTTGTTAACAAAAACATAAGAGAACTATTTCCTGTTTTGCATACAAATCAAATAATAAACTTAAGTACAAAATAATTTTTTTTCGGAAAAAATGTATTTTTTTTCTTTTAAAGTTATACTTCTTGGATGAGTAAACTACTTTTAAAACGGTGTCGTTTTTTTTAGCATGATAAAAAATTCAGTGCATTTGTGCTACCATTTTCTTAGACGTATCATACGTCTAAGGAAATGATGTAAAATCCCTAAAAAGGACCCGAAAGTAGTGTCGACATACTTCGCACGCTATTCCGAATAAGTATGATAACCAATGCTTTCCTCGTCACTCATTATTTATTCATATCGGTTATGTCATTCACAATTTCTGCTGCTGCGGAGAGCAAATCATTGTCATTCCTTGCAGTTGTTAGTTGTTACTTTTACTCTGCTAAGCTTATTGTTTTAATATATTTTCTTTATTTTCAAACTAGTCTGCTTAGCTTGGCTTGAAATGGATTTTTTTTTATCTAAGACATCCCACGTGAACTTCAAGCCTAAGTACTAGCCTACCGTGGGCGTCTGAAGAGAAGGGAAATGTAGTCTATTGGCATGGGATTAAGGATTGGAGGTTGGGATGGAAAGGGAAAACATCTGCAGGAAATTTGTTCCATAATCTGGAGACCCTAGGTATGAATGAGCGAGAGAAGTAGTCTGTTCTTTTTGTAGCTGGACAGTAAAGGGATGCATACGCAACGCGCCTCTTGTTGTTCTGTTAGGAACAGTCAAGGGGGAATAATACCGGTTAGAGCAAAATCCGTAGAGGTACCGGTAGAAAAGGGTCGATTGGCTCTCTTTTAGCTGGAATGAATGTTAAGTGTCGAATGTGATGCCGCTGTGGGAGCAGTACTCTAGGTTAGGTCTCATTTGGGAAACATAGAGAGTGTATAAGTTGGAAGGGGAGAAGTATTTTCTGGCTCGAACGAGAAAACCAAGCTTTTTAGCTGCTAATGTGGCTACTGAAGAAATATGTTTGTGCCAGCTGAGATCATGTTCGAAAGTGATGCCAACGATATCGAACGTTTCATTGTTCTGTAGGTCTTGGCCATTTATGTGAATGGGGTAAGTGTTGCCAGATTTTTTGCATGACAGGGAGCAAGACTGGGTTTTGGAGGAATTGGACTGAATAATAATTACGGATTGAGCAGTACACAGGCACACAGGTGTTTCGGCTAACGCGACCAACGCGTCGGGCGCAACGAACGGTTTTCCTTGCAGCATTGTCAGATCATATTTTAGGGATCTAAGAATACGCGGGAAAAGGGGTATGTTTTTTGTATTTTCTGATCTTTTTTGATAGAGAAAAATAAGCATTTCATAAATATGTATTTGATATCTAAAAGTCAATAGCCGTTATAATTTTATATAATTTAAATAGCTAACGTTATTTTATGATTTCGCAATATCCAGAAAATAATTTAATGTGCGGCAACACGGCTTTTTTTATTCTAAAGTTCTGGAAGACAAAATCAAACAATTTGCGAAGTATTCTAAATAGTGGAATGTTGAAAAGACAGTTATATTTTGCTGTTAAATACTTTGCAAAAAATTATCTACATTCTACAACTTGTACATTCCAAGTCCAAAGTTACTACCAAAGTATATTTTACAACAATGTAGAATATTCTGTAACCTGATGTAAAAACCCACCCTACAAATATTTGCTACAAATTTATAAAGCATGAATAAAACACCAACATGTAATTATACTTACTCTTGTAGATAATAGTATGACAATTTGTAAGAAAAAAGGGTGCTACAAAATTGTAGGCAAATCGTTGCCTGGACTTTTTTCAGCGTAGAGAGCCAGCGCATTAGCGCTTCGCCATAAACCCTTAAACTATATATTATTATCCTTTCATTTATCATAGCTACTTTCAAAGTATGCTCTTTAAACAACTCTCAGTGCATCTAAAATAAGCAAGTAAAGTAAGTATTTTCCGAAGGCAAACCTGGTAATACAGTAAGTAAAAAATATTTTAAAATCCTCTCTTGAGACTTGATCCACGTCAGTTCTGACCACTTTAAGAATAATGTAATAAATAAGTAATATTGATTCAAATTTCCCCGGCTTACCCGATAATAAATCCAAATGAATATATCTGTATTACTGTTAGTTATTAGTTGCACCTAAATAATAATGGTCATTTAATAATCCTCCCATTACGGTACATTAAATGCAACTCTTGCGTTTATTATTCATTTTGCTCGAGTAATATTTTTGAACCGTATTCGCTATTTAAATAAATTTATTCATAAGCACGGTATAATCATGTAAACATAACAGGACAACCATTGTTAGGCTGACCAACATTCAGCATAAATTATTTTTGTAATATTGAGATAAATAGTAAGAAGTCCAGGACCGTTCCTGGAACCAAAATTGCTCTACAAGCAGGCGCGGATTTAGGTTTGATATTGGAGGCACATCCGTTAAATTTGGAACTAGTACCAAGCATTATTTTCGCCGATTAAAATGATACAAAGGGAAAAACAAGTGATCATCGCGTTTTAGATTTTTTTAAATGTCCTTTTTTTAAGTGAAATTGGCATTTACTTATAGAACGATTGCAAGATATTTCTTGAACGAAATAGTTCCTTGGCCTAAAATTCAAAATAACAACGTTATGCCCATATCTTATTTTCAGTCAAGGTTTCTAAAATTTAGTCTCAATATTGTTTTTGCTGCGAAATTCCTCAGCCAATTTGACCGAAAGTAAAATATGGGCTTCTTTATTTTGAATTAGACCAACAACGGTGCGTAGGAACTTTATTGTTCAGAAAATGATTTGCCATCGTTCTGTCTATAAATATAAAGGGTGTCTTATTTAGAAAAAAAGTCTGTGTTATTAAGAAATTGCAAAAAAGAAGATATTCGATGGCTTTTCTCTTTTAACCATTGTACTGTACAGATATGTTAGACATATTATTATATTTTCCATAATGACCTGAAGACACCTTTTATGTACACAGACAATATAAAAATAGATAGTAGGTACTGATACAATATTTTAATAAGTGTCAGATTTGTCCACATTCCTATTTTTCAATATAGGCCATCGGTCATGCTTGGGAAAACATTATATTATGTTCCTTTCTATTGCAGAATACGTGCTATATGACTAATTTTCAATCAGGTTGATTAGCATTCATGTATACAGGAAGAGATGTGTCAAATAACAGCTGATGTGGGTATTATTTTTTAATAAGCTTTTAAAGTAGAAGTGTATTAAGACATACTGAATTATATTCCATCTCCTTATATTACGCTTTACATTGATGTAACCAATAGGAATGCCCCAACCTAAGCATAAACCTTTTAAGAAGAGTATTTAGCATGAACTTAGAGCGTCTGTTTTTTTTTATAGTTTTCTAAAACAGGTTTCTTTATTTCTGACTTTTTAATGAACAATGATTACTGCTTATTTAATTCTTCCAATATATTGGACTATTTAATGTTAATATTATTTTTGCAAGTATTTAAAATGTGCAAATTAATAAATTAATAACTGCATAAAGCTTAGCTATTGTGCAAGGTCTACTTGGTAAAATGGCAACAAACAGTTTTTACGTAGTATCATTACTTTTTCGACAAAATGCCGAAAATGTCTTTATTTCAAAAAGCACCAGGCCAATAAAAAATTGTATTTGGCGTTAAGCATTTCTGTTAATTCTCTAGTGGCAGGTAAGAGGGACTTAAGTCAGAAATTCTTGTTTTGCAGAAAATGAAGTTAAAGATTGCATTACTGTTTTTAAATCTGATTATTACTTTTAGAAACTTAACACAATTTAACTGTGTTAGTATTCACTGCATGATTTTTTATTAAGGGTAAAGGGTTTATTAAAGGTAAATACTAACTAATTGTTCCTAAGGTCTTGAGTTAGCAAAATCCAGGTCAGTACTTATTTATTTTTAAAATATGAATTGAGACGTTAAGTCAATTTATTGTTAATAATTATGTCCAAATATTGGCTTCTGAAAGTAATAATCAGATTCTCAAACAATAATGCAATCTTTAACTTTATTTTCTGGAAAACAGGAATTTCTGACTTGAGCCCCTCTTACCTAACCCTAGAGAATGGTTTTGAACATAATATATTCAAAAACTGGTTATTTTAAAAAGTTGTTGGCATTTTTAGAATTAATTTACAATAACAACTGCAACGCCACTGATTCGATCGACAATGGTAAGATAATAAAATTATTGGTACTATAGGTACAACAAACCAAAAGACGGTAAGTAATTTGAAATAATTTTTTTTACAGAATTCTTATTTTCCACTTGAAATCCTCAGCTCTATGTAAAATAGTATTTCATTAAAGCTAATTATCTAGAGTTAAAGCAAGATTAAGCAGATTTCCTGTCTTCCTGCATTTTACGAAATATCTTAATTAACTCTGAAAGCGTTAGGTGCATACAAATACTTCTTCCAAACTTACGTTCCCGAATTAAAGCAACAATATATAAGTACTATTTAAAATTGCACACCCTGTGTAAAAGAGCATCTATTTTTATAGACAATAACAACCTACTTATGCAAAATACAACTACCTAATAATTAATATTTGTTTTATAAATTGTAGGTACTTTAATTAGAGGAAACAAAGACAAAATTTGTTTCTTTAGGTTATCCATCCTGTACCTGGTATGGGGGATTAAAAGTAACTTTATTTATATGAAAGATAAAATCCTGGCCAATATGTCAAGTATACTTTTGTAAATGCGTCGTTTTTGAGTTAAAACAGATGCATGTTTCTAAGATTCTCAACCTGTATTTCTTTCACAGAAAGAGTAGTCGGTTTCAAGCTAGGGTAATATTTTTAATCATGTAGTTTTTTAATTTTCGCGCCAACAGGCTAATAAAAAAAACGGACTGGCAGAAATGGTAAATAATGTTTTTCGTGATATAGAGATCCCAGAACGTAAAGATCTAAAAGAATAAAGAGAGGTGATTCCTTTCACTTGTACAATATTTCCATTAGCTAGGGAATAAACAAAACCAGACGGCATTTTAATAGTTCTGAAATTACTTACTTAGACCTACCATTAAGAGGTGAGCCTCAATAGAACATGCATTGGTGGCAAAGAAACGATATCGCCCCACTGGAATCTAATGCCAATGTAATCAGTGGTTGAAGGTACGTGACCTTATGTGCAATTTTTCGTTAGTGGAAATATTCTTAGGACTCATATAATAATACACAAAAAACGTGATATTATACCAAAGTCTTAATGATAAATATTTATTCCGCCTTCACAAGAATTTACAGACACCACCCATGATCTCCAGATAATAATTAGTGCCTGTTATATGAAGATCAGGCTATGCGGATACAAATAGTTATAAATAAATAGTTTAAAAAATCATGTATTAAAAGACCCATAATTAATGCAAGCTGAAGTCAAGAACAATTAATTCAGTTTTGAACAAGGCCAACGATTTATAATCAAATATGAACATAGCAAACGGTGTTCAGTAAAACCTGAATGTGTAGACCAGCAAAATTCAATACTAAGGTGGATTTATGTGTTAAATTAAGCTGCGTTTTCATTACGCTTCATTGGTTAATTGATTGATTGCAAGGTACAACCGGTTGAGGTACAAACCTCAATCTGTTGCACCTTCCCATCCTATTCACCGCAGCCAATAAGGTTTGTTACCTTTATCAGAAGTAATAATTTTACTAGCCGTCTCAGGGAAGTTTCTCCCTGGATATTGAGTTCTCTTAGGTTTGTACAGGAAAAACCGGACCTTACACCACAATTTATCGAATTTTGTCAACTATAAATATAGGTGCGCCACCGTACTGTACAGTGGTGCACTTGCAGAGTCAAAGAAATTCGACGTATACCTAATTGTGTAGAAGCCGAGTGACATTTCCAATGACACATACTGTACACTTAAAAAAGAGTTATAGAAAATTTACAGCGAATATAGTTAATTACAAAAGCTCAACGAGGGAAAATGTATTTTTACAACTGAATCTAATTATGCAGTTAAGCTGTAAAATAGTTGTAAAAGTAATTTTGTGAAATTACATTGCTCTAGTGATAAGACAGTTTTCTATTTACCTGCTAATTACTGTAATTTTAGCTAAACGATAGAAAACCTAAACTGAAATTTATTATTAAAAATATAAATTATAGATATTTGCCATACAATAGATATTGTAAAAATAGCTTTTGTGCGGGGTGTTAAAATAGAATGACTCACCGTGTCCAATGACTTTTCAAGTAGTAGTAGGTAATTAAGGATTGGAGGAGTTTATTAAATAAATACCTGTCTTATCTGTAACATAAAAATAATTGAATATATTGTTCTATTTTAGTATGCTTCTTTCTTTAAGCATAAAATGTTAAGTAAGATTATTTTTCTGAAAAACGTATTCTACCATTACTTAAGCTATCAATAATAACACCATTTTATTTTTGAACTTACATTTTTTCATATCGTGAAACTTTCATCGTTTCCCCATTAAACAGAATTATAAAAGAAAATCAACAAAAAATAGATTACATTAGTTTAAGTTTCATTGTTTCTTAGCAACATTCCACCAAAGCACAATCACCTAGAGAGCACCTAACCTCACTAAACGTGCTTTAAGAACTAAGAGTTGCCTTTTAGAAGAATGATAAAATGGCGGCATTTAAAAAAACCGACAGTGGAATAGTTTAGCTTTTAGTCATCAGTTAAGCTTAACCTGAGCAAACCTCGGCGACCCGATCTCCGCCTATCTGCCGCGCTACCCGCCGCCGACGGCACTAATGCCGTATCACATCGCGTATGTGCGGAACTGAGTGGGGAGGGTTTCGATTGAGCTAAATTGTTTTAAAATGCATAAAAAAATACATCATATATATTGTTGAATTCGTGCTTCAGTAAGCCACACGATGCCCTTACATTTTTTCCATGTCCCACTTTACCCCCTGAAATTAACCCCCAGAATTACAATTCAACTTTTTACACTTCACGTCTATAATTAAGCCATCGCACTCTATCTCTGTGCTAAATTTCAAATTTTTACGTCCAATAGTTTCAGAGAAAATCGCTTGTGACAGACGGAAGGACGGACGGACGGACTCCGAAGTGATTCCATAAGTGTTTCGTTTCACAGAACACTGAAAATCAGATATCCATTTAGTTCTTAACTTTACAGTATTTTGTAAATTCCGTAACTTTCCCCAAAATTTTGTAAATTTACAATGCCAGTGTAATTTTAAAAATAATTTTTACACCATCAATCAGTGAATTACCAGGGTAAATTTACCATAACTTTTTTGGGTGTAGTGAGTGAACTAGTTGGCGCGAGCCACTACATCTCATCTATCCAAAGCTTATCGATTTTGGTTCTGATTAAAACGTAGTTTTTTCAATGCTGGCGTACCCCAAGGTTCAGTCCTGACACCAAACCTATTTCTTCTTCACATTAATGACGTTCTCTCTTTGACTACCAACCACATCCATAGTCATTCTGACGACAGTACTCTTTACTCCAGCATTCATTTTTCCAGACAAGTCTCGAATCAAGAGCTGGATAATAGACGCAGATCTATGCACATATCCTTTTCCCAAGATCTTAGTATAGTACAGTAGTGTCCACTTCAACGTGCATTTTCCAGACAAGTCTCGAATCAAGAGCTGGATCATAGACGCAGATCTATGCTCCTATCCCGTTCCCAAGATTTTCAAATATCTGAGACTAGGTGCCAAGAACCTTGTTCAGTTCAACGCCTCTAAAAACCCAATTCGTGCTCCCCGTCATGCAAACAACCCAGCAACACCTTCCCCATCCATATGAATGGCCATGTCCCACAAAACAATAAAACGTTTGATCTTGTTGGCATCGCTTTCGAACATGCTCTCAGCTGGCACACACATAGTCATATCAACAGCTAAAAAGCTTGGTTTTCTTTGTCGAGCAAGAAAATACGTCTCCCCTTCCAAGTACACAGATGCTATATTTCACAAATAAGATCTAATCTAGAGTGCTGTTTCCACATTTGGGGAGTGGCATCACCTTCGTCAATAATTAACAACCTTAATTCTATCCAAAAGAAAGCTGTTCGACTCATCAACGACCCAGCCCTCACAAGAAAATTTCCTTCTGTCACTCATCGCCGCGCTGTTGGAGATTATGCCTTTTCTACCAATACTTCCACAGATTTGGCTCTAAAGAACTAGCCGCTATAATTCCCCCCTTAGCTGTTCCTAACAGAACAACAATAGGCGCGTCACGTATGCGTCCCTTACTGTCCAGCTACAAGAGCCTAGAACATCCCACTTCTCTCGCTCATTCTCTCGCTTGGGTCTCCAGATTATTACTAAAGAAATTGCCAGCAAATATTTCCCTTCCCCTCCCAACCTCCAATCCTTTAAATCCCGTATCAATAGATTACATTTTCCTTCTCTTCAGATGCTCATGGTACGTTAGTACTTATGTTTGAAGTCTACGTGGGTTATCTCAGATCAAAAAAGGATTAAGCTTGCCTGGTGAACGGGGAGGGCCCAGAAATCGCGATAGCAGAAGGAAACCTGAACCGAAATGAAAAATACCTGTTTTTTCACATTTTTTTAAACGACCTTGTATTATACTAGCAAAGGAGTTAATCTTTGCATTTTTTCAATATGTCGTAAAAATTCGCTCTGTCTAGAATAGCTAAAGAAGCAATTCAGACGCTAATATTAAACCGCTGTTAGTTTAGACTATAAGTATATACTTGTGGAATGTTAAAGTTAAATTGAAGTTCATTAATTCTGAAATAACTCAACATCCTAATTTCAAATACATTCTTGAAATTACAATACACAGTGGTGTCTTTTATTTCTAGTAACGGTTTTCAATTTTAACTGGACTAATGTTAACTTAAATCGCGCCTAAATGGCGCTGAATACAGCATAAATAAATCAATACATACGCCAACATGCAGATTTACCATGCTGCAATTCACGGAATTTTGTACTATATTGTTATGTGCGCACATTTGCATGTATATATGTATATAGCTGAATAAATTAGGGCATCGTTGGTATAGGTTTAATTGATTATGATTTATAATTGCAATTCGCCATTTAAGACTAAACGAGCGCCATAAACATGATCGATTGACCCCGTATCGAAAATTATTGTAAACCGGATAGAATGGTGTCTTTATCACTAGTCTTGTCTCAGTTGGTATTCTATGATTAATTTTCTAGGTTCATGACTTGTTGTACTGCTACTATGTTATTAATTCTCCTGAAAACGCTTTATAAAAAGAGGAGGTTTAAAAAATGTAACAAGTAAGTTTGATTCATTTATAACATTTCCCACTGATGAATTTGGTACAGTCACATACGAAACGAAAACTCAATAATTAATTTTTTTCCACTACTTATAATATAGTAAATACATTATTGTGATATTCGTTTAACATAAATGAAATTAACTGAAATAGGCATTGGTTGCCATTAACGACTGGACGTTAAGTGAAAATCTACTTACCTAGAGAAAAAATAACCCATGACTTTTACGGTAAAATCGAAAATTTTATATATCAATTTGTGCCGTTTTGTCGACTTCTCCGGTAATAGGGACGAACAGGCAGCAGTTGCTGGCTCTTTAATGTCCATTTTAACTTTCAACAAAAGTCTAAAAAACTTTGAGAACTCGTGCTACTTTAAGTAGTATCACTTTGACGTTGTTTACAAATAAAAGAATCTTAGCAACAATCATAGGCTTTTACTAATTTTATAATTATTATAAGCTGATGTAAGGAATAACCAAAATACAGGGTGGCGCAATGGGTATTGACGGTTTTTAGAGTGCTATTATGGATATACTAATGAAACGACCAAGGTCAAAAACATATATTTTTTATTACACATATAATGCAGTTTTACAACAAAAATTATTTTCTGAAAATAATCTCTTTTAAATGGCCACCACGTTTTTCTAAACATTCATGAAGTCGTGATTGAAAATTCTCTGAAACTCCTAGCAGCATGTCCTGGTTTATTGCTCTGATTTCTCGAGTAGTGTTGTCGTTTAATGCTTGTAGCGTTTGAGGTCTATTTTCGAAAACCCTAGCCTTCAAATATCCCCATAAGAGAAAATCAGGGCTGGTCAAATCTGGTGATCTCGGAGGCCAATTAAAATCGCCATATCGGGATATAAGTCGTCCAGGGAACATGTTTCTTAGAGCAGCCATGCAAATTCGCGCAGTATGGCTTGTTGTTCCATTTTGCTGGAACCATAAGACGTTATTTTCTACCCCCAGTCGTTGCAGTTCAGCACGTACCACGTCTGGGAGTGTTATATTCACGCCGAAACTGTCATTGAACCTCAATAACACACTCCGATCGGTGATATGCACTAACGCAAAAGCTGCGTTGATTGACTGGCCACGTACCCATGGCTACTAAACTGCATTACATGCGGAATATTTTAAGCGGTTGAATGTCCCCTCCACTTTACTCATATTCGGACAGTGGCGTCTCAAAAATCGTCAATACCCATTGCCCCACCCTGTACTATATTTACAAATTTTTGGAGAAAGCTCTGGAATTTACAAAATATTATAAGATTAAGAAATGAATTAATTGAATTAAAAAAAAATAGGTTTTACTTTAAAAGTACATTATCAAATGTAAATATACCCTCACCATACAAATTTTTGGTAATTCTACCAAACTTTTACAATTTAGTGTAAATATATGTAACTGTCCCTGTTTTGTTACTGTAAATGCTGTCATTTCACCATTTTTCTAAAAGGCAACTATTAGTTCCTAACAAACGTTTAATAAAGAGTTGGAAATTTTCTGAAAAAATTTAACTTAAACTCAGGATGTTACCGACTTTTTTGTTGACTTTTTTGACGACTCTATGTGGAAACTATGAAAGTTTCCCAGTTATCATATTGGAAAGCAATTGGACAGGGAGTCATAATATTTTGACACCCCATGCGCATTGAAACACTGGTCACGTTAGACACTGCAAAATCATAACCTAAAACCAAAATCTACAGAAATAGTTAAGATCAATAATATTTTCTTTTAAACAAAAAGAACGGAATATACTCTGTAGTTGAAATCAAGGAAAAAAATTGATTGCTCGTTACAGATGTCTATGGGACGTTACTAATATAATTATAAAATCAGGCTGTGGTTTTACTTTTTCCTTTTCAATTTCAAATTATTTTTTTTCTTTTTAGTGTCTTGTAAAACCTTGAGGAATGTTTATCCTGTTATTTTGTTCCTATATTTTTAACAAAACCAAAGGAAAATGGTTAAATAGGTGATTCAAAAAACAAAAGTAAACAAAATGTGAAAATTATAGGTTGTGATAATTTCCGAGTGGTCATAGCGTTCACAAGTATCGTAAATGAATGGATACCACCGTTTGGTAAATATTTCGAAACAGAAAAATATCAATTTGATTAACTTAATTCGCTTGTGTCGCCACAATTTGGGAGCGAGTGTCTTACCACAACTTCATAATTTTATCTAAAAATGTTTCGAAAAATACTCATTCCCGCGTGTCGAAAGTACATCGATACTGTGGTTTGCAAAATATTTCGAAATAAACAGTTCTTAAGTGTTTCTAGTACCTAAATTCGAAAATGTGTCGAAAAAGTTTAGAAATACATGTGTCTCGACACAATTTTACAATTTAAATCGAATATGTTTTGAAACGTTTCGCCGGCAAGAATTTGTGTCCAATTTGCGTCTAAATAAGCTACTTGGGAAGCCATACCCACACCCAAAAAGCGAATTATAAATGTTTAAAAAGAGCTAACAAAAAAAACGCGATTTAAATAATCAGCTTTCAAGTTCTGTCCAGAATTATTCGGTTAATTTGTCGTTTCAAATTTGAAACAGAAGTGCACTGTTTAATTAGCGCACTAGAAGTGTTATACATTTTCGGAGCATCATAACTAAATAATCTCTGAAACATGGCGGAGGAGTGGCGGGCTATTTGGAGCCTGCGTCGATGCTTGGTGGCTCTATCACGGACATACTCACTCCTCATTAACCTCTCACCAGGTACGAAGGTTGACCCGATGACAATAACTTTTTAATGAATGTAATAAACTGGACTAGATATCTTTTAGTTAACGTCAAGAAGAGGCGTCACATTATCAAATTTTCGTGCCACATATGAAAACCTCAGACACATATTTTGCACTTTTTGAAGGCTATAATCTTATGGTTATAAGCAAATGTCTAAAAACTTCTTTAAATGTTTTGTTTCCTTACTTTAAAAATAGAATGGAAATGTGACAGTAAACAGCTGACTGCAATTTTCTACACTGATTACTACCACCTTAAGAGTAGGTGAAAATTATTGTGGACTAATTTAGTCCTGCACTGATATCTCTGATGTAACAAGCACGTAATTTTGAAATAGTGCATAATAGAGGGACAACAATAAGTTAATAAAAGTTTAAAAAATAAACATTTATAGAAAATGTTATGTTAATAAGTTAATAATGGAACTGAGGGACCGACTAGGATAAAAGGGAGTGGCGGTATCATTACCAGCAAAGAAACAATAAAAAATAAGAAATCGAAAATAAAACCAATAATAAGGATTTCATTAGTAACGCATAGCAATACAGGGTGTCCGGTAAGTATATGGCATACTCTCGGGAGCGTATAGGGGAGGCCAAAATATCCCTAATTTGTCATAGAAAAAAAAAATCCTAAAGTGCCCCTTAACGGAGATACAGAGCCCCAAAGGGGTACTCAGCGATTTACTTTTTTGGCTCTAACTTTTGAACCGACTTGTATAATTTAATGAAATTTTAATATTTTATGTTGGCCATAAAGACTCATAAAACTATACTACAGTAGATGTTTGACATCGTCAGGAAAGTCAGAAACTGACTTGCACCACACTCGTTGAGCCAAATTTTTGACAGGTATATTTTATAGAGCTGAAAACTGATTTTTATATACTTTGGTCATTCCTCTTTAAAAAGGGTACTCTACATTTGTTTCGATAAAATTAGTCGTTTTCGAAAAAATTAAGTTTTTGTATAACACGTTATTAAAATAATTTTATCAGAATTCTATAGGTACACTAAAACACTAGTCGTTTTTATTTCGTTAACAATGTGTTATTGACAGGTAAAAGTTAAATCACAAAAAGTACCCAAAACTGAATCTTCTTGATACTTCAGAAATCACTTAAACAGAAAAATGTTTAAAATTTGAAAGCTCTGCTTCTTCTTGTTTACTTGAACAGATTTTCGAAGTGGGCGCCCTGTCCCCCTCTACATTTTCTTATCCGACGGACGTTTTGTTGTTGTACTTGAAACAACCATTCCAGGATTGTCTCGAATTTCGTTGCGATGGTGTGTTATTCTTTCTATCAGGTTTTCCCTGGTGTGAACTGGCGTCGAATATACAAGTCTTTTTAAATTTCCCCATAAGAAGAAATCTAATTTCGGGCGACCTCGGTGGCCATACAATAGGCCCAACTCGACCTATCCACCTATCATCAAAAGTATTTGATAAGTGCTGACGAACTAAATTGCTAAAATGGGGCGATGCACTGTCGTGCATAAACCACATCTGATTTCTAATTTCAAGAGCACATTTTCTAATAAACCGTTTAAGTTTTGTTGCAAGAATTGCAAATACATGGCACCATTTAATCTGTCTTCAATAAAGAACGGTCCAATCTTAAGCTACGATCAACCCTTTCAAAAGTTCTTGGGTGCGGTAAAAGTCGATTTGGAAATGTATCAGAATAAATTCTTCTTGCCTTCACATAATTGCCAAGTGCTTGTCCATAAATTAGACGCATGTTAGCATATTCGCTATAGGAATATTGCTTCATTACTTAATTCTTGTATAATCAGTCAGACAATTTTGAAAAGTGTTGTCAGTAACACATTGTTAGCGAAATAAAAACGACTGGTGTTTTATTGTAGTATTCTGATAAAATTATTTCAATAACGTATTATCCAAAAACTTAATTTTTTCGAAAACGGGTAATTTTATCGAAACAAGTGTAGAGTACCCTTTTTAAAGAGGAATGACCAAAGTATTTAAAAAATCAGTTTTCAGCCCTGTAAAATTATACCTGTCAAAAATTTTGCCCAACGTGTGGTGGCAAGTCCGTTTCTGACTTCCCTGGTGATGTCAAACATCTACTGTAGTATGGTTTTATGAGTCTTTATGGCCAACATAAAATATTAAAATTTCATTAAATTATACAAGTAGGTTCAAAAGCTAGAGCCAAAAAGGTAAATCGCTGACTACCCCTTTGGAGATCTGTATCTCCGTTAAGAGGCACTTTAGGAATTCTTTTTCTATGGCAAATTAGGGATATTTTGACCTCCCCTATACGCTCCCGAGAGTATGCTATATACTTACCGGACACCCTCTATAGATTCTAGATCTAGAGAAAACCCAAGATGTATTTGTTCTGTCTCTGTTCCCCATTTCCTACCACACGTCATATTAACTAGGGATGTAACGGGTACTCGGTCTACCCGGCCAAAACCGGGTACCCGGCCGGGAAGGCCGGATACCCGGTTTTGCCGGGTTCAGGTGTTACCCGGTCGGGTACCCGGTTTTTTTATTATGTTTTCTATTTTTGATAAAATAAAACATAAAAGTACTGAAACGTTGTATTTTTGTGATGATAAAAAATACATAAAAAACAGATTTTAAAAGGTTATAATAATAAACTTTGTTAAAACATTTAATAACTAAAATCAATTAATGGCAAATTGTGATGAAGATAAAGTAAAATTTCACCATTCTCAGAGGATAGTCGGTTTCGGGTTTCTTCATAAATATTACCCGCTTCTGAAAACAACCGTTCACTAAATATTGTTGAGGCAGGTGCTGAAAGAAACTTTTTAGCAAGCTTTGCTAGATTAGGAAATCTCTGCGAATTTATTTGCCACCACGAAAATGGGCTTGACTGTCTATCAATTAACGGCAACGCCAAATATGAACTTATTTCATCCTCCACGTCCTGTTGTATGTTTGGTGCTTTAGCAGATGATTTTTTATTTGTATCTCGCGTGTTTGCAATACTGGTAAACACATCCCAAACTGAGCGTTTATCTTCTCTAGGTCTTTTTGATGAGGATGGATTATCTGTATACAAACTAAGAGGAACATTGTCATCTGAATCTGAATTGGATGACAAATTAACTTCATTATTTTGGATTAACAAATTTGCTTCAAGGATATATTTTATTACTTTTTCCTTCAAATTATCTGTGTCAGTAAAAAATGCAACCAGATAATTATTGTTCGTGTCGATATTCGAAAACCTTCGACTTAATCCTTCCATAAGATTTTCTTGCATGGATCCTAAGCCTGGAACTTGTGTTTCTCTTAAAAACCTCTTTAGCGAAAAAACTGTAGGAATTACTTCCGATATAGTACAGTGTGTACTGCTGAAATGTTTAGTTGTTTGTTCAAATGGTTGTAGCAGCTCCAGCAACTTTTCTGCTATGACCCACTGATTAGAAGTAAAAGAAGATATTGCCAATAGTAATATTCCGCAAGACCGGGTACCCGGGACCGGGTACCCGGCCGGGTACCGGGTTTTGCCTGGTCTTAATTGACCGGGTAGCCGGTTTGGCCGGATCCTAAAAAGCGCTACCCGTTACATCCCTAATATTAACCTAATTATTTCATAAGTTAAGCTACTTCTACAAGACAAAAGACAACCAGTTAAATTTATCAAAATACCTATAATCAACGATACTATAATTAATCAATCGACATATCTCAAATAATTGCCACCTTAATTAATTTAAGAAAATAAAACATGTTTTCTACAAACGAAATTAATAAATAGTAAAAGTAAAGAAAAGCGCCGTAGAACTATGATTAGGAAATAGTTAAAATTCCAACAAAATACCCAAAAACCACCGGTTAGCATCTTCTCTTTAACTGGTCGGAGCCACCCAAAACATCCGCATCGTCATTATGTTGCTCTTTAGCACCTATTAGTATGGTAATTTCGTCAAAAAGGTGTCGAAACTGCTAATAGTTTGCTGAATGGGTATAATAACGGAAACCGCTAGTGCTGTTAATCAGACATTATTATGATAGGCGCTAAAGATAAAATTGGCTATAATCGATATAGGCAGGTGGAAAATTAATACGATGGTAGTTGTACAGAGGGCTTAATTTTACGCCTACATGTTTTTGTATATAGGGTTTTGCACAAGAGTAGAACATTGGTTATATCTCTTAAATAACCAAAATTTTCGAGAGACGGTCGGACACGGTACTTTATTCTAATTTTTCGCCATATTTTGACAGTGTCTTTTGATTTGATGATGCTAGCCTTTGACAGCAGCAATATCTTGATTGGTTTTTGAATAGCAAGGAGCTTGTTTGGGTGGTTAAAAGGGACAAGAAAAACTATGTATGATGGACGTATTACAAATGTTATGTGGAGTGAAAAAAAAACTAATGGATATGCTTTCAATATATAGGGTGTCAAGGAATGGATTTCCCTTTTCAAACTCGAATAACTTGGCAACCGTATACCGTAGGACCGGGTTAGCGGCGTTCGATAGTGGATCGATGCGGATTATTTAATAAAAATGAAGCGTTTGACAGGTATGCATCACGCGTTAATTATTGAGGCATACTTCACAGTGGTTCTCTGAGCCAATCTGAGAGATCGAAATTATGTAAACCTAAAATATGTAAATTTAGAACAGAAAAAACACCTTTTAAGGCCTATAAGACAAGTAAAATTAATCAAACACAAAATTGAGGGATATAAAATTTATAAAAAAAATAAATTCAAAAAGGACACTGAAAGTCTTCTTCATAGTCTTTAAAATTACTGTGTTGTGTGATAAACTTTAAAAATATCTTCAATTTTTCTAACGGTACTGGTTTGGCCCTTCCACACTCTACACAGGTCCTGGCGTAGGATGCCGTCATAAAAACTGCAACATTTTTTTTTTATAAATAGTAGCGCTACGTAGCACACAATATGGATATCAGTGACAAGCCTAAATGCCAACAGTCATTATTTCATTTAGCACCTTTAAGGGATAAAGCGTGATCAAGTTTTTTCGGGTCTAACAAACTTCATTGAAACTTTCGTGAATTTAGTATGTCATAAATATGTATCTTAAGTAAACATATAGCCCACAATACTTAGCTTAAGTTAGTTTTCTCAAAGATACTTACCTGTTAGGTGTATCCATAGGAAAAACTTGTAGTTAATTGCACAAACACATTTAATATCAATTATTACTAGGTAACGACTGCCTTCGGCCACGACATTCGAATAAAAGTGAGTTTTGACCTGCCCTCGGTCGGTCGGCTATGCGAACTTCGACTGAACCTTTATTGCTATGTATTACATGATTAATAAGGTCGCTTTTAATGCATCTTAAAGACGAATAGATCACTTAAGGTTTTTCACATTTCGATCTCCCAGAATGGCCCTAGGAACTACTGTGTGGCGCCAGCTTTGCAACCAAAAGGCGCGGGTTCGAATCCCGCTTCGACCATGGATATTTTGTGATTGTTGTTGGAAGGTGGTAGAGGACTTCTTCCTCGACCGAGGTGGTACCACCCCATACATCCCCCGAAAGGGCTGGTGAAATCCCTACGGATGTTTCCAGCTCTGGATGTGTGACGATTCCCCAGTACACCCACGATACATAGTGCTTAGACTTCGGTCTTCGAGGGCTGTCAGCAGATAAAAAAACACAGTTGCAAGACAAATATATTGTGCTCATTTTAATATTAGGCGTGTGGAGGACGCCCCAATTAAAAATTTGGTGAAATCGTGGGTGCGGAGGTTTAGAGAAACATCGTGAGCTGTAAATGTCTAAATGTGAAACCTTGTGGTCGTCCAAGGACTGCAACCGCTCCTGAGAATGCTGAGGCTGTCCGTGCCGCGATTATTCGAAATACAAGTGGATCAATTCGTTAAACATCACAAGCTTTGCAAATGCACAAATCATCTGTATACTAGGGTTCCTAACCGGCCTCCATTCCAGAGGACAGTCCTCTTTTTTGTCTTGCCGTCCTGTTTTCTCTGACTCAGAGGAAAAATTCTTCTTTTTAATACTCAGCTAAAGCTAAAGCAAATGCTGCAAATGTATATCTTAAATTTTAAGAACGTAAGAACAAAAAATCACAAAAAAATTTTGTTGAAGCAATAAATATTTTTTTCTACAAACGTGTTAAAAATGCATTTTTTAACACGCCGCAGACGCCTTAAAAATGTTACTTTATGGCACTAGTGTTAAAAGTACGTTATAGCACTAGTGTTAAAAGTACTACTATGGCAACTACGACGCCAACAATGGTTGTTAGATTTTTTGACAAATGTCAACTTCATAATTTTATATTATATCTACGATGCTACTTAAAACTATGTGTTTCGAATATGTTAAACTTTCTAAAAATTGTAATTGTATTTTTGTTTTTTATTGTCGTTTGTAGAAAAAATTTTGTATGATATTTGTGTTAAAAGTACTTTTAAGGCACTCATTTGAATTGCAGAATTCGCTTCGCTCATTCTGCAAACTTTCAAATTCGTGCCGTAAAATTATACTTTTAACACTTATATCATAAATAACTATTTTCTACAACTGTCAAAAAAAGTTGATTTTTTGACATTGATTTTAATGTGTAAAGTAGGACATTTCATAACCGTGCGTGAAATAGGTATTTCACGCATGGAGAAATGATATCATGCAGTGAAAACTAAAATACCTTTAGAAAGATTCTTTTAACTTCAGACGAGGTTTCTGTCAAAACAAGACGAGAAAAGCCTTAAAATAATATTAATAATTAATAAACTGCGATCTCATGCTTTAAAAATGCGTTTCACGCACTAGTTGCATAACAGTTATTTATGCAACAAGAGCATAAAATGGTACTTTTTTTACGCATGGGAAATTTGGCCTCTACGGACGGAGTGTTGGTGTTTAGGTATTTTTTTGAAATTTTTGGAAAATGGATCAAGGACCCAGTAGCTCAAAATGAATCAGATTTAAGGATTCAAATTTTGAGAGTATCCTTCAGGTTTGAAGAG
Organism: Philopedon plagiatum; assembly: GCA_963971165.1. Taxonomy (NCBI): domain Eukaryota; kingdom Metazoa; phylum Arthropoda; class Insecta; order Coleoptera; family Curculionidae; genus Philopedon; species Philopedon plagiatum. Next base: position 125,092,392 of record OZ020189.1, on the reverse strand, counting down.
GCCGAGAGTGATAATAGTGACAGAATGTACTGAAAATTTTGCCATAGAGAGCGATCAAGATCAAAATCAAGAGTCTGAAATTGAAGGTAAAAAAATATTATTGTGTAGCCGTGTATGCTTTGTTGCAGGTGATGAAAATGAATGAAGATGGTGAAGAGACTGAGAGAGAAGAAAGTGAGAAGGAAGAAAGGCAAGAGAGTGAAAGAAAATAAAGGGCTATTAGTGTTGGCGCAACCAATTCAGTGTGTTAGTACTTAAAAGTTAATAATATCGAGAATAATACCGATTCATATTCTTCCACCTGGAAAACGACTTTTCCAACAAAACATATAATATGCTTACTAAAAGACCTTTATTATCATTATTATTAATATTATATAACACATAGTTTACCGAAATTTTAGGTACATCTGTAATTCACTTGATTGATATGGCAAGCCGCTATTGCAAAAGATGTACACTTAAACCAAAAAATTGTTAAAACATGGAGAGAAATTTAGGGCAGTTCTTTCAAAAATTTAGTAATTTAGGAGGTATGAGCTATATTTTATTCCTTTGAGAAACCCTGTATACACAATTACTTATACGCCAGATTTAGTAAAAAAATTAAAATTGGGTTGTTAATAATTACCACGCAAATTATAGTACCTATAATAATTAATGAGCGTGTAATGTTGGCAATTACTTGTGAAGATTAAGGGGGCAGACCTAGTTAGAGTTTTGAAAAAATCGATTTATTTTTTTTGCATTTTCTAAAAGTAGAATATTTCGAAAGTATTCTCTGAAAATTTCTGACAAATCGGACTATTATTTATAGAGATACATAATTTTTAATGGAGCCGACTCTAATGCCTCATATGTCAAATTTGACAGCAGACGTATCGGTTGACCCTTGCTCGATGATAGCTAAAAATCACTGCTGATGCAGCTACTAAAGCATTGTATGGTCCTGGAATTGACGATTCAGTGTTCAAAATAAATTCAGTTCTACAATAAATTTTTTATCTGCATGCAAATCGTACTCAAAACTTTAAACGCGTTTTTCTCGAAACCATGTTTTCGAAGTCGGTGATCACTGTAACTTGAGAACGGCTTTCACGATTAGTTTGAAATTTTTGTCACTTCTTCTATATATAATTGTCCTCCGGATGGACGAAGGATTTTTTTGGACGATTATATTTTTTTTTATAGCCGAAAATGTGAGTAAAATTTTGGTCGTATAAACAATTTTGAATTTCAACATCTGCCATTTTTCGACAACTCAAAATTTTTCAAATCCCTTCGTCCATCCGGAGCACTATGTCATTAACTAATGATCCCTTTTTGTTTTTTTGCTTTAAGATGATCTACTGACGAGCTGCAGTGATCACGGCAAAACCCTTTTTTTTTTGGACCCCTCGCAAATTTGCTGTATCCCACGTATTTCTCCATATTTAGTCTTGAATAATTTATGATATTTTCTTCAAATACATATCTTCCAACCGGAGCACTATGTCATTAACTAATGATCCCTTTTTGTTTTTTTGCTTTAAGATGATCTACTGACGAGCTGCAGTGATCACGGCAAAACCTTTTTTTTTTTGGACCCCTCGCCAATTTGCTGTATCCCACGTATTTCTCCATATTTAGTCTTGAATAATTTATGATATTTTCTTCAAGTACATATCTTCCATGTGGAAAAACATTTGTCATTAATTATTTTAAGGTGCGGCCAAAAAAAATCCTAAATAAAGAGCTTTTTTGGACGTTCCAAGGTCTGCCCCCTTAAGTTTATGACAGGATCCGAAGATGAGTGGAGTAATTCTCTGAATAAGTTATAGCCAATACTCTCAAGTTAAAATGCTATCCTCTATGTAAAACCGCTTAAGAGTTTTTTTTTTTAATTTACAGTAATTTTTATTTATTTAAATTTCTTGTTCGATATCATGTAACAAATGAAGTGCGAACGGATGTTAAAATTTTGTTGAAATTGTGGTATAGGTATCGTTTTATTAAATTAAAAAACAAAATTTATACTCACAAGTAAAGCCTTTAAAAGAGCACTTTACTTGTATTGTAATTACCTAGAGCACAAAATTGATAAAATAATACCAATATTTCGAACCCAAACACAAAATAGATTGGGGTTCGCTTTTCATTTGCATATTTTAACTTGCCGCAAAACCTCGTCTATGTGGTTCTCCGTTTTAAATTTTCTATGGTATGCTTGATCATTTTGTTATTGATACTTTTTATTTTTATTGCCTCAAACCCAAGTAATGGAATCATTACTACATACTGCGAAATCAACAATAACAATGTTTACTTATCGAAAAGTGTAAGTTTACTCAGGTTTAGTGGCAGTTCTTTATAGCATAAATTGGTTGAAGAGATCATTACAAACCCAAAAATTTAATTTTGAAGGAAATTACTAGGATAATTTAAGAAAAAAATTGTTGCTTTTCGGTATAATTTATTCAAATTTAAAAAACTGCCATTTGCGCGCGTCTACAAGTGACGTCAGATATTGTCAAAGCACGCATCGATGTTTCGTGGTGTTCTCAAATTCAATCCTCTTTATCTTTTGGCTCGGACTTTTTAACCGCTATGTAATCAATCGTATTGTTTACAATAATTGGTCATCTGCCTGTCAAAAATTAAGGAACAAAGGGAGTATTTCAGAACGGCTTTGAGTGTACATACAGGGTGTTATGAAATTCACTGAATATATTTGAATGGGTGACTCCTGGAGTAGTCTACAGACATACCCAATACTTTTTCCCTCAATCGTAAGCTTTTTTTATTTTAAAAAATCCCCAAATACCGACCCTTATACGACGCTTCTAAAGAGCCTGACGTCATAGGCTCTAATATTATAAAGAAGAAACAAATGATCCAGCCGGGGCATTGCCAAACTTAAATATTATCGTGACATCTTATTATTTTATCAGTCTTAGTGAAAACCGAAAATAATCCAAAGTGTTTTTAGTTCCAAAAACGCATTTCACTAAAAATGTGTATTTTAATTTAATAGCAATTTCTTTACCTAATATGGGAAAATATGAACCACACACACACTCGTGAAATTAAGTTGAGATTGTAAGCAAAACGAAACAGGCTATGTTATACCGTTATCACAAAGAATTATTACTTACCTATTACCTACTTCGATTAATAAAATTACTGATTGGAAAACCTTTAGAAATGAATCGGAAAATAAAATAATTCTAAAAATCCAATTAAAAACGAAAGAACAATTAGAAGTAGCAGCTGAAAAGTTCAACAACATCATACAAAAAATAGCCTGGGACAACACAAAGGCATATAGGTACTCAAAAAACAATAGGAAACAACCATCCAATCGAAATAAGAGAACTTGTCAAAGAAAAGAGAAGAGCCAGAAAGGAGATGGCAACACCCTAGGAATCCATCTGACAAAAATATTCTTAACAACAAAACTCAACAATTTAAACGAGAAATACAAAAACTTAAAGAAGAATCTGTAAACAGCTACCTAAAGAAATTATCAGCTGATGAAGAAAAGGATTTCTCCTTGTGGAAGGCAACGAACTCAAAAGGGCAATCACCCAAATGTCACCTATCAAACTAAGGGATGGTCTTGGGCAAGAGATAATAAAGAAAAGGCTGAAGCTTTTGCAGAACATCAGAGTGTGTGAATATCCAAGAGAATGAAATAGCACTAGTCACTCCTAAAGAAGTAGCGAATGAAATCAAATTCACGCAAAAATTTAACTTTTTTTCGCAAGATATAACATATTTTGTTTCTTCGCCAAAACATTCCTAGTAGGATCACTATTAAAAACCCTCAACTTGGCATGGGTTCCGTAAGTAGAAACAGAGATATACAACTTCAAAATTTCTAGATCCTCCCTTGATTGTATTTGCCCGTTTATAAAATCGACGCCTATGGAATGTAATCGAGCTGGCGCGCCTTTAGTCATACCATACTAAAGCTGGGTTAAAGGCTAAACAGGAATTGTTGAATAAAAAGTAAGACAAGACAATAAAACCTTTTTAAGGGAAACAGAGGAAAATTTCAAATACGCAATTGAAAAGAAATTTAATGTTTAATTACAAATACATTGTTTTATGCTAGTTTAAAATATAAAATAACTAGTATATTAAGGAGACTACAAATATTTATTACGTCCATCTATTTTTATATAAATGCAACTTCTTCAGTCAAGGCGTACAAGAATGTTAACAGCCGTATAAGGTTTCTTAGCAATTTGCTTTCATGTAATAGATATATCATATTTTTATGGGCTGACTTGTACATATTTATTTGTTTTAACTAAGAGTGAGTACAGCCTACTTGTGTAGTATACACTAGATGAATTTAGCTTCCGTTTGTTTAATACTGTTAATTTATAATCCTGGGAGGAGACATGTTAGTTATATCAGGATTAAAGCGGAGTAAGAATCAGGATTTTAGTTGGGGGGCATAAGGAGATCGCACTTCATGCTGTTTGATGCATAAGTGTTACTCGAGTTTGTTGTTTTTATTATTAAGCGACTTCACAAAAGGAGGTTATCAGTTCCACCCGTATGTATGTTTTTTTTTAAATATCTTTTATATACAGTGTGGCGCAAAATGAACGATATAGTTTAAATGCTTTATAACTTTTTTATTTCTAATTTAATTATTATTTTTATTATTTTGAAATACAGTATATAAATGAGAAATATTATTGAATTACGTCTCGTAAGTGACGACCATTTTCTGCTTCGCAAAGTCGTGCTCTTTCCAATACATTTTCCATGACTTGTCGCAAAATTTCAGTTGTTATAGCACGGATTTCATTGCGAATATTCGTTTTCAGTTGAGGGGTGGTCGCTGGCTTATTGACGTACACTCTCTCTTTCAAATAGCCCCAAAGAGAACAGTCGGGAGCAGTTAAATCCGGCGAACGCGGGGGCCAATTAAATTCGCTCCTGAGCGAAATAATGTGTTCGCCGAAGATCTCCTGTAAAAGGGGCATTGTGTCCCTTGCAGTATGGGCTGTTGCCCATCTTGTTGAAACCACATTTGTGGATAATTTGCCACAGCTGGCCTCAAAAAATTTTCCAACATGGTACAGTATTAAACCGCATTGATAGAAACAGCAGCACCGGCTGCATTTTCAAAATAATACGGAGTAATGATCCTTTCGGACGATACTCCGCACCAAACAGTACACTTAAGTGGCTGATGAACTGCTCTTGGATTTTCCGTAGCCCATATCCTGCTGTTTTGTTTGTTAACAAAGCCGTTTAAATGGCGATTTTCTTCTGCATTTTGCTAGAACGCAATGGAGTAATCAAGACGTTGCTGGTAGTCTGCTTGCACAAACTGGATTTTGTATGGGAACATGTGCAATGTGGCCAAAATCCTCTGAATGGACATTCGCGATAGCCCAAGTTGTACCGACCTTCTTCTTGTTGATGTTTCTGGACTTTCTTCGATACTCTCTCATACACGTTGAATATTTCCCTCTGTGTGTGCCTTTCGTCGTCTTCCGATACCAGGGAGGTTTCTTACTGTACCTTGTTGCTGAAAATTTAAATCCAAACGATTTATTGTTGTGCCAGTTCGCACATGAAAATATCGGCGATATGCACGCTGCGTCAAAACAATTCATTGATTCTTTGCAAAATAAAATTCAATGATTTTTGTTCATTGTTCTATTGTGTATTGTTCCATTTTAAATTCTCCAAGTCTTCTTCACAAAATTCTGAAACGAAATGAAAAAAAAAGTTAGAAATAAAAAGTTATAAAGCATTCAAACCATAACGTTCATTTTGCGCCACCTTCTATCTGTATAAGCACTATGCACACTAAACACTGACGCCACAAATATAAAACTGAACAAGACTCTTTTATTAATTAAAATATTTGGCTTGTGTGACAGGGATATGATTGCCTGACGTCCCGATATTATCGGGACGGTCCCGATTTCAAAGGGTATGTCCCTCGTCCCTACACACTTCAAATCGGCGATTTGTCTCGATTTTTAAAATTAGTTTTAGTTTAAGTGGTACTGACTGTTCGTAGTTTAAGATGTATGGTTTTTAAAGCATAATAATATACTATATTTTTTACGTTTAAATTTTATAAAAAGTTTATATTTTGGCTTAATGTATGCGTTTCTGTTCATTTGTTAAATAAATATTATTTCATTTGTTATTATTCATATATTAAAAAATAGCATCCCGATTTACCCAAGTCCCAATTTCTAAGCAGCTTTTAAACGCTTTTCCGATTTTGAAGATGTTGGATCTGGCAACCCTAAGTCAGGGATGACCAATTAAAGCCAATACTTTTAAAATAACAGTATACTTATTCAAAGAATAATTATATTGCATAAAAAGTGTTCAGCTCACCACTTTGCCTTTAATTTATGCCCTTTGGCGTCTGGCTTAGACTTCAAGCGATTCTTTCCTAACATGTGTTTTTCTAAGAACAAATTTAATGCCCTTCGCCTTTCTTTACCCATAATCATAAATAACGGCACAATATATCAATACTACCATAAAGACTGCAACGAATAGTGTTTAAAAGATGAAAAGACAACCGTGGTTTGTTAACAGAAATTTAAAAATGCTTGCAATTTGGAATTTATAAAGATTAGCTTTGTTTTAGATTATAATAATGAGAAATAATAAATTTTTGTTTTTTTTTACTGATTTTTATGACCACATTTTCCATGGCACGAGCTAAAGCCTAATGATGTCGCCCCCCTTGGTTTGGCACCCGAGGCGGACCGCCCCCCCTTGCTACGCTGCTGCTCCCGACCTCACCCCACTGGACTTTTTTGTAGGGATACCTCAAAAGTAAAGTTTATGTTGATAGACCTATTACTTTGCAAGAGTTAAATCAAAAAATACGGGAAGAAATTAATGGAATACCGTAAAATGGGGTGAATAGGGTCAATTTTCAACTTTAAACCTCGATAACTTTGAAACCGTTGTTCGGAAAAATTTGGACATAGGTTACTATTATGAGTCCCTACAAGAAAACTACCAGATAAGTTTTAAGAAATTCAGTAGGAGTCAGCATATATATATTTTTTTATGCCCTGACCCTATTCACCCCAAAGTCAGGGTTAATAGGGTCACCCATTAAAAATTAATCTAAAATACGATTAAACCGCTACTGGGTTAAGAAGGTTCTGCTAAACTGTTTTAAAAAGACAATTTTTGGCTTTTTTTGCAAACATAGGTAACAAAAGTTATATATTAAACTTTACATAATATATTTATCTTGTCTGCTAAAAAAGCCAAAAATATGATTGTAAAAAATAGGTTAAATAGGTAAATAAAGTACAAATTGGTTTCTAAACGTACCTATCTTACGAATCAAGTGTGTTACAATACAGTAATGGCCAATAAACTATATCAAATTTTCGCCCAAAAAAAATCGGTTTAACACAAACACCAGGTAACATAATAAAACACTAATTATATAACTTTGTTGCTGGGACACTTACCTTTAAGTTACACAAACACAAAAAGCTTTGTCCGTTAATTTTAACAAAAAGACGGGACACGTTTACGGGATAACTTTTTTGCCGCTAAATATTACGAATATTATCGTGGCTAACATGCCGCTACAGGTTGTTTAACAGCACACATAAATATCACGTCCGGTGTTGGCAAGTGTCAACATGTAAAAGCCATGGTCGAAAATCGGCATCATTCGCGCATTTTATTTTTAAACTGGATTTAGGTAACGAACACACTTTTGACCCTATTCACCCCCGAGACCCTATTCACCCCATTTTACGGTACCACCTGAGATGTGTTTAGCAGTTTTTGACCACATAAAGATGGCATTGCAAGCGTGCTTTGACCGAAATAGAAGGCATCTCGACAATATAATTTTTAAAACATAAAATCTGCATATATTTTCCGTAGTTTTGCCTTAATCAATCCTGTTGAAAATGTAAAACTTCAAGAAAATTTTTAATTTCCCTTCAAAAGGGGAAATTCATTCGTGGATACCTTGTAATAATTAAATGTTCAGTAGAATGGATCGCTCTCATATATTTTTCCATTTAGTGTATCTATAAATTTGGATCATCGCTCCAACTAAACTATTTTTTAATTACATAAATAGAACCACTATATTTTATACGCAGTAAGCAAGCTACTAGTTTCTATCGTGATAACGTTTCATTTGACTTAGAGAATTTATATGAAATATTGCATCTCAGCAGTCTGAACGTAGATTGATTTAGTTCATGTTATATTAATTATATTGCATTATATCACGAACACAATCCTATTTATTTAGGAATATGTTTATGTATGTTTCATTTGAAAATCAAAGAGTTTTAGATGTAAAATGGCGATGGCGCAATGCATTTTTTTCGAACATTCTTTAATTAATTTTAGAGAGTATGCGGAAGCGATAAAATCTTATAAACTACAGAACCAACAGGTAGCAAAGGGCAAAGAAATATCAACAAGAAATAAACTGAGTAATTTTCTAGAACTAATAGACAGTATAAATATATAGAAGAAATATGGGAACTCTTCGAAAGGATTATATGGGAAGCAGCACGGAAAACATGTGTCACAAGCAAGCAGCGCGGTAACAAAAAGGAAACAGCCTCGTGGACAGAGAAAATCAAAAGACAAGTAAGAATAAAATAGAAGTATTGGCAAGAATACTTAGGAGACAAAACTCAACAGAGTCATTATGAAACAACAAAGATTAAGAGTAAAGAACATGGTACTAGAGTCGAAAAAGAAAGTTGAGAGGAGTTCGGAGATAAACTAGGAAAAAACAGCAAATAAAATCAAAAATTGTTTTACAGGGTATTGAAAAGTCTGAAAGGAAACACGAAGGTAGATTCCATAGCAATTAAAAGTGAGAAAGGCGGCATACTTTCTGATGAATGTGAAATTATGGAAAAGGTATTTCCGGGAACTACTTAGTGCGGAATCAGAACCAGACAAATAAAATATACAAATGGAAGAACAAGAACAAAGAAAGAAAAGGAGAGTGAAGCAGATAACATAAGAAAAGAAGAACTAACAGAAACAATAAAGCACTTAAAAATCGAAAAGCACCAGGAAATTATAAAATCACAACGGAAATGATAAAATACATAGATGAAAGAGGAATAGACATTTTTCTAGAAATGTTCAACAAAATTTGGAAAGAAGAAAGAATACCAACTGACTGGGAAATGGGATTAATATTGCCAATTTAAAGAAGGGAGACAATAAAAACTGCAACAACTTCAGAGACATCAACCTGCTGATCACGCTAATGAAAATATTTTAAAAAATAGTAGAAAAAAATTTAAGGAAAAAAATAGAAACAACCTTATCAGAAGTGCAAGGTGAATTTCGGAAAAATAGATGCACCCAAGACCATGTTTTTGCAGTTAAAGAAGATGTAAGAAAACACTATCGAGAACCTATTTAGCATTTATTGATATGGAAAAAGATGTTGATAAAATACCAGGATTGAAACTATGGGAATGCCTCAGAAAAAGGAATAGTAACACCAAGCTGACCAGAATAATAAAATGCCTGCACAAAAGAACTAATTGTGTAATAAGTAAAAATATGAAATCAGAACCCTTTATTACAAAAAAGGGCACTAGACAGGGAGGCAGCTTAAGCCCACTCCTGTTTATCATCGTCATGGATAAAATAAACAAAGAACAAAACTCTTGTGTGTTGAATACCGAAATATGGAAAGAATGAACATATCGGAATGTGCCTTCACAGATGATATAGCAATTATAGCACCAAACGAAACAGACCAACAAAAAAACATGAATTTCTGGTATGAGGTAATAAGCGATAATGGAAAGAAAATGAACATAGTTAAAACTAAAGTTATGGCAGTACCAGAACAAAGGAGGAAAAGAACAAACAAGAATAAATGGAGAACTAACAGGGCAGTCACTCTTGATGAGAAAGGAAATCAAGACGCAGAACTAACTGCACGGTTTGACAAAGCAAATAAGGTCTATTATGCTCTGAGTAAAATACTAATAAATAAAAAAGAAACAACAAGGCAAACAAAAATGAAGATCTACAAATTAATCTATAGACTCACCTTTACGTATGGGTGTGAAACATGGGTACTATCTGAAAAATAAAAGAGCAAAAATAGAGCAGCAGAAATGAAATACCTGAGAAGAGTGAGAGGAGTGACCAGAATGTACAAAATTAGTAGCCGACGGTATAAGGAAAGATCCGGATATTATTTCCGTACTGGAATAGGTTGATCAGAGACAACTAGGATAACTAAACGATTCAGTGCCGGTCAAAAAAAATCTGGAAATACAAAACATAAGGAGAAAGGAAACGAGAAAGACCAAGGGAAACCTGGGACAACATAATGGGGAGAATCTTGAAAAAGAAGAAAGGAAGCAAAACAGATGGCGCAGAACAAAAAAGCGTGGTAGGAATTTATAAAGGACTAAACACAATGTATAAGTGAAAAACCATACCCTTACACCCTATGGGTAGAAAGGGTCGTTGATTATATTTAAATAATTTTAAGTGTTGTCATTGGATTTATGTAGGTAGTCTCTCAGACAATATAGAACAAATGTTTTTAAAAGTTAGTTAACTCAAAAATTAAAAATTAATTGAAGAAATAATAACTACGAACGAAAAATTGAAAATGTTTGCAATTATACTATAGTAAATTCAATAATTAATATCGATATGGATATACATAGGTACATACTTACAAGATATGTGTATGAAAAAAATAACTGAACTACAGAATGGAGAAGAGGAGAAGAATAAAAGATAAAAAATAAACGATAATCCAATTTTTTAAATAATCGAGACCTGCGATTTCGAGTAATTTGAAAAGAGAGAAAAATAATTTTAACTAGCCAACAGTGCAAATTCAAACAACGATAGCGTCACTGGATTGAACTACTAGTGATGGGTCCTTCGTGAACATGCCGTTCAATGTAAGCAGTACACTCAGGTGTGCTAAACAAAAGACTCCTTTTTTAGAGAGATTCCGTAACTAACGATTAGAGAGTGTGCCGTTGTGCCATGAAGACCTATTTTAGAGAACATTTTATTCAGTTGCCTTAAAAAATAAGGCAACACGAACCTAAAGTGTCATTGCAACGTGATATCGTTCATTTGAACGAACGCCACTAAACGACTTTTTAAAGTGTGCTGGCGTACTTAAGATAAACGAATAACTCATCATTATAAACTACCATGTTGTTAATAACGTGATTTTGGCCTGTTAACAATCCAAAAATATCTGACACAAATTAATATCCGGACCAAGATATTTCATTGAAATCTGGCGAGGACCAAGTCCTCAGATTATTGAAAAAAATTAAGACCAAAGATGACTTCCGGCATTAATCAGATACCTGCTTTCATCATTTGAGACTCCGCTTATTTATTGGCTAAACCACTTTGTTTCATATTTAATCTCTTTCTTAAAACTTATATTTTTTCCAGACGCATGGAAGGCAGCTTGGATATGCCATATACTTAAATCAGGTGCTTCTAATCTTATAGCTAACTGCCTCCAAATACCAATACTCCCGAATTTTGCACAGGTCTTCGAGATGTCCATGTATGAACACATCTTTTATCAAATCAAAAATTTAATTTTAGCGGAGCAATGGTTTACAGTGGCCAACTTAGCTTGTTCATATACCAAGCTGAGTGACATTTTTACGTACCTAGCAAAATTTGGTCCATTTGTCCTCTTTTAAACCCGGTCCGCGGACATACTGTAACTCAACTATATGCCCGAAAGGATAAAAAATGTGCTTTGAGTTCAATAAATCAAGAAAGTTATTCATTTTTTAAAGTTACACGCTGTAAGAATATTTAACACAGACGTTTTCATAGATTCAGAAAACAATACTGGTTGAAATGAGTCCATTAATATTGCTCTGTTTTGTTATGCCCCTAAAGCATTCTTAGGTTTTTAGATGTTTATCTGTTTCAAGTTACAACATAAAGGAAGCGTCATATTTTTACTATCTCCTACGGCTAGTCCTACAAGCACATGCATAATATAATAGGTTCGATCCATTTTCGTTGCACCTCATTGTCCGATTAAATAGAAACACAGCATTGCACAATAAAATTCCATCATCAAATATGCATAATGGGATTAAAAAATATGTTGAACCAGACCGTTAACAATGAGAACACGGTTCCATTATAAATGCAATTACAAAAACTGTAACATTATAACATTACAACAAAATTATTAGCACCAGCATAATTCCCAATGCACTTTTTCAAGACACCCACGACTTGAATGCCTCAGGCAGCGTAAACGACAAAAAAGCAGCAAAATTTCTATTGTTTTATATTTATTTTGATATTTACCGGCGCAAAAAGACCTTGGCATACATTTCCGACATCCAAAGAACCAAACCAATTTAGTAACGGCTTGTCGGTGCATTTTTTTTAACAAATCGTAATATTGTAATGGCGCCAAGTTGTATGTTGGGCTCTTTCATTTTAACGATTCTAGTTTTCACATACGTCGCTATAATTAAGTGTTTTGAATGTTTCACTTTTCTCATTATTTATTTCTGTTATGAGGTCATAAAGTTATATTCAACGTTGGTGTAGAAGAAAAATAAAAACTTAATTGTGTATCACTGGAATAAAAAAAGAAATGTCAGAACTCTTAAAATTGTCATTTCTTACATAAGTTTATTTTATATAATGTACTTTAAAATATATATACAGGGTGTTTCCTAAGTAATTTAAAATATTTCAAGTAGCTATTCCCCAGGTCTTTTTATGAAGAAAACTTTATATTAGTATATGTCAAAGCATAGCATAGCTATATATACGGGGCGCCGAAATTTTATTTTTCGGGTTTTTAAAATTATCTTTAAAACGTTTTCTTTTTATCAAACTTTAAACTATTACACTGCTTATTAGAGGGAATGTTTTAGTGTAAACAAAAATTTAATCGCTCCACCAGGGCGTGCGTGTAGACAATGAAAAATATATATATTTTTTTAAATATGCACGCCACTGGTATTTTTAATTTTGTGAGTATTTTTTGTAATCTTCATTCAATACCTGACGTAAGATGTCTCTTAGCGTTTTTTTCAGTAGCAGCTTAGTTAAGGAGAAAAATACCAATTTATTAAAAAAAAACGCAAAATTGATTTCCCGATTACATAAGTTGTTTTCAAAATTAATAACATGGTGGAACCTTAATCAGCAATTATTAAAATGCTATCACTAAATCGAATGCTGAAAATGACCGCCATTGGCCATGATGCAAGCTTCTACTCGTCGCCTAATTGATCCCCTAACCCCCCTAAGAACTTCGGGGGTGTTACGAATATTACAAGACTATATTATTCGATTCTGCAGCTCTGCTACAGTCGCAATTAGAGTAGCGTATACTAGCTGCCTCAGATGACCCCAAAAATAAAAATTTAATGGATTTAAGTGTGGTGACCGAGGTGGCCAAGGTGGCGGACCCCCTCGCCCGATCCATCGATCTGGAAATGCATTATTGAGGTACCATTAGAGCAAAATGAGGAGGTGCCCCATCATGCACAAACCGAAAGGAACATCTCGTTCTTAAAGGTAAATCTTCTAGGAGTTCAGGTAGCACATTAATAATAAAATGGAGATAGGAATCACTGTTCAATTCATTTGGAAGAAAATATAAAGAATCAAATGGTCCAGTAATATTCCGATATGGCATGCGGATTTTCCTGCGCCCAAATATGGTTGTTGTGGAAGTTAGTAATACAATCTCTTAGGAAATTTGACTCGTCCGTGAATAGAATATAGCCAAGAAGTTTGTAACATTTAAATGTCTTTCCTCAAGCCACTGACACCAATCTAGTCCAAGTGGAAAATCACATGGCAAAAGAGCTTGAACACGCTGAACATGGTAAGGGTATAGCTGGTTTACCCTCAAAATGGTACATACTGTTTTAGCACTGACGTGAACGTCGCCAGCAATTTTTCTTGTACTAGTACTTCTTCTACTACATGAAGAATGTGCTCCTCTAGTTCGGAGCAGTGGCGGTTGGTGAAATTGTATATCGGTTGGTGAAGTTGTATATCTCTGTTCCTACTTACAGGAACCGCACCAAATTTAGGGGTTTTAATAGTGAGCCCACTGGAAATGTTTTGGTAAAGAAAAAAATCATTTTGTAATTTGCGAAAAATGTTGAATTTTTGCATTGCTTCCACTTGGAAAAAAATGAACACGTTTAGGTATGTTATTTATTATTTTTTCTAAACAAATTTTACATCATTTTATCGACAATTTTTAAATTTTAAGAGAAAAAAATGTGTTTGTAGAAAGTTATAGTCATTTGAATTTTTTGAAACCTAAAATATAATTTCAAAAAAAATTCAAATGGCTATAACTTTCTACTAACACATTTTTTTCTCTTAAAATTTAAAAATTGTGGACAAAATGATGTAAAATTTGTTTACAAAAAATAATAAATAACATACTTAAACGTGTTCATTTTTTTCTAAAAATTCAACTTTTTTCGCAAATTACAAAATGTTTTTTTTTCTTTACCAAAACATTCCCAGTGAGCTCACTATTAAAACCTCTAAATTTGGTGCGGTTCCTGTAAGTAGGAACAGAGATATACAACTTTGAAATTTCACCGCACGCCCATGCTTCTTGCACTTATTTATAGGGTCGAAACATACTTAATGACTTGTTTATCTTGGTTTTGACAAAAATGTCAGTTAGTGAGTGTTGGCATTAATATGACTAAATAATTCTTGGAATTTAATAACGTGCCGAATTTTCATTACCGATTGAAAAAACTATCCAATTTTAAGGGGATGCTGCACCATACTTTGTTTCCTATTCAACCTGTGACGTATGACTAAGGTGAGAACCAGCACCTGAATGTCATATGCCACTTTGTTCCACCTATTTTTAGATGAGTTGGCCATGGCAGAACAAACGAAGGCTGGAGGGCGGCGTTTTTCATTTGTTTGCTAATGAAAAATTCGTTTTCGGCACGACCTAGACCCATGTGATATATTTGCAGCATCTGGTGTATTTTGGGTAATTTAGGCTTACAAATGGTTTTCAATTTGAAAGATCGATTGTCTAAAACATTTGTTAAATGCGCACGAATTATAAAAGAACGAAGGGGGAAATATGATGTAGAGAAAGAGGAAAGTTTAAAGATAAAAAATTAATTAAAAAGAACAAGCGTGTGCGCACAATGTAAAGGGGCATTGGTTATATTTCGAGACGTCTTTACCCGTCAAAGGACGTGGCGCTAATTTAATTTTAGCATTATTAATTTCATCCTGTGACGTTTTCTTATAAAAGCAAACCGATGCAAGATAAAAATACTCTGTAGTCAGAAATTAATATTAATCATATTTTAACTAAGTAGGTAGGTAAGTAGGTAGTATTTTTTTTTCTTGAACCATAGCTAAAATAAAGGCAGTTGTAGCCTGTCTTAATCTTGAGCAGCATACCATATAAATTAGTCTTCTTTCTGTCTAAAAACCGGCTTTCCGGGAAACAATACACAGGGTGCTGTGAAAGTTGTAGACTATTTCTGTTATTACAGATTTCCCGACAAAATTTATTCGTGGTACCTAGAACTCCATTTATTTAAATTTCAAAAATACATATTTAAATGAAGTGGAATAGGCTTCGTTTACCACATGAGAATTTATTGGGTTAGGTTTGTTAGGTGCAAATAAGAGATAATATCCGATGTCAGTTGGCACTCGGTACTCGGCCAAGAGCCCATAGAGAATTTTCTAGTCCGGGCAAGGCAAAAAATATGTAATAATATAACACCTATGTGTGCATAAAGTGTCAGTGCGCCGCATGTAGGTATATAGGTTAAAGAATTCAGGGGGCAAGTGCCCCCCTTGCCCCCCTCTATGGGCACCCATGTACTCGCACTAATTATATTTTATTTCAACATATATTATAAGTTTAAAAAAAAGCAGTTCCATAATAAATACCACAAATTATTGACACACCTAAATACATATACATACAGGGTGTACAAACAGTCTTAGTATGGGCAAATATTTTTGCTATTAGTAAAGATTGAGACATCAAAAGTTAGGTGTACCTTATTGGTTAATAAATCTACTTTTCATCTTATTTAACTTTTTTAACCCCCTTGGGGGGCGACGCTAGGGAGTTTACGTCATAGATTTAAAATGCAACCCTATGCCGTGTGGTACCTCATTTTAAAGGTCTTCAAAAAGAGAAACATTATAACGCAAACCCGAGGTCTGTGTCTTAATTCGTGTTTAAATGGCAAGCCTATAAAAATTAAAAATCGTGGAAAAAAAGTAAAACATACAGTGTAACCTCTATAATCCATTAACAATTTAATCCGGACATCCAATAATCCGGACACCCATTTTCAAAAGTCATAATCCGGACACATCTCTTTAATCCGGACAGTCGCGTGGCTTCGTGATTTTTTCGCCCTTAAATTAAGGACGTGGTCGCAGCAAAGAAGATAAAACTGCTTTCTTTTGATCTAGATGCGTGTTTTTTTTATCTTCATACAACCTACGAAGGCAGCAAGCCTAAGTACTAACGTACCGTGGGTTATATATCGTAAAGCTTACTCACAAACCCAGTGCTAGAAACATCCGTAGGGGGTTCACCCAATAACTACTTGAATACAAGGACACAATGCTTATGACTTAACGTTATGTGACGTCATCACCCGAAGTCATTACATATACGGATATCTATGCAACAACTCCTAATCTATGGCCATACGCAAAAACTCCTTTCAGGTCCAGCCGCCCGACCCGAATTCGATTGACAAAAATTTGGACCGATCCGGATCACTTTCCGACACATTTCATCTCTTTCTACTACCCTTCCTGATTCAATTACGTATTCCTCTAACTTAATGTTTGTAACCTGATCCGGATCGATTAGATTTTGTCAATCGAATACGCTTTACGTCCAGCATAGTCAGCTGTGCGTCCAGACATGTGCTTGAAACAATATTGTCAGATTATCTATAATTCTTAATTAGGATAAGCTTAGAAATAACTTTTCTTTGTGTAATGTGTTTATAACTACGTTAACTTAGTTATTAACACAGGCCTAATATAATTTTACAGCAGTATTTTATTGGGAGTATTTTGAAGTTAAATAAAAAAATAACAATAATAATAAGTTTTAGTAAACGTGCAGTCAGCAGACAAAACGCTACCGTCGATCTGGCAACGTTGTACCATATGACATGCAGTTTTCCTTTTCGTGTTAACAATCTACAAGTGTTTTGTGTATTTAGTGAAAAAACAAAGTGTATTACCGGTTTCAATAGTGTTTTAAATAATTATTAAAATGCCTTATAGATGTTGTGTAGTCGGTTGTAAGGGTAATTACCCAAACGGACCAACAGTACGAGTATTTCGTTTTCCTAAGAGTGTGGAAGGGCAAGTGAAATGGCAGAAGGCCGTACATCGTGAAAATTTTATTCCAAATGCTAGTAGCCGAGTATGTGAGCTTCATTTTACAGAAGATGATTTTATCAGGCAGTATAGTCAGCAAGACACGAGAACCGGTGAGGTCGTTTCTGTAAAGTTAAATATACCAAGATTAAAAGAGCACAGCGTACCTAGTAAATTTCCCAATTGTCCAAAATACTTATCAAAAACTTTAACGCATCGAAAAAGCAGAGAAGAAAAACTTAAAGAACTAGACGAATTACGATTTCAAAAAG
Source organism: Philopedon plagiatum (assembly GCA_963971165.1). Classification (NCBI taxonomy): domain Eukaryota; kingdom Metazoa; phylum Arthropoda; class Insecta; order Coleoptera; family Curculionidae; genus Philopedon; species Philopedon plagiatum. The sequence continues at coordinate 125,074,699 of OZ020189.1, read as the reverse complement.
GTATTGAAGAGAGCAAGCGTGAAATTTTAATACATAAAGAACTTACAAATTATAAAACTTTTGAAGAATTTAATAATTTGTTTAAAACATTTAGTTTAAATGAAGGGTGGTTTATTATTAATGAAAAAACTTCAAAGACTCTCTTTAAGATTAAGCATATTCCGGGGCCTTCAATTACGTGGGCTGTTAAAATAAATAATAATTTAGAAATAAGTACATACTTGTACGGACAACCAGTAAGTATACAAATTGATAAACTAAAAACGCCCTTTTTGTCAAGTAGTTTGGATGAATTGCGAAATTTACTTGATACCATTGATTGTTCGATGAATATTCTTCCTTTAGATTCCGAACAAGACAATAATAACTCTGAAAATAACTCGAATCCTGACCGCGATCCCGAATATGACTACAGAAAAAATAACATGGATATGTCAAAAATTAATGAAATTTTGAACTTTGTTTCAGATTTGCTAAAAAACTTAAAAGTAGACAATGATATTTTAGCACAAGCTTTGCAATTTATCTCCGAACAAATAAAATTAAGAACTTTGCCAAAAGAACGATACAGATATTCCACTACAACTATGGTATTTTGTTCAATTGTATATACAATCAGTCCTCATGCGTACAGATATTTAAGAAATCACTGGCCAATAATTTTACCCCATCCTGAAACTATCAAAGGCGTCTGTAATAATTTTTTAACTGATCCCCATATTGATGAGAAAAAATTTTTTTTGACTTACGCACAAAATATTTTTAAATATTTAAATGATCAAGACAAAAATGTTTGTCTGCTAATGGATGAAATTCATATTAACCCTTATTTAGACTATAAAGGGGGAAACCTGGTGGGGGCATCAGTAAATAATAACGAATTGTTAGCAACATCTGCATATACTTTCATGATTACAAGTATTTGTTCAGATTTGGAAGAAGTTGTTCACATTGCCCCTATATCTAAAATTAACCATGAATTGCTTTTTCATTTTATCAAAACAATAATAACTCATTTAGAGGCTATCGGTTATATAGTTTTTTGTGTACTCAGTGACAACAATGCCATTAATGGAAAAGCTATGTCAAATTTTTCACCAAAAAAAGAACTTAATATAGTGTTCCCACACCCTGTCGATGCTAAAAGACCTTTATTTTACTTGTTTGATTCTGTCCATCTCTTAAAATGTATATTCAATGCCTGGCTAAACTCAAAACCTGATCAGACATTTACATATCCCGACTTTTTTACTGGCGAAGAAAAAGTTGCATGTTTTGCATCTCTTAAAAAATTGCATGACTTGGAACACAACATGTTACTAAAATTTGGCTTCTCTTTAAATTTAAAAGCTCTGTATCCGTCTAGCATGGAAAGACAAAATGTAAAACTGGCATTAAAAGTTTTTAATCCTTTTGTAATTGAGGGCTTACAAAATTTTGACAAAGATATCCCCAATGCTCAGGACACAGCCGAGTTTTTGAAAATAATAGTAAAGTGGTGGAATATAATAAACGTCAAAACACCATTAAAAGGAAAGCGTTTGCGTGATATTTTCCAGGAACCTATTGTAAAAGGTAAAATAGTAAACGACCCAAAACTTGACTTTTTGAAACAAATGTTGATTTGGTTAGATAACTGGAAATCAGAAATTTTTTTAAAAAAATTAACACGCCAAACTCACACAGCTTTGTCCCATACAATTTATGGTGTGCTGGAAATTGTGAAATATTGTTTTGAGGAATTAAATTTAAATTATATTTTGTTAGGAAAATTGCAAACTGATCCCTTAGAAAATCGCTTTGGAAAGTATAGACAGTTAGCGGGTGGACATTATCACATCTCAATTCGACAACTTTATGAATCTGAAAAACGACTACGAATTCAATCAATATTGACACTAAAATCCCATAATTTTGGAGAGTTAAGAATTGAAAAATTCTACGAATCACCTGATTGTGACGAACAGGACAGTGCTGAAGACTGTTCTAAAGAAATTGACGAAATTCTTAAAAATATTATTATTCAAAAATCTGATATGGACAACTTTAAACCAGAAATGCCTGTGATTACGTATCTGGGGGGATATTGCAGCCATATTGCTTTAAAGAAGCTGAAATGCAATTATTGCAAAAATTCTTTGATATGCCATAAAGAACTTATTGTTGAAGATAATTTTAATCTCATAACTAACTTAAGCAGAGGTGCCCTGCAATATCCTAGAGATCATGTAATTGAAATAGTTATTGTTTCATATATTTTATTCCAGAAAATACTTAGTGACCATGAGAATACATTCATAAACATTTTTTCTCAAAAATCATTTCTGACTAATCTCGTATTTAAATATATCCTTAAACAAGAATTTTTAATATACTTTGATGGCTGCAATACACACTCAGCAAAAACAATTATTGATATTTTACTTAGCAGTATTACCAACACTCTGCTCAAAAATTACTGTGCCAAGAAAAATAACCGATTAGGTAAAGGTCATAAAAGGAAATTAAATATATATACAAAATAATTGGACATACATTAACTTTAACTTTAAAGTGGCTAGGTAATCCAATGATGATTTTCAGTAAATTTTTCTCAGTACTTAGTTACTCGTAAATCCTCGAGTACCTAAATTTTTGGAAAATTTTGCTATCTGAGGATACACAATATCTGAGGCAAAATCTTTAGGATCTCTTAGTTTAATAGAAGATATTATTTTTTATAATTGGTATTAATACTCACCTTAAAATATGTACCTAAAAAAACTACAGTAAAACATTTTACACAAAGTAGTTCTTTTTAAAATCATTATAGTTTTTATCACTTATACATATTTTAGATCTTATTAACGCATAATTTGCCCAAATGCAAGTTTAAATATTTAAATAATGATGGTCTAAAGTGCAAATTTATAAGTCACACAAAAACATAAATCCAAAAAAAGCATATAATATAATATTGTATTCATTTATTCATATGACCACGGCTGATGACGTCACAGATAAGCATTGTGTCCTTGTATTCAAGTAGTTATTGGTTCACCAGCCCTTTTAAGAGAGCGTGATGGGTGGTGCCTCCTCGGTGGAGGAAGAATTCCTCTATCACCTTTCTAAGTGTTAACAGCGGCGGGCATTATTTTTTTGTGTATGAGCCTGTCAGGCGTCAGGGTATCTTGATATTAGCCGGTTGACATTTTGCACGTACTGCACGTTATTTTATTTACTTTCACGATAAGTTTAATTTTTTTTTCAAAATGTCAAAGAGAAAACACAACGTTAACTTTGCAACAAAAACGCGAAGTAATTAGATTCTATTTAGAGTTTATTTTATTTCTTAAATAAGTTCCTTCTTATTTAATTTTTTATGAAGGATTTATTTTATGGTGACCAATAAACGTTTTATAAATTATCTTTGAGTTTTAACTTTGTTTGGTTTCAAACTTTTATATCATAACAATGTGATTTGGTTTGTATTAAGTAATCCGGACAAATCACTAATCCGGACAACCCTCTGGCAATTAATTTTCCGGATGATAGAGGTTACACTGTACTTTTATTTCCCTTATTACTTTAAAAGTCAGGCGCGGCCCGTGAGTTTTTTTACAGGTGGGTCAAAATTTTGTGGGCAACTAGAGATATCAACGCAACAAGCAAAATACACTTTTTTAATTAAGAAAGGTTTTTTAATAATGTGCCAAGAAATTATTTACCTACAAATAAACACTGCAAAAATCATAAAATAGGTACTGCAGAATATTGAACATTACTACTCTTGATGTTTGTGACTTTTAGTATCACTTTTTTGTTTATTGCTTTTTTCTATGTGTTTTAATACTCTAAAATAGTAGATTTTAGCGGGTTCCATTGTGATAAGTTTAAGATGTCTTCAATAGATGTCGCGCCTTGTATTAAAAGTCCAGAATATAAACAGAACAGAATATAAACAGAAAAAAAACCCAACCTGAGCTAAAAGTATGATTATTCGTAAAATAAAATTAGGAACGCTGCCGAAACTCCGTTTTCTTTAATAAACACAATGCTGGCGACTAGACATACCTAGTAATACGATATTTGTCTACGCACGTGCAGGATGTAAGTTGTAGTAAATATGAGATTGCCAACAATTTTAAAAATATTTTATCGAGGAACAACTTGTTGCCAATACACCTTTTAGAGCCGATCTAATTTTTTAAATAACAAAAAATTAAAAAAAAGTTCTTGCCGCAATACAGATTTGAACCCGCAACCGTTTGATTAGCTCGCTGACACCGTAACCTCTACACTACGCTGGCTATGTAAGAAAATCGGTCCGATATCCGATACCGTTAAATTTGATGTCTAGCGCTGGCCTGACAGAAATCGTATATATATTTTATGTTTAACCACTAATAATTAATATTATTAATACGATGCAAATACAATTCGCATATTAGGTACCTAATTAGTTTTTCTTTTTCCGAACCAAATGTTTTGAAATAGTATATTTTAGGGGGCGGTTTGAGAGTATTTCCATAGTGGGAGTGGCCAGATATTATGGGTGGGCCGTCGACCAATTGTGTCTCTTTTTAACTTCCTAAAGCGCGTATGTCTGATTCTCTCTTACTTTTAATGAATTTATATCGTCCATATGAACCTATAAGATCAATTTAAAATACGACCCAGCCCGGAGCAAGCTTGGATATCCTTTGACGATGGCTTGGCTTGATTCTTTCTTGGGGACTTTTCGCATAGAACTTTGAAACAAAAGATTATTTTTTGGTTTTAAAAAATTAAAAAAAAAAATTATTAGGTAGATTACTGAAAATTTTAGGTGAGTCATTGACCAAATGACCTTATGGACGGGCCGCGCCTGTTAAAAGTTGATCAAAATAACCACCATGATCTTCATGGCAGTAATACAGTCGATCTTGGAACTCACTTCTCACATTTTCGAGAATGTTGTTAGGTATACGCGTTCTTTTAAGTACGCCCAAAGGAAATAATCAAGAGGTGCAAGGTCCGGAGAACGAAGTGGCCATTCAGTAAATCCACGTCGTCCAATGCAGCGCTCCGGGAATTCATTATTTAGAAATTCTCTGACTGGTAAATACAAAATGAAGAGGTGCTCCGTATTGTTTTGCTCTTCAATGGCTGTTACAATTATAGGTAAAATAGCCTCGTTCAGAAGATTTAAATAAAGAGGTCCGTTAATAAGAGGCCCGTCAATAAAAAAAGGACCGATTGTTTTACGTCCTGGGATTCTTGCCCATACATTTAATTTCTGAGAATGTTGAGTGTCGGCTTCCTGAAACCAATGAGGATAACTGTCACATCAATATCTGCAGTTGTGTCTCTTCACAGTACCATTCAGAAAAAAAAAACCTGTTCGTCACTAAAACATATCCGGTAGAGCAAGCTCGGTACTATTGCCATGAGATTTAGCATCTGCTCACAAAACCGTAACATACTGTCTGGATCATCCTCGCTTGGTTCTTGCAGATGATGTACCTTGTGTGGATAAAACTTTTTAAATTTCATGGACGGTAGATTTACTCACACCTACATTGATGTTCATACTCCTGTTCATACACAAAACTTTTAAACTTTTAATTGTTGTTCCTAGATACTATTTTTAAACTTACGTGTATATTCTCGAAATAAAGCAACAATAAGAAAATACTATTTGAAATTGTAAACCCTGTGTGAAAGCGCAAATAATTGCAATTTTATTATACAAAATACAACTGGTGAACAAGTAATATTTGTCTGAGATAAACAGTGCTTCAATCAGAGAAAAAACAGGCATTTTTAACTTGCTCACCCCGTATGTGAAGCATTGAAAGTGCCTTTATTTACATACATCACCGGTAAAAGAGCTATATACAAAATATATTTTTTATAATATCTAAATCATTTTTAATGAAAGAAACAAGAAATAAATATTATTTCTTTTGGATGACCATGCTCACCCTGTAGATATTTCACTGAAAGTGTAGCCCGTTTTAAGTTGATAAGAACTATGTTTACATGAAAAATTAACTTTTTTTGGTTAAGGGTTTTTTTCGTGCCAACCGACAGACAGACGGAAATAACAAACAATGTTTTTGTGATCTAGAGAGCCACCCCAGAGAGTGAAGGTCTAAAAAATCTCGAGAGGTGATTCTTGTGTGAGTATACTTCCTCTGGCGAGGAAAGTAAAAAAATCAGTTTACCGGTTTAAAAACATATACTTAAATACAGAGACGGACCTATACATAAAAAGCCATGTGGGTATCTAGGGGAAGTTTGCCTCGATGCAGCCTCAAACGTCAACTAAAAGCAGGTTTTCTCTAAAAATAAACAAGTTTTTGCAGTTTTTTCACGTTCACATACAAGAGGGGAACATTCAGCAGCGCTTGATGTATTTTTTATTTAAAACTTTTGAAAATACATTAAAATTATAATCAGGTCTTCCCCACAACCAAAATTTTTTTCGCACTTTTCTCCCGTGCACATGAGAGAAGAGAATCTTTCGCGATACTGAGCAAATATCGACAAAACTACACTATAATCCAGTCTTCTCCAAAACTAAAAATTGTTTCGCTATTTTGTCCAATACACATGAAAGAAAATAACCTTTCGCGGCGCTTGGTACATTTTTTCTTGAAAACCATATTTAACGTTAAATCGCCAAAAATAGGCACTTTAATCAGGTCTTTTCCAACACCAAAAATTGAACCTGATTATAGTGTATTTTTGCCTTTGTGGCCCCTTTTTAATATTTTGCTTATTGAAAAATAACACGTAGTGGCTATATGTCCGCCGGCGCGGCGGTAGGTTACAGTTAGGCTTAGAATTCCGCCGCAAGACGGACTCATGCAAATAATAAGAACTTATCCGCCGTAAAAATTATTATTATAGTGCGGCGGAACGCAATGGTTGATAATTCATTTTCCGCCTTTCGACGGATTTTACTGCATAGTAGCTAAGTTCCGCCGACAAAATTTTGGCAAGCTTTATAATTTATATATCTATATAAATAACACTCCAAATTTACAAGTTGTTTTTCCCACATATTTTTAGATCATCGTTAAAAGGTGAGGTGAGTAGTTCTGAAATACGTTCTCGGAGAGGTTTGCTCAGTTTTAGGTTTCAGCATTATTTTTTCAAAATTTTTTATCTATCTTTGTTGAGTTTTTTACTGCGACTGCACGATTCGTGTTGGTATAAAATTTTATCAACACAGCATCCAACTGACATTTTATTAAATAAGATACTAATGAAACCGAAAACTGAGCAAACATGTCCGAGAACCTTATTACTACCTGACAAGGAAGTAGACCTTCTGGGTTACCTACAGTAAAAATCTCAACAAAGATAGATAAAAAATTTTGAAAAAATACTGCTGAAACCTAAAACCGAGCAAACCTGTCCGAGAACGTATTTCACAACTCCTCACCTCACATTTTAACGCTGATCTAAAAATTTGTGGGAAAAACAGCTTGTAAATTTGGAGTGTTATTTATATATTATATAGATATATAAATTATAAAGCTTGCCAAAAATTTGTCGGCGGATCTTAGCTACTATGCAGTAAAATCCGTCGAAAGGCGGAAAATGAATTATCAACCATTGCGTTCCACCGCACTATAATTTTTACGGCGGATAAGTTCTTATTATTTGCATGAGTCCGCCTTGCGGCGGAATTCTAAGTCTAACTGTAACCTACCGCCGGGCGGACATGTAGCCACTACGAAAATAAAAACATACCAGACGCCGGGAAAGATTCTTTTCTTTCATACGCACGAGACAAAACTGGGACCTGAGTATTTTATGTATTTTTATTATTTTTGCCTAAAAAATAAGTCAAGCACCGCGGAATGTTCTTTCATGTGAACGCAAAAAAAACTGCTAGAAGTTGCTTAGTTTTGGGAAGGACCTGCTTGTAGTCCATGTTTGAGGCTGCCTCGAGGCAAACTTCACCTACATGTGTGAAGTCCATATATATTTTGTCTTTACCAATTTCAAAGCGAACTAACAAATAATAGCTATAAATCATAAATTAATTTTGGCAAACAAATGGAATGACAACCTTTAATTAATTTTAGCCGATTTAATTTAGATTTACCTTGTATTCTTTCTTTTCAAGGTAACGATCGCGGGTGGAACCAAGCCTTCGATTGTTTTTGCGCTGGATTAGCAAGTGCCAATTGGTTTAATTGGATACCAGAAGGTTAATTCGACCGTTTCATCTTAATAACAGGTAATTCTTATTAGGCTGCCTTGAATAGATTACTAATTACAATTTGTAGTTGGGTTGCAGCAAGAACCAGAATGGCAAAGATAGTTATTTAAAAGTAGATATATTTCAATATTTCTATAATTAGAAAAATTTAATGTATTGTAAATAACACTGTATTGAAGATAGGTACATTAAATTTTTCCAATTATAGAATTTTTTATTTTAATCCGGACTAAAGGGTTTTACTTCTTACATTTTTAATCCCATGTTACGCCCTGTTCTATGAGAAGTATAAAGATAAAACCTGACATTAGCAAATTTCAAAGTTTTAAGATTAAGTTAATTTAATGTTAATCATGTCAAAAAGCCTAAAAAAATACTTAATAATGCATGTATTTATTGAAGAATTTTTTTTCTCAGCCTTTGTGTTATTGTTTTTTACATTTTCGTGGTTTTCAAAGGGAACACACATTTTCTGATATTTAGAACCTTAGGCGGGTGACACACTAGAGAAATTAATTTCGTGAATCTCGTCGCATGAAACATGAATCTTGTTTCATCACCGAATAACCCCTGCATCTACATGATACGATGCAGACTGACGTTTCTGAAACAGGAGGCTAGAAATTGTTTCATATACAAGTATCATGAAACCCAACGTGATCTGTGTGTTGAGACCTGTTTCTTAAATTCTTTATTATATTAACTGTCGATGACAAGTAAATGGTAGAAGTTTTCCGGGTTCATTCTGTATAACTCTTTAAACTTATCAGGATCTTGGAACATGTTGCTAGAATGGATTTAGTTTTATTATCGTGAAAAATAAGTACTAAAATTGCCTTTTCTTTATTAATTTGCGAAAAAACTAAGAAACAAATTCATAGTATAAAACTTAGTTGTCTTATTCTTACACTTGTCAGTTTAAAATTTTTGATTGTAAATTAGACCGGTCTAGAGTTGGTGAAAGAATCTGGCCGCGTAAATTCTTTAACATTCCAGATGATCAATTCGCTTTTGACAAGTTTTTGTTCTGTTCACGCTGGTCTCAGCAATAGTGGCCGCACAACTTTTAGAAGACGAATAAATTAAATATTATATAGGAAAAGATCCCTCAGTACTAGAAGATTTTGTGGGAACTAAATAAACAGATAAGGTATTAATCAACATTTATTTATTTAAAAATATATCTAATTAATACCGCATTGAAAAAAATAATAAAACTTAGTAACTGTGATATTTACATAACCTCATTTTAAAGCTAAGAAATCGGTAATTGGAAAAGTGTTCGCACAGCAAACATTTGGTTTAATTTAAGAGATACGAAGTTGATTTTACTCACTGAAAACAATCTAATCAAAAATTGGTAAATATGGAATAAAATACACAAAATAAAGAAAATGAAAACTAATACCTCTTTTACAACTTTAATAATTATGAAGGCTCATAAGAAGCTGACACCATGTATAAAATAACACCAAATCAAAAACTTTACCACCTACCGTAGTCATAAATATAATGTTCTGAATCGTCTTCTGCATCACCACAAGCTTCATGACCCCATTGATTGCACCTCTGATAGAGGATCCAATCTTCATTTATTTGCGATGCAAATAACGTTAGTTGTTCTGATTTACAACAACAGATTGAGGCTTCAAAATCCTCCCCACCGCAGCCAATGAGGCTGTTGGGGATTGGTTCGAGTGATGTTGAATCTGCAACAGTTTACTTCGATTTTTTTAATTTTTGAGGATTGTCAGTGTTTTGCCTTTAAAGGGCCGCATCTTGACTGTGGAAGTCTGCCTTTTATGGCAAAAAAATAAAATTAGGGCTTAAAGAATGATGTAAAAAATTCGAGATGAAGTATTTAGGAAAAGCAAATTATTGTTTGGGTATAAGAATAACCAGAAATAGAGAAAGAAAAGAAATAACTTTAGATCAGGAAGTCTATTTTGAGGAAATACTAAGAAAGTTTCAGATGGCAGAATCAGGGCCTGTGTCAACTCCACTAGAAAAAGGACAGAAATTGAGTAAAATAATGGAACCAACCAATAAATGATAAAGAAAAGGAAAAAATGAGGAAGATACCATATCAAATGACTATTGGTAGTCTTTTAAATGCAGCTCAATTAAGCAAATTTAATGCGGATTCTGGAAAAGGACGCTGTCCACTAAGCATAAAACATATTTAGGATGTTTGGTAACTTTTTTAATAAGTTGCTTACCGAACGTTTTACTTTAAACGTTGCTTTATCGTATTTGTCAAGTTTTTCTAAACGTTACCCATTCTTTCCGTTCCTGTAATATACTTTTGTTACTCTATTTACTTCATTATGCACCGAACATTTTAACTCCATTTATTTCATGTACTTTTACACTAACGTAAAAATGCTTTCATTAAGAGAATATATTTTTTTTAATTACATGCTGCTTATGTTTCTTGATTAACGTTCCAGATACGATAATATTTTGTTTGCACAGATAATGTTGTTATTTCAGCGTTATTATAATGACATCATTATGTGTAAAGCCGTTACATCATAGACTGTGTCGTAAAAATGAAAATTGAGTTCTTTACCGACTTCATTTTTTAAATGCATCTCAGACGTAATTATATCGGTTCTCTTAACAGTATCGGGCGGATTTTAGGTATATACCGACATTGTATGGGGTATATACCCGATCCTGTGGGTATATACCCAATATATCCGGTACATACCCAAATCCGCGCATCACTGGTTCTCTGTAAACAACGCCACCGTCCCCAATTACCGAACTTCACTTTTCCTTTTCTTTTCGTGCGTTATTTTTCAAGCAAGTCTGGGTTGATCTTCATTGTTTTTTTTTATTTAAAGTTGTGTTTTTGTGGAAGAAAAACCGAAAATAATGGATTGAAAGTAAGAATACATACTTTAATTTGTAATACACATGATTTTTTCATGAGATACCCCTTATCGATATGTATAAATATATATCGAAAAAATGTTATAAAACACTTTCTTGGTTCCAAATAATGCAAAATATGTAACAGGGTTGTTTAAGTTCGGTAACTAGAAGGTTCTGTTTTTATTTAACTGCGATTTTGTTCAGTTAAAGAAAATATAACGACAGTATTAACTTCCAGGCGCTATTATTGTTCCAAGATAATTAACGTAACAATGAAACAAGAAAACATAAATATAACATAATTGAGATTTTTTTTGCTTAGTGGATGGTCATCTGTAAAAAGATTATTTCGATATATATATATATATATATATATATATATATATATATATATATATATATATATATATATATATATATATATATATATATATATAGACGGCGTCTGCCCAGATTTGGTTACCAAATGGGAAACTTTTTTATTTTTGAATTTACGAGAAAAGTTATTCTTGATAAAAAGTTTTGCTTGTTGTAAAAGTAAGACTGGCATTTAAAAAAAAGATATGTTATACAGGGCGTAAAGAAAATAAAGAAAATCGGGTAGTTAAGGTAAATAGCGTGGAATTTTCGCTAGTAATGTCATTTGTAAATGCAAATAAATACTTTTTTAATGAATCGTTTCATTAAACTTCTTTCTTAATACTTCTTTTATGATCTAAAAGCGTTTTTTTAAAATCTAATAACTTATTTTTATTATCATACCTGTATGTGGTGCTGGTTTCATAATAGGTAATAGGTAAGAGTGACATTAACGATGATGAGCTAGACATGCATGGAGCTAGTATTGCTTCGTGTTACAGAGGAACCCAAAAAAAGCGTTGAACAAAGATCCCATGAATTGGGATACTTAATTAAATGTATCCAAACTGTTTTGAAGTAAAACAAATAGAAATATTTTAAACCAAAATTTATTCACGCATTTCCTGGAGACATAGATATACGATTTGATTATTGTCACTGAATAATGGGGTATTATGAAGATCATCCAAATTTCGGATTTCAAATTTTGTTTTCCGTCGAAGCGACGTTTACCACCAACGGAATGTTTTCATCACAAAATTCGGAGTTTTGGAGTATAGCTAATCCTTACTGGGTAGTAGAATGTCTGAGTCAAGTGTCTCAGAAAGTTAATGTTGGGTGAGGTGTTTTGAAAAACAAAATTTTAGGACCAATTTTTTTCGATAATGACATTAACGGACAAATATTTCTTACTTTTTTGATATTATTGATGAGTTGTCCCTGCATGTAAGTCAAGATTTAATATTCAGTTAGATGATGCCCCTTGTCATTTCTCAGCAGAAGTAAGCCTGGCTTAACTTCAATTTCAAAATTGGGCGAACTTCGAATTAAGATGATAATTTTGCGGATTGGCCGCCTAGGTCCCCCGACCTCACACCTCTTGATTTCTTCTTTTGGGGACGAATTAAGGAAATTGTTTACATATACAGACCTGAAAATCTTATTCAATTAAAAAACAGGATACGAGAAGCATGTGAAGAAATCCCAGCCGATCATGTAAGACATGCTGTTTGCCGGTATAAGAAAACTCTTATTAAGTGCATTAAAAATAACGGTGGTTCTCTTGTGGCCTAAAATTTTCTTTTTAGGATCTGTTAGTTAAAATAAATATTTTTCTAAATATTTTTTCTTGATTTTCATTACGCCCTGTATAACATATCTTTTTTTTCAATGCGAGTCTTACTTTTACAACAAGCAAAACTTTTTATCAAGAATAACTTTTTCTCATAAAATCAAAAATAAAAAAGTTTCCCATTTGGTACCCAAATCTGGGCAGACGCTGTATATATATATATATATATATATATATATATATATATATATATATATATATATATATATATATATATATATATATATATATATATATATATATACATATATATATATATATATATATATATATATATATATATATATATATATATATATATATATATATATATACCCATATATTATATATATATATATATATATATATGAGGTACATCACAAGCAAAACTTTTCTTCAAAGATAACAGTACGAGGAAATTACAAGGATATACTGGTGCTGATTATGCAGATGATCAAGACGATGGAAAATCTGTCAGCGGTTACATATTTAACGTTGATATTAGCTGGTCCAGTAAGAAACAGCAAGCAGCTGCTCGAGCGACAACCGAAGCGGAATATATGGCATTATCACATACTGTCCAGGAGGCTATTTGGTTGAAGATGATGATGGAAGAACTTAATTTTACTTCGGAACCTATGAGCTCTAAAAGCGCCATAGACCTTACCAAAAACAATATCCATCATTCTAGAACCAGACATATCGACATCAATTTGTCATTTTGTCAGAGATGCTGTCAGAAATGATAAAGTTACGTTCCAGAAAATTTCTACTGAAGAAATGGTTGCCGATTCGTTAACAAAGGCAGTTTCCAGACAAAAGCATGAATGGTGTAGAGCAACGATGGGCATCATTGTATAAGAAGATACTGAAAGGTACTGGGGGTGTTGAAAAAGTAACTCCAACCTCTCCTGTATATAATACCAGTTACATGTTATGTATTGTATTATTATATTGTCCTTTTTATTATATTCCATTTGTGCTAACTCTCATCAACAGAACATGGTAACATTAATTCTGTTAAGTTCTATTTACAACATTATTATTGGGGGGAAATGTTGGAAATAAAGAAGTAGTCGCTTCTACATTTTCCATCACCAATAACAAACAGCATAGTATCTGGACCAAGCGGAGGCGGGCCAGTCATCAATTAACAAGTGTGTGTTTAGTTGTAGCAATTTTAATAATTATATATAAATACCTGTCAATTTGTTAAGCTTATTAAAAAAATTTAAAACTAAAAAAATATAATGATTATTTCAAAACAACGTTGCAACTAAAAATGGTAAAAAATTAAACAGAAGCTCCTTAATATTGATTTCTACCAATACTAATTTTTACAAAAAAAAGTCTGATAATCATGCACTAGTGCCATTATCGGATAATCGCAACAGTGCATAATTATTATCGCGTAATCTTATTCTGATTGGTTTAAATCAACAGCTAAATCTTGTGATTTTAGTGTTAGAATGTATATTTTGACAGATTAATGAAATTCTCAGGATAATTTGATAAATTCTCGACAAGTATAAAGTAACAAATAATTTTCTGAAAATAAATAAACAGTTTTATCAGGGACATGCTACGAGCTTGAGGTAGTATTTTTTTTCCTACGCATAGTGCTGTCTGGACGGTGCTTCGTGTTATTTAAGTAGCGCGGGGTAATTTGTTTCCTTCACACCACGTTGGTTTTATTATCATTGCTGAGATATTAAACTTATTACTTTTCGATTTTTGCATCCAGTTCCGCATAAGTTAACTAGAATAACCACTGGTCAAGTAAGTTTCAGCTTTGCAAAGTGATATACTGTGGCTAATATATTAGAAGCCATTTTATCTGCTACGGTTTTGCGGACTGGTTTATTACAGCGTAACTGTTTTTACATTTTACTACATCGTAAGTAAGTGAACTGTGCTGTTGCTAATTTTTTTAAATGTCCACCCTCGTATACCCAGTGTACAGGTTTCTGCGATTTGTCGGTGTTATGGTAACGGTAGACTAATCTCGTAAGGTTAACCGTAAAATTATTTAGCCATCAACACTTTCCGCATTATATGTAGACAGGATAAAACTATTTTACACGAGTCGAAAATGACAGCGAGACATAATACAGTACGGTACACAATTGCCAAATACCGCCGTAATATGAGACAGGACAAGTAATGATATTTTGTTCATTGTTAATAATTTCTTGTTAAAATACTTATTTTAGCTGCCATATTGTTACAAGAACAGACGTAATTAACTCTATCAATGCACAGGGCATATGTTAATATTATTTAACTATTAACAATTTCCAAGTTAGCAGTTTAGGCATCAAAAAGTATTTATTGCCATTGCTCGTTGTATTATGGATCAGTTACTGTTTTCTTGTGTGAATAAATTACACTAGTTTGATGATTTTTGGAGATACTTTGTACAGTCGAAGATGACACATTGGGAGGTTATTCTGAAAGAATAATAATTGCCCACGGGTAACAAAAATGAGTTTTTACTTGTGCCATATGATTTACTAACAACTTATCGATGTTGACAGAAAACAGGAGAAAATACGAAATTATTGTCAATTTACTTTCTCCTATGTTACTTAATTACTACATAATATTAATTATATTTTAATGAAATTGTCATTTATATGATGAATTTAATATCACTTTTAATTTTGTTTTTCAGTACATAAGTATAAGGCAATCCATTCTAAGTTTCCAATCTCATAATACGAAACATGAAAGAAATGAAACGCCATTATTAGTTATCCATTGTGGCAATTAACTAAGCCGCTGACCATTTAATGTTTATTATCAAAGACTAATCTAACAAAAGGCATTTATAGCGTTTTAATAGTCATCCTAATTGGACAAGTGTAATATATGATGTCAGAATTCTCCGCCTCTCAATGGTAAAAACGAAAAAAGTTCGTTTCACGATTTACTAATTAACTAAAATATTGAGCTCGTGTTTATATGCAGAGCTCAATTAACAACCAATTAGGAGTCTTAATAGTAAGTAATAAAAATCCAATATAAAGGAACTTTTTAATGTTGAATCAAATTAATCCTCTTATAGTTTTTCAGAAAAGAAAATTCTTATTATTTATAGCTGTATATAGGTATCACCATAGACTAAAGATAGACGAACACTGGCGTGTAACAAAAGTGGAACACAAAGCGGGTCTCCCTAGAGACATTTTGGGGGTTTACTGCTTTATGGCTTAGGAATTTGTTTGTCCACCATTATATACAGGGTGTCCGGGAAAATGTGGGAAATCTCCCGGATATGAAAAAAACACGTGAAAAGAGTACTACAAGTTCATATAAACTTTTTTCGTATCGGCCTCCTCTTCGGAGATATGGGCTCCCAAAGAGCTCCAAATCAAATTTTTTACACATGATTATTGAACCACCAGGTATATTCCAATTTTTTTTTAATATGATGTATACCAGGTTAGACCCTTCAAATTACGTTTTTTACATACCTTTAACCATTGACTAAAAATTAAGTACTCTTCATTCATGTCGTTAATCCTAACCGTTTTCGAAAAAAAACGTCATTTTATTTACACTGTTAGTCCCCTAACTTCTGTCGGGTTGAATATGAAAAAGAGGAATTTTTCCCTGTCGCCAACATAGTTTCAGTAAAACGTTAAAATTTAACTGCTTAGTTAAAAACTTCGTAAGAGGGTTCAACATGGGCCCCGTGAAGTCTTATACACTCGCGGGCACGACGAACTGAGGACTGCTGTACCCGCCACAATAACCCAGCATTGTTCCTTATTTGATCACAGTGAAACGTGATTCTCCGTAGAAGTTCCTACTATCGACGGGAGTAGAATACACCAAGGTTTTGAGGTGTCCCCACAGGTAAAAATCCAACTGCGTTAGGTCGGGAGATCGAGGAGGCCTGGCAATAGGTCCTCCCCTACCTATCCAACGGTTTGGATAGACGTTATTCAGGTGCTCCTGCACAGCAACGCTGAAATGAGGTGGTGTTCCTTTGTGCATGTAGTACACGTTTCGGTGGATTTAAAGTAGTAAGAGCTCTACTAAATCATGAAAAGCGTTCTGGAGGAATTCCAAATAAAGTTGTCCTTTCAGTCGTACCGGCAATACGAATGGTCCAATCAAACAATTGCCAATGATTCCTGCCCAGATATTAATTGATTGGAACCGATGTTGACGATGCGAAACAATAGTTGCATGAGGATTTTCATCAGCCCATACATGTGAGTTGTGTAAATTCACGCTTCGTCCGTGAAGAGAATCTTCTGGCTTCCAAAGCATTGCAAGATGCAAGACCATACATCAGATGCATATCTGCATACTCAATAAACGTGTTATTTCGAATTATTTCACAATTAATTTCACCACGAAATCAGCGATGTGAAAGTTGACAAGTTCTAAAATGCAGGATATTTATTTCTTTCGTACCTAGTAACGTTTGCAACAACAATACTTTGTTTTTGGGGCCGATAAAATAAAACGCACATTTTTTGCGAACCTAGGTCGAATTGCAATTCACAGAATTAGACGTATCTGTTATCGAAATACGCCAAATACATGATGTAAATAATATGACGTTTTTTCGAAAACGGTTAGGATTAACGACATGAATGAAGAGTACTTAATTTTTAGTCAATAGTTAAAGGTATGTAAAAAACGTGGTCCAAAGTTCTTATCATACAGGGCGTAAAAAAAATGGGGTCATGAGTGTCCGAGCTAGTCCGTCCCTGCAGCTGTGAGTACCTCACAATACTTTCTTGGATAGTAATTTGAAGGGTCTAACCTGGTATACATCATATTAAAAAAAAATTGGAATATACCTGGTGGTTCAATAATTATGTGTAAAAAACTTGATTTCATTGGAGCTCTTTGGGAGCCCATATCTCCGAAGAGGAGGCCTATACGAACAAAGGTTTATATGAACTTGTAGTGCCCTTTTCACGTGTTTTTTTCATATCCGGGAGATTTCCCACATTTTCCCGGACACCCTGTATATATATATATATATATATATATATATATATATATATATATATATATATATATATATATATATATATATATATATATATATATATATATATATATATATATATATATATATATATATACATATAGAGGAAGGACAGTAACGGGGTACTGGTAACTAAGTTTCACTAAATAACTATGGGAATACCCCAGTGGTTAAAGGAGGAAGCAATAAAAGATGTTGGGTGCTTCTAAAGTATTGCAATTTATTCCACGTTCAAGCTTTCGTCTATGATTATAGACTTCATCAGGACTACAAAACAACAAGAGAAAATTCTTTTACAAGTCATTCTAATGGCTACAGTCAGTAACACCTACCAGAATACAGCATTAAATCTCCTTCAGTTGGTTATTAAAATAGGTGTATGGAAACATAACCTCATACTTGCACATATTAAAAAATTGTAAAAATAAGACATGTAAAAATGACCAAACGTTACAAAATAAGGTCACAAACTTGTTAATAATGTCTAAAAGTATATAAACAAAACAAAACGAATTAAATCAATTTTATTATCTTATGTATACGATGATTATTGATTTTAAAAAATCATTAAAATTAATACAACAATACTAACGGTGCTGTCAATTGCCGGAAGTAACATGGCTGACAACTGAACGACAGTGACAATTGACAGAAGTGAGAGGCTGCCAACCAAAAAATATGGCGAATAGATGTAGTTATTCAAGACAGACGTTCAACAAGTTAATGTGTTATTGTTATTATTAAGTACAAGTCAGTTGTGCTCTCACTCCAGTCACAGTAACGGTACCAAAATTATGAACTAAAAAGGAGTAGATACCAATTTCACTCATGTGGTAAAATTAAGACCCACCAATCAACTGTATGTAATTAATCATACAATCAAAACATAGTAAAGTTAAAAGAAAGAGAAATGGCTCGCAGCACTATCGACATTATTCTTACCGATAAGAGGAGAATTACAGATGACTCCACTCACTTTTCCACATAACATTCTGGATATTTTTTATGTTTTGTAGACTTTTGATTAATAAGAAAACTATACATTGAGCTTAAGCTATCTACATCTTTTTTGTAATTGAGAGAGTTACTACAGCTGCTTATGTAACCCATTTCAAGTATTTTTCTCTTTTGGGTACTCTTCTCTGAGTCGAGGATTATGGCATTGTTATATTCGATTCTATGGTCCATTTGGTTGACATGCAAACTAAGGCTAGTAGCCTGTGGTTTATTTTTGCAGTCACTTTTATGGAGAGCTAGTCTTTTTGAGAGTTTTTGACTAGTATGTCCGATATATAACTTGCCACACTCACAAGGTACTCCATAGATCACACCTGATTTTTGGTTATTAGCAGTTTTATCTTTTAAGTTCGAGTAGAACAAATTCAGTTTTTTTAAATTGTAATTGGCAATAACTATATTGAATTTATTAAATATTCTTACCAGTGAAGGAGTCAACTTGTGAATATACTGTAATTTAGCATATTTTTTCAACATGATATTTTATTAAATTAATTATTTAAATTGTCCACATTATTATGATTAGATATGCTATAATTAGAAAATAGTAATTTGTTAATCAATTTTAGTGGGTAAGAATTAGCTAACAGTAAATTTTTTAAAATAAGTTAATTTTTCTGTAGGAAAGTATTGTGAGAAATTTTTGCAATTCTGTTTTTTAGAGCCAGTACTGCATTCAACTTCTGTTTCTGTGGGTGGTATGAAGTGAAAGGTATGTATCTACCTGAGCTCGTACTCTTTCTATACCAGTCCAACATGACTACATTGTCAACACTCCTAACTGCTAAAGTATCTAAGAATGGGACAGCTGAGTCTGTCTCGCCCTCAAGAGTGAACGTAAGATTCTGGTTAAATGAGTTAAATATGTCCAGAGTGTACTGTACTTTATCAGAAGGGACGGCTGTGAGTAAATCATCCACATATTGACATATGAACGGGAATTCAAAGTCAACAGTATCCGTCACAAAATACAGTAATTTGTTCATAACAATTTCAGCTATTGAGGGGGAGGCAGCCCCACCCATCGGTAAACCTTTGCATATATAATCATCGTATACATAAGATAATTGATTTAATTCGTTTTGTTTTGTTTATATACTTTTAGACATTATTAACAAGTTTGTGACCTTATTTTGTAACGTTTGGTCATTTTTACATGTCTTATTTTTACAATTTTTTAATATGTGCAAGTATGAGGTTATGTTTCCATACACCTATTTTAATAACCAACTGAAGGAGATTTAATGCTGTATTCTGGTAGGTGTTACTGACTGTAGCCATTAGAAAGACTTGTAAAAGAATTTTCTCTTGTTGTTTTGTAGTCCTGATGAAGTCTATAATCATAGACGAAAGCTTGAACGTGGAATAAATTGCAATACTTTAGAAGCACCCAACATCTTTTATTGCTTCCTCCTTTAACCACTGGGGTATTCCCATAGTTATATAGTGAAACTTATATATATATATATATATATATATATATATATATATATATATATATATATATATATATATATATATAGGTATATATATATATATATATATATATATATATATATATATATAGGTATATATATATATATATATATATATATATATATATATATATATATGTACTATATAGATATATAATGGTGAACAAACTAATTCCTAAACCAAACACCAGTAAACCCACCCTAATGTTTTAAGGGAGACCCACTTTCGGTCCCATTTCGGTGTATTCGAGAATTTGTCTATATTCTTTATAGTCTCTGGTATTACCTATATATGCATACCAAAACTTATAAAAATAGTAATATAACAATCGCATAAACCAGAATTAATATACATACAGAAAAATTACTTCAAATCTAGTATAATATTCTACGATATTTTCATGTTGAATAATAATAACAATAATCCGTTATTTAAACATTTAGGACACATATATTTTGATCACAATAGAATAAAATCTACAACGCTTTGTATCTATAGGGGAAGTAGTACAATTAAACTGTGGTATGTTCATACTAAGAAAAATATATACACTCCATTCCACTGTGAAAAAGAGAGAGAGAGAGTTTCGTCTAAACCTCAAGAAATCTTGGGCTTGTGTGCTAGTACAGAGGTACAGTCCCCTTGGGGATGGCACAATTATAGAATAATGTCAATCTATGTTTAGAATATGATTCTTCTAAATAAGCAAAAGAAAAACATTACTATGGTCGAAAAAATAAATATATTAAATTATAAAAAAGTTTTGGGTGGGTTACTGGTTTATGGTTTAGGAATTTGTTTGTTCATATATATATATATATATATATATATATATATATATATATATATATATATATATATATATATATATATATATATATATATATATATATATATAATGGTGAACAAATAAATTCCTAAACCATAAACCAGTAACCCACCCAAATGTTTCAAGGGAAACCCGCTTTTGGTCCCATTTCGGTGTACTCGAGAATTTGTCTGTATTCGTTATAGTCTCTGATATTAAACAATAATGGCACCTACGGACATGTCTGTCAATGTCATTATTAAATGAAGCAATTATGTAATTTAAAATATTTGCATTTTATGGCAAATATTATTCTTCCGTGTATTAAAGATAACGGAACAAAGGAATTTGTTATGGTTTACTAAATGATTATGGCTACAACATAGTTAAGATTGAAAGACACTTACATATCTATGGGAATGAAGACAATAATTATTTTCTATCTATAAACAACGTGTAGTTTAGCAAAAATATTTTTGCAGCTATTTTATCAATAAACACTTGTGTGTGTTTGTAAGCTGTCAAAGCTGCATTCTAACTTAGAAGTATAATACTTTTTACAAACAGTAGTAATGCTGTGAGTGTGTACTTGCAAATTGAGTGTTTGGACAATTATTAATAATTATTTACTTTAATTAAAGGAGATAAACTGTAACTTCAACATAAAGTTATTTTTCGCATTATTCCATAAATAAAATGACAAAGTTTATTTCTACTTAGGATTTTTAGAAATAAATAGACCGCGATATTGCTGACTTGAATTAAGAATGTCGGAACACTGCAGTTTGTATAGCAAAATTTACTCGTGTTTTAACATTGGAAAATAGATAAATAAGGGTGACCAATAATAATAACTCCGAACTTTCCCCAATAGGGTATTTATTAACTTTCCAAGACGTGTCTTAAATTGTGCTTATCATCTGTATTTTTATTTTTCCAATACAAAATCGCTAAATAGCCTAAACCAATCTTGTATCCCTTTCAGCACGAGAAAATAAAAGTTGTTTGATTGAAACCAAAATTGGTAAATTGCGTATTTATGCTCTTAAGTACCTTAGAAAAATGTTTAAAAAATTCCATCTACAGAGTGCTTTAAAATATCATACCCACACGTTTGTGTGGGTTGGGGTTTAGTTAATCATTTAAGGCAGAAGAAGAAAATAAACCTAATGATTTGAAACAAGACACATATACATTATTATTTATTACCAAACTAGACTTTTTATTTATATCAACTCAAAAAAATGGGTACAAAAATAGAAAATAGTTTTAATTGTCGTAGATGTAGAATACATATTTACTTTGTATGAAATATCAAAAAATCTATCTCTAGTGAATGCATCTGCAACAAGGCCAAGCCGTATCCCATTTCTCCAATACCGTGGGTAAGGAATACATCCGACAACCAAATTGGCACCATAAAACTTTTTAATTTCAGCAAGTTCCTTGCCCTTCTTTGCCAGACAGTACATGTTGGTAAGAACTGCGGCCTCTTCAAAATGGTTGTCAGGGAAATGCTTTGAAAAATATTGCATGGGGCTTAAAACAGTGAGATTGGTTCTACCTGATAAAAAGTCTTTTTTAAGAGGCTTGTCCTCTGCAGGCTGAAAGTTTTGTTTACCCTAGGTAAACTTCTTTTTGTGCTTTTTAGTTTGGTTCAATGTTTAGTGGCGGCGGTATCTGCAAGTTTTCATTATTTTTATTTTCAGATGCTGATTTTGGGCTCTCGGTTTTTTCTTCTCTTCTATTACTTGTGTCTTCATCCATTATTTCGTGAGAAGTCCCTTGATCATCTTCGTCTAAGTCTGGGTCACTTCCTTGTCCAAAATTCCAGCTTCTAGTCGACTGTGGATTGTCACACCATGTTGGATCTGTATCTTCATCATCACTTAAAATTTCCACATCTGAGTCATTAGCGATATAATCCATAAGTTTGTCAACATCTTTCTGTTTATCCAAGTCGTAATCTAAAAATGAAAAAAAACATGTAAACGAACACCAGAAAAGCTAAATAGTTTTAAAATTACTTTTTAGTTTTTGTTTTATGTAACATTTATCCCCCGAACCTACACAATTGTGTGGGCACAATTTTTCAAGGATGTTGTTGAATTTTACACCTATCGCCCAACCCACACAATTGTGGGGGTACAAATTTAGCGGTATTTTTCTAACAAAAATATTGGTTATTTTGTAAAAAAAACTCTGACAATCTAATTTTTACACTTTTTCCAATCATGCTAAACCAAAATATGTAAATACAAAATTATATTAAGTCACAGAAAATACTTACATCTTTTACGAAACTTTCGGCCATCCATCATTGCAGACAAGGGCTCTGTATTACGCCGGCAAAACAAACCCGCCTGATCTAACTGCACGCGCATCGCGTACTGCACACCCCACACAATATGCGTCGCTCGTTTTGAACCCTAGAATCGGCATTTTATGCCAAAAAATAATTTTTGTAACTCACCCACACAAAGGAATAGCTTCGTGCTGAAAGGGTTATATTTGAGTTTTAAATTATAATGCTAAAACGCTTGCTGGTGGCGCCATTTTAAGCGCGACATCACTATAATAGCAAACGATTTAAGTGCGGCTTATTTTTTGATATTTTGCCCTAAGTATGAGCCGCAAAACATATAACTGGTGTGTAATACCAAATTGTATGAAAACAAGTACAGAGACATCCGAAAAATTATTACTGATCAAAGTGCCAAATCATGGCACAATGAGAAAAGCTGAACCTTGCAAGGACAAATTCAAAATTATATACAGTATGTCCGCGGATGGGGTCTAGAAGACGACAAATTTATACAGGGAGCATAAAAATACAAAAACGTAATTTTGCGTGAGAGTAAACATAACTTCTTTATCATTTTCTATCAAAAGACCAAATATTAAATATGTTTTAAATTAAACCCTAAGTCGAAGTAAAAGATTTATTTAAAAAATTTAAATATTAAAAATAACGAATTTTATCACATTATTTTTTTAAAGTCCTAACTATTCTCTCTCACACCTCTAACCAGGGTACTAATTTCTACATATTAAACAATATTTTATTTTATTTTTTTTTATCTTCTGACAGCCCACGAAGACCGAAGTCTAAGTACTATGTACCGTGGGTGTACTGGGGGATCGACTCACACATCCAGAGCTGGAAACATCCCCAGGGATTTCACCAGCCCTTTAAGAGGATGTGTGGGGTTGTACCACCTCGGTCGAGGAAGAATTCCTCTACCACCTTCCTTATTTAGTGCGAGACACGGCATTCCCAGGCGGTCACCCATCCAAGCAATAACCGTGCCGAGCGTAGCTTAACTTCGGTGATCGAACGCAGTGGCTCGACCACCAAAGTTAAGCGTACATTACAGAGAAACTCCAAATAGCATAACCCATACACAAGAAGGAAAACAAAAAGGGAGAAGAAAACCATGTAAAAAGTACAAATGCGGTAAAACAAACTTATCCGGTCCAACAATACAACACATCAAAAAGTAATCATTAATATCTTTCCACCGTTCGTTGACACATTCCACAACAGGGATAAGAATTTATATAATTATATAGTAAGATTGTCAATAATATTTCTAATTTGATTTTTAAAAGTTGCCGCAGAACAGTTATTTAAATTACATGGTGATATGTTTAAGTACGACATTATTCGGTTAATGGTGCTGTTTTTTCCAATATCTGCACGACTAGGGTTTATAGAAAATAGTTCTAGTTGCCTCGTATGGCGATATGGCACTCTAAAATTTATCAAGGCCAAAAGGTCCGCGCAGTTTACTCCATTATTCAGCAGCTTTTGGCCAAAAATCAAGGTCAGCTGCATTCTGCGTGTTCCAGAGTGCCAAGGCCCAGTATATTGAGCCACTCATGGTACGGTAGTAGAGAACTGTCCACAATTACTTTAACCAATAAGAACTAGACGAACTTCTATTCTTTTAATATGTGTGTTGTATAAATAATGATGTATATGGATGTGTTTGTCAATGTTTTTATTAAACGAAACCATTATTTAATTCAAAATAATTCTTATTCAATTGCAATTTTCAAATAATAAGAGCATTTAATTAAACTCAAAAGAATATGATATAAACTAAGCAAAACAATAAAGATATCAAAATTTAAAATCTCCACTCTCCACCCCCATATTCAACACATTTTTCTAATTGCTTCCTTAGATATCTGAACGAATTTCTGATTTCTTCCTACAGGATATTGAACGAACAGCCTGGGTAATTCTGCCTTTTAGCACGTCAATATTATTTGGTACTGGAGTGGCATAAACAATTTGATTTAAAAGACCCCATAGAAACAGATGGGCCAACAATCGGAAACAAACGTTAAGTCGGGGCTCCTTGGAGGCCACAAAATTGGACCATTTCTACCAATCCACATCACTTGGACCAAATCTGCTGTACCTGTGAGCGTAATGTGCTGGACAACCATCTTGTGGAAAATACATTTTTTGGGGAAAATGTAATGGCAAATTTTCGAGTTCATCGATAAAAATGTATCCCGTATTTTTACGTAACATATTATATTAGAGGTGTTATTAAAAAAATATGAGCCTATAATGCCATGGACAGATATCGCGCACTACATGCACGTTCACTTTTGTAAAATATTGTCTTCGTCTCATAACTCTAAATTCGCGGTTTTCTCGAGAACCGTACCTAACATACTGAGATGCTACAGCTCCTTTGGTAGAAGATGAGCGTTCATCAAAAAACATAATAAATTAATAAAATCGATATTTCGATCGACAATTAGGGTAGTTTTTCAATAATTACTCTGGGGTCACGTACACCACCTTTATGTTGAGTATGTCATTATACAAATCTCATTTAAAATACAGCAATATGCTGGGTTTGATTCCGCCCTATGACTTGGGTACCATCATTTTTTGGATAATTCACACAATCATTGAATCATTAGTTTAAATTTTTGCAATTATTGTTTGATCCAATAATTATTAATTAAAGAATCCTTGTTTAAAGGGACTACGCCATTGGTATATTGATTTTCAGCAACTAAGCCACGAATATTCTAAAACGAGATAGAGCAGGCGTGATGTCTTCATGCCTATGACGCTCGAGGCTTTTTCTTGCTTTATTCTTACTTTACTCTCAACAAAGTGTCCACAAAACACCACATCATGTTTTTTTGTTTATGTATATCTATATTTTTATTACAATTTCAATATATTTTTTTTTACTTTCAAAAGCAAAGAATAATGGTTTACTTTAAAACAATGAAAATCATTTAGTATTTTTTTTGGCTTTACAAAGTTGTAAAAGGCGACAAAATTTAATAACTTATAATTTTTTTGTAAGTGTGCTTACTGATTTAACCTTGTTTATGCAAAAATACAGTTGTTCGTCCTTTAAAATCAAATTATCACTTGTAAAAAAATCAGGGCACAGTAATTATACAATACCAATTTGCCTCAATACCACAATCAATACATTTTCAAATAGTAAAACAAGAAAATCGTGACTGGCTCTCCATCACTATTCAGTGGCCGAACATTTAACAAAAAGTGCAACCATTTTGTAACTTGCTACCGTTATTTAAAATCTCAACAGAATTCTTTTTACATGCAAGTGGTACCTGGTAAATTAGTTTTTGTGCTTGAAGCAAATTGTTAACATTATGTTTTTGTATGTGTGTTGCATGTTTGCTTTGTAATAACTTGCTTAGACTTTAGGCAATCTTCGTTTTTTATATTTAGATTTCGGTTTTCCTTTCTATATCTGTTATGTTTTGACCAGTGGAGTATACTTATCTGGCCGATCATTATTATGCAATAAACTAATTAATAAAAAGACCCGCCTGGAAAATAATGACCAGTGTTTAATCTTAAAGACATGAAGTATCTATGAAATGTAATTGGGAAATACAAAGTATTGCAAAATTCAACCGATACAATTTTAAGGTAAGACCTTAGCCAAAAACAAGAACAAAGTTCCTACAAGGGGCCAAGGAATGGATCTCCCTTTTTGAAGGTTAATTACTTTTTTTTGAAGTTTTATGAATAATTTATTAAAGCAAAAATACTCTTGCAATGCCATCTTCATATGGTCAAAAACTGCTATATACATCTCAGGCGATATTCCATTAATTTTTTCCCGTATTCTTTGCTTCAACTCTTGCAAACTATCAACATAAACTTTACTTTTGAGGTATTCCCCCAAAAAAAAACGCACACAAAAAATTACTTGGTTGGACTGATAATAAAAAAAATATTAAGGTTTAAAGTTAGAACAAATTCAAAAAATTCAGTTTTCCAAATGATGTCATCCCACGAAAAACAACTGACTGTAACGGGCAATGTGGCGGAGTAAGGATACGGCAACACTGCCATGGTCCATGAACCCCTATCGGCCGTTTTAGTAATAACGAGAATGTTTATTCTGTTATCTGTCATTTACTGACATATTTATATTTTGTTTTGGTATAACTTTTGTAGCATTTTTGAATCTTCGAATTTAGTTTTAATGGGGAAGTTTTAGTGCCTAAGTGTATTTATTAAGTATAGGGTTACCAGACGTCCGGATTTGCCCGGACATGTTCGGGTTTTTACTACGTCCGGGTGCGTCCGGGCCAATTTTGCATAAGCGTCCGGATATTAAAAATAACACAAAAAACATGACAGATTAATAAAGTCACTTTTCAAAAAACTTTAAAAAGCCGTTGTTCACAAATTCCAAATAAACGCTTTTCGTTAGAATAATAAATAAATATTATATTTGTTCGGTTTTTAATGTTCCGTAAAACGGAACACTTATGGAATCACTTCGGTGTCCGGCCGGCCGTCCGTCTATAATAGGCGATTTTCTCTGAAACTATTCGGCGTAAAAATTTGAAATTTAGCACAGACATAGAGTGTGGTGGCCCAATTATAGACGTGAAGTATAAAAAGTTGAATTTTGATTCTGGGGGTTAATTTCAGGGGATAAATTGGGCCATGGATTTTTTTTCCAAGGGCATCGTTTAGGGTATCAAATGAAAGCTTATTGAAGCACGAATTTAACAACATATATGACGTATTTTTTTATGCATTTTTTGGGAAAAACGTTAAAAAAATTGCTGTCCCCCACCCTTATCACCAGAAGGATCGCTCAGAAAAATCTGAAAAAATCATGAACATTAAGAATTAGGTGTAGATTGAACGAAAATTATCAGCATTGAGAAATTCTAGCGCGATCAATTGTTATAAACAATTTAATTGTTTATTTCCTTATAACTGCAGAACCACTGGTTTTAGAGAAAAAGTCTTTTGGCAAAAAATATTTCCCACCATGTAAGGAACAACTTTTTTCCTTACATGTCTTTCAAAATTTTTAATTTGACTCAGTCGAAAAGCTCTCCACTCAGTTCCGCGCATACGCGATGTGATACGGCGTTGGTGCCGTCAGCGGCGAAGATCGGGGGGCCGAGGTTTGCTCAGGTTAAGGTTAACTGATTGCACGGACTTATTCTTTTTGTTATGTTGTGTTTTTTATGAAATAAGTTTTTCTTTTGTTTGTGTTTTGGTAGTAAAGTAAAGCACCTAAAAGTAGTAAACCCACACCCTTAAGAGAGTAAAAATAACTACTCATACTTTTTCAGAAGAAATTTTATATCGTCCGGAATTTGTCCGGATTTATTTATAAATGTGTCCTGGCTAGAACATCTTTGATCTGGTAACCCTAATTAAGTATGGAGGATAAACTACAACAAAAATAAAAGTAAACCCCAAAAATGATCTTAGTGCAACACCGTGTAGTTATTTGATCCCGTTATTCGGTGATTTTTTGATTCTTTATGCATAAATATTCATTTTAGATTATAACATATTGTGCCGTTACTGTTTTCTCATCAGGTCGCTTAATATTTCTGTGTAATAATTCAGTATAAATTTCGAACATTAAGCTTTTAAAATTCAGTTTGATAACATAACCTCGATAATCAACCCTTTGTTATATATAGTGGTTTATTTTGGGTGTAATAAATAGAACTTTTACGTCATCTGTTATTGTTATTCCAATTCGTTATTTTTGTTATTTTTTAGTTTGCTGACAAAAACTCGGTAGATAAAGAGTTATTAACTTTAAGAACAGTAATTCATAAAGAACCATAACCAATTGAGAAATAGGTATATAATTTACCATTTGGCAATTGGTATTGTTTAAAAAATAAAACAGTTGTTGAAAAATAGACTTTTTTAAGTATAATAAAAATGTTCGGACAGATTCTCCATCGCTAGTCTGGCCTAATTTGACAACCAGAAGTTTTAAACTGACAAATGTAAGAATAAGACAACTAGGTTTTATACTTTGAATTAGTTTCTGAGCTTTTTCGCAAATTTATAAAGGAAAGGGCAATTTGGTACGTACTTTCCACAACAACAGAACTAAATTCATTTCAGCAACCCGTTCCAAGATGAAAAAATCATTTGGAAACCAAGCAAATCGCTGAAATATCAGAATAATTCATAAGTTTTAATCACAACTTATTAAGAATGACAGGGCAAAAACCTGTCAAAACATAACTGATCAACTACATGATCTTAATTTCACCCAGTACTAAATCTTAAACCTTCTTAGTGAATCTGAACGGTCGACTCTAAAACGTATGAGAATGCTTAAAAAAAATTTAATCTACCTACCTATTACACAATCAAATAGAAAGACATAATTTACGTCTACCTAAATGTAGCATGTCTGTCTACTTTTTTGGTTTCTACATTCTACTTGAGTGAAAAACAACCAGCACACTTTTAATAATGCTTTTATGAAATTTTTATTATCACTTTTTTCGACCTTTGTAAATGGGGTGTCCAATACAAATTTTCTTCTCCTTGCTTAAGTAGGTACCTGATTAATGTTACATTCTCTGAGGCAGAGGTTAACTTTGTAAACATCATTAGCAATAAGAACATTGTGAACACTGAGCCGAACGAAGGAATACTGAACACTGTCCAACAATAAAAAACAAAGAGGAAAACTGTAAAGTAATAAAATTTAACAAGTTTCCACACACAGGCACAGAAAAATAAAGGGGTTTTAGTCACACTGAAAGTACAAAAGTAAGGTTCACTGAGGTCTGTATTCTGTTTTATCTTCAACCATATTTTTATTTTTTTTTCTGATGAAAAAAATACCATGACATTTATTTGCGAGAAACGGATAGCACAGAGATGTTTTGTCAAGAATTTCAGTTAGACAAATCGTCAAGTTGGCAAAATTTTGAAGCTATGCCATGGTTACTAGGGGGTAAACAAAAGTTGTCAGAAATAAACACGCCACCGAACCGTTGCAGATTTTTGTTTCTAGAACGAAAAATAATAAAAAATGTCGAGTGATAGTGAAAACGATCTAAACTGCACTCCTCCTCAACTTAAAGAAAAAGCTGGTAAGGTAGAGGAAAACTTGCCCGAAAAAAGACAAGCGTCTACAGATCCCACACTAAAAATTTTGCTTTGTGCATCTGTGGTTGCATACGCTTCTGTTTTGGCGTTTTCGTTGTCACATTATACGGGCGAGCGTTGAAAATTACTAGTTTTGTAATACAAGGGCATTTAAAAAAGTAGATAATGTAATATGTATTTTATGCTTTACATCGCAGTCTGGACATTTGAAGTCACAAACTGTTTGACCATTTAGTATTGGTGTTTTATAATAAGAAAAAAAAAAAAGAAATAAAACTAGTATATAAATTTTTCCAATGTTCTATTTTAAAAAATCTTTAGTTTACTACAGTAAATGCCTCCATTACGACCTAGATACCTATATAAACTGTTAATACTATAGTAGACCGAATTTTGGACTTAAAAGAATTAAAAAATAATAAAATGTCTAAATCTCCTTATTATGACCACAGCTAGGCAGTAGTTAACTACTTTTTCTGTAAAAGTAGTCGTATTCTTACTACTTTTTTCTCCTAGTAGTTATACTCGATTATTTTAAGTCTGCATAAAATATTCGCAAAAAGTAGTTAACTACTCAGTGCTAACTACTTAAGATAATTTAACTATTTTGGTGTAATTTAACTACTTTTAAAAATATTTAACTACATCCCTCTATATTACGTCATTACATGACGTGTACGTTGACGCGTGCCAAAACTCTCGTTAGAACAAGTTCTCGGAAATTTCTCGTCTGACGTTTCCAGTCCAGTAAGCGATAAGCAAACCTAATATAGAATTTTCAGGTTTTAAAAGTTTTCAAAAAATCAAAATTTTTGATATTTAAATACCTCGTATTCCTTTTACCTAATATGATTTAGTTTTGTATTTTTGTACCAAAAAGGAACTGTGTTAATAATTGATATTCAAATTTAAGTCAGTGGACAGTTAACTTTACAATAAAGTTTAAATAATAAAAAAATATATTTTATTTTAAATTTTTTTATTTGTTATAGGTTCAAGTCCTTTTTTTAATCATTTTTGTAAGTACAGCTACGGCACTGGTTTTTTGAGCCACAACGGTACATGTCTGGTTTGGTTTGTAGTTAAATATTGAACTTCTAACTACTTAGTAGGTAGTTAGTAGTCTAACTACTTAGTAGTTAGTATTCTAACTACTTTTTTGAAGAAGTAGTTTAACTACCAAGTAGTTAAACTACTTTTTGATAACGTAGTTAGTAGTAATACTCCACTACTTTGTTCAAGTAGTTTGCCTAGCTCTGATTATGACATTGGCATTAAGAAAAATAAGAAGCTGACATCAATGAAATTGACGTAATAATGTTGGGTGGATATTTCAAGTCAATATTAATAGCTAACATTAAGTGCTCATTGCATAATAAACTATTATTCTAAAGATAAAAAAATTCCTTATTAACTGATTTTACCGCCCCTATCCATTGCTGCCTTTGTGCGGGGCACACGCTGCACGCCGTATAGGGACGGCCTTGTATAATGTAATAATTCCCTAAAACATTTTAATATCATACAGATTATACTTCAAAATATCTGCTACAACTACAGTTGGTTTAATAATTAATTAAATATACAACTAGACAACCTGCTACCACAGTTAGACATCAACATTTACATATTTCATAAAAAGTACCTTTAAATAAATAAATAATAGCTCTAGCTTTTACAATGTTTTTTCACTATGCAATAATTGCACCTAACCAAACCAAAACAGAAACGTATGCAACCTTAGATGCACCTGCGCGATAGTAAAGCTAAAAACCTGAAAGCAAAATTTTTAGTGTGGGATCCGTAGACGCTAGTGAAAAAAGTAGGGAGCATTATAAAGAAACCTTTAAAATGTAGTAAAAGTGGAAATATTGCCTCAGAGACGTTTTACTGGTTTATTTTGGCGATATGGGCAAAGATAATAAACCGTCTGCACTTTGGTCAATGTACAGCATGATAAAAACTATGTTAGCCCTCAGGAAGAGAGTTGATATTTCGGAATTGGAAAGCTTCTCGACTTCCTAAAGAAACAAAAATATGGGCTACAATCCAACGTAGTCTAACATTTTTTTCAAGAAATAATACAGAAGCTTTTCTACAAAACGCACCAAAGGAATTTCTTCCTTTCAAGGTAAGAAGACTTTGAAATACAATATTTGTTAAATACAATTTATTTTGAAAAAAAAACAAAATATTTTAAAAAATATTTTTTACTTAAATTATGGATTTTAATTATTCCTTTCTTTATTGTTTCAGGTGGCACTTGTAGTCGGCGTATCGGGCATGCGGAAGTGATGAACTGATGAAAATGACCAGACGCGGTCAGTGAGTTTTTTTACAGGTGGGGCAAATTTTGTGAGGAACTAGTGATATCATCGTAGCAAACAAAATACACTTTTTTAATTAAGAAAGGTTTTTTTAATAATGTGTCTGGTTTTGCCAAGAGATTATTTAGCTACGCATAAACACCGCAAAAAAAACATAAAATACTAAAATTGCATTTTTGCTGTTACTTTTAACTTACATGCAAACAGTTTCTTGCACCGTTAAAGCCATTATTAACACAAGGGGTCTTGTGCACTTAAGGTATGACGGAATTAACGAATTTTCGAATAGACAAAGGAAAGATTACCTTCACTGGAGCACTTCAAAAAAAAATCGATGGATGATCCAGTTTTCTCAAGAAAATAAAGAAAAAAACGTAGCACAGCATGGATTTTTACATGTGTAGACAGACGACACACCACACAACACCAAAAAAAATGTTATAATCATTGCTAAGGATATAATATGTATCACATATACAAAGATTGGGAATTGAAACCTAAAAAAAATTTAATATTTACTATTATATCTATATTCTGAGGTTATGAACGCACCGACATTTGACACATCGACTAGTAGAAACATATTCTATCACAACCTAGAGCGCATGCCCGTGGCTTTAAATCGATATACGGGTCGGATGCTGCATTGCCAAGTTATTGTCAAAGTCGTAATTACTGTAAGTTTTCATATTATATAGACACAGTTACAATTATTATTATCATTAGTAATTACCTAAATATCTTAAAATAAGATTAGGTAAGCTCATATTAAATGTATAAATGTATCGTGAATATTGTTTAATAATAAATTGATCCGATTTATATTAGTAAGCCAGAATTTGCGACAAACGCCGTGGCGGCGTTTACGTCCACGCGCGCCCCGAAAGCGATATTATTGGTGGGCCGTCGACAAAGTTTGTCTCTTTTTCCTAACCTTCCTAAACCGCGTATGTTTGTTTCTCTCTTAGCATTGATGCATTTTATACAGTCCATATACACCTATGAGGTCAATTTAAACTACGGCTAGTCCTGAGCAAGCTTGGCTTAATTCTGTCATGGGCAGTTTTCGCATGGAACTTGCACTCTTTTGAAATAAAATATAAGATTATTTTTAGGTTTTAACAAATTAATTAGGTAGATCATTGGAAATAAATTTAGGTAGGTCATTGACCAAATGACCTTATGGACGAGCCGCGCCTGAAAATGAGAATGTCATATATCGACTTTTTAGAAGAAAAAGTGTTAATTGAAATTCCAGAGACAAGGACTTACAGGAGTAGATCCTGTCTAATTACTGATGTAATTTTGGTGAAAATACTAAAAGAATATCGCAACCTTCGGGAAAACATTCCAAATTGTAGATTTTTTGCCCAGTGTCGCTACGCAAAGGCAACCAATCGACCTTTTAAACACAATTCAATATCACAATTTCCAAAAAAAAAAACATTTTTGAAGCTCCCCAGACCAGATACCAGAAAGGTTTATTTCAAAGAACGGCTGCCACATTACTTGTCAACAGTGGTGTAGATGTCCTACAAGTTAAAAGCCTGGGAGGGTGGAAGTCGAATACAGTCGCTGAAGGATACGTAGATTCATCCTTGAACAGTTTTAATGCAAAACAGCAGGAATGCTGTCCACTCCTTTGACGTCCCATACGAGTCCTAATACGTTTTGGGAAGGTTAAAACAAATCAAGAAATTATCTTTTCGAATACTGATATGCATCAACAGGGAGGTAATCTATATTATTATCTATTAAAGCATATAATAAATCTAATTTGACTTTTAAAAAGTTAGAAATGTCAATATTATCTAAAAAAATAAAATGCAATCACAACCAAAAGTTGCCAAAACTAGTAAACTAGAAGGACTTTTAGAACCGAATTAAGGTTTGTGAATTGGAAACAAGCCATGACAGTCCTTGTCTAGTGCCAAAATATTTTGCTACAAATAACAATTTTATCTTTAAGAATCGACAGATCATGAGGTTACAGTGTTATAAACATTTATTAATTTATTTTTTAGAATGATCCGGAACCAATTCTAGTATTAGCACGTAGCAGGTTAAAAATAATTAAAATTGTTAACATTTAAATAGAGGATTATTAATTTTTCTGTCACAACAACAAAGTGTTAATTCTTTTAACTTACGTAACAAGACCTTTCAGAGAAGCAAAAACAAAACAGATTAATTACCTTTTAGTATTTCTTGTAAAGTCAATTTATCTTTTCTGAATATCGCAGCAGAAATTAACAGATTTATAATTAGTAAGAAATCAAATCGAAGCCAATAAATAAATCTATTTCGCACTGTAATTACATCCATGTACATATAATGAACATAAAATAAACTTAAGTACACTTAACACGTACTTATCAATGGATATACTGAATATAATTGTAATAATTATGTTATCGCTTGCTATATTTTATATAGTACTTATAAGCGAGGGAGTAACAAGGAATAACAATTTTTTTTTAGTAATAGTAATAATTTGTGGCTGTAACTAAATGGATTTCCCTTTGAGATTAACTTGAATTTATGGTTATACATATTAAATTTATATATGGATATATTTATAAACATTTAACGTGTAGTAAACTTTACGAGCTACCTCTTGTTTAAATATGCCATAGACAAATGCGCTGTAAGAAAAAAAAGAGGGTTATACAACACAAACAACACAAATGTCCAATAATTTGGTGTTATGTCCAATACACTCGTCTGTAACGTCTGTAAGGCTAGCCAGAAAAAAAAAATATCAGTTACAAAAAGAAAATTTAATTCAGGATTTCCTAATTTTTGTCAAGTTACCCAATGGGCTGATTATAGGTAAAAATGTTTCTATAAACTTATTTCTGCAGTAATTAACACATTTAGGTTCGCTTGAAAATCGATGCTAAAAACACGGGTTACACCATTCCAGGTTTTAAAATCAGGGTGGGTCAGTGTTAGAAGGTCGAATAATGAATTGGAAAAAATCCAGCTAACAAAATGTTAAATAAAACAAATATACCGAAAAAGGCACAAATTATAGCTGGCAGTTTTTAGGGACTGGGCCTTGGATGAATTAGAAAGGATTCGGTTTTCCGTATACTGTGAGCGTATCGAACATAAAGCCTGTTTATTTGTTGTTTGTTATGAAAACATTGTACCCCAGAGGTCCAGCTTCCGAACTTTAAGGAAATACGTAATTGAATCAAGAATGGTATCTAGTAGAAAGAGATGAAATAGCATTGGAGTGTTGGAGCTCAGGAGTGTTACTGTCTATGTTGTCCTCTGAACAGCTGAGCGGTTGACGTCAATTCAAGATTCATTCAAGATCTGAACACTCGGCTAAACGTATGTCTTTGTCTAATGAACTAGAAAAGAAAAAGTGCAACTTATAGATTTACAAATGACTCGGAGCGAATTTAAATAAACCTTTAGAAATAATGTAATTAAAACCTTTTTAACTTAAATTTATTATTATTTAGCAAAAAATTAAAATATTTTAGGGCTTTTATTACTTTTAGTAAATCTTGTGATGCTTCTAACGTATTTTTTGTACAAAAATACAAGGTAAAATAAGATGTGGCCAATGTTTACAAATTGTGTTTACAGGGTCGCTTAGAATGGTTTGTTTTAGCTTCAAAGAATGTTAAATCATCCCGCATCCATTCTTAATTCATCCAAGGACTGGGTATCTTCTGTTTTTTTTTAGTTGAAGAGAGCAGGTCATTAATGTAAAGAAGAAATAGGGTTGGTGCCAGGACTGAACCTTGGGGTAAGCCAGCATTGACAGGCAGGGGCGTATCGTGACTATGAGAGGGGGGGGGGAGCATGAGCCAAACGTTTCCGTATGCAAATGTTTAATATTCATTTACATTTTGCATTGTACATACATAAAAAATCTAACAAGTGAAAATCTGAAAATATTATCAGAAATTATTTTAAAAACCTCAAACCCCCCCCCCCCCCCCAACATACGTCACTGTTGGATGAGTGACCGTCCACCACGATAGATATGCGCCTTTTAGAGAGAAAGCTACCGCGGTCCAGGTACATCGTTTGGGAGGAAATCCGTAAGGAGATTGTTGAGAAGTGCGGCATGCCATACTTGGTCAAAGGCCTTGGAAATATCAAGAGCAACAATCTGGGATTCGCCATGAAATTCGAGAGACTTGTTCCAGTTATGTGTGACAAAGGTAAGGAACTCAGCTGTGGATCTTAGGTGATGAAATCCGTCTGGTGTCTGGCATGGGTGATTTTGTGTTTTTCTAGGTACTTTAGAATTTGCAGGTTGATGACTTTCTTCATAACTTTACTGACAACAGAGAGAATAGAGATAGGTCTATAACTGGATGGAACGGACTTGCATCTTTCCTTCGGGAGAGGCTGCACATGATCAGTCTTGCAGTTATCTGGGAAGATACCCTAATCATAGGAGACCTGAAAAAGACGAGTTAAGATGGGTGCCAGTTCTGGAGCGCATGTTTTTAGAATAATTGTTGGTATACCATCCAGACCGGAGGACTTTTTGGTGTCAAGGAATAGAAGAATTTTTTTAACTTGTTTGACCTTAAGTATTATGTCTGACATTTTATGGGGTACAGACGTAGAGGTTGGAATACCGAAATTGGCAGGAGGGATCAGGGTGGAATTGGAAGCGAATTGTTTGGCAAATAGTTCAGCTTTCCCGTTGGAGGTGGAGATAATTTCTTTGTCAGGGATCAGGAGAGGAAAGGTGCTTATGCAGAAGTTTTGAATAATGTTTTTGGCGAGCGACCAGAAAGATTTGCTGCCATTGGAACATGAAAGAACTTTATCTTTTATACGGTCGTTTAAAGCATTTTTGGACTCTAAGATAGTTTGATTGTATTGACTTCTTGCCTCGGAAACAATTTGACGATTTTTGGATGTAGGACTTTGAAAAAACCTTTTGTGAGCTTGGACTTTTTTAAGTCTGGCTTTATCACAGACCTTGGAGAACCAGGACTTTTAATAGTAGAGTTTAGGTTTCTTGCGGGTGTGTGGAAAAACAGACAGGCTTCCAAGGGAAAGCAGAGAAGAAGTTTCGAAGACCATCCCAGTTGCCAGAATTGTAGTGCCAGATCGTGCTCTCCGGCATGATTTCAACGGGCTCGGGATGTATGGGACAAGAGACGGCGATGAGGCCGTGATCTGAGGGACCAAGGGGAGCGCATACAGATGTTAAATATGGCTCAGGATGGGTGATAAGAAAAAGATCTAGAGGGTTTGAATCATGGGTAGGATTTTTTTAAAAAATTTTTCTGAATACCCAACTGCATACCCTTCTACCACTACAAAAAGCATCCGATTTTTTACCTCTGTTTGATCTAAATACCCTTGGCAAACGGACATGGATGGAGATAAAATAAAACTTTGCTGTTGAAAAAGATCTGCTCTTCAAAGTAGTAAAAAATTGAACACATCCTGATTAATTTTATTTAAAAAATGTCAAAAAAATATCATTATTCTAAAACACCGAATACCCAGCCCTTAATAGGTTACCTTACATGCGTGCATATTGTTTTTAACTTTGGACTACTTAACCTAAAATGG
Source organism: Philopedon plagiatum (assembly GCA_963971165.1). Lineage (NCBI taxonomy): Eukaryota > Metazoa > Arthropoda > Insecta > Coleoptera > Curculionidae > Philopedon > Philopedon plagiatum. The sequence goes on along the minus strand of OZ020189.1, from coordinate 125,036,298 downwards.
AAAGCGTGAACAAGTGATTTTGGCCGCAAGCGTAATTAGCAACAACACAGTCATTCAAAATGATCTATAATCTTATTAATTTCTATTCGACTTAAGTGGCAGAATGGTATCAAGGTCGTGAACCACTCTGGTATAAGTTCACGATGCTAACAATTAACTTACAATATAATTTCAACGGACTTAGAAAGGGCAAAGGGCCTACTCGTGCTTCAAGATTAAATAAGTGGTTATTATTCATTAAAAATTTCCGGAATAATTGTAAATATTAGCAAGACAGTTTATTACGTAGAAGTAAAGAAGTAGGATGGAATTGCAAGAAAATATCGTACAGGTGGTTAAAGCTCATTTCAAGCTCTTTCGTTGGTTTTTGACAAAATCGTAAGTACCTCAATAAATGTAAATATAAATATTTCAGAAGTCTTAAGCGTCCAAGTGGTTTAAATTTGGAATACCTATGGAGGAAATAAAATCTTGTTAAATTACGAATGACTAAAACATTGTTTATTGATTTATGTCATTCGATTTATTTGTACCATAAAAAATTATTACTTAAATTTAATTACAGATTTAATTCGGTTTGGCTGTCACTGTCATTTTCATCTACAGGAAAAACAAGTTTCTCTGTGTTATTATTAAACGAAAAATAGGATGTTCGACTTTAAGAACATGGTTAATCGACTTTTTAAACTTTCTCTAGGATTGTCATCTACAACTTTTCTAATTAATGTCATAACACTTGCGCTTAAAGTCGAAGAAGTGTTTCTGCTCTAACATTTTATTTTACCTCATGCCACATATGCTCGATTGGGTTAAGAATACATTAATAGGGGGGGGGGGGGTGAGGCGTATAACCGTGGATTTATTAAGAATGGATACGGGATGATTTAACATTCTTTGAAGCCAAAACAAACCATTCTAACTGACACTGTAACACAATTTGTAAACATTGGCCACATCTTATTTTACCTTATATTTTTGTACAAAAGATACGTTAGAAGCATCACAATATTTACTAAAAGTAATAAAAGCCCTAAAATACTTTATTTTCTGCGAAATAATAATAAATTTAAGTTAAAAAGGTTTTATTATTTATAGGTTATGTTATTTCTAAAGGTGTTTATTTAAAGTCGCTCCGAGTCATTTATAAATCTATAAGTCGCACTTTTTCTTTTCTAGTTCATTAGACAAAGACGTACGTGTAACCGAGTGTTCAGACCGAGGTTCAGCCGTTTTCCTGAGCAACCAGCACAGACAGCAACACTTCAGAGCTCCAACACTCCAATGCTATTTTCTCTTTCTACTACCATTCTTGGTTCAATTACGTATTTCCTTAAAGTTCGTAAACTGTACCTCTAGAGGAAGATGTTTTCATAACAAACAACAAATATAAGGCGCCAAAGGATCGCTAAGGTATCAGTGGATTACGTATTTCCACGAAGACTAACTTCTTTTGCTAGAAAAGTGTATCTCTTTGTTCAAGAGTAAGCAATATTTATGTCAATGTATATAAACTGTTTGCCATAACTTTAGTTATTCTTGTGACAATGTAAATTACCAATTAAAATAACTGTACTCCTATTCTTCATCTTAAACTAACCCTTCCTCTTGACTGAACAGTAGCAGTCCTTAAACCAATATTACTATTGTCTTGGATGCCAAGAATAGAACGTTTGTAGATTCAAGATTAGCCTTTACTTGCACTAAGAATTTTCGCTTGACACAAGAATAGTAGCGCTTCATGTAAGGCTAATTTACCAAGAATACTCTCATTTTCAAATTAGATCAAGATTTTTTTCAGTGTAGTCGCTGCTTTAATGAAACCAACGTAGGCACAATTTTCTCTTCGTACACAGGATACATTTTTCTACGAATTAATTCTTTGTCGCTTTCCTCAAAACACCTGCTTTTACCAGCATCACTACGAACTTTTTGTCTTTAATTTGCTTTATCACAATATCTTTAACTGTAGACAAAGGAGTTTTGTTAATAAAGACGTTTCTGCTGCAGCTGCATTTACATTAAACCCCCAATAAAAATACATACATATTTTTAACAATTTGCTTGGCATCGGCAATAACTATATTCTTTTTTAAATTAGCACTACCGGAGGCACTCTACGTCTTTCCAAGGACGCCACATTTATTAGCACGTTCGAAATATCAAGCAAAAACGATCGAAATCATATAACAATTGCACGGTTTACCAAACGGAAAGGAACTAAAGTATTTCGAAATTATTAAGTCAGGTAAAAAAATACTTTTTCATATCCTTTACTGATTATGTTTACCTGCTATTTTATTGGGCCGGCCCTGTTTACAGTTCTTGCAAATTTACCGGGTTTTATTACAGCTGGTGTCGATAATAGTTTATTTCAGACAATAGGTCAACGAAAGAGCTTGAAACGAGGTTTACTAGAAAATTTGTTTTCAGTCCAGTAGAGAGTTCTGGCCAAATACAATGTAACTGTAATGTAACAAACCTGAGTAAATACTGTCAACAAAGTTCGAAATATTGTAAATATCTTAGCAATGCTTAATTTAATAAAATTTGAAGAGTGGACATAATATTTCAAATTTTTCTTGCCGAAGCTAGCCGAGTCGTAAGTATAGTTAAATTTTTTGTTGTAACTAGACAATATATAGGTAATTAGATATATCTATCCCTCAAGTAGCTTTACGTACAATTCTGAAACGATTCCTTTCCCAGAGAAGGGACAGGTTTGGACAGTTGAGAACCAGTTCGAGATTTTTTCTTTAAAAAACAAAAACAGTAATTTACTTGTTCGGTACTAATTACGAAGGAATTATAGCAAATCGAACAGGAATAGCTAATGCGCATGATCAGTACAGTTCTGACCCTCGAACCCGTGTATAAGAGGAACCCGAACAAATCTAAGATTGGCGTTGTAGTTCAATCCACTTAGCCAAATTGTCGCAAATGAAGATTCTTGGCACAATACACAGAAAAAAAAGAAAAGGTTGGATCAATAGTTCCATGAATGTTAACGTCCACATGGTTGATTGAATTAAAAAACTGTTAGAAGAAAATTTATTTCGATATTAGGACGAAATTCAAAATTTGTTAAACTTTATTTGTTCATCTAACAGATATGCTCTTGATTAAATATCTCTTTTTGCTTAAACTAACCGCCTTGGAGTATAATACCATAAGGTAATACCCGAGAAGAACAAATCGACGAGAAGCGACAGTTTTGTCGGAACCTTTGAGTTTGCTGGGGTCGATTTTCGTGACCGTCGAACACCATAATATCACTGCACGAAAGTTAAAATGGGTCCGTCAGTCCCTATTAACACTGCTGAACCATTGATATGGTATTAGTAAGAGGGCAAATTTTAATGTATGTACTTACCTTAGACAGTCTTGTGAAATGAAGAGACTGACTCCAGACCCAGTTTTTAACAAAGAGCCAGGAACTGCACAAGAATATCCAACTATGTCTGTCACATAAGCGCACACAACTAATTTTATTTACGGCTCCATGTCAATCTAATCCACTGATATCTTAGCGATCCTTTGGCGAAAGCGCTTTTTTCTTTCGCCACCCCTTTTAAAATACTCCCCTCTACCCTAATCCACTAGTATTTTTAGTGCCCCTTTGGCGAAAGCGCAAATATGCCTTCTGGACACTCACCCTTCTAATCCACTGATATCTTAGCGATCCTTTGGCGAAAGCTCTTTTTTCTTTCGCCATCCCTTTTCAAATACTCCCCTCTACCCTAATCCACTAGTATTTTTGGACCCAGCAACTCAAAGGTTCCAACAAAGCTGTCGCTTCTCGTCGATTTGTTCTTCTCGGGTAATACTTCATTGGACTGTTTTTGTCTGTCAAGTCAATTAACAAAAGTTAACATTTTCTGATGGTTTATTTAATTCCCAAAAACCATTGCTTGTATTTAATATTCACAAACTGTTAAATTAAAGTTTTTTTCTATGATTTCAACAGTTTATTTTTTTCGGTGTAAACCCTCTATTTACGGACACCTCTAAATAGCGAATACCCATAAATATCTTTTCAAGAACAATGGAAACCTGAAGCGAAAAGAAAATTTCCAAAAACTGCTGGTTTGGCCATTGACGAAACAGTTTTTAATAAATTGGTTCTGTATATCTGGACCTCTACCCAAAGAAAAGGCATTGAAAGCTGCTCAAAGTTTGCAGCTAACTGACTTCAAAGGTTCCAATGGTTGGTTGGAAATTTTTTGTCAGAGACATAAAATTTTCTTTTAAGCCATGTGTGGTGAATCTGCTTATGTAAACTTGCAACTACGCTCCAAAAGATATTTTTAATGCCAATGAAACAGACCTTTTTTTCCGTGCGTTGTCTACAAAAATATTTGCATTAAAAAATGATAGGTGTGCAAGAGGGAAATCTGCAAAGGAACTACTTACGATACTGTTGTACTCAAACATGGAAAGACATAAGGAAATGCCGTTATTTATTGGTAAAAGTCAGAAGTCCAGAGGACTTAAAGGAATGTACGTGGTTAAACTGCCAATAGATTGGGTTTTATTCCAATAAAAAAGCATGGATGACTTTGGACCATATATCAACATGTTTAAAAAACAGCAAGATGAAGAGAGAAAAGAGTCTTATTTGTCGATAATGCAACTTCTCATCCAAATATTTCATTACAAAACGTAAAACTGATTTTCCTTCCTTCAAACACTACCTCGCATTGCCAACCTATGAATCAGGGAATTATTCAAAGTTATTTAAAGTCATTTATAGAAGTTTACTTGTTAAAAAACCTCTGACATTAATGGACCCGGAAATGGTAGAGAAAAGCATTACAGTAAATGCATTAATATGGATGTCAGCAGCTTGAAAAAAATTATTTCCTGTAACGGTAAAAAACTGTTTTCTAAAATTTGGATTTAGTCTGTGTGACAGTGATATAAATGAGTGTGACATAGAAGATGATATACCATTAGCATTTTTAATTCCAAATTTTGATGTCACTAATTTAGATTTAAGAACCTTACTCATTAATTGATGATGATTTATTAACTGAAAATCCAAACGTCTCTATTATTGATTGTATTGATGAAATAAGTGATCAAATCGAAACGGAGATTGAATAAGAGGAACTTGTAACTAGTATTTCAAGTATTTCAGAAGCGCATAAAGGATTAAAAAATCTTAAAAAATATTTTTTGAGCTCTAGCAATTTTAACTTCGCTAAGAATATTCCTCAAGCGAATTTCTGAATGCGAATCAGAAATATTTAGCAATAAAATGAAAAATGCAAAACAAATTATAATTAAAGATTATACGTTATACAGTTAGTGGATTATACGTGTATTTATTCGGAAATTCCTATATTATGTCTGTAGGAATACCATTGTTAAAGCTAAATAACCTTATTGTTTTTTCTTCCAAGTACGTACGTATTTTTAGTTACATAATAAGTTTATGCTATTATTGCTTTTCTGCTTTTTTGTCACTATGTAATGATTTACTTTAATATATATACGTATATTAATATGTATAATGTATGTATATAGGTATTAAATAAAATGAAATCTGTTTTTTTTTTCATTATTTTCCCCCACCTCCAAATAACGGACACCTCTATATACGGAACATTTCAGGATTCCCCGTGGCTAACGAAGGTTTTGTTGTATTTCAAAAACAGGCTCGAGGCCTGTGAACGTTGCTGCAGATCCTTGTATTGTTAAGATATCCAGGTTTTCATTGCCCTTTATGCCTTTGTGTCCTCGCATCCCCTCGAGTGTGCCTTGATTGTAGTGGGGCAAAGGGAGCAAAGTTGGAGGGCTCTAAAGGCATCCCCAGACTAATTTCGAGTTCATATGATGACATGCTACAATTTTTGAAGCAATGACTTTCTTGCTTGTAACTTAATAACTTTGACACAAATTGATGAAAAAAATTTGAATAAGGTGCACAGGCGAAACATAGCTATATTACGAAATATAGTTTTACTAAATCGGTCAACACTAATGCATAGGCAAAAAAACCTGGCCAATAACATAAACTTTTTTAGTAACATAATTCTAGATATTAGCCAATAAAATAAAATTAACAAGATTTTTTCTCTTTTTTATTTTCGAGTACACAATCATGTAATCATTACAGAAAATTGCAATAAATATTAACTGCACGAGCAGATCTTTTGCCCTTTGTTAATCGTTAAAATTATAGAGTTAACATATACAAATCTGATAACATAAAGATAAAAATATCTCTAAACGGTATATTAATAGTTTATTATATTATTAGATATAACGGCGATGGCTTTTTGCAATTTGCAGTAGTACGTAAGCCGCAATTTTTTAAAATATGACTCACAATGCACTTATGGCATTTTTCGTTGGAGGAAACTTATTTTATTCCGTAGAGGTAGTAAAGGACATAAATACTTAGTGTGCATTGACTTGACCCATGGTGGACGTTATTAATTTTATATGGCGAAGGGAAGACCAAAAATGTTTTAAACAATTTTACAATTGCAAATAAGCCATCAATATACTAGGCGTAGACCGGCCAATCAGCCCCCCGGAGGAGCCTCTATGGTCGGCACTGTCATCATTGTCATGCACTGAAAATTTCAAATTTCTAAAACTTGTATTAAGAATACGACACTCCTCCGGACTGATGATCGAGAATAGACCGTCCTCCGTTTCCGTACCGCTACATACATACAAACACCCACACATAAAAAAAAATATGTATATATATATATATATATATATATATATATATATATATATATATATATATATATATATATATATATATATATATATATATATATATATAATATATAATATATAAAAGCGAGGGAAATATTGGGGAAGCTGTCTGTAAGGTAGTGCTAGACACGTGTTTCGTGCTTATTAGCACTCGTCAGTAGCACATAACCAAGTTAATAGGTGGGAAACTTGGAAGTTAAGAAAAAAAAAAGAAGAAAAAAAGAAAAACACAAAGAGTTCACAGACCAGGGACCTGCCAACTCATTTGTGGTATTTTGTCAGGAGACCCAGAGTTTTCTGGGCAACAGCCAACATCACCACGGAGGTTGCAATAGCCCCTGCGTGATACCTCTAACCCCATGAAAAAAGAAAAGGTAAAGAAATAGCGACAGTACCAGTTATGAAAGCGAGGGAAATATTGGGGAAGCTGTCTGTAAGGTAGTGCTAGACACGTGTTTCGTGCTTATTAGCACTCGTCAGTAGCACATAACCAAGTTAATAGGTGGGAAACTTGGAAGTTAAGAAAAAAAAAAGAAGAAAAAAAGAAAAACACAAAGAGTTCACAGACCAGGGACCTGCCAACTCATTTGTGGTATTTTGTCAGGAGACCCAGAGTTTTCTGGGCAACAGCCAACATCACCACGGAGGTTGCAATAGCCCCTGCGTGATACCTCTAACCCCATGAAAAAAAAAGGTAAAGAAATAGCGACAGTACCAGTTATGAAAGCGAGGGAAAAATTTCCCTCGCTTTCATAACTGGTACTGTCGCTATTTCTTTACCTTTTCTTTTTTCATGGGGTTAGAGGTATCACGCAGGGGCTATTGCAACCTCCGTGGTGATGTTGGCTGTTGCCCAGAAAACCCTGGGTCTCCTGACAAAATACCACAAATGAGTTGGCAGGTCCCTGGTCTGTGAACTCTTTGTGTTTTTCTTTTTTTCTTCTTTTTTTTTTCTTAACATCCAAGTTTCCCACCTATTAACTTGGTTATGTGCTACTGACGAGTGCTAATAAGCACGAAACACGTGTCTAGCACTACCTTACAGACAGCTTCCCCAATATTTCCCTCGCTTTCATAACTGGTACTGTCGCTATTTCTTTACCTTATATATATATATATATATATATATATATATATATATATATATATATATATATATATATATATATATATATATATATATATATTCTTCTTTTCTTAAACCATAAGTTATATTTTTTCTTTCAATTCTTGGGTTCTTGGGTTGGGGGGACACCCAGACCAGAATCAAAAAGAATAGTCCTACTTTATTTTATTTGTCGTTTTACGGTCTTCTGTTTTGCACTAGCAAAAGAATTAAAGCTTTTGCATTTACCGACCTAGTAATATATTAAATATATTGACCGAAGAAAATTCCCCATTTTCTATATATTTATATATAGAAAAACCTCCTCATATTATCGTACATGATTCAGGTCAAAGTGTGGTCTCTTCGTCAGCTACTCTGGTTGTGATCCTGCCTGACGAAGGGTAAGGGCCCAGTAATCGCGATAGCAGGAGGGCACCCAGACCAGAATCAAAAAGAATAGTAGTACTTTATTTAATCCAGAAGCGTTAAGTTTTAGCAGACTTCTTGAGCGCTTGTTAAAATAGGGTGCGTAGACTACAAAAAGAAAGAAAGAACGAAAACGGCACTAAATGAGGAAAATCAGTTAGCTCTATCATTGACAGTTATTGAAAAGTCAAATATTACTCAAGCATGTGTGGGACAAGACGTTGGAATAGGTGAGAAGGTCAATGCAAAGAATTTTGAAAAAACATCATACCAGACTCTGGATGAAAATGACTTTCAGCGGAGGGCAGAGTTTTGTGCGTGGGCACAATGGCGCCTCCAAGAAAATCTTTTTTCTTTATGAACGTCCTTTTTTCTACCAAGCAACTTTCCACAACACTGGATATGTCAACAGACATAATTTTCATTATTATTCTCTTGAAAATCCAAGAATATTTTTTGGTCAATAAACGTTTGTATTGTTGGAGAACATGTGGTTGGCCCACATTTTTTAAATGGTCACCATAACCGCCAAATATATTTGAAATTTTTAGAAAGTGACTTACCAGAATTGCTTCAGAACTTACCTCCAAACATCCAGGCACAAAATATGAGGTTACAACAGCATTGAGCATCGGCCCATTTTTCGCAACAAGGCAAAGCCCTGTTAGATACCGAGTACGAAAATTGCTGGATTGGAACAAGAGGACCAGTTGGATGGCATGTAAAAACCTCGTTTATAGGGAATCTCCAATATCCGAACAAAATATGAGACATAGAATTATTATTGACGCGTTTGCCACAATTACACCTGCAATGCTCAGAAATGTGGAAAGGACCTTTCAAACGAGAGTTGGTAAATGCCTTGAACGAGATGGAAGCCATTTCGAATATCTTTTAAAATAACATGCTTGTTTTTCCATGGCCGCCTAGCTACTTGTTTATAAAACTTTAATATGAATAGCGACATTTAAGGTTCTGGAGTGTCCAATGTCTAAGCTACCATTTGGCGTTGATTTTACCGTCTAATTAGATGAAGTAAAATCGGATCTGCGACTGCACCCTTAAATTTGGTTAGGCAGCGAGAACCCCCAAGACAGGAGGTGGACAACCAGATTTTTAGACTTTATTAATCGATTTGTTGTCAACGAAAACGGGTTCGTTCTTTAACTAGATGATATGAAAATCAAGTCCGAAGAAGAGCACGTTTCCCCTTCACATACAGAATGCTCCAGGTTATGGCTCGGACAAGAATTATTTCTTTTAAGTACTTACAGTCAACTTCTATAGCAAAGCAATATTTCTCTCCAACTAGATAGGAAAGAGTTAATGCAGTGGCCGCTTGCGCTATTATTGTTTTTTTTTACTCCATAAAATAATGAAAACTGACACTTATTGACAAGTGCGTTAGTAATAAGCATTGCCGTCTGCATGTACATACTAACGCGCTTGCACAGTGGCACTTCGTTAGTGTCATTGTTGAGCACATGCAGATGGCAATAGTAATAAATATAGGTATTATTAAATTGTTGTAAGTAAAATATTTCATTGGTCTTATGTTTTCTCATGCTGGTATAATCGTCAGCATCAAATCGATTTTAAAACACATTAATTGAATTTTGCGTATACATAATCCATTTAACAATAAAAAGAACTCATCAGTGGGAGGGTGGCAATGACAGGCTAAGGGTGCCATTTATTTACGGTGTTAAGGGATGATTTCGGGGGGTGGCTCGTGGGAAAACAGAACTAGTGCAGTCTAAGAGCACAAGAGCATTTTGCAATTATTCTTGCTACAATATGCTTTTAGGGTGGGTTATTGTTTAAGCTGCATCAGGAAACGGGGATAATATTTTGTATCGGGCCAATATGGATGGTGTCAAATTGGGTTGATTCGTGCGAACTGACTGTGATTTTCCGATTGTACAGACTTTTAAGTAGATTTAAAACGAAATAGATTCACTAACTATCCTTTACCTGTTTTTATATGGGTGAAAACTAATTTAGCTGCTTAGGCAAATTCTAATAAGGTTACATTTGCCTTACGTTTTATAAGTATATACCTGTATTGTCAACAATTTGTTTATAATAATATATTTTTAAATTTTAGGTATATTTAATATATATATATATATATATATATATATATATATATATATATATATATATTATTTGTTCAAATATTATCACTTATGTACATACTTAAAAAATTGCACACAAATTGGTATTTGTTAATAAAATAATTAGTTCGTATCAAATCAACTTAATTAATGAAGAAACGACGGCAGTTTGTTGTTGATTCATGTGTTTCTGTTGATTTTTGTCAAATCAATAAATGTGAATAACCTAATCGTAATTTACGTCATAATATATCGTACACAGACTCATTCTACAGACATTCTATAAACACTTAAATATAAAAAAAAAACACATTTTATTACACCACACTGACGCGAACACCGTAAATTTTTTATATTCATTTCACTAAAAAAATATAGGATTTGCTTCTTTGTAAGACTGTCTCTTTTGGCTCGTATGGGTACAGGATGCTAGATGGAATAAATTTGACACTGCATTCGAATCTCCTAAATTTATAGCTAGATTTGGTGGAAACCATGTCTAAAAAATACAAATTCAACAATAAACTTGCGATCATATTTAATATTAATAGTTTTTTAACAATACGTATCGGCTGAGTAAACAGTCATATAAAATAGACTAACCAAGAGAGATTTACAAATAAAAAAACACACTTATTACTGCAAAGCTTTATAGATTGGTTTTACTTACCATAAAACACTGAAATAAGTTGCTTTAGTCTCCAGTCTTGCAAAAGATCTATTATTTCTGGAGTACGACTATTCAACGAGCAAAGAAAAATTCTTATCTCTCCAAGGGTGTCCGCGAGCAATAGAAATAATATTGCACCCAACAATAGGACCCATTGAATTAATAATTTTTATTATTTCTCCTATATCTTATATGTTTTAAAGGAGTGTTTATTTTAATTGAAATGATATAAGGATTATTGACTTAATTTTTACATTTTTTATTTAAACCGTAGTTCTTGTTCGTTTAATAAAATATATTGTAATTTGAATCACATCGCCTACAAATAGCTATTTTTCGCCCAATTATATTTAAGCATTCCAATCAAATAGCTCTAACAATTCCACACTCCAAGGAATATTAGAATTTTATTGGATTCCAATAGTATTTTGGTCATTGAAATAATGGTAATATAGTTTTCAAAGAAGTAGGTATACTTTGAAATTCAATAACAAGTCTATATATTATTTAAAGCGATATTTTTTTTTCATTATTTCAATGCTGTTTTGTTGAGACAATATTAACTTTAATATAACTAATGTGACAGTGGTCAAAAACAGCACTATTATTGAAAATAGCATAGGAGTTTTTTCTGTGTACCACTGCTTACTAGAGATCATCGAGTTGCGAGATTACGGTTTGCCAGGGAGCATGCAAATTGGACAATTAATGACTGGAAACGTGTATTATTTTCAGACGAAACGACAGTAAGTCTAAGGTCACTAGATGGACGTGAACGCATTTGGAGGAGATTAGGAGAGAGATTTGCTAACTCCAACTTATCCCCAAAGATCCCTTTTGATGGCGGTTCAGTAATGTTCTGGGGAAGAATTTGTTTTAATGCTCGGACGGAGTTACTTCTTATTCATAGAAGATCCATCAATGTCCAATTTTATATTGAAAAGGTCTTTGAAGAACACTTAATCCATTTGGCTCCGTTTGTACAAAACTTTCCTTTCATGCAGAACAACGCCTGGCCTCTTATTGCCAGAGAGGTAAAAGACTTTTTTCAGGAAGTGAATATTCCAGTTATGGAGTGGCCACCTAAAAGCCCAGACATAAATCCCATTGAACATTTAATGGATACTCTAAAACGCGCAGCACAGTTAGACGTCAAGCACCCCCGTCAACGAATCTTAGAGATAGGGACCTCTTTTCTTTGATGGGAGAATATTCCTCAACAAACTATTCAAAACTGTGTGTACCTAAATTTGACTGGTTTTATTTGTTCTGTATAAATGTTTAATTATTTAGATGTTTCCGTTTCATGTATTCTTGTTAACATAATAAACACTAAGGAATATAAAACTGTCTATATCTTCTAATAATAGACATAATAAAAAATTTAAAAAGAGACATGTTAAGAAAAGATCAGACATATTTTTTTATTGCATAAATCGTTTAAAGAATTCATTACAAAACCCAAAAACTTATTTTAAAACAAATTAATAGGACAATTAAGCTACAAAAAATGTTTACTTTTCGCTCCAATTTATTACAATTTAAAAAAGCAGCCATTTGTCCTTAATGAATAATGACGTCAGAAGATCAGCAAAAATAAGTGTCAATCCACAGGTTAACGTAAATCGAAACATTCAGAGGGGGAGCAATCGAATTCTCTGGGTTAATAGAGGAATAGTTAAACTAGCTTCGCGAAAAAATTCAATTATACAGGATGTTTCATTTCGGAACTATTAAACCTCAAAGTCGAAATTTCCGCGATTTCCGTTGAAATCGAGTACAGGTCGCAAAAGTGAAATCGATGTAAATTTTCGGAGGTTGTAGAGGTCCGGGAGTTTCAGAACTCTGTTGAAACTGGTAAGGATCGGAAAATGCCAAGTAATTCTTTTGAACTTTTTTAGGTCGAAAAATGCCATTTGCAGAACCCTCTTTGGTGCCTAATAACTCGAACACAAAACGTCGGATCGAAAAACGGATTTATAAGTGAAACTTTAAAATCTCAAATACTTTCATTTTGCAATACATTTACCTAAACCTAAAATCACAGGAATATTGGTATCTTTGGGAAGAACTGTAAATTTCGATTTTTGACGCAAATATTTCACGGTTTTTAGTTTTTTGTGGGACCAAAATGGTTCTAATTAAAATTCCATATACGTCATCGGAAAGAGAGTTTCTTCATTATTTCTAGGAAGGGAGCAATCGCCGATTAAACTTCGATTTTTGTACTTTTTTTGCCCACGACATCGGTACATTTGAATCACTCTGTATTTTTTCCTAGCTAATTTTTTCCCGGTCTTTCAACAATATCTTATAAAGGGATAATCACAGTTTAAAAGGAATACCGAATGGGTGATCCAGGAGCGGATTTAAGGGGTAAAAACAGAATTTTCTTGATTTTTTCCGAGAAATCCTATTTTTAACCAACATTATTCCACAGTATTTTGCTTATTTAGTGATTCTTTTTGAGTTTATTTTATCCGTTAATTATCTAAGTATACCTTCCAATAATTTAAATCGCTTATCTTTTCGTTAAAGTTATAAATAAAAAGGTTTATTTGCATGAGAGACATGCAAAATTTGAAAATTTTTGAATTTTCGAAGATTGTCATGAAAACAAAAAATTGCAGTTGATTTGCTTGAAATTGTTAAGATGTGTCAAAATTTCGCAAAAATGCCAGTTTTTGTTGCAAAATTGAAAAGTTCCTGGGCCGATTTTGGCTCTAAATATACATGAATAAGATTTCATTTACGTAGAGAATATAAAAAAATATTTCAGATTTATTTGGGTTATATGCATATTCCCTATTGCGTCTTTCTTATATTGCTAGTGCAGTCCACAGGGTGTTATAATTTATTAGGGCAAAATATAAAATTTTAATACAGCTGGTAATTAGCAAAAACTACCTAGTGTTTTTTTCAAAATCATTACCATCATAGCACCAAGGAATTAACTTACAAAAGAAAAAATCCTTTAAATCGGACTCGAGATGCAGAAAATATTTAAAATAAAACTTAAGACGCATTTCTTGTTATGTGTTAATTTTGTCCAGGAGTTTATAAGTAAACGCGACTCCCAACTGTTTTTCTTACATACACAATCCTGCATTATATTATGCATTAAATATTAAGACCATAACCAGTACAAACGACTCGAATCTATCAAGATAAGGCAACTTAATAAAATCCGAACAATAAGATGATTATGCGCCGGGAAGGGTGTGCCCGATTAATACTGACAATCGAGCGGTATCTTAAACTCGATTCTGATGACCTGGTCACTTCCTGGTGAGCTAAGATGCCAGTAAGGTCGTAATGTGACTGCATGGGTGCTACCTGTTCGTATAATCATATTTAAGTAGACATTACTGTTAGAGTTTAGGCCGTATTGAAGCTATTAAATGTTATGTTCTGACCTTTTATTGCATTCCTTTAATTTGTGTTGATGATTGCAATATTAAGAAAACGTTTTAGCAAATGGTTGAATAAATGAACGGAAATATAGGCCAAGCAACAGAGCAAAATATTATCGATTTTTTGACATTAATCTTATTAGAAAACCGCCTGTGCCATCATCTGAAAGATGATCCGTAGATGATTCCTGTTATATTTCCAACTCTGAAATTTTTTCCTTTAATTTGTTATAAACATTTTTAAGCAAAAAAACGCCATTTTTTTAGTTTTTTGCTTATAAAATGGAAAGTAATGAAGCAATCTTAATGGTGTAAATGGACGATTTGTAGAGAATAAAAATACGAACAAATTGAGAGGTCGAACGTCCCGATAGGATAAGTAGCAACGGAGAAAATCCGGAAAAACCGGAAAATTAAGAGTTTTTTTTTAATTCATTAATCGGTCATTTTTAAAGGTAGAGGGTTCGAACTTTGGGGAAAAGTAGTAATTTATAGCTACTTTATGTGTGCAAAACCCCGACGCTGTCCGAATATTAGTTTTGCCACAACCGCCATTTTATTTTTCAACACACTATTTTGCAACATGTCTGGATGCTCTATGGATCGTCGGATTTTAATTATTGAAACGGATTTGAAAAGTACAAGATTAATTGAACAATATGTATGTTTTAATTTTTCCATAAAATGCTACGAAACCGGTTGAAAATGCACGTAAAAATGCGTGAAAATGGCCGAGCGCGCGAAAGATGTCGCGTAGCGGGAGAGCAGCGGAGCGAAGGGGAGCCAATATTCGCGCGCTCTGCCATTTTCACGCATCTTTACGTGCATTTTCAACAGATTTCGTAGCATTTTATGGAAAAATTAAAATATATCTACATATTGTTCAATTAAACTTGTACTTTTCAAATCCGTTTCAATAATTAAAATTGGACGATCCATAGAGCATCCAGACCTGTTGCAAAATAGTGTGCTGAAAAATTAAAATGACGATTGTGGCAAAACTAATCGTCGGACAGCGT
The DNA here is from genome assembly GCA_963971165.1 of Philopedon plagiatum. Classification (NCBI taxonomy): domain Eukaryota; kingdom Metazoa; phylum Arthropoda; class Insecta; order Coleoptera; family Curculionidae; genus Philopedon; species Philopedon plagiatum. The sequence goes on along the minus strand of OZ020189.1, from coordinate 125,020,810 downwards.
CGAGGGTTTGCACACATAAAGTAGCTATAAATTAGTACTTTTTCCCAAAGTTTGAGCCCTCTACGTTTAAAAATGGCGGATTTATGAATTTAAAAAAAAACTCTTAATTTTCCAGTTTTTCAGGATTTTCTCAGTTGCTACTTATCCTATCGGGACGTTCGACCTCTCATTTTGTTCGTATTTTTATTCTCTATAAATCCTCCATTTACACTATTAAGATTGCTTCATTACTTTCCATTTTATAAGCAAAACACTAAAAAAATCGCGTTTTTTGCTTAAAAATGTTTATAACAAGTTAAAGGAAAAAATTTCAGAGTTGGAAATATAACAGGAATCATCTATGGATCGTCCTTCAGATGATGGCACAGGCGGTTTTCTAATAAGATTAATGTCACGACAAATCGCTCTATTGCTTGACCTAATATGATAACAATGACCTTTAAGGCATAGCCCACATTGGCACACTTGCAGCCTGTCGCGCAGTACTTTTAATCCAGCGTAAAATCCTAATTCAGTGTTAAAAACAAAAGATAGTCAGATTATCATAGCTTTTTGTATACAGAAACTGCCCAGAATGTTAGGTAATTAAAGATTAAATAGACAATTGCCACTACAAAACCCATGGAAATGTTTATTTTTACAAGCTTTTCTTTAACTTCACCTGTTAGTTTGTTTGTTTGTTTAGGTCAAATATTGCAATCAAAATTTCGGCTAGTTCTAACTAAGCTACAGCTTTGAAATTTTGCACACGCGTGTAAGTCCGGTGACAATGCAATATAGTATATCTAATATTGTTCTAAATCCAATATGGCGGACGCTTCAAGATGGCGGGTTACCTTTTTCTTCGCAATCCCCTTGATATGGGTATCGACTGAGGGTTTGACGAGTAGAATACGACAAGTTATGAGACGTTATTCCCAACCCAATATGGCGGACGCCACAAGATGGCCGATTGCCTTTTTCTTCACAGTCCCCTTGCTATGGGTATCAATGAAAGGGTTTGACGAGTAGAATACGATAAGTTATGTGACGTCATTCTAAACCCAATATGGTGGACGCCACAAGATTGCGGATAGCTATCGGATGACTAGATAGCTCAAAGCTAACAGGTTAAAGGCCTTGTAATAATGATGCATTATCAGAAATGCATAGGTTAAGACGCAACTAAAAATTTAAAAATAAATTCTTATGTAAAAATACTTGTTAAAAGCAAGCTTTTATTATTTAGATGTACTAAAACAAAAAAAAAAATAAGCGTATAGTTTTTCATTGGGGCAATGCTGAATACTATTTATAAGTTAACGTAGTTCGCGTAGGTGGATCCTAATAAAAGTAGTATCAAAGTTATCACTGAAACAGATATAATATATTATGTTACATTTATTGTGCTAAAAGCTTGTCGCGTGAATAGGAAAGAAAAAAATACACACTTGGGTATGTACTTATTTACAAACAAGGTAGAGTAGAGTGAGACAAAAGTACGCGTGGGGCAAAAATCTCAAATGCTAATTATCCCAATACTAATTAAAATTTTGCATCATAGGCTAAATATGTGTTAGAGAATAACAAACTGCAAATGGCAGTCTGTTCCTGGCAACAGGGGAGTCGTGTTCTGTTTTCTATGCAGTATTGCAGTAATTTAATTTTTTATCACATCGCATGTTGTCTTAACGAAATACTATAATAATATAAGCTACTGTAGATTTATTTGCTAACATTCTTTAAAAACAATTTAGTCACAGTGTTAGGTTATATATACTACATAAGTTTTTATTTCCATGCGGAGAAGTTCGTTAGTAGTGGCGTGATTTTAGAATTTGGTTTGTCTTGTGGGGCAAATGTCTCATTTCGTCGTGAGGCTAAAATCCTCGCACTGAAGGGAAGGCCAAAAATCAAAAGTATTATCAAGCATGCCCTTGAAAGAAAAACTTGAGAAGGAGCACGAAGAGAAGCTAAAAAAATACGACTGCAAGTAAAGGAAAGAATAACCAGCTCTAGCCAAAAAAAAAATAAAACTGGCAAGAAAAAAAGCAGTCCCCAGATAGCGTTCAATATCCTGGTTGCTCCAATGCCAAAAATGATGGCATGAGGAATGCACCGCATACCAAAATGCTGAACAATTTAGTTGTGACTGTTGTAAATAATAAATCTATATGCAGGAATTTTGCCCCACCTATGGGGCAAAAATCCCAATGTGTATTTGTTTAGTATTTTAAAAATTATATTTTTGATTGTATCTTTTTTTAAAGACAAACGTCTTCCTTATTGGATAAAAAAATAAAAGTTTTTTTTTAATATATGTTGCTTGTATATTTATTTATACCTTATTTTGCCCCACTGCCAAACAAAATTAATGCCTGTATGAACTTTTCGCGCGCGAAAAGCTTTTAAGACAATAAATTTCACAAACTTTGATACTCCTTTTATTAGGATCCATCTACGCGAACTACATTTACTTATAAATAGCATTCAGCATTGCCCCAATGAAAAAACTATACTCTTATTTTTTTCGTTTTAGTAGGTAGGTACATCTAAATAATAAAAGCTTGTTTTGAAAAAGTATTTTTTACATAAGATTTTATTCCATTCTGAGATGACTGAGAGTCGTATTTATAGTCGCTTTTCGAGGATGCCTTAGACCTTTAGGTATGATTAAAGTAAGTTGTCACCCATGCTTTAGGAATCACCAGGGTCCAGGAACAAAATTGCTGTTGACTGCTACCTGCACTAAAATAATTTACGCTAAATTAGTGACTAGGAAGAATAATCTTATTTAAATGATACCGAATACTATAAAGCGATTATGTAGCAACAGCCGAAACCACTTAATATTGCCATTTCTGTAGTCCGAATGCTATCTCACTTCATCGTCCGCGCAAGTATAAATTTTGTCAGAGGCAAAGCTATATTTGACCAGCCTAAGTTCCACCTTCTCAAAAGGTAGTACGTTGGATTTTGAAACTACAATAGAACCAGTGCGAGACAGAGAATGTAGTGTGGAGTGACAAGGTTAGGAATAAAAGAAAGTGGGACAAACAACCAAAGTTGTGGAAATTACTAAAAACATAGAAAAAAGTAGACTAAAATATAGTGGTACAGATATCTGCTGAGAAGAGATTATGTTTATATTAGCAGAAGAGTATTGGTAGTGGGAGTATATGGTAGGAGAGGTGGGTGGACCAAAACCATGATGGGTAGATGAATTCAAGAACGGTTTAAGAGAAAAACTGCTTTATGGAGACGAGGAATCTCAGCCCCATATTAAGTTCGCAAAAGATGGAATCAAAGAGGAAGAAGTACCTACCATACATTTTTTTTTATATTTGTATTCGTAATGTGTGTATTTTAATATGTACATAATAATTTCTCCGGATATAGTTTCATAGTACCTATTAAAGATTTTATCGTGTCTCTGAAGGAATTTAATATGTATCGTAAGTTACTGTCGCACTTTGCATGCTACAAGGCAATTCATTTTAAAATGCATTATCGTTACATATCTGACTTTATATAACCTCTGTTTTAATTTACAGATATTGATATTTTCTCGTACATTTATCGTAGCGTATAGCAGGGGAAAGTCGCGTTATATCGGAAACTTTAACAAAAATTTGCATAACTCAAGTAAACAAATTATTAGCTCTTATTTTTTTATTTTAAAGGAACCAGACAACCAGACACATATTAGAGACAAACTAGCACCAAAACTTAAAAAATATAAAAATAAAAACTAAATTTTTAACATCAAAATAGATGGTACACTCTTTAAGTTTTGTGAAATGTCGGGCAGTAGGTACTGGACATGCGTTAATTTACCTGAAAACGGTCACAAACAAAATAGTTCAGTTTTTTATCAGACCCAGAGCAGTCTGGGCGGGCCCAGCCATAACATTGACAGCAATGGATCCAATCTTCTTCAAAATCTTCCCCACATATAATACACTCTGTTGTACTCCGGTTTTAGGGGTTATTTTTTTATTTTTGTCTATAAGATTTCCGGTTTCTTCTGGATTTTCAATCGAATCTTTATCATCGCAAATTCTCTTTGGTGGTCTTTTGTACTGCTTTTTCCTCAATGTCGTTCTTATAAAGCCTTGAAGTCAAAATTTCACCTTTTCTGTCTTTCTTATTCTTGTAATCAACCTTTTTTCCATTGCCTGGTTAGGGGGTAAAAGTTCTTCCAATATTTTCTTCGAACTAGTACTCGTTTGATTGCTAGCTCACCTCTGATTTTTTAACCCTACCCCAAAGGAACTTTGGGAACACCATACCTTCCAGCTGCAACTATATTTGAAAGGATGTTACCTAATACGTCTGGGGTTGCAGCTTTCATATGATCGTCATTCCACGCATACTATCCGATAATACCTGAACTGCATCGATAGACATAATGCCCAGCCGATAATTTTTCGACGAAATAGGATTCCTCAAAGCACCATTTTTGTATTTCATAATCATCAACAAACATAACATATGATCGTGATTCAGAAAATTCTTAACTTTTCTGGACTACACACTTCAATCTAGCTTGGGGCAGGCGTATGGTCTAAAAATTCACAAAACTATCACGTACATCCACACTGCTTGACATCCAAACTCATACTAACCGTACACGTTTACGGCTGATCTACTCATGCATTGACTTTGAATATATGCGCGCCATCTATTGTTGATCTCGAGTACATGATACTATCCGATCCAACCCGCTGTCCGATACTACCCGACTTTCCCCTACGTACATGTAATATATAGAAACGTGTCGACTTTGCGCGAGTTGAAAACAAAATGATAAATTGATAGAACATATTACCGCTGTTTTTCTTTAATTTGTGTTCTTTTGTGCGTGGACAACAATTTTGCCAGTTCAATTCAAAACATTGGTACTGAGGCGCGCGGCAGTACCAATTTGATGTAATGTTGTATGCCGGTGATAATAATTAGTCAGAGAGTTAGGAATGTTCCCGGTACTAATTAGGATATTAGTCGCACCTAAATATATCCGCCTTGCAATAGAAGCACCTGTGCGCTCTTTTATAAAGCTACGGATCGCAGTTTGCCCATTTGGTCACGATGAGGATGATGTAATGGCTTGGTTACGGCCAATAAGAATGACCTTTAAGCAAAGTTTATTTTTTTGAAATAATCAATACCTAATAAATGTGTTTATTTAAATTTAATTTCAAATATATTATTGCCGAATACGTTTTATTATGCAATGGGGTAAATATTTTTTTGGAATACACAGGTATACAAATATATGCTTCCTTAAATACGTAAAATTGAGAATAATTTCTCTAAACCACCTGAAAATTCCTTATACTATAAGGATTTGAACAAATCATGGTAAAACAGCTATTCTCCGGGCTATTTGCCCCTCCAAGCGCTGGATTACATACCAAAATTTGCCGTATTTTGACTAACACTGTTAGACAACAAAATACTTGGTTTGACTGCAAGAAACTACCAGGAAGAAGGAAGCTTTTTCTTTAGTTAGGATGTCGTTACATGCATACCGGTTTCGAACTCTTAGTTCTCATCAGTACAGGATAAACGAACATACCTACCGGAAGGTAGGTATGTTCGTTTATCCTGTACTGATGAGAACTAAGAGTTCGAAACAGGTATGCAGGTAACGACATCCTAACTAAAGAAAAAGCTTCCTTCTTCCTGGTAGTTTCTTGCAGGCAAACCAAGTATTTTGTCTAACAGTGTTAGTCAAAATACGGCAAATTTTGGTATGTAATCCAGCGCTCGGAGGGGCATATAACCCGGAGAATAGCTGCTTTACCATGATTTGTTCAAATCCTTATAGTATAAGGAATTTTCAGGTGGTTTAGAGAAATTATTCTCAATTTTACGTATTCATTTATATGTACCCCTGACAAGTAGACTTCTTTCATTGCTTTAATAATTTTACCTCACGGTAAATTCTACTGCGACTGCTTGAAACTGCTAATGGATGGCGCTGCCTGTGTTATACTGCTTATGCAGTTCGACAGAGTTAGCTTTAAGGATATGCTGTTTCGGAAGGTAGGTATGTTCGTTTATCCTGTACTGATGAGAACTAAGAGTTCGAAACCGGTATGCAGGTAACGACATCCTAACTAAAGAAAAAGCTTCCTTCTTCCTGGTAGTTTCTTGCAGTCAAACCAAGTATTTTGTTGTCTAACAGTGTTAGTCAAAATACGGCAAATTTTGGTATGTAATCCAGCGCTCGGAGGGGCATATAGCCCGGAGAATAGCTGTTTTACCATGATTTGTTCAAATCCTTATAGTATAAGGAATTTTCAGGTGGTTTAGAGAAATTATTCTCAATTTTACGTATTTATTTATACGTACCCGTGACAAGTAGACTTCCTTCATTGATATGCTTCCTTCCTGGAATTAATAGCACAGTTACTCCTTATGTTTATATTTTGTAGTTCATAATTACTACTCATTTTCTTTTGAAATAGAGCTCCGAATATTAAAATTTGAGTCATGTAATCAACAGTTGCCTCCTTATTCTATAACAAAACCAAGGGTAAGTTATTTATTATTATACTTAACGATTTCTGCTATATGTAGCATTTCTGCAGATGAACCTATCCCGCATTACTAATTACTTGATTAGCCATCGAGAATGTAAATTGATCAACTGTCCTATGACTGTTGTCATAATTTTGGTGGATATAAATTAATAAACCACCTCAAATTAATCGTAAATCCTCTGGTATATTTCTATTTATTCACATGCTTTTCAGTACCTACAACAATCTACGAATAAGTTGAGCTCGCAGCACCGTGTGTAAAATACAAAACTTTTTGAACATTTTACCTTTACAGCTACTTTGACCGTAGCGTCGCGAGTTTTAACTACCTGCTTTAAAGAAGTAATAACAAAAAAATAATAATAAACCGAAATTGACTCACCAGAAAGCTGTAATTTTGAAAAGTGTGCGTTATTCCGTTAAAATAATCCGTTTTGGAATTCTTTCAGCAAAAATATGAACGTATCGTACCTACATATTATCATTATCTTTTTTTTTGTTTGCCTGGTTTCGTCGATTTTAGAGGTTAACAGTGACTTTTAAAGGGTTCTAAAGTTTCATCAAACAGCACCAAAATATATTGCGTGGTTTTGGAGGAGCCCTTGCCCCTATTGGCTTAGTGACTTTGTAGAGATTGGACTCAAGACTTCAAGCGCACGACGCGATTCTTCCATCTGGAACCGGCTTTTTACCCTCGCCGTCACATTGTTATAAGTATTCTAATTTTTAAGATTACATTTAAAACAGATTAACAAAGGGTCAGATTTTCTTATTTCTAATTACCATTACAAAAATAAAGATATTAGGTAAGAAGTATAACATGGGGTAATAAGTTCCAGATGCTGGGTACTCTAATGGACATAACAGTCACTTCGACCGAGGAAGACCTGTTTGTGAATAACCTGCCATTATGTAACCATCAACTAATGAAGCTCTGCAAACCTGGACTTTCAATGAAGTTTATAATAGTGACGCGCTTTATCTTATCATAAGCATTCAAGTTATCTTTATGTCTACATTCACAGGATAAAATGTTCGACAGTTTCACTAACCTCGCAGTGTTCATCATCGACCTTTCTCATTTCTTGGAGGACCACGTTCTAAGAAAAGACGGGTAATCAGCTTCAATAGTGGACTAAGTTCTGTTGAAACGTTAATTCTAAAATTAATTTTCCACTTTTTCTATCTTCGATGGCTCACGAACGTCGAAGCCTAAGCACTGGAGAAATCAGACCGACATATCCAGAGATAGATGAGTCGGGGTACCTACTCGGCGGTTAATTTCCTAAGAACTTCTTATAAGCTAGGCAAAGGGCGTAAATACAGAAATCGATCTTATAAAATGATAACCTATTTTGAGGAGGAGAAAGAGGTGGGAAAATTAAACAAAGAATAACTTATTTTTGGTGCAAATGATATGTTAATAGATGTTTTTCTTTGGGGCGTAATATACTATACTAACTATATACTATACTAACACTTACTTTACACATATATTATTTCAAGAAGTATCCTTATTTATGGCTAAATTTATAATACTACGCTGTAGTACTTGTGGATATCTAATACCATTTCTTGGTCACGACCTCGCTACGGTTATCACATCAGCCATATTATCTCTGGGACGTGCAGTGTAACCTGCCTAATGATTTCTACCATTGCAGGTACTTATCGCGATTTGCTAATTGTCACAATTTGTTACCGGTTTAAGTAAAAGTCTGATAAATTGACCCTTATACATATTTGTACGATCCCATTCATATAAACTGGTCAGCAAAAAAATCGGCAAAAGCGATTTTTACCCGACTTTTCAAACTGCTACAATTTTTTAAAAACTTAACTTTTTTGAGAGCGGTTTTCGGATATTGATAGCTCGTCTTTCCCAAATTAAGCACCAAGAAGTGATTTTGAAATGGAAGTGACATTTTCATGCTATACAGGGTAATTAATAAGGTAATGTAAAACTACTAAAAGTTTAGGTGTGTGCCATATTGCCAATAATTTTTTTTGGTCGTTCCGACATAGCACGTTAGTAAGCTAGTGTCAATATCTCCAGACGTATTCGCCGGAATTTCGATTAATTGTCTCTGGCGAAAACTACAGGAGAAAACCTAAAAAGCATACAAATTTTGGTAGCGTCATTTTTAAAACGCTGTAGCTGGAAAATGGATTAATAGACTTTGTCGGGCTTTTTGGGAATTGAAAGCCCTTTTTGTGTAGAGTTTTACCTAATAAACTGTTTTTTGTTTAATGTCAAAATGTTTGCGTTGTATAGGGGTGAACTAAAAAATAAATGAAAAGTGTTGTTAAAAATAAGTTTTCTTTTCAATTTGTGCAAACTGAGCAGTAAGCGTTTTTTCTCTTCCAGAACTACGGCGTTTTGCTCAAATTTCGATTAGTTATACAGCGTGTCCAGAAACCATCTAAACAAATGCGAAACTTTTTTTATTTTTGACTTTACAAAAAAGGTAATCCCTCATAAAAAGTTCTGCATGGTGAGAAAATAGAATAGCCATTCGAAAAGTTGATCTAAGACATACAGGGTGACTCAAAAATGTAAAAGTCCTAATCCATGTGAAGCTGAAAAGACACAAAATCGTTATTTAAGGGTAAACTGCCACTGCAAATGTACTAGTGTTAACTTTTTATGTTAGTGAATTATGTTTGGAATATACAGGAGGTCCCAAAAATAAAAATATTTTTTTATTATCAACTTTACAAAAAAGTACCTATACAGTTTATCTTTAAATAAAGATTTGGTGTCTCTTTAACTTTACGTAAATTGAGACTTTCAGCTTTTTAAGCCACTCTGTATTGTCCTATATCATGTTTTTGAATAATTATGCTCTTTTTTCACAATGTTGACATTTTATGAAGATACCTTTTTTGTAAAGTCAATAATTAAAAATTTATTTTATTTTTGGAACCTCTTGTATGTTCCAAACCTAATTTACTAACATAAAAGTTACCTCTACTATATTTCCAGTGGCAGTTTACCTTTAAATAATAACGATTTGTGTCTTTTTAGCTTCACGTGGATTAGGACTTTTACATTTTTGAGCCACCCTGTATGTCTTAAATCAAATTTTTGAATCGCAATGTGATTTTCTCACGATGCAGAACTTTTTATAAAGAATAACTTTTTTTCTGTAAAGGCAAAAATAAAATGTTTCCGATTTGCTAAGATGGTTTCTGGACACGCTGTATAACTAACCGAGAGGTGGACAAAACGCCCTCATTTTGGAAGAAAACAAACACATACTGCTCAATTTTCACAAATTAAAAAAAATCATTTTTAACAATGGTTTTCATTTACTTTTTAGTTCGCTCCTATACAACGCAAACATTTTGACCTTGAAAAAAAAAGTCTTTTAGATAAAACACCACACGAAAGGGCTTTCAATACCTAAAAAGCCCGACAAAGTCTATCAATCCGTTTTCCAGCTACAGCGTTTTAAAAATGACACTACCAAAATTTGTATGCTTTTTTTGTTTTCTCCTGTATTTTTCGCCAGAGACCATTAATCGAAATTCCGGCGAATACGTCTGGAGATATTGATACCAGCTTACTAACGTGCTATGTCGGAACGACCAAAAAAAATTATTGGCAATATGGCACACACCTAAACTTCATAGTTATTTGTGTGGTTTCTGGGTTGTTAGGCCGTCGTCGGTGGTCTCTAAAGGCGGCCTTCCACCGAGGCAACATTTCGGCAACGTGTCAACAGCAACAGCGTTGAAAGAACAAAATGCATTTACACCGAAGCAACGTGTGGCGTTCCACATGTTGCATGCGACGGATGGCAACATGTATCCGTTGAACGGGCGACGTTCTACACGTTTCTACGCGTTGCCTCGGACCCGATAGTGTCGGGAAACAGTCTCGGTTGAAAGCAACGTTGGAGTGGAGCCAAGAAATAATGTGTGATTTCATAGAACAATATAGGGAGCTGGAGGTAAAATTAACACCTATAGATACAGTGACCATATTTTCTTCTAGGAAAAAAATGTACATGAAAAACTTTCTGATCTTTTAGGTGCATTTGTCATTTAACAAAAGAATAATAATACTAATAATAATAATAATAATAATGCTTGAAAAAAAAGTGTCAAATAAAATACCTGCATCTTAATTTTTCTCTATTCTTTTTTACTGAATACTTAATATGTGAGTTACAAAAAATATTGAATAACTGAAAAAATAAAAAATGTGCAAAGTAACATATATTTCAACTTGTCAAATAGGATTTTTTATATGAATGAACAGTGCAAAATATTAAAAGTCTATATACTCGTAAAAATAAGTACAATTATTATGTACTTATGTGTTAAAGGACACAAGGACATAGCTTAACAGTATGTACTGTTTTCCAAAAATAAGTACATATTATGGTCACCGTACATAGATAACATTAAGCCAAAAATACTCCCACATCTTCATCAGATAAAATATATATTTTTCCACATCTTGTTGCCGACTACTAAAATATTTGTAGCATCGGTGGAAATGGTTTTGGTTGCGTTCGACGAGATAATTTCGTTGCTTTCAACGGTGTTGTTACGTGTTTCCCTGTTGCCTTCCTGACTTCGTTGAAAAGCAACATGTTGCCTGTTGCATGTTGAAAGGTTGCTTTGGTGGAAGGCCGCCTTTACTCTTGACGTTTTGCCAACATGAGCGGTTGGCATCTTCAGAAGGTGCTATTCAGTACTTCGCGACTCAAACTTACTGAATAATCAATTCTAAATAAGAAAAACCCAACCCAACCCAACCTAAACTTTTTCTTAGCAGTATTTTATATACAGGATGTGCCACGATATAGAGTATTAACCATAGATGTATGCGACAGGGGCGTAAACATTTTTTTTTGTAAAGGTTTGTTTACCGTATGACAATACCAACTGATTTCACTATTTTTGTGTATTGGAGTGTAACACAGCTAGATGTGGTATGATGGATCCTAAAAATTATTAAATGGATTTGATTCTTTTACAAAAATAAAGCTTAATAATAAAGCAAGACAAAGTTAAATTATTATGTTCAAACATAATTGTAGAAACTTCTCAATTACACATGCCTATGTATGATAGGGATGATGTAAGTTTGTACAGTCAAGTATCAGGAAATATGTTTATTTGACTTGTATGAACGTTTAGTTTAGCAACTAAACTTTATAGGTACTTTGTATATACAAACAAATTGCTCACACCTAATGTTACGTTTAAGGGGGCCTTTTAGGTGGAATTCAAAGTTTGCCACGTTTTTCTAAACAGTGTATCATATACAGGGGGTGCCACGATAAAGATTGTGTATACGACAGAGACGCAAAACTGCTTGTAGGAAAATAGTAATGGCTTACACTATTATTGGATTATATACAGGGTGTGTCACTACTATATGCTGCACGGTGGCTACTAAAAATTATTAAATCGATTTGAATCTTTTTACAGAAAGTAAAAGACAAATTTTTCTTAATAAATCTTATACAAATTCGCTACAAATGCCAGTGTTCAATAATAAATAAAGGATACAACTTATACGCAAGTAAACCCGCAGGAAATAGCTAGTAGCCCATAAAAATAGAAACTCAAAAAAATATTATTTGAATGTATAATATAACAAGCAAAAACAGCAAATGTGTCATCATTCAAAACCACTTGCTGCTACTCAAGATACGCACGTGTTACACTACGACTGCCACTTGCTCAAACAGCGGCCGTGCATGCACATTGCACAATCACATCATCTAACTAAACCCGCAGGGCCTGTTCAGAGTATCCCGTGGGATGCAATTCCGATTCCCACGAGATAATTAAATTAGGATGAAATGCGGGGGACTTGCTCACCATGCCATTGGCAAATATGTCAGATGCTCCGTTAGTTTTGAATGTCATTCGGGATGAAGGGAATGAAAATGTGTATAGGGTGAATAAATAATAGTTTTTTACGACCTAGTGGTGCTATTAGAGTTTTATAGTAGGCTGCGTTCAAGCAGCAAAAAGTAATTGCAACATTTTTAATAAGCCCAACAATAACAAATATGCACATATTTTTTTATTTCATAAATCATTTAAGGAAGTCATTACAAACCCAAAAAAAATTATTTTGAGGAAAAGTACTAGAATAATTTAGATAGAAAGAATGTTTACTTTTCAGTATAATTTATTACAATTTAAAAAGCAGCCATTTGTCCTTAATGAATAATGACGTCAGGAGATCAGCAAGTGTCAATCTACATTTTAACGTAATGCTTAACCTAAAGTCGAACAGGTTTGTTGTTCTCGGAAAAAATCAGAGGGGGAGCAATCGAATCTTCTGGGTTAATAGAGGAGTAGTTCAACTAGTTTCGCTAAAAAATTCAATGAAACAGGATGTTTCGTTTCGAAGCTATTACACGTCAAATTCGATTCCTTGAAATCGGGTACAGGTCCCAAAAGTGAATTAAATCGATGTAAATTTTTGGAGGTTGTAGAGGACCCGGAGCTTCAGAGCTCTATTGAAACTGTCGAGGATCGGAAAATGGCAAGTAGTAATTCTTTTGAGCCTTGAACTTGACATGGGTCCCGTAAGTGGCAACAGGGATATACATTATACAACTTTAAAATTTTACCAGTCACCACTGGTTGGATTTTGTTTATTGTTAAGCTTTATAACATTATTATTATCATTATTTCATAACAAAATTAAATTAGCATTTACTGATCCATAAAATATTGAAGCGTAGCGTATACTAAGGGCGTGTACCGTTGTGAACTTCGGTTGCGGTTTTGTGTCCCGTAAGTATCGGTAACCTGAAAAGATGGTAAGATTGGAAACGCGGTTCCTAAAAAATATCTGCCATTAATGTCACCGAAGGAACCGATGCGATGCTTCACCGCTGGTTTTCCGGTTTGTTATGTCATTTTGTTTGTTTCGCTTTTTTGTTTAAATTTAAATTTATTTTTTCACAAATGTTAAAAATCGTCTGTGTTTTAAAATGTTGGAAGCAGGAGGAGAGGTATGTTTATAGGTTGAGTCGATATCAGTAAAAATAAAACAAAAATATTTAAATCGTTACTTGATGTGATCCGCTGATCTCTGATAATTTGTCAGCTAACAGAAACGACCGATCTGCGTTCTGTAGTAAAACCGATTTTTCAGGATCCAGAGTTACCATTGGTTTACCGCATTATACCGAGTGATTAACCGGTAATTGACAACGGTACATAGCCTAAATTTTAAAGTATGGTCCAGCATGCGACTAGCTGAACGTTCTATAATGCGCACGAAGGTTTACAGGTGCAGCTCCGTTTTGCCACGTTCGCAAGATTGTTTAAGGATTTCTAAATAATTTGTCCATGATGCACACGACTGTTTGTCTTTCGATTGGCATTGGAAATTACTTATTCAATATTTATAATAATAATATTTTTAATATTTTGTTTGAAAATTCGCTAAAACGGTAGAATTTTGCTGGCGGTTCAGTTGCCTTATTACAAGAACACAACGCGCAGTCTTTGAGGCCACTAACGTTTCTTCTGTTTTTATTTAGTACCAACGTTAAATTTTATATACCTAACAGCATTTCGCTAATTGAAAACCAAGCAAATCCGAGCAGACTCTAACGAGCAGAAGAATACACGCTCATCTGCACCAAAAAATGATTTATTGTCTTCAAGCAAATAATGCTTGTCCTGCGTCAGCCGTAGTTTCTGCTTCTTCGACTAGTTATGTGCGTGCTGATTATTCTACGACTAAAGATTGTAAACTAAAAACGGCGCAAAATGCCAAAGAACTGCACTAGTTCAATAAAGAATCTTAGCTGCAATAAATAATGAAATGCAAAATCAGGTTCATGAATTAAGCTAAAAACCCGTAACGACATGCTTGTGTTTACATAAATTATAATTTCTATGATGGTGGTCGCATGTTGGCTTTGTATTAATTAATAAAACGGAGATGTATATTAGCGATCGGTAGATTATAAGATCGAGAGTTGGCCAAGTAAATAATCGTAAATTTGTTCCACTAGATAAATTTACTCCCTGCTGATTGATTCGAAAAAAACGACTAATTGCCGTTTAATGGTAATTAGATCATGAGGTAAAACCCTGAAGAGTGGGTGAAAAAAATTATTAGCAGGTAATTTATTAAATCATTTATCGTATAATTTGTACTGATTTTATTATTTCATTTAGAAAACAGCTAACAACTAGAATTTCATAATATTGAATAATATTAACTAGCACTGGACAACAAATTTTGAGGAGCGGCTAATACTGCAAACACTCCGACGTTGCCGCATGTGTGATAGCTCGAAGATTTTAAAATAACGGTATTTTTTCTTCTGACAATACGTGACAAGAGTCTATATAGGGGATGGGTGCTTCCGCATGCGCAGAGGAAGGAACAGAGTGGACAATGAGCATGCACCAACTTTCAAACTCGATTAGTTTTTTGCTCGGAACATTTAAAAAGAACCAAAAAAGATCCTGAGCAACCCTAGAACTGTGCAAACCTGGCCAAGAACGTATTTATTTCTCAAACAAAACATAATTTTTAGGTTAAGGTACCTAAACACGATTAATTTTTTGCTCGGGGCCTTTAAAAAAAGACAAAACAAAATTTTTGTCGAGGAAGGAGTGCTAACCCGTTTCCAATACACCTTTTAGAGCCGATTTCCTAATTTTTTATAATATTTTAAATGACAAAAATTAAAAAAAGATGCAGCCGAGCACGGATTCGAACCAACACATCTCGGTCAATAAGCGGATTCTTTACCACTGGACTACGTGGCTGATGCTACCAGCAAAGGAAATAAAAGTTTACCGGTGCAAGACAAGGAAAACCGGAATATGGCAACGTCGGAGTGTTTGCAGTATTAGTCGCTCCTAAATTTTGATATGCAGGGTTATATCCTTGATAATGTTATTAACATTATAAATTATTTTTGGATAGATCTTGAGATGCAAGAAATGATAATGAAATGCAATGATCAGATGGGTTTTTATATAATACTAGCTTCCGCCCACGACTTCGTCCGCGTGGTATAAGTGATAATAGTGTAGTTTGATGTCATGATTATAAATACATGAAACATGAGTTATGTTAGGTTAGGTTAGTTATATCTAGAGACCGTATTTCAATATTACGTGACGCAAAAATCTGGGTCGGAATCAGGTAACTGATAGGAAAGGTAAATGAAATGAAATTGATATAGATTTTGTCAGGTTGTATTTATGAATTATTGCTCCAAAAATTATTCCATTTTTTTCAAAAAAATGAAGCAACTTCACAAAAGGAAAAGCACTGAAGGGTATGAAATAATATTGTTACGTATTTATTACTGCGGTTAATGGTCAACTTAATTTTGTTCATTTTTATGATTTCTTTTGTGAACCTTGAACCCTTATTTCATCCCCTTAGGGGTTGATGTCTAAAAAGTTATAAAACATGTGTTTATTTTTTAGAGTACTTTTACGTAGTTTCAAGGTAATAGAGCCGTATGACACTACTCCATTACAAACTTTGAACCCCCATTTCACCCCCTTATGAGTTGATTTATTAAAGCTGTAAAACACGTGTTCAAACCTCTTTTTAGAGTACTCCTATGAAGTTTCGAGTTAATAGGACCATCTAATATTTTTTCTTCATATACAAAGTTTGAACCCCTGTTTCACCCCCTTAGGGGTTGAATTTTGACAAACTCTTTCTTGGTGCACGCCTATGTTGTATAAGGAACCTCTGTGCAAAATTTCAAGTTTCTTGACCCAGCGCCCCCAGCGGTGTGTTGTGCGTTGATATGTCAGTCAGTCAGTCAGTGACTCGTCAGTCAGTCAGTCAGTCAGTCAGTCAGTTAGTTAGTCAGTCATTCATTCAGTCATTCATTCAGTCAGACAGTGAGTCAGTCAGATTCTTCTTTTATAATTTACTACAAAAGCAAGGATTTACTAACTGCTGGTTTTTGAAGCTGTATGGTTACTTCGGACTTGTAGTATATATTATAAATATGTAATATACATATCTGACAAGAATACAACAATAATCTGCAAATATTGCTTTAGCACGCACATGCATTTTTCCTGCTATTACTTTTTCATACCAGGAATTCCTGATACGGCATCGCAATATTCCGAAAGAAAGTCTACATGGAAATAGAAAAAGTGGATTTACGAAAAAAAAAATTTTCAGAAAACAGATTTTTTAATATACCAAGATGTTTCACCAGTCAGTGGCCTAGTCCCTGTAAACAATGCTTTCTTAATTAAATATAATTATTAGATCAAAATTGCAAAAATTAAAACTATGATTCAGTGATATTTATTTATTATTTATTACTTTATATGTACAACGGCATCCATAACGTTTGCGTTATATGGAAAAAAAAATTTGCTATAGTTACGAAAATTTTAGGTATTCTCGATAAAAGTTCTTGCACGCGCAAAAACGCTTTTAACGTTATCACAAATTCAATCAAATATGCAAAATGTCAAAAAATAAAAAGGCTGTGCTTCGTCTAATCCAAACACCTATACTTAAAACGAATATTTTTAAAACAAAAACTTTCTTTGTAGGATGCATATAGTTTGAATAAAATCAAAGTAGAACATTGAAAAATGCCGGATTTGATTGGTTTTTGCGAAAATTTTTGTCATAAACTATTCACATCATGCTCATTTTCTATAACTTTTGATTTGGGATGTTCCAAAAATCCGGACAAAAGCCGAAATGATCTGCGAACCAGCTAGCAAAAAAAACTAAATACAAAATATTTCAGATTTATAAAACAAACGAAATTTATTCCATTTATTCTCATTTAAGTAATGTGGAGAAAGTGCCCAAAGGATTATTTTCATAGTTAAAAATGCATTAAGGTAAAGTAACAAAATTTATCGCCAAGTCTCAATTTCGTACCTCTTGAAATTTTAGCAACTAACTTGCGGCACCTAGCGGTCAATAGTGAAACTAAAGCAATCGGTCTTATTGACAATGCGAGTACTAAAACGCCGCGGCACTCTGATTTATTGAAAAAAAAAATTAAAAAAATTCCAAGGTGTGGTTTTGTTAAAATATATTTTTATGCTTGTGGTAACAAATCACATACCAATTAAAATTGTTACGTGGTTGATTTGCTTGATAGTCTTAAAGATAAAACACAATTGCCTATGTCCAATTGTTTCACAGAATAATAGCTTTGGTTACAGTACCTATAGCAAATATCCTAATACCGTTCGTTACGATTTGCCTAATATTCCTGCATGCTATTTTATTCTGTTATTCCAATGGATTAACTGTCATTTGTCAACCAATCTTATTGTTTAATTGTAAACCGCGACTGTTTGATTTGCTTGGACAATTGATTTGTTATTCTTCTTAAGACTGACCAAAATAAATAGAGTGAAGTTGTAATTATATTCCTAATATCACACCCGAGGGCGGTATTATTAACTAAAACAGTAGTTTTAGAAAGTTCTTTGTTTTTGTAAAAGTTGTCTGTGAAGGCTCAGTTAAAAAAAGGTTAAATTTTATAAACATGTATATACAATATACATAGTTGTGATGAAATAATACGTAATGATTACTTTGGTGTTTTGTTTTACCCCAAAAATCCAAAATTGGCAATATTATAGCTAAAAAATTAAATGGGATGCAAAATTGGGCGACCCTACTTCAAAACACTTAAAACAATGTCTCTGTACTCACTAGATTGTAAAATACAACTAATATTAGGTATGCCCGCCGATTGTTTCCTCTTTAAGGTGCGATTTCCTCGGGGCGACCAAGAAAGGCGTTCATCGCTCGGCGATGATCGTGAACCACTGCTCAATGGCAAATCAATGTAATCGTCTCCCTCCAGGAGGCTACGTTGAGCGACTTTGCCATTAGCAATGTATATTAAGCTAGCTCACCATGGTCACGTCGCGCATTTCTAACCTAATGGATATTTAGTTGCTAATTAGTTGCTAATTAGTTACGCTAATCCCGATTTAGTTGCTATTCATCCCTCCAAGATACACGCGGTGAGCTAACTTAAATATTAATCTAGCAGACCAATTACTATAACTCGGGTTCTGATCAACTTATCGACTTTGTTCAGCCGCCATATTTAGTTGCTCATTAGTTGCTGGAAGACAGCATAGTTTATTTTACCCCCCCCCCCCCGTCAACCCTTAACTCCAGGATCGGCACCCCTAAAGGCATGAATTTCAATATGGCTCTGTAGGTAATTATAAATGGTTCTATATTTAGTTGCTGACGTTTTATGCTTTTTATTTTTTTCCCTCCCCATTATACCCGATAACTACGGTGGTGCTAGAATAATTGTTTGTCTATTCAACCCTTCCACGCAACTTTTGATCAATGAGAGATATCGACTTCGTTCAACCGCCATATTTAGTTGCTAATTAGTTGCTGGAAGATAGCGTAGTTTATTTTACCCCCCGTCAACCCCTAACTCCAGGATCGGCACCCCTAAAGGCATGAATTTCAATATGGCTCTGTAGGTAATTATAAATGGTTCTATATTTAGTTGCTAATTAGTTGCTGACGTTTTATGCTTTTTATTTTTTTTCCCTCCCCATTATACCCGATAACTACGGTGGTGGTGCTAGAATAATTGTTTGTCTATTCAACCATTCCGCGCAACTTTTGATCCATGAGAGATATCGACTTCGTTCAACCGCCATATTTAGTTGCTAATTAGTTGCTGGAAGATAGCGTAGTTTATTTTACCTCCCGTCAACCCCTAACCCCAGGATCGGCACCCCTAAAGGCATGAATTTCAATATGGCTCTGTAGGTAATTATAAATGGTTCTATATTTAGTTGCTAATTAGTTGCTGACGTTTTATGATTTTTATTTTTTTCCCTCCCCATTATACCCGAAAACTGCGGTGGTGCTAGAATAATTGTTTGTCTATTCAACCCTTCCGCGCAACTTTTGATCAATGAGAGATATCGACTTCGTTCAACCGCCATATTTAGTTGCTAATTATTTGCTGGAAGATAGCGTAGTTTATTTTACCCCCGGTCAACCCCTAACTCCAGGATCGGCACTCCTAAAGAGATGAATTTCAATATGGCTCTGTAGGTAATTATAAATGGTTCTATATTTAGTTGCTAATTAGTTGCTGACGTTTTATGATTTTTATTTTTTTTCCCTCCCCATTATAACCGAAAACTACGATGGTGCTAAAATAACTGTTTGTCTATTCAACCCTTCCGCACAACTTTTGATCTATGAGAGATATCGACTTCGTTCAACCGCCATATTTAGTTGCTAATTAGTTGCTGGAAGATAGCGTAGTTTATTTTACCCCCCGTCAACCCCTAACTCCAGGATCGGCACCCCTAAAGGCATGAATTTCAATATGGCTCTGTAGGTAATTATAAAAACGTAAAACAAAAATGCTTAAACCCCCCTGCCCCATTCTCTCCGAGATCTACGTACGCAACATCGGAGGAAGGCTCAAGGGGAAAGACTAAAACGTAAAACAAAAATACTACCGAGTTCTATACATCTTACACTCCCGATGAAATTTGGTCAAAATCGGAGTAGAGGAACTCACCCTTTTCGTCTAAATAAGGGATGAAATTGCGTTATTCGGCCATAATTTCCTTTATGAATATAACCAAAATTTTATTACGGGATCTTGTAAAGAACACCAAGATACACTCCTCCATGAATTTTTAGCGAAATCCGAGTAGAGGAACTCACCCTGTTCCTCAAAGAAGAGAGGATGTAATTTCGTTTCTCGGGCATAAAAATTTGTTTTATGAATATAACCAAAATTTTATTGCGGGATCTCATGAATAGTACTAAAATGAATTCCCCGATGAAATTTGGGTGAAATCGGAGTAGAGGAACTCACCCTTTTCGTCAAAATAAGGGATGAAATCGCGTTATACGGACTTTATTTGACGTAATTACGTAATTACTGTAGGTACAGATCTTATTCAGATCAAATAATAAATAATATTCGACAAAACTTCACGAAACAAGTAAGCGAAAATCACACGTGTGTTCAGCGATGTTGGTAGTCTAATGACTAGAGACAACAAAACGTGTAAGGAGCTGCATTGAAAAAAAAAAGCGAAATCACAGTTTACTTGACGAGCCCTGTTAGCTGCTAACACCGGCGCCGCGGCGGTGCGGGGAGGTTGGACCACACTTGTGGCGTGAAAACATCTGAGCGCGCGCTACGCAGTCGTAACCAACGAATACTAATACAGGAAGAAGACCAACTAGCGTTGTTATTTGTCGCAGCACGGATCGAGTCGAAGGTCATATGAAATGTCAATCAAACGTCAAGCGACACTAATTGGTCTGGCCGCTTTTGGGAACGGTGGGGTTGGGAACTAAAGGTGGCGCAGGCGCAATTTAAAACTTCAGATTTTTGGTTATTTTAAATATTTTAAAGTAGCAAATAAAACTTACAAAATTATTTGGAATCAAAACCAAATAGGTTTGATGCCAAATAAATCCATAAGTTTTAAATCCACTTTAAAATATAACGTCTAGCATGAATATGAAAAGGAAAATCAAACTTAATGAAGTTGAGATCGTAACTTTATTATCAAAAAGAAACACAAAATCACAAATATAAACATTTCATAAATAGCTTAAAACGATGCAACACTTTATAGACACTCACCCGTACCTAAATTTTAAAACAACAAAATTTATAGAAATCAAAAACAATAATAATATACATTATATTCTGGTCATTTTTTTTTATATATGTATAATATAAACAAGAACACGATTTTCTCAAAATTAATTTAAGGCATACAGAAGAAATAAGACATGTACACTGAGTATACCTAAGAAAAAGTCCTTAATCACAATCCTGTCAAAAAATAGACGTAACGTAACGTCTTGATAATGTCAAACCAAATAAGTTAGCCTTCGATTGCTTTTGGAGTCCTCGTATGACATGAAAAAGAAAAAAGGATTTCAGGTTTTTATAATACAATACATTACAACATTTGTCTCGTTTGCTCAGTCTGATATTCTTCTATGAAACTATAATTGGAATTTTTGTCAAAAGAATATTTGCAATAAATTTTTAGAGTATTGAAAGCTGTAAAACCTAACCGTGATAATGCACTAGAACTAAAACACAAACACTGAATACTTAGACACTGTAAAATATACCACTGAGAAACTTAGATATGAAATAAAGCTACATTACAACAAAATCTATAATAGTCTCTGCTGCAATATACTTGTTTGCCTGTTGTGATCCTACCCACAATTCAACAAGAAACCTAAAATTAATGAGTACATGGCTATTAACACTGTAAGTACCTAAATTATAACACGCAACTTATTTAGGAAATATACTGGAAGGTTACTTTTACAACAATTTTATCTGTATAATAAAATAAAAATTCACTAAATACATGATGGCTACAATTGATCTATTACTACTATTGCCAAGAAAAAAGTTATGTTAATTGCACAGTTTTCGTACAAGGCTGATCAATAATTGTATATCAACTTTTTTTCACGTAATATGAAGGTACAAAAGAAAATTGCTGCCGGTATATACCCACCAAACCTTTTAGTAGTTTACCTTATTTTTGCTTTAGAGAAAACAAGTTATATGCCATCATGATAATACAAGATAGGTATTTTAACAACGATGATTGTGAGTATTTTATTTAAAAGATTTCACTGAAACACTACTTTAAAAATTCTACTGGCAGCCTTGTCCAGCACTCAATGCAACACACGAAATCATTGGTGCAATATTCGAATTGTGTTTTTGAAGCTTAACAGCAAAGAGTTGTCCTAACTATTATTTGCTTATAAATGAAAAATTTCATCACTTCCTTTCCTTTACGTCATCATACATTCCACAGCATTTCTCTTGAAAAACAATGGTATTGTAATAAAAGTAACCCATACTACAAACAAAATATTTTAATTACTTACCTGGAAGAGAAAAAATAATCCATCGTCTTGTTAGAATGCTATAATTAAATAAAAACCTCCAGCAAAGTCAAAAATGACCAGCAGCCATTTTAGCTTCCAGACTTCCAGTCGGCCAGACCGGGAAGTAGGGTGGTAAAATAATGAAATTGTTGATTGTTGGATTGGTCGCCTAACGCACCCATCTCTTTCTGTAGTATCGTTGGTTGGACATTTAAAAAGAGACAAAGAAAAATTTGTATGTCCGAACTTTATTCGATAAAAGTCTGGCCGGTACGTATGTCGTAACTAAGCGTGTTGCGATACTTGCCATAAGAAGTTTCATGGGGCTGCTGGTCGTAACTATACACAGTTGAGAACGTGCGACGTGACAGTCGCAGGCCTGTATGTGTACACGGTAAATCCCCGCGCCGCGTAAACAATGAGAGACGGCGCACACAGGGGCCAAACACACCTTTTCTTGGCAAAAATTATTTAAATGGAAAATCTTGGCAAAAACTATACGGACCATACTTCTAAGTAAGAATTGTACTAAAAAACCCCTTCTAATCAAGCTTTGTAACAATTATCTAAAAATTGAGAAAACTATTCACTGTCTGATGAACTTGTAGACTCTTCTCTTTTCAATAGTAGAGGAAACTTTAGTATTTGACAAAAAAACTTTTATTTGGAGGTATCAGCAGATTCCAAACATCATTTTCTAGCTCATTTCCTTTCTCTTAGACACTTTTCGCATACTTGTTATAACAGGGTCCGATGAAACTAAAAGTAAATTCAGAATATCTTGATTTGTTTTAGATCTTGATACTTTACGTGAGAAACGTTCCCTATATATTTTGAAATCTTTATTCGTGGCTTCCTGAGCCTCTTCACTCAGCTGATCTATTGGTAATAAAGCATGTTCAACAATTTCTGAGCGCAACTTCATTTGTCCTGCATATGCTAATTGTTTAGCGGAGTATTTGGAGCCTTAGTTGGCTTACGTTTTCTTCTTTCAGAAGCGACTTCAAAACCTTTGAATCGCCGACCAAATTTTGTACGGTCAGGTTTTCGTTTCCATGAAGATATGCCATGCCGAGGAAATTCAATGGAAGTATCCAACCAATCTCTGTTGTTATGTAAGAATCTTTCTGTTTGCCTTTTTCCATCTCTGCTTAAAATCTGTGACGAAAAACGAAATTTTCTTATACCAATCAGGAATAAGATTTTCTTGACAGTTTCTAAGGTTTATGATATATTTTATTAAATATTCAACTTGATCTTCGAGTTTAAGGTGTCCATTTTTTTAATCTCATTTATAAGGTTCGTCTTTTTAGAAACAGTCCCGTGGAACCAGATCCTGAAGCAAATGTAAAGCCTGTGTATATAAAACTTGTGTAATAATATAAACATTGTTATCATACTACTTCACATTTAAAGCGTTATAACTAAAAATGGCGCAAACATGCGCACGATTTTTTTTATTTCCCGTCCAGTTGAATGTCTACCCAACATATAAAATAAAAATGAGAGGCATGATATGACCTGATATTTTTAAAACTATACAAACAAAAATTATAACTATGTAACTATTAAATTTTTCCTTTGTTTTTAGTAATTAAAATTTAAAATCTATTACTGCAAATAATAAAACAACCTTTATACAAAAATGATTAACTACTAACCTGATGGTATTGATGCCATGTTTCACATTCAAAATTTTCGCTAGCGCGAAGATGTAGTTCATTTAAAAGTGCGTGGTATTTTATCTTGATTTTTAGTCAGCAGAACCGATCGCAATAACTATCAAATTTCGACTGATTGTAAGCCACAATAAGCGTTTCCTCTGTAAAGCAGAAGTACTGGGTCGTAAGTTGCTGTTATTCAGCTATCACATCCAGGTAAATTTTTTAACAGAATCCAGTTTTTTTCATAGGGGGTTTTTGCCAAGAATTCCTATGTATGGCCCCTGTGTGCGGCGTATGGCTTGTAAGAAGCCCGCGCCTCTCTTGTCTGCACGAGCCGACCTGTCCCGGGAATTCTGGGAACGGGAAGAGTCGCGCTCGCGGGCTACTAAATATAGAACCATTTATAATTACCTACAGAGCCATATTTAAATTGATGCCTTTAGGGGTGCCGATCCTTGAGTTAAGGGTTGACCGGGGGTAAAATAAACTACGCTATCTTCCAGCAACTAATTAGCAACTAAATATGTCGGTTGAGCGAAGTCGATATCTCTCATAGATCAAAAGTTGCGCGGAAGGGTTGAATAGACAAACAGTTATTTTAGCACCATCGTAGTTTTCGGTTATAATGGGGAGGGCAAAAAAATAAAAATCATAAAACGTCAGCAACTAATTAGCAACTAAATATAGAACCATTTATAATTACCTACAGAGCCATTTTGAAATTCATCCCTTTAGGGGTGCCGATCCTGGAGTTAGGGGTTGACGGGGGGTAAAATAAACTACGCTATCTTCCAGCAACTAATTAGCAACTAAATATGGCGGTTGAACGAAGTCGAGATCTCCCATTGATCAAAAGTTGCGCGGAAGGGTTGAATAGACAAACAATTATTCTAGCACCACCGCAGTTTTCGGGTATAATTGGGAGGGGAAAAAAATAAAAATCATAAAACGTCAGCAACTAATTAGCAACTAAATATAGAACCATTTATAATTACCTACAGAGACATATTGAAATTCATCCCTTTAGGGGTGCCGATTGGAGTTAGGGGTTGACGGGGGGTAAAATAAACTACGCTATCTTCCAGCAACTAATTAGCAACTAAATATGGTGGTTGAATGAAGTCGATATCTCTCATTGATCGAAAGTTGCGCGGAAGGGTTGAATAGACAAACAATTATTCTAGCACCACCGCAGTTTTCGGGTATAATGGGGAGGGAAAAAAATAAAAATCATAAAACGTCAGCAACTAATTAGCAACTAAATATAGAACCATTTATAATTACCTACAGAGCCATATTGAAATTCATCCCTTTAGGGGTGCCGATCCTGGAGTTAGGGGTTGACGGGGGGTAAAATAAACTACGCTATCTTCCAGCAACTAATTAGCAACTAAATATGGCTGTTGAACGAAGTCGATATCTCTCATTGATCAAAAGTTGCGCGGAAGGGTTGAATAGACAAACAATTATTCTAGCACCACCGTAGTTATCGGGTATAATGGGGAGGGAAAAAAATAAAAAGCATAAAACGTCAGCAACTAATTAGCAACTAAATATAGAACCATTTATAATTACCTACAGAGCCATATTGAAATTCATGCCTTTAGGGGTGTCGATCCTGGAGTTAGGGGTTGACGGGGGGTAAAATAAACTACCCTATCTTCCAGCAACTAATTAGCAACTCAATATGGCGGTTGAACGAAGTCGATATCTCTCATTGATCAAAAGTTGCGCGGAAGGGTTGAATAGACAAACAATTATTCTAGCACCACCGTAGTTATCGGGTATAATGGGGAGGGAAAAAAAATAAAAAGCATAAAATGTCAGCAACTAATTAGCAACTAAATATAGAACCATTTATAATTACCTACAGAGCCATATTGAAATTCATGCCTTTAGGGGTGCCCATCCTGGAGTTAAGGGTTGACGGGGTGGTAAAATAAACTATGCTATCTTCCAGCAACTAATTAGCAACTAAATATGGCGGCTGAACAAAGTCGATAAGTTGATCAGAACCCGAGTTATAGTAATTGGTCTGCTAGATTAATATTTAAGTTAGCTCACCGCGTGTATCTTGGAGCGATGAATAGCAACTAAATCGGGATTAGCGTGACTAATTAGCAACTAATTAGCAACTAATTAGCAACTAATTAGCAACTAATTAGCAACTAAATATCCATTAGGTTAGAAATGCGCGACGTGACCATGGTGAGCTAGCTTAATATACATCCATTAGCAGTGGTTCGCGATCGTCGCCGAGCGACGAGCGCCTATCATGGTCGCCCCGAGGAAACCGTACCTTTATAGTCTATTCAGGTGCTAGATTAAAATTTTATTACATTTTGCCAGTGCCTATTTTTGAAATAAATTGTTAAAATTCCGATCTTAAACGTTTTTCGTAAAAAAAAGAAAAGAATCAAGTATACAAAATAACTATTTACCTAACAAGTACGAAAAGTGATACTTTCCGCACGCGACTACAGTTGACGAACGACGCGAAGCGGGGTTCGGTCAGCAGTCGGGTGCGGAAAAGACACTTTCCGCACGTGTTGGGTACAATGTTTTTTCTACGAGCATGAGGAAAATTATCTAGTTTTGGTATTTTAACATTGAGTACCTTGACCATCACGTGGATGATTTGCAAGTTTTTGAACTGTCGGAAAAGTACACTAGAATTACCTCTTCTTTCTTGAAATTGTTTATTCTCTTTTTTACACATTATTTACTAAATGTTTCCAATTCTTTGGCA
Organism: Philopedon plagiatum; assembly: GCA_963971165.1. NCBI lineage: Eukaryota > Metazoa > Arthropoda > Insecta > Coleoptera > Curculionidae > Philopedon > Philopedon plagiatum. The sequence continues at coordinate 124,993,951 of OZ020189.1, read as the reverse complement.
TGCATAACGGTATTTAGATTTTTCTGGTAACAGTTCGACGTTCACATTCTTGACTTCTTCGAGAATGTCTTCTAGTCCATCAATCCTATTTTCTTTAATTTCTTCCTCGATCTCCATTTTCTACTCCAAAGTTGGATAAAAGGCAAATAACCTTTTTATTTTCACTTTTACGTCTACAGGGTGTCCAGTAAATATGGGCAAACTCTCAGGAGCGTATAGGGAACGTTAAAATAAGTCTAGTGTTTCATATAATTTTGTTTTCCTATAGTACCCCCTGACCGAGATATTGGGCCGCAAGTACCCAGCGATTTACTTTTTTCGTTCTATTTTTTAAACGACCTCGTACACTTTTGGCATTTTGTACAGGGGATAGGTATCCGAAAATAGGTGCTACACAGTAACATTTAATATCTCAGGAAAGCCAGAAACGGACTCGCCCAAATACACAGAAGTCAAAATTTTTTACAGGTGTTATGGAATCGAATTAAAGATATTATTTTCAAATATTGTAAACATTTTACTCCAAAAAAGGTACCCTTCGATTCTTTCGATAAAATGAACGGTTTTCGAGATAAATTAGTTTTCTGTGTGGCTTATTTGCAACAGTTATTAATACTACAATAAAAAATAAATCGTTACTATGACAACAAGCCTCTTTTTATTATCAGCTGCTAATGTCGCGGGCTTAAATTATTGTCAATATTAGTAACAAAACCTAAACAAGAAATAGTAATAGTATATTGTACAACGAGCATGGAATGACATGCATTTCCTACGAGTATGACGTTTGCAGCACGATGCCGCAGGCGAGTGCTGCAAATCATACGAGTAGGAAATGGTCATTCCACGCGAGTTTTACACTATACTTTTTCTACGAATGTTACCGTTAATAAAATGGGATTAGTAATATTTTTCTTTTTAAGATGTCAAAAAATGTCAATGAAATTATAAAATTTTGACGCGGCACCTGTCAACGCCACCTTTGTAAAAAATACCCGTGCACAATGGGAACTTTGTAGTTCAATCACCATGGTGATTGAAGCACAATGAAAAGGTGTAAACCACAATGTACCTTGTTCTGAATCTATTATTGAACATACAATACAGGTTTTTATTGACATGAGTAGAAAAAATGGTTTTCACAATTAAATCATTGGAATTTTCGTTCAAATATTTACTACAGACTACTAAGCATCTCCAGAACATTTAATATAATTTAGAAGGATTAACAGTTTTGTTTGTTTTTTTATGAAACGTCACTTTAACAGTTGCTAAATATGACCACCATGTACTTCAATACACTATCTTATCCTACGAATATTTTCCTGTTGTACATTAAATAACATTCCAGGATTGTTCCGAATTTGATCACAATTTCCCTTTATGCTTTGAATTAAATTATGAATAGTATTAACTGGCGTTGAATACACAAGCTGTTTTAGATAACCCCCGAATAAAAAATCCAATAGATTGAGATCCGGCGACCTAGGTGGTCACAAAATAGGTCCGCCTCGACCAATCCGTCGGTCACCGAAAGTATTTGTCAAGTGTTGTAGAACTAAACAGAAGAAATGGAGTGGCGCACCATCATGCATAAACCACATCTTAGCTTTAGTTTGCAGGGGTACGTTTTCTAACAAATTATCTAAATGCTGCAGCAAGACCTGCAGAGAGAGTGCACCATTCAACCTGTCTTCTAAGACGAATGGACCTATAAGATTATTTCCAATGATGCCAGCCCACACGTTGATCATGAGTCTTTGTTGGTGCTTTGTCTGAACAATGGCATGAGGATTTTCCTCAGCCCATACATGTAAATTATGGACGTTTATTATCCCGTCTCTTGTAAAACCAGCTTCGTCGGTAAATAACATAATCCTTATTGTAAAATGTGATTTTCTCCATGTTGCTGTAAAAATCAGTTAGCGTAAAGGAGTCTTGCTGGGTAATCTTCAGGAGACATAGCATAAACCTTTTTAACAAGATGAGGAGGAGCAGTTATTCTTTAATGGTTTCATAAGCAACCTATTTTGTTGAACCAATCTGTGTCGAGAGCTTTCTTACACTGATAGGCGGATTATCAGCAATCTGGTCCAAAATATGTTCTTCTACCTCAGGAACTCTCGCTCTTAGTGGAGGACCCTAGCCACGATGTCGCGGTAAAAAGCCTCCTAAATAAATATGACATCAGAAAGAATTAACTTAAACGACTTTTTTACTTATTCCTAATTTGACGATTTTGACAAGTCTGGTCAATCATACCGATTTATTTTTTATTGCAGTATCAATAACTGTTTTAAATCAGTCACACAAGAAACTAATTTATCTGGAAATCATTCATTTTATCGAAAGAATTGAGAATTGAGAATTGGAGTAAAATGTTTATGGTATCCAAAAATAATATCTTTAATTCGATTCCATGACACCTGTCAAAAATTTGAACTTCTGTGTATTGGGGCGAGTCCGTTTCTGGCTTTCCTGAGACATTAAATGTTACCATGTAGCAACTATTTTCGGGTACCTATCCCCTGTACAAAATGCCAAAATTTTATCAAAGTATACGAGGTGGTTCAAAAAATAATACGAAAAAATTAAATCGCTGGGTACCCCCTTGGGGCCCGATATCTCGGTGAGGGGGCACTATAGGGAAAAAATTATATGAAACCCTAGACTTATTTTAACGTTCCCTACATACTCCCGAAAGTTTTCCCTGTATACTGACAATTAACAAATAAATAAATAACACAAACTTAATTACATGACAACGATATAAGTAGAAAGGCCCTGTAATTATTCGGTGGTTTCATAATTTTCTGATGGTTATTTTTTGGGTATAATCAATATTTTACTAAATATGTTAAATTAGACTCCTCGGTCCGGTTCCAATGACGTTAATTAGCAGACGAAGTCTAATTAAGTGGCGATATAGGTATATGATTGTTGATGTATTGGTTCCCGCATCACTGCTGAAAATATATTCAGTATTAGTGCGGAAAAGTGCAACTTTCATCACGAACAAAAGTGCGGAAAGTACTTACTTTCCGCACGCTCGTAGAAAAAAAATATAAAAATTCTACCGGCTACTAATAATAAATCATCCGATATTCTTTTATAATACCACTCCTAAGTGACACATAATGGGTCGTGCGAGTCAATTGGCTTTACCCCTATTTCGGGTCACGATAAAAATCCCAGGGTGTCAAATGGTTGCCACAGGTCCACTTTATGGACTAACATGGGGGTGGCTTGCGTCGCAAGGGTGAGTTTATAATAGGTCCATGGGAATACTTCTTTAGACAAATAGCATATTGAATAATACCATTAATTGTGTTTGCTTCTCGATTTATTTATTTGTATGGGAACTAATATTTGAACGTGTGACTTTAGTTTATAAGGGCGTACTTTTTATTGGGTGTAGTTAACAATAAGGTGAGGTTAAAATTTGTACCCTCATTTTTGAAATACAAATTAAGATTAAATAAACGATAACTAAAAGCTACTGTATATTTGCCGCCAAAATTGGGGGCTATCTTGCGTTTAACATGCTCATCTAGCAACCTGTTTTTTTTTTTTGGAGAACACCTCTTTGGAAAATAAATTTTTTAGTCAAATATCTTTTTCGGAAAACACTTTTTTCGAATAAACATTTTCTCGAAAGACACACTTTTCAAATATGTATAGTTTTTTTAAAGCACATTATAAAATAATCTATCGGTCTACTGGCCAAGTTTGCGGTGAATATATTGTGTCATAATGCTCTCTCATGGATACATACTGAGAGTAAACTTTAAGGATGGACCTACAACTTGTACGAGGGTCAAACAGTTGTAGTAAGAGGGGATGAGCAGGAAGAAAAAGCAAAAATAGGTAAGCGCGTTACACCCATAATTTGCAATTGATACATAAAAATTAAAAATGCAATGAACCAAGTTAAGGAGAATCCTAACGCAGGTGTCAAGATACAAGGTGAGAAAATAGTCAGGTTTGCAAACGACATAGCTGTTTTAAATGAAAGTAACAAAAACTTGCAGGACACCCTAATCCAAACCCAGGAAATAATTTTAGAATACAAAATGAAGAAAAACAGTAAAAAGACCAAGATCATGGAATGTCAGAAATGCGGCAACAGATGAAAAATGAATATCAGACTAGAAGAAAACGGACTAGAGGAAGTTAAAGAAATCCGGTACCTGGGGCAGCATCCTAACAAAAGAGAGTCGTAGCAAGCATGATATGAAAAGCAAAATAGTGCAAATAACGAAAGATTTTGCAGAGAAGAGGCACTTCTTAGCAAGGAAAGTAGATATAGGAATTCGGTGGCGTTTCTTAAAAGCACACATGTGGAGCGTTGCCTTATACGGTTGTGAAGCTTGGACACTATGGAAAGAAGAAAAACGGCTCATGGAAGCAGTCAAAATTTGGTGCTAGGGAAGAATGATGAAGGTAAGTTGGGCGGACAGAATCACAAATGACGAAGTGCTGAATCGAGTCAGGGAAGGAAGGACCTTTTGGAGTATACAGAAGAAAAGACAAAATGATTGGACTCATTCTGAGACAGTCGATTGTGAAGGCAAAGGGAGAAGTAGGCCTAGGCTAAGTTATTAACATGGACCAAATAAATAAAGACAGAGGTAAATTTAGTTACAGGGAAATGACGAATTTAGCAATGAATTGGCAAAAATGTTGAGTTGGCTTCAACCAATCTAAGGATTAAAGACGATAGAGGATGATCAGAATTTAATGGTTTATAAAATACTAGCTTCGCCCGCGACTTCGTCCGCGGTGTAACAATTTTACTCCATTACAAACTTTAAATCCCCATTTCACCCCTTTAGGGAATGATTTATAAAAAAATGTAAAACGCCTCTTTAGAAATTTATTTTTTAGAAAACACTTCTATGAAGTTTAGAGTTAATAGAACTAATATTTTTTCTTCATACAAAATTTGAACCCCTGTTTCAGACCCTTAGAGACTGAATTTTGAAAAACCCTTCCTCAGTAGATACATGCATTATGTAAAAAACCTCTGTGCAAAATTTCAAGTTTCTAGACCCAGCAGTGTGGGCTGTGCGCTGATGTGTCACTCAGTCAGTTTCATCTTTTAGATAGCGATTAGGTAAACATTTTTATTATTATATACAGTTAGATTTATACACTATGCGCAAAAACTATAGCTTCTGTGTATAACAATAAAAAATACGGAAAATAAAAAAAAGATGGCTAGATTACGCTAGGTCATGCGGCCCGAACATCTGAAAGCATGGTTGCCAGATTTATTTAAGCATAAAATAAAATGTCTGCCCATGGTCTTAGGGATTAAATTACAGCAAAAAATTGGTTCTTACCTAAAAAAAATAAAAAAAATCGACGTGGCTCGGCGTTTGTCAATACAATCTTGTTTTGGAATAATTTTTTTTTTAATTTTATGTTAATGACTGCCCCCTTATCAAGAGACCTTTATAACACCCGCTACTATTTTGCACCAAGACCGCAAAGCAAACCTTCATGCCAAATTTCAAAATTTCGCGAGGGTTTAGGAGGTCTGGTGAAAGGGTGGTTTTACCCCTAGGGGTATTCCAACACAAAATTTAAAAAAATCGACGTGGTTCCGCCTTCTCCATAAAACCCAAAGATTTTTGAACTAAAGAGTTATTTTATTTTTAGGGGTTGATTTACCCTCTTGGAGGGTGAGTTTTGCAATATCCTATCTTTGTGGACGTATGGGGCCCAAACTAAAGCTGTATGCAAAATTTCAGTTCCTATCTTTGGCAGTTAGGGTTGGATCTTGATAAATCAGTGGTAGGGGTGTGTTTTCCCCCTAGGGGTAAATTCCAACACAAAAAAGTAGTCTTATGTAAAAAAATTAAATAAAAGTGACGTGGTTTGGCGATTTCCTTAGAACTTAGTACTTTTTAAAATAAAAAATAATTTCATTTTTAGGGGTTTCTTTTACCCCCTTAGAGGGCGAGTTTTGCAATATCCTTTCGAAGCGGACGTCTACGGCGTAAAATAAAGCTGTGTGTAAAATCTCAACTTTTTAGCGTAAGTTGTTTTGGCTGGGTTTTGATGAATCAGTGAGCCAGTCACTTTACAATTTTATATATTAATATAGATTAAAACAGACAAAAGAAAACTTGAGCAAACCTGAGCTAACCCGCAAACAAAACCCTTACCTATGCGCGGATTTGCTTGGGTTTTTGAGGTTTGCTCAGAATCCATAATTTTCCATTAATGTATTCTAAACTATGAGTTTAAAATTTGATTTTCGAAACACTGCATTTTTATAATAAGTGGTATAGTTTTTCTGTGTTAGAAATTCAATAACAAGTAGTGGTATAGATCCACGGTGCATACTTTTAGACGTAAAAACAAATACGACCATAGATCAGTGTTAAGGTACTGTGGAAAGGCTGTGCTTTAAGCATAAAGTTTCACGCTTTATACTTTATTCGTGATATAAAAGTTTTTTTAAAGCTGGCCCATTTAGAGATACATACATACAATCACAAATCGAGAAAAAGCTGGCCATAAAATCTACGAAACTACAACAGTTAATTATATTTTGCACCTATGGCCTATGTAATAAATCTGCAATCTTACATAAGTGTACCAAAAGTGACAGCCCGCACGATATATTATTATCAGAGCAGTAAATAGCAATCCAGATCGATAAATGACATCGCATGAAGAAATAACTAATAATTATCGCTATCATTTTTCAACGAGCTGTCTTAAAGAGCAAGTCTGTGCTTAATTCCTTTATTAAAAGTTTAATTTATAACACGACTGACCAGCCAGAGATTAAATCTTCTAATATGGATCATTTGTTATATAACTGCAAAATGTGGGTGGAACTTTGACTTCATTTACACAGGTATCATTAGACAGTATAACATAGCCACCATCGAAGAATTGCAAAAGTATAATAACCTTTGAAAATATCTGCGGGATTAGTTCCAATTTGAACTTTGTTCACCACTACCTCAAATCATGCAATCCCCACATTCTTTTTCTGACCGAAACCCAAATCAGTCCCAAATCCTCAACCAATCATCTGCTGTTCCCAGGCTATAAACTTCTCTCATCCCAAATCCTCAACCAATCATCTGCTGTTCCCAGGCTATAAACTTCTCTCATCTTTTCGTTTTCATGGGGGGTATGCGCCTACGTTTACAGCAGTCTTTCCTGCGCCAGACTCCCGAACCTGGAACCAGCCAGCCCGATGTTCTCTGGCTAAAACTTACCCTTAAATCTTCCATTAAATTTATCTGTTGCATCTACCGTTCCCCATCCGACAACTCCTACAATGAGTTCTTTGACTTTCTCTCGGCAAATATTTACCGTATTATCTCTGAATTTTGCTCCGCTAAGGTTATCGTCCTAGACGACTTTAACGTCCATAGAAAAGAATGGCTAGGATCCACAAAAACCAGAAGACAGAGCGGCAGGAAACGCAACCGCAAACACAATACATAATCCAAACCCACTAGATATTTTCCTTATCACCCATCCTGAGCCATATTTAATATCTGTATCCGCTCCCCTTGGTCGTTCAGATCACGGCCTTATTACTCTCCCTTGTCTCATACATCCCGAGTTCGTTGAAATCATGCCGGAACGTACGATCTGGCACTACAATTCTGCCGAATGGGATGGTCTTCAAAACTTCTTCTCTGCCGTCTGTTGTTCCAGTCCCGATCTCTCCGAAATTTGTACTTATATCGCAGATATCATTTAAGTAGTTATTGAACGTTTTACTACACATACCCTCAAGAAAGCTAAACTCCACCATCAAATGCCCTGGTTTTACAAGGCCTGTGATAAAGCCAGGCTCAAAAAAATCGAGGCTCACAAACGGTATCTTCAAAATCCTGCACCCAAAAATTGTCAAATTTTCACCGAGGCAAGAAATCAATACAATCAAACTGTCTAAACCCGCATAAAAGGTAAAGTGCTTTCTGATCACTTGCCAAAAAAACATTAGTCAAAACTTCTCTAGAAGCACTTTTCCTCCCCTGACCTCTGACAACGAAATTATCTCCACCTCTCAAGGGAAAGCTGAGCTATTTGCCAAACAATTCGCTGCCAATTTCACCTTTATTCCTCGTGCCAATTTCGCTCTTTCAACCGCTACGTCTGTATCCCACAAAATGTCCGACATAATACTTAAGGTCAAACAAGTTCAAAAAATTCTTCTATCCGTTGACAACAAAAAGTCCTCCGGTCTGGGTGGCATACCAGCAATTATTCTAAAGAAGTCAGGTATATTTTTCCTCAAAAATAAAATCGCAACATCGCAGGAAATGAGACTTGCGGGCGCGCGTATGGTCTGGTTTTTGGATGTTAGAGAAAATTTTACAGTTGTTCGATTAAACCAAAAAAGTGTGTCTCTGGAATACCCCAGAAATCACCCTTATGTACCATTTCCGTAACACCCTGCATAAGTATATTAAACGAGTACATGTTAAGAAAAAAGTTTTGGTACTTGTTGGTTATCATTGCTGCTGTAAACCCAGTAACTACAATTATTACTCCCATTACCAGCATAGCACATTTATGCAGTGGCCACTGGCTACCACCCGTCCACCCGATCTTGCTGATCGTGACTACCAACCAAAGAGAAAATAACACTCTCTTATGCATTGTTATATTAGTACCATTTTAAAGGCATTTATATTAGATCATCACAACGACTGCAGATAATTTATGATCTTAATCAGAAATACTTTCGTTCTATGCTCTTTACGTAACTTATATTCAGGAGAATTTGGATTATAATGGAAACTAACTGTTGCCGAAAGCTTCGGTCGCATGAAAACTACTTAAACAAATGTCGGTCAATTTTTGAAAAATTCAGTCGTATTAAAAATGTGTTCAAATTAATGACTCACAGTGCCTTATCTCAGATGAATTAATTTTTTAACAAACGACTTGAATTTTGGGGCTAACTTTTTCCTTAATGCGATTGCCAAACGATACACCTTTTTATATTATTAATATTCATTCATTGTATGTTCAGAGGGTGACGCGGTATTTTCTGCTCGAAAGCACTAGACTGAGCCGCGACCCTATTGAACGTCTAGGGTCTTATGCGATCCATCAATATTTTAGAGATCCAGATCGTGAAAATAGCACGACCTGTATTGAGTGTCCGCCTTAATTATAATGTCACCCTTAAAGTGCTCCATTTTTAAGATTAAGTGCAGTAACGTATACGTTTTTAAAGGTAATTTATTAAAATTCCGGACATACAATACTTTTTGGTGTACCTGTGGAACTTAATACTTTTTTAGAGTCGAGAGTGGTGTTCTTTCAGGTGCCATGATCCGTTTGACCTCCCTAATAAAAAGGCAACATTCCTGTTTGATATTTAAAATTTTTGATCTTGTATGTTCTTGATACCTTGTAATGTTTGGACGGTATTCGGTAATGTATTATCGCGTATTTCTCGCTGTGATTCCGTTGTCTAAATACATTCGTAGGAGAAAAACGTAATTACTTCTCCCCATATGATTATTACCTCAACTTAAGAACTGAAGTCAACAGCAAAGAAAATCTGTCATCTTACAGTTTTTTCTGATTAGGATTTCAAGTAATGAAGTGAAAGGTAATTAAATTTTATTTTTATCACATTGAGAATAAAAAGGCAAAAATGGACACTATACATATCCTGGAAGAATGGGCAGGTATACTGTATAGAATCTAGAAGAAGAGAGGCCAAATAAATGGTTTATCCGAGAGCTTTTTGAGCTTCAAAAACAAGAAGCAAATGAAGTTGCCAACTTCCTAGTATTTTTTCAACAAAGATTAAATAAAAAGATCTACGGACGAATATTACGGTTTCTGCTATGAAGCAAACGAAACCTCGGAACATTTACAAGTACTTTTAAACTTTCGAGTTCAAAATATTAAATCGCTATAGCATAACTTATTCTGTGGAGATATTTATCTTTGTCACCGGAACAGACGAAACTGCAAAGCAATGATTTACTGAACTCGCCCTTCAAATACTACCGTAGGGTATGGGCAAAAACATCTTACAAATAATACAATGATCCCATTACTAACAATTTGTATCTGTACGTTTGATTACTGTTTCCTTCCGACATATCCCACTACATAAGCTAATTCAATTAAAACTTTGCTAATTCCTTTTGTTGTTTTTAACCTTTTCCATAAATCAGTGCTAGAACTTTCTTAAATTGTTCTCACAGATAAACAATCATTTTATTCATAAACTACCTTCAAAGGGCAACAATCTACACTGACTGATGGATTTCTCAGGCGCCTCATTTAAATGCTAGCCCGAGGAAATCGGAGCACTTGAGCATGGCATATCAACATATATTTTAATATTTAAAGTCATAATAAGACGTAATTTGGTGTTTGACTTCTCCGCGGATCATGAAATCACCATAATTATGATTAATGTTAACACATTTACCTTTGAGATAATCTTTAATTTGTCGGGGTTATTAAATTAAAGCGGTTTTGTCGATATTTCTTAGTAAAACTTGACGTGCTGATAGCCTAATGTGAATTGATTGACCATAAAAAAAGTTAACACGTAAATATTGATAAAATATTGATTTAATTTTCATTGGTACCGCCTAGGGATATTTTAATTAACACAAATTATTTATACAAGGCTACAGAGGACGAAAATTAAAACAAAATAGCTTTGAAGTATAAATAAATTTTAATTAATTTTGTTAATATAGCAATGTATAATGTAACATAACTTTTACAAGTTACCGTTTGGTCACTTGAATGTTTTGAGAAAATAGTGACATGTATAAGGTCTTAAATGATCCGATTATGTACATGTCGTAATTCAAGGGTACAAGGTCCGCTGTACCAAACCTCATTATAAAACCATTTCCTAAAATCTGAGATGGTAACACTGAACTATGTAAAATTTTACCTATGTCAAACTTGCAGCCACTTTTCAACGCTATGTCACAATTGACTTACATGACATTAAAAATAACAGACAGCCAGTTTTGCAAGTAAAAGTAATGTGCAATACGTAGAGAATAGTATATTGTACAAGTGAGAAATATGTCGATTTCTCACGTGTCGTACATAGTACTTTGTCTACGGATGCGTTGTTTTTACGTATTCAAAACGAGGTTCTGAATTAAAATATACATATTACATTAACTCATTTTTATATTTTACTTAAAATTGTAATTAACAGTTATATCTGAACAATTTTGGAAAGTAATTCCTGGTAGGTCTTTTCGCTTTAACACATTTTCGGTAATTGAAATATTAGTTGAGGTCGAAGTTGAAGTTGATGGAGAAACGTATTGAACTTCCACAGCATTGTTGTATTCAGGTTCTAGTGGCGCTGGAGGCTGAATCGATTCTACTATACTTCTTGATATTTTCATTTTGTTTGCCATGGAGTTATCGATATAAGATTCAGCAACATTGCTGGATTTCCAACCCCCATGGCGTTTTAGAGTTAAAAGATCTGCTCCTGCATTAACTAAAATAGTCGCAGCTGACCTTCGGAAACAGTGGCCAGTATATAATTCCGGATAGGGTAATTGCAAAAATTTCGCTATATCTTTCACCATGGTGCCAAATTTATTTATTCCCACGGGCTGTTTTGTACATTTGCCATTTGGGTAATTTCAAAAAAAGCATGTCTCATCCGTGCATGGTCGAAGCTTTGCATATTTTTTGTAAATTTGGTAGAATTCTCCTGTGATTGTGAAATTTCTAGGAACTTTGGTTTTAGTATCGGGTAATTTTATTAAAAGAGCCGAATTGAAATCTTCCATGTCATCAATTTTTAATTTTCGAAGTTCATCACAACGGCATCATGCCCCTGTAAGGCCAATAGCTAAAGCAGCCTGAAATTAAAATCAAAAATGCAATTTTCCATAAGAATTGTTTTTAAATATACCTTTACCAGCAAATACTTTTCATCAGGTGCATCTTTTAGAAATTGTTGAATTTCTTCAGGAGTTAAGGTTTTTGACTTTTTTAACATATTTTTCTGATTTTCGTTTCAAAAATGCGCGTAGTTTTACTTATTTTGATATATCAACACAGTTTTTAATAATTATGGTACTCCTCAGCATCGAGTACTGGGACCATAATGTTGATGGTTTTAATTTTCTTGATAATTCTTCAAAATAAACTAACAAAGTACTTTCAGAAAAAGAATTCACCTTGGCTTGCATTCTCCAGTCCATAAAGTTACTGTAAGCGATTTCATATTTTTGTCTTGATGTGCTTGGTAGCAAATTATTACAAACATCGGATGCTTTTTGAACAATATCTGGAGGTGTATTCTCAAACTCTAAATCTACGTATTCCATTATAATTAATATTTAACAAATCTGAACTGTTTTAGTATAAAACTCAACAATAAAAACTATTCCCGTTTGGCAAGTTGACAGCAATAATAATTGTGCAGTGTTTTGGTTGTGTTGCTATGGAAACGTCAGTAAATGTTTTTATGGCCTAAGTAGATATTGCGCGCTACTCGTCGGCGTTGCGTTGTCAACGTAGATAACGTGCCGTATTAATTTGATATGTAACAATTCATGGCTGATTTGTGTTGTCATAATAACAGTGAGAAATTATTCCTCACTATAATGGCGGATATTTCCCACTGCGTGAGAAATTCTCCATTTTGAACGTATGGAAGCGATGAGAGAAGTGGAACATTTTATAGCATCCGTAGAAAAAGCATATTTTTAGGCTCCTATGGTTGCCCGACTCATTAAGCAATAAAATTTCCATCATCGGCATCATTCGGAAATGTACTAGTTTTTCTACTAGTTACAAAATATACCCATATATTTCTGTCTGAGAAATTCATTGGTCTGGTAGAACAGAAAGAAAAATGTAATAGAGCAATGGGAGCAACCATTTACTTTCAAACCAGATAAATTACTATTATTTGTGAAAAGAACTATTTCGAAAATATCTAAGCTTTTTCGCCTAATTTTCGTTGAAGTTTCAGTACCCATACTCTGAAGACGCAAATCTTAAAGAGCATCAAATGATTCGAAATATTTTTAATAAAAAAAATGTCTGTCCTCTTCTGATTAAAAAATGAGAGTACTGTAACGGAACCTGTTGATCAACAACATAAATATAAATAATACCTACTGAAAATGTCAATTAAAATGGGTGATAAATCTCCGGCGCGCCACATAACAATTTCAGTTGTAAAATATTACGTAGAAGAGTGTAAGAAATGCGGTTTTACACACGCTATCAATTTATTTTCAAAATAAATTGAATAAGCAACTAGTCCAGCAACGGTCATAAAAACAAAACAGTGAAATATTTGACGTGAAAGCAAACGAATTCTAGATTAGATGAGACAATTGTTTTATGTTTTGTTTTTATTAATAAAGCAAATAAGGATAAGGTTTGAACAATACTTATTAAGCTTAATAACAATTATGATTATTATGTAGCGACATATTATTATTATGGTTATTGGTGCTATTAGTCCAAACTGACGTAGATCCTTTACTTCTCTGTAACTTCGCACCTACACATTTGTTCAATATATGTGTCTACCTTCCTCTTACCCTCAGCTATTTCCTCGACGAACAGGTTTTCAGATATTATTTTAGATTATCTATTCCCTTCTTTATGGTTTTTCATACAATCCTTTTCCCGCATGAATGATTTAGCACCTCTTCTTTGGTGATCCTGTCTGTTCAACTTACCTTCGTCATTCTTTTGTAATATTACATTCCAAATGCTTCTTTTTTTTTAGATAGAGGATTGGGAAATCTCTATCCAGACTCCTGATCATATTGGCCGTCGTCCTAGCTCAGGCACTGTCAGCCTCATTGGACTAAATCCCTTCCCTCTCCTATGCATGTTCTTCTTTGTTCACCCCACGGGTATCCGCTCTCGCATTTCTTCAGTGTGGCGAATTATCTACTCATCTTTGTTCCCTCACTTTGGTGTCAATTATGTATCGAACTACTTTGTAGGCTCCATGCCAGTTCCTTTCAGCTGTTGTTAGGCTTCTCATCATGTTTTCTTCATTGAAGATGGTTCCAGATTCTTCTGCACATTCCTGTCGTGCTAGGGCAAAAAAGAGCGTATGTTCCACATCGTCTATGTCTTCGCAATATTTGCACATGTCGGAATCTGATCTTTTCCTTTCGTATAAATATTTTCGGAAACACCCGTGACCATTGTCCATATGTACCAGTTCTCTATTTCTCCCGCCATCTCTTAACGGGTACTGATTTTGAGATACTTTTTTGTTCCCCTTCTTAGGTTCCTTGGTTGTCCCTTCTAAGTTTTATGTTTGAGTGCCACACAGGGACTGTATACAGGAGTTGAGAATGTATGACGCTTGAAAGAATGTTCGTTTTGAATGCTCTAGGTCCTTTAATATTTGGTATTAGGTTTGACAAAGCTATAACAGTTTTCTCCGCCTTTTCTATGGATTTATTGACGTGATCAGCAAATGTGAGTTTTTGTCTAGCCATGCTCTGAGGTATTTAATTGCCCTAGTCAGCGTCACTATCATGTCTTGAACCTTAAATTCTATATGGGTTATTTTCCTTTTCGTGGTAAATAGAACGCCCCCGTTTTCTCGGGCGCCAGCTGCAGCCTTCTGTTTGCCATCCAGTTAATGATCCTTAGTATGGCAGTATTCGCCATGTTCATCAGGATCTGTTAATTCTTAGCCACTACTGTCAGGGCAATATCATCCGCGAAGCCTATTAATGTAGTGTCGATGGGCAGATTAGCCTCCAACAGGCTATCGTAGAGGACGTTTTACAGGGTAGGACCCAGTACTGATCCCTGCGGAACGTCACTGTTAATTTTGATGGTGTTAGTAGTGCCCTCGGTTTCCAACATTATTTCTCTCGGAAAGGTAGGATGGTATTTATTAGGTTTTCCCCGATCGCTCTTTTTCTAAGTTCTCCTGAAATTTGCTGCCATGGCGCCTTATTAAAAGCTTTTCTGACGTCCAGAGTAATCATCGCACACAGTCTTCGACGGCTATGTGTGTAGGCTACAGCGTTCTTGGCAATATTCGTTGCTTCTTTAATGGCGTCCATGGTCTGTCGATCTTCCCTAAAGCCATATTACTTTTCTGACAAGCCTCCCGTACATGTAAGCTCTCCCTTAAGCCTCGCTAATAGCAGATGTTCGTACAGTTTTCCCTCCACGTCCAATAGGCATATCGGTCCGTACGATGCGGGGTTGTCCATTGGTTTGTCCCCCTTTCGCAACAATACGAGCTTTGCTTTCTTCCGCTCTGCAGAAAAATTTGCTCTGCTGGCTGATTCGCTGTACATAGTATGGTCAATTTGTCGCTACTTGCTTCAAGATCTCGGATGGAATCTTAGGCGTAGTTAAGGGGGGCTTGGGGGTGCTTAGCACCCCCAAAACTCTAATTAGTACCCCAAAACTCTAATTAGCACCCCCAAAATTTACAACCGTCCACCCTATTAGGCGTAGTTAAGGGGGGGTTGGGGGTGCTTAGCACCCCCAAATATCTATTAGCACCCCCAAAATTTACAACCCTCCATCCTATAAACAAAATTTTTGCCATATACTGAATAGGGTCTAGGGCTTAAGCACCCCTAACATGACGGCCTAACTACGCCTATGGATGGAATGTTTGCAGGTTCTGGTGCCTTGTTGTTCTTTAGTTTGTTAAATGCTGCTTGTAGTTCATCAGATGTGAATTCTAAAAACCTAGAGTTATTATCACAGTCAAAAATCACCGGTGGGTGTGTCGAAAATAGGTGGTCAGCTATTTCCTCCATCTTTGGCAGTGGCAGCTCTGGTCTGGATGGATATCCAGTCATGCACTTCATTACTATTTCACAAAGTTCTTTCCAGCTCGTTCTTTTTCCCTTTTTGATGCTGTTTCGTAGTCTCCTCCTACACTCTTTATATTTGTCCCACTGATGGTGGTTTATAAGGGGATTTCTTTTCGCGTTTCTAGTATACGTTCTTCGTCTTTGTACTAGCTCCTTGCGAAGTTCCGCTATTTTGTCATTCCACCAGTATACTGGCTACTCCCTAGTGATGGATTTTCTTTTTGGCATTTGCCAAATGCTTGTATTTGCCGTTTTTCTTCCTGAGCTATAGTTCAAGTTTCACATTCTTATAACTTCAATCATACCACACTAACCTGTGGACACCCGTGGGTGGAAAGTAAGTGTTTATTTCTAACAAGTTTTGTTTATCCCCTAGCAACTATCGCATAGCTTTAAAAATTTGCCAAATTGATTATTTGTCTAATTGAAATTCTTGACAAAACATCTCTGTGATATCAGTCACTCGCACATAAATGTCATTGCTGATTCAATTTTTTTCATCAGAAAAATCAAAAAATAAGAGATAATATTAAAAAATAACAGTTGAAAATAAAGCAGTATACAAACCTCGGTGAAAAGTTTCATTCCCGTCTCGGGATTTAGTTGACCTCGACCTATCTTATATCTCGACAGTAATAAACTACTTTCCACCTCGGAATGTAATATACTATTTTGTTATTGCATCCGTGCTGTAATATAAATATTATCGCACTATTGCTGTAATGTATTACTCGAATTGAAATTAGTGCGCTCAAAAGCATTTTATTGCACGGTTGTAGAAAATAGTTTTAATGAGTTCACTGGACAACAAGTATCGCCTTCAGTTTGTACTGATTACAAAAATTGCCTCCTTTTCTGGCTCCGCTTTTTCCAAATTTTATGTGGGATCGACGTTGAACCGTCTTCACAACGTCCAGTTTTAAGCTTCTACTGGTCAACTTTTTCCATTGCCGTGGACTTCCTCTATGTCTCCTTCACTTCTATTATTACCCTTTTATCATCACTGGCCAATCAAAACTGCAGTATTTTTCTCTAACTTATTTAAAATTTTCACTACTTGTTGTTCTCCTGATTCTTTTATCTACTTATTAACTCGCACATCCACCATAATATTCTTGTTTCTTATTGCAACCCTCTTCATGCGCCTTCTTTACTGGTCATATTTCTGCTCCATACTGTTACGAGGAAGTTTATGAACTTTTAAACTTTAGTATATGTTCGTGTATTTTGAGATTTAAGGATTTATTATTAGGGTCTAATTTGGTACCCTGGGCCATTTTTACATGTTACACCTATGAAAGAAGATCTGGATCTTTGCAGAATATTCGATTCCATTATTTTCTGCGTAGAATGCCTATGACAAAAAATATACCACATTCTTCTATTTTCTTCTTTCAATGTGCCATGTATCCTTCTACATATTTGACAAAGACCAGCAAAAGGGTATCATATAAAATTGAAAACGGCACTCGTGCATTATGTGCACTCGTGCCCTTTTTTAACTTCAAATTCATTGGGGCAAATTTCCCAAAAATTATGGAAAATTTTCATTGCACTTGCTATAACTGTTGGGAACTTCACATCTTTGGATATTAAATGATAATAAAATATAGATAATAAAAATTACTCTCCTTTTTCCGCAATTTCGTCGGTTTTTTGCTGACGCTAAAAGTTAGAAAATGAAAGCAGTGATACTCTTATAGATTTCACATAGACATGTCATTTATAATAATAGAAATTAGCTTTGGTAATAATTTATACTTTTCTTTCTTGTTAATTCGTATAACTGCTGCTTAAAGAGTCATAAAATGCTAAATTCGACAACCCACGCTTGAAACCTAAAACTTGCTTATGTAAGATAGTTTACAAGTTAAAACAATATGCCATAAAGTTTTATTTTACTAATCAGATTATACTTTTATTCGTTTGTTTTCCAGGTGTATATTGTAAATAGGTATATTAAGCAGGTGAAAATTGGGCATTTGTTAACGTGTTAACAATAAAACGCGTGTATACCGTGTAATTATGCGTGATGATTTGAAGACTTACATTCAATAATGTTTTAAATCATTTTTAATGGGATTTATTATTATAAGCAGTAAACATGCAATTTAAATGAAAAAAATTAAAAACATAAAAACCTAGATCAATAAAAAAGGACTTGTAAATACTAATTATTATTCTCTAGACTTGTTTCAGATTCTGTAGGTATGGCATGCTTTAGTCCAATGAGTGACGTAAAAATAGCTTTTAAAACTATATTGGCAATGTGCTTATATTTATAAATTTTTGCAAAATGCTCTGAAATTTACAAAATATTGTTAAATTAAGTACTAAATATACAGTATGTCCGCGGATGGGGTTTAGAAGAGGACAAATGGACCAAATTTTGCGAAATACGTAAAAATGTCACTCAATACAAGTTTTTGCTTGTAAACTAAATAAGATTTACGTTGATTTTTCTCAAAACTAATATTTTGTGACATTCCTTGTGTTCCCCCTCAAACTGTTTATGCCACTCCAATACCAAATAAGATTGACGTACTAAAAGGCAGAATTACCCAGCTTGTTCGATCAATATTACAGGTAGAAATCAGAAATTATTTTAGATATTTAAGGAAGCAATTAAAAAAATGTGTTGAAGGGTGCAGTTTTCGAATTTTAATATATTTATTACATTGCTTAGTTTATATCATATTCTATTGAGTTTAAGTAAATGTTCGTATTATTTAAATATAGAAGTTGAATAAGAAGTATTTTGAATTCAACAATTATTGCTTCATTTAATAAAGACATTGACAAACATGTCCATAGGTGTCATTATTGTTTAATATGTAGAAACTAGTACGCTGGTTAAAGGTGAGAGAGAATAGTTGGGACTGTAACAAAATAATGTGATAAAACTCGTTACTTTTAATATTTAAATTGTTTAATGAAATCTTGTACTTGGGCTTAGGGTTTGATTTAAAACATGTTTCATATTTGTTCTTTTGGTAGAAAATGATAAACAAGGTATGTTTACCCTTACGCAAAATATCGTTTTCTTATTTTTGATGCTCCCTGTATGGGAGTAATTTGTGCCTGTAAAATAAATTAAATTTTTCACAACGTGAAACTTATTAATTATTTTCCAAGCAAAAACTTTCATTAGGAGTGACATTTTTACGTATCCCGCAGAATTTTATCCATTTGTTCTCTTCTGAACCTCATCCGCAGACATACTATATACAGTACGTGATTTTCCATTAAAAGTGCATTTTTAAATGTATGTATACATTTTTGTAATCCTACCCAACTTTTACAATTTGGTGTAAATTTATGTTAGTATTCCATTGTCGATTTTTGTTAATACAGACATTTTATCATTCTTCTAAAAGGCAACTATCAGTTCTTAATAAAAGTGTGTTTTCCATGTGAATGTGCTTTGGTGAAACGTTGTTAAGAAAATATAACAAACTTGGGTTGTTATCGATTTTTTGTTGTTTTTCTTTTATGGTTCCGTTTAACGTGAAAGTATGTTTCATGATAAGAATAAAGTAAGTTCAGAAGTGGAATGGTGTTTCTAGAGAAAACATGGGAGAGACAGTCATGCAGTATTTCTCCGTTGTAAAATGGGTTTCTGTCGCCATTCTCAATTCAAATTGGATAGACCATACTGCAAGACTTTTTTTATTTATGAATCATTTCTTATATCCTACGTTTATGTACCAGTGTAGTAAGTTAAAACACAAGCCGCAGCCGGGCAATAAGGCACTAATAAATAGAGGCAATTCTATTTATATCGCGAGTTATTCGCTACAAAGGCCAAGGTTATACTCCTGCACCGTACAATAAGGAAGATTAACGGAGGGCATAAGCACCTGACGGCGTCTAAATATTTCTCGAGAATTGTTATTTGTTGCTCTCGGTATAATGGGATTTTGGTTCTAAGAAAATTTATTTCGAATCGTGAGCAACTATCGTATGTATACTAATGGTCATAAAATAAGATAATAATGGTTCTGTTCTAGGAACGACATATAAAACAAAAGAAAGAAACGACCTAAGTAGGGTTCCAACTAAAAAAATTTGATTGTTGCTACATCTTCAGGGACACCCATTTCCATATTAAAATAAATGGAAAATCAATAAAAATTTAGGATCATTTTCAATACGATGTGTCTCTGCTTCTTCAGAGAGAAAAAGGTTGATTTAAAGAAAAATCTATTATAAGTTGCTGCTTCTTTAGTTACCCTAACTTTTATGTTTAGAACAAATAAGAGCAAAGACGAAAAGAGATATTGATGGGAAAAAAATTTAGTTTAGTAGTAACGTTCACTCTTATCTTTGAAACAAATGGAATGAACAACAAAAACGAATAGAAGAAATTTTAATTATATTAAGTAAAATTTTGTTTCTTTAGTGGGAAGTTCTTTCATGTCTAAAACAAATGAAAGAAACGACAAAAATAGAGGATCATATGAAGAAACTGTGATTACGATTAGTCTTTATTTCTTTGGGGACCGTCGCTTTTATGTTTAAATGGCTATTCATTTGAAGAAATGTTGCTTCTTTAGTGACACGCACTTTCTTGCTTGAAACAAAATGGAGGAAAGTGGAGTTAATTTGAATAATTTTTTATTACCATCTTTGCTTCTTTAGTGACACGCCCTTTCATGTTTGAAACAAAATGGGTAAAAGTGGAGGCTCATTTTAATAAATTTTGATTGCCATTAGTCTTGGCTTCTTAGGTGACCTTCCTTTAATTCTTAAAACAAATGGAAGAAACGGAAAAAATGGGGACATGAAGAAATTTTGATTATGATTAATCTTTGCTTCTTTAGCGACCCTCACTTCCAGATTTGATACGTAGATTCATGTTTAAAACAAAATGGATAAAAGAAGAAGCTCATTTTAATAAATTTTGATTACCCGGAGTCTTTGTTTCTTAAGTGACTTTCCTTTAATCTTTAAAACAAATTGAAGAAACGGCAAAAATAGAGGCTAATATGAAGAAATTTTGATAAAGATTAATTTTTGCTTCTTTTGGGACCATCATTTCCAGATTTGAAACAAATGGAAGAAACGACAAAAAAAGGATATTCACTTGCGGATATTTTTATTACGACGAGTCTTTGATCCTTTGTTGACATGTACATTCATGTTTCAAACAAAATGGATAAAAGTGGAGGTTCATTTGAATAAATTTTGATTACCATGAGTCTTTGGTTCTTTAGTGACATTTTAATGTTTAAAACACATGGAACAAATGATAAAAATGGAGTTTAATATTAAAACGCTCTTATTACGATTAGTATTTACTTCTTTAGGGACCCTCACTTTAATATTTAAAACAAATGGAGTTCATTTGAAGAATTTTGGATTTCGACGAGTTTGTGTTTCTTTAGTGACACGCACTTTCTTGTACGAAACAAAATTGATAAAAGTGGAGGTTCATTTAAATAAATTTTGATTACCATATTTGCTTCTTCAGTGCAAATAAAAGAAATGACAAAAATTGAGGTTCATATGAAGAAATTTTGATTGTGATTAGCCTCTGTTTCTTTAGGGACCCTCACTTTCATATTTTAAGCAAATGGAAGGAACGACCAAAATTGACAGTCATTTAAAAAAAATTGATTATGAATATCTAGTCTCTGCTTGTTTAGTACACGCGCTTATGTTTAAGACAAATGGATAAAACTGGTGATTCGTTTGATGAAATTTTGATTATGATGATTTTTCAGTGACACCCATTTTCATGTTTAAAACAAATAATAATAATAGTAATAATTAACGTCTTTATTCAAACTCTGGTTACCTTATACTTCACAATTTCTTGATTAAATGCAAAATTTAACCCAAATAGGCGGTTTGGGTTACTTTTACATTTAACCCATATAAATCTTTAGATGAAACGACAAAAATGGAGGTTCGCTTGAAGACATCTTTTGGTTGTCAAATTAGACCGGTCAAGCGCTGGAGAATCTGGCCGTTTAATTCCAATGAGTTTCTCGCTTTTCAGAGATACTCATTTCCATGTCTAGCAGGAAGGTGCGATAAAAATAGATATTTTTAATTGTAAGAATTTTGGTTACAATAATTTCAATTTTCTGTATTTTTAAGGAGGAAAAATTAAAATTTGTGTAACAAGTTCAGATTATATATTAGACCATTCTTAGCGATGAATTGTTTGTCAACATTAATGTTAACTCAGTGGGACCCAGCCATGAGATCGGTTAAAATGTATATTCGCAAATTGATATATTACATTATCAAACCTCAGCTATTGTTTTATATATGCTATGATATTCAACAAGTGGGTGTCCCTCAGGATAGTCGATGCGGCGCCTGTTAAAGGGCGCAGCTTCTTGGGTGCCACCCACTGCTTCTCGTATTCACGACCTAAGATTAATCCTGCCGCGACACGCATCGTAACTCCTGTGGCGGCAGGAGCACAAGCGGCGGCGAAAATTGACGCCAAGATGGCGTTTTCCTGGTGTGATAAATATATACCGCATCTAAGTAGTTTTTTTGTAAACTATACTATAGGTACATAGTACATATCGTCGCTGATCTTACCAAGAGGCGAAAGCGACACTTTCTTCGATTTTGAGTTAGGTGCATGATGTGATTACATTTAAAGGTATCTATGATCTGACAAACTGGCGAACCTCCAGCTCGAGTAGTTTTCAGTATACAGCAAATCGTCTATAGGCATAAGCGACACTAAACACATTATTAGGATCAGACGAAGGGGCGAACATCCACACAATGGAGTTTTGCCTAATTATTAGAGCCCACAATAGCACTTTTAGGTGTTACGCCTAACAGCTAAAGGCTTTTAATATAGTTTCGACAATTACTATTTAAGTGAAAAACTAATAAAATAAATGAATTTTTACTTTTAGTAGCCATAGAGATGGAACATTCTCGAGAATTTATTTTTCTCGGTAATTTACCGTTCTCCGAAAATATTCCCCTGAGAACATTGTCATGGCGGCACATCTCTAAGTACCTATGTTAAAATTTGTGTGCTTGCACACGTTTAAAAAAATATGTTTTTTCTTTAATTTATAGAAGTTTTTTTTGTATTTTTTTAATATTACTAAAACTAGTTGTTGTTTCCGTTATTAAAAACATAAAAGCTTTCTTAGTTTATACTTACTTAATACTTATTACTATTAATACTTGTGTTATAATTTAGCATTAATAACACAAATATTTGTGATTTTTGAGCAAAAAGAGTTTCTTTTTTATTTTTATGTTTAAATAAATATTACTAAAAATATACTTTTGATGCAGTGGCGTGCCGTCGAGGGGGCTCAAGCTCCCCCCCCCCGCCCTCGTTTTAACGGCGCCCTCGCACCCCTACGGAGATTCACTGCCTACTATGACCACATACTCTATAATAAAAGGAAAATAATTTACGGCGCCCCCTGGAGATTCACTTCCTACTATGACCACATATTCTCCAATAACAGGAAAAAAATTTGGCGCCCCCAAATCATTGTGCCCCCTCCGCCTCTAAAGGCACGGCACGCCACTGTTTTGATGTGTGTTTGACAATAAGTTTTTGTTTCTCGACCGTTTATTACAAAAAAATGCCTAAAAGGCCACTTACCCTTTTTGTTTAATTCACACGTTAATAGACAAAAGTAGGCGAATATCCCATGTTATTCAAAAGAATCTAACGAAGGGGCGAACCTCCATTTAGTACCTATTTAGGGGTGATAGGGCATGACTTTTCAAATTCTATATATGTCTTTCGCAAGCATGTATCTTGACCTACCTTATACCATAATAGAGTAAAATAATAATAAACTACTTAAAGAAAGAGCGTGCTCCAAATAGGACCTATTTTCTTTAAACTGCTCTCCTGCAAAATTAGCAAATTGTCGCTTTCGCCCCTTGGTAAGTTCAGCGACGATATAACCGTAAAAAGGGAATTTTAATACCAAAATCATACTTATAAATTAACTGTTTCTTGCATGGTAGAATAAATATTCTAACTCAAGAGTAAGAATGTATATGTTCTATTATTAAAACTGATTTCGGAATTTCTACATTCTTTAATGGTTGTGGAGAAAAAGTTTTTCTCCACAACCATTAAAGAATGTAGAAATTCCGAAATCATTGTTAATAATAGAACATATACATTCTTACTCTTGAGTTAGAATATTTATTCTGAAACACTTACTTCTTATGTGTTTCGCATGAATTTTCATTCCATAACAAGGTACGGTATGAATATTCTGTAATCGAAAATCCTGGGGTCACTTGTGGGATCGCTGACTAAGTTCGTTTTAAGTAGCTTAACCAATTAGCTATTGTGGGATTGTAAATAATAATTCCATTCCATTTTATGGACATCTCCCTGTCTGTTAGAAGTCTGAGAATTTTTTCGAGCTGTATTATCCCGCTAGTGTCAGCCGATTAACACCTACTTTAGGCCAGGCGCGCCCTTTGACTTTTTATTCGCGCGACTGATGCGATTAACATTCACCCAAAACCGAATTCAAGGACTTATAAATGAGGGTGTCTAAATAAACCTATCTTGGGCGAATGCAAATCGTAACATTTGCGCGATTAAACAATCGCATTGTACTTTAAAGAATATAATAACATTGGATTTGGAAATACCTACATATATCCAAATTTAATGCCCTTAATAACAAAACCGACCTTAAAGTAGTAAATCGGCCGTTACAGTCTAACCATTTATCACAGGACTGCCAATTTGTGAGTAATTCCTCATATTTGGGAGTAATTTGCTGGTCTGTGAGTAATTTTGTAAGTGGCAATTGTGAGTAAATTGTGAGTAATCGAGAGATCAACGTATATTCACGTAGTATATTCTTGGTAGTTATGCAGATTTCTAATCTGATAATTTATTAAAAATTTAATTTTAAAAATCTAAATTTAGGCATAATTTTAGGCGCTCTAGCAGTAATTACAATTTTGCAGCTTTTAGATTTGCACTGCTTTTAGCGACCTCTCTTGCTTAGTCAATATAAAAATATAAGAGGATAAGTAAGGTAGCTAGTGATTCGTCTGTTTGATACTGCAACTTGCAACACTAGGTGTCGCAGTGTCTCGGGTATTCCCCTTCTGTATCTTATGTGATTTACAAAAACATATTCCTTTCAAAATGGTGAAAGCGCTCCTACTTTAGCTTTCTTCCGAGTTGGCAACCCTAGCAACACGCAACACCAGCTTTTGATGTTTAGCAACATTGCACAGTAGTAAAATAAAAACAAAAGCGCCATCAGTTGCCACTTATTAGTATTAACAAATATACCTACGGTGTTTTACGGTTTATACAAAAAAAGGGTGTCTTGATATTGTTATGTTGAAGTTGTGAGTAATTGTGAGTAATCCAGGAAAGTTTTCAGAGTAATTCAGTAAAGGTCAGTTGGCAGCCCTGTCAAGGACTAAAATTTTTATTTTTAAATCTGTACTTAAGTATCATGTAAGCCAATACACCTTATTTTAATGCCATTGGAGACAAATACTTTAATTCGGCCATTAAATGGAACATGTGCAATTGCATTGTGGTGCCAAAGTTAATGTGTTTATAGTGAACTACAATTTATTGTATCGATAGTTGTTTGACTAGTCCGTACGCTTTTTCGTATGTGGTTGATATCCGCAATATAGACATCAGTTGACTGTATTTCTTTATGTCTTTATAACAAAGTATGCAAATGAGTCACACATCGCCAACATCGGAAAAGAGAATTAAAGAACTTAGCGTTGCTTTAACTTGAACTTCAAGATTATAAATGGCCCCAAATAAAAGAATCACAATACAAAATTTTAGATTCGTTTCCACTGAAATCGTAATCAGTGTCAATGAAATTACGGAAAGTAAACCATCATGTTGCTAAATTACTCAATTTTGATTGGTGGTGACAGGTTGATGATTTCTGTGGGAGCAAAGCGATAATACATCACCAATTCGTTGTCTTTACAGAAGCCTATAAAGTTTTTCAAACAAACTTTCGTTGTGCGTTAATTTTTATGTTCTAGCTTATCAGCTGTTGGTTGTTAAAAAATCACTTAGTGGATACACATTGATACACAATTTATAAAAGTAGTGAAATTGTTAACTAAAGAAAGTGAATGACTTCAAACTCCCCGTTGTCGACTTTTTGTATACTTTAACTATAGACGTTTCTTTGCAAATTGTCTGCATTTTTTTGGAAACGCTCTCCAGAATTAAATTAGACCTTTTCACATATTCTTCCGGAACTAAATTGTCGACGCTTTACAGTCACTTTGGCGCCCTTAGGATCTGCTTGCTCTTATAGACGGCGCGGGACTGTGCGTGACCCTTAACTTTTTTTAATTTTCACTACAGGTCCCTAAATTTATAGGAAAAGGTAAAAGCTTACTGAAGGAATACTGCACGACAAAGCACCTGAAAAGATTTATTATATTGGCTTTTTGAGCTTTAAAAATATTAACTAAAATAGCTCAACGAAGATATCACTGTAATAATACTTATACCTGTTTGTTATTTCTATTCATTTGTTATTCATTATATTGTTAGTTCTAAAAAGTCAATAAAACCCTTATTTTATAAAAGGTTTCTTTTACTACAATTTTATTGACTTTTTAGAACTAACAATATAATGAATAACAAATGAATAGAAATAACAAACAGGTATAAATATCAAGGAATAACAAACAGGTATAAGTATTATTACATTCTTCCCCCCTTGTATTTAAACAAAATCTTCCAAATGTCTTGGTCGCTTTCTGTTACGAACAGGGCGACTAACTTCTAAAGTTATTTCACTATCGTCGTCTAAAAAGTCAATAAAAGCCTAATTTTATAAAAGGTTTCTTTTCCTACAATCACTTCACTGAAAACTTGTGTACGCAAATTATGTCCGTCTGTTTATTTAATTTTCAGGGCATAACCAACGTAGGGTAGGTACAAAATATCTTTTTTCTGTGGCGAAAAAGAAATTGACTTTTTCCCCTCTTGACGGGTGCAAAAATGTAACATTTTTTACCATGGGAAAAAACCTTTTTTCCTTAGGAAAGATTCCTTTCAATTGTGGAAAAAAAGGATACCAATGCCTAATTTTACATTTTATTAACATTAAAACAGTTGCTAAACGTGCATTGCACAAATTTAATTTCCTTATTAAGACTTGATGGAGTTTCTACTAAAGTGGAAGTTTCTTCAACATCAATGACTTTTTCTACTCTTTCAATGTCAGCCACACAACATAACTAAGCTCGAGACAACAGTTTTTGATTGTGTTTGAAAATTGGGTTTACCTGTTGAGCTGCCATATTTTGGCAATACTCTGCTAGCTATTTCTTTCCTTTGTAACACCCATTCATCTACGGAACCTTCAGCAATCATTGAATACTTTACAATTTTGGATTTTCAAGACAAAGAAAACTAGCCATTATTTCAGGTACCTTACAAAACTGATTTTTCCCATACCTTGATTAATACAGTTTCCACTGCGGTATCCATAAAAAGGCGACGATTTTTTGATGTTGGTGGACGAAATTCTATGTACTATGTACTTTTAAGGTATTCTTCAGTAACAACAAACCTCCTACTTACATAATTTTTGTTTGATTAATTTTAACTATTAATGACCTTCCTAAAGCTTCTGTGTCATCTATTGACATCTGGCATAATTCAGTAGCGTGACATGTTCCCGCAATTCCAAATATTGCGGCAACCTACAAACCCAACTAACATTTTAATTACATACCTTGAACATTAAATAAGATTCATCGGGGCAGTGTTTAGAAATTCATTACTTAATAATTTGTGTTCCAGTAAAAATCTTCGATGTCTTAGATCTGTATCCCTTTGAATTTGCTTTATATAGATATGAAATCAATTTAAAATATTTCGAAAAATCTACACTGTTGTTCATGTGTAACGTGCTTTTAATCATGGAATACTGTGCCCACAACGTCGATGGCTGCACATGTTGCGCCAATTCTGAGAAATATGCTAACAACACGATCTCTGAGAAAGAACTGCATCTTTTAAAACCCATTTTATAAATTTTGAATACGCATTTTCATACACTTGTCTAGCTTTGCTTGGCAATATTTTCAATGAAGCTTTCTTTGCTTCAAAAATCGCTCTCCATTCTTCCGCTTTTCAAAATCAACACAGATTAAAAATGCCGACTTTTAAAATGTCAATATAAACAATAAAAACTGTTACCAAGACAACGTCGCTACCACAAGCTACTAGATTTAAAATTCATATATTACTTAATTTTCCAATTTTATTAGGTTTTTAATACTTTGCAGTCGTCATTATACCGCCACAGAAAAAAATAGTGTAATATACATGGGAAAAAAGTAATATTTTAGCGCCAAAATTGCCTTTTCCCTTATATAATAAATAACTATTAATTTGAAATGGAGAAGAAAACCTGGGCAAGACTAAGCAACTCGAATAACACCGTTTCTTGCGAGTTTCATTAAACAGCCATCATTTTTCAGACACGAAAGCAGAAAAACTGTTAATAGGTATAGCGTTTATACAGTTTTCACCAGACACAAAGTTAAAGTGATCAAGAATGATGATGGTTCAAACGCTAAAAACTTGAAAATTTTCTCACACGTGAACAAACCTTAAGATTAGTTCACATCTGAGCGAATCTAAAGATAGTCAGCGATTTTGATGATGCTAACTTGGTGAGCAAAACGCGCCTAAATGCAAAAAATCTTGGTTTGGTCTGTTGTAAAAGGTAATGTTTTCTGAATCCAAAATAGTAGACTAAATACTAGCAGTTCTTTTATCCTCATAGCGAACAATTAAATCAGTTGACACATGCATATATAAGGTTCTTATGTCAGAAATTAACTATCATTAATAAAGTAATACGTTAAACTATAGAAAAGTGGACTTTAAAAGTACAATATTAACACAGTGAATGATCCTTAATCTGAAACATGGGAAAGATGCCAGAAGAAAACAATGGGAAGAAAGCAATCTCAAAGTATAGTGGTAAAATGGTACATTTTGTACTAGGTAATTATTAAAGTGAGGACGATAACAGAAGCAGTCAACTGACTGTAACGAACTATATATAAATACTAACACAAGCCTAAGATATTATTTAAATAGAGTTAATTTCTTCTACAGGTGTCAATATGGCTTCCGTGAGCCCAGTGACACAGCTTCAGCAACTATTGATTTCATCGGGTACTCATACCTAAATTGATCAAGGGTAAAGGTGGCAATAGTATCGCTCGACTTACGGAAAACATTTGATAGTGTAAATCACCAAATCCTGTTACGCAAATTTCAATTGTTACGTATCCATGGTATCTGTCATGCTTAGTTTTTTGATTATTTAAATAATAGGGCACAATTTGTTACTATTAATACTCTGAAAGTTCAAGTTTATGTATAAGTTGTCAAGTGCCGCAAGGCATGTTAATTCAATATCCAGATTAAAACTGAAAAACGAAATAAAAATTTATGCTGACGATACCATGTTAGTTGTTTTTTTTTTTTTTGATAATTCTTTAAATAGTATTTGAAACAATGTTGAGTGAAACAGAACACTTGCTTCTTGCTTACAAAATGTCATTAAATGTAAACAAATTCCCATTTACGTTTATCAGATAAGACATAACCAATCACCTATTTGATTTGGCCATAATATTGTTGTAAAACATTTTACTGTAATTAAACGTGGACCTGACTAGGATTTCATCTATGAGTGGGAATCATTGCATACTCTTTAGGAACCTACAAATTTATAATATCATTCCATTAGAAATAGGATCATCAGGAGATTTACATCCGATGTAAAAAGATTTTTTAGCCCAGGAAGTGTCTCTTCATTTTGTTGTTTTTTTGGCTTTACGTAAATTCTTAGTTTTTTCTGTCATGTGTTGTCAATGTTATTGTATTTTTTGTGTAAATTTAACAGAATGAATCCATACCTATAGTTATCTGGATGTTTGAAAAGAAACATATTTTCTTTCTTTCTTCCCATAGGTGTTTCTAGGTGGGGGCTTGGGGGGGCTAAGCCCCCCAAATCTCGGAGTAGCCCCCCTCAAATCCAGCTGAGTATATATATATATATATATATATATATATATATATATATATATATATATATATATATATATATATATATATATATATATATATATGTATAGCCAAATATGTAAACCTGGGGCTTAAGCCCCCCCCCCCCCCAATATGTAAACCGGGGGCTTAAGCCCCCCAAAAATATAGGTCTAGAATCGCCTATGTCTTCCTATGAAAGTCGCCCTTAAATAGAAAATATACACATCTTTTTTAAGTCTATAATATAAGAGCACACGAAGCAATCTAAAAAGCAGTTACTGTCAAAGTCTTAATCTAGAAATTTCACCCCTTGACGTCCTCAAAATTAAAAAATCACCTAAAATTTGGAAAACCATTAGATATGCCGTTTTAGTGAATTAAATCGTTGCACAAAACGAAATGACTGGTCATTAAATTCTGCTAAAAAAGCGAAAGCTTAATTTAAAGAAATCGTGGGTAAAAATTAATGACTGACCTTTTGATAGCAAGGTGGTCTCTTGTCACATGCCATGAAGCCGTTTAGTGGATAACTTAATTAACATTCTTTGGGGTATTGGAAATTAGAAAGATTCACAGCGGCGTCGCTTAACGGTTTTAACAGCAGGTAAAAAATGACACCTGTGAACATAAAGTTTACTTGATTTTACACCAGACATAAAATAAAAATATATACCGTTATCCCATTGCTGACGATGTGCGAAAGGAAAACTATGTATGGAGCAACGAGTTTCGCACCCCTCTTTTATCGGTGCTAAATTTGGATCTTTTGTTGTAAACGCTGATGTTTTTTGGAATTGGCTATATATTGCGCCAGCAATAAAAAGAGCGTTACCACTGTTAGTAACTCTCGATGTTTTTCAGTATAATAATTTTTAATGTTTGTTTGACATGAATCAAATGAGAACCAAAATAGGTTTTTGTTAAGCAGTTATAAGTAGTAGTGTCGTTTATGTAAGTGGTCTGTGGTTTAAATAAATTAAGCCAAGTTAAACATACTACTACTTAGTGATATTTCGTCAAGAAACAATGAATAAAATCTCAGAAATACACAATGCCTGTTAAAGTATACGAATATATATAATCAGGAGATGTATTATTCGTCTACTTGTAATTTTTTCAAAGATAGATAAAAATTCTACAACAAATTTTAATAAAATTTTAAAAATAAGTTAACAGATATCTCTTTTCCCGAGAAATGAAAATAACAATAACTTTTCACATTTATCAGGATTTCTTGGACAAAAAGGACAAAAAACGGTAATTTGATAAAATTTCGGCGAGCAAAATTATTCGTCCACTTCCAAAAAAATTTAAAGATGTACATAGAATGTATTTATCTGTTCTTATAGTGATAACAAAATTCCAAAATGTAGTTTCCAAATTATTTTTAATGGCAGTTTGAGACTCCGTGGTCTAAAGAATACAGCAAATTTTAAAATCTGTCGCAAATCATCAGAAGTGCCTCAAGAAATCAGACATTTGATAATAAAACTATATGAAGAAGGAAGATCTCAAAGAGACATAAGAATAATTGTTGGACGAAGTCAGTCACCAGTTGAATATATTATAAAAAATTATGAAACAATCCATTCAACAAAAACCTTGCCAGGGAGAGGAAGAAACAGTACTGACTTTTCGAGAGAAACCAGAAATACTAAGAAAAGTTAGTGAAAATCCGAAAATAATAATAATAATAATAATAATAAAGATGTTTATTTATTCCAATAAAACAATTAAAAATATAAATATAAAAATGATAAAGTAAAAAAGAAAACCAAAAAATGACAGTAGTATACTAGTTGGCATAAATAGGTAGGGTTTTGATTTATAAAAAATCATTCTTCCAATCCTACCCTTACTAAATAATTTTTTATATTTTTTTTGAAAGTTATATAGCTTAAGCCCCTCAGACTAGAAGGAATATTATTATAAATTACAGAAGAGTTATATTTAAACGAAGACTTATATTTTTCAGTATGATGTTTAGGTATTTCTATTGCGTTCTGATTTCTAGTATTAACATTATGAATATTATTCCTGAATTCAATTTTTTCAAATAAATATCTTGGTTTCTGAGTTAAAATTATTTTATAAATAAAACAGGATATGTGGATTTCGCGTCTTTTTTCTAATTTAATTAAATTATGTTGGTCAAAACTAGGTGATACGTGATCATACTTTTTAGCCCTACTGAAAAACGAACACAGTTATTTTGAAGAATTTGTAATTTCTGTTTATCTTCGTTACTGATATTTTTGTGATAAATGATATCACAGTAATCTAATCCACTTAGAATTGAATCAACCAGTCTAAGTTTAGTATCGGTATTTAAGTAGTCCTTAAAGTTATATAAAATTCTTAGTTTGTAGTATGCTTTTTTAATTATATTTTTTATATGTTCATGAAAATTAAGATGCTGATCAAAAATTACGCCAAGATTTTTGAAAACTACTACGACAGATATAGCGAAAAGTGAAGCCAGTGATTACGAGAAGATTATCCATGTAACAACAATAAGACAATTTTTAAGAGGTCAGGGTATACAGGCACGAGTTGGTCGAAAGATGCCATTAGTAAATAAGAAAAATAAGAAGAAGCGTCTCGAGTTTGCTCAGAAGCATTTTGACAAAAATACTGAGTAAGGTAAAAACATCATAAACTGACGAAATAAAAATTAAGTTGTTTGGTAAATCAAAAAAGGTTTTAGTGTACAGAAAGCGCGGGGAAGCCTACAAACCTAAAAATTTAATTCCAACGGTAAAGCACTGAGGGGGTTTCGTTCTAATCTGGGGGTGTATGTCATGGCATGGAGTGGGCCAGCTCCATTTTATTGACGTATCTATGGATCAGTTCGTCTACATGGGCATTTTAAAAAAGAATTTAAGACAATGTGCGGAGAAAATGTGAATTGGAAGCAATTTCATATTTCAACAAGATAACGATCCAAAGCATACAGCGCGGGTCTTTAGAGTGGATACTTTATGTATAGCGTACCAGAAGTATTGGAAACGCCACCGCAATCCCCAGACGTTAACCCGAATGAGCATCTATGGTGGGGACTCAAAGAAGAACATAAAATTTCTAACAAGGAGGCATTAAATATCAAATGTCAAGAAGAATGGTCAAAAATTGAAGTAGATTTTGTTATAAAACAGGTAGAGTCAATGCCTAACAGGTTACAATAAATTATTAATTGGCATGTTTGGACGAATTTAAAAAAAAATGTTGCTGGGCGAATAATTTTTCTCCCATGGCCTTTAAGAAATTATATTTTATTTTTGAAAGGTATTGTTGAGGTTGGTCTTTATATTATTGTTTTTAGTACATGAATAGTTGTTTTTATTTTTGTAATGAAAACCAAATAAACTTACGTAGTTTTAATTTTATCCATTATAAGTGGACGAATAATTAATCTCTCGACTGTATGTAAAAAATAGTCTAGTTTATACAGTGCCATACATAAAGTCGGCTCTATAATAGTAAATCTTTTTATTTCAGATTTTTCAGAAAATTCTATTTTTGGGAAAAGTTTTTGCATGTATAAAATACGTTTCTGGCGTTATCAAAATTTAAAGTTAATTATAGCAACAACATTCAAAATGAAAGGTTCTGAAACAACCCAAATCAAAAGCTATAGAAAATGAGCATGATGTGAATAGTTTATGACAAAATTAGGTGTAAATTTCGCAAAACCCGATCAAATCCGGTTTTTCTCAATGTCCTACTTTGATTTTAATGTTCTTGAAAATTTTCTTAAATATAAGAAATGAAATTTTTTTCATATGATGCGAACTTTATGGATGTCGCTGTACATATAACGTAATAGTTAATAAATCCACACACTCGTTGAATCATTAGTTTTAATTTTTGCAATTATTTTTCGATCCAATATTTTTTTTTATTTTAAAAAGCCTTGCTTAAAGTGACTACGCCACTGGCATATCGATTTCCAGCAACTAAGCCAGGAATATTCTAAAACGAGACAGAGCATGCGTGATGTCTTCATGCCTATGACGCTCGTAGCTTTTTCTTGCTTGATTCTTACTTTAGTACATAAAAATTTGCAGTATAACATCTGGGGTATAACTATAAAATAAATATAAATTCCATTAGAGACACGAAACTTGTTTCCAACTTTTCAGTTGTTATTTTGCACAGTCGGGTTTCAGCTTTTTTTAACTTATTTTTTATTCTTTTAAAACAACTTTTGTAAATTGAAAGATAATACATATCGAGGGCTTCATAAGATAGGGGCGTATCAACGAAATCAATAATGTTCAGGAAACAAAAAAAACGTTTCAAAAATTCTGTAGTTTAAAGGCATTTTTTAAATTTTATGCGCAAACGTAGTATAAATTTGATATTCTAAAGCAATACAAACCTTCCCATTTGTTATTAAAACCCAAGGTTTAGAGTTGATACGCCTTTGTGTTACACTTTAACAAAGGGCGTAATATAAAATTTGGTCGATACGCCTGTAATATTTGTCGATACGCCTTTATTAAATAAAATAAAGTAAAGTAAAAGAAGAGTATTTATTTTTACAAAATGGCAACTCATTTTCACAAAAGTAAAACATAAGAAAATACTTACCCAACCCAACCTAAAAGCCGTAAAAGAACTAATTTTTGCGGATACTGCGCTTTTTTTGATCTTATCCTGTTGAAAGGTTTACTTCATCATCGAAAGTATCTTCATTTCCGTCATGAGGTAAATCTTTGTAATATTGATGGTATAATCGAGGTATAACATCTTCTTTGCACAATTCCTGTAAGTCGGCATATTTCTTTTCATTAATTGGAAGAAGATTAGTATACAAATTCGGAACATGTTCGTCATGAAAATGGATCTTGGAAGGGCGGCCAGACTTTCTCTTGACAATCTCCATTACGTGGTTTTCATCCCAGTGTTCGTTTTTGTAAAAAAGAGATGTTGGGCAGTCTTTTTAAAACTTTATTGCCCTAACATTTTTCCAGTTCAAAATTTCTCCCTGTTCAGCAACTGTACATTTTTTTCGCGATAGTTTTTAAAATTCTCAAAATCCGTATAATTTAGAGAATGTAATACTTTGTACGACTGGCCTTTTCTCTTTGCTAACTGAATAACGTTAAACCAGTCATTTGGAATAAAAATTTTGGCATAACGTGATGCAGACTCAATGGTTCAGTGCATGGAGTTGCACTCCATGTGGGTATGACCTACTTCTAAAAATTTGATCTGAATACTTTCCAGGGAATGGTGTTTAAAAAGAGCATGATGAAGCATACCAGCTACTGTAGAATTTCTATTCTGCCCAGGGCAGTTATCAGAAAACAATATTAAGTATTTTATAGTGGGTGGCACATACTTCTCTATAAACATAGAAAGGCATGTATAAATTTCATTCGAATCACGTTTTCCGTTGCTTTTGCTCTCATCCCAAATGAAGAATATCCGGTCTTGTCTTGTGTTGTGTAAATCGTAAAATTGTATGCGGCCAATTTTCGTTTGTAAAAGAGAGGCTTTGCAAAAAATGCGGGCTATATAAAACTGCTTCTAGATCAAAATTACAAGTAAAATAAGTTGGATCGTTTCTTGCTTTCTCAGCGTCTTGCCTTTTTATGAAATTAATGGTGTCTTTTCTTTTAATGTGCAGCTGGTATTCAGGTTCACGTGGAAGTCCATCTGCTGTTTGTAGGACAAATTCGTAGCACCAACACTGATCTTTTCTTGGAATATAAAAGGCAATCTTTTTCTCTATCAATCTTTCCTTATATTTTGACTTACTTACTGGTTTGACTTCAAGTCCTGTGCAGTACTCTAGGTAGAGTGAGTACATTCTTTGTTTATTTAAAATGCTTTCCAAATAATTTTTGGTGCTGTGTTTTCTACACCAGTGAGCTGGCACAACCGGAAAAGAATCAATGTGGTTATCCATTATTTCAATAGTATTTTCAGAAAGTTTGATACCTGGAGAGTGCCTTCCTCTGTTATCTGGAGATGGAAGAGACACATCATTGCGAAGAGTTTTTTCCAGTGAAGTACGCATCATTGTTTCCGAAATACCCAACGTAGACAAGAAAAACTTCTTACAAACTATGATTTCCTTATTTAGGAACAAAAAAGGCGCATGTTCATACGCCAAATAATTTCTCTTTATTTCCGTTATAACAAACATACGCTTCTTTGTTAAACTTCAAAGCTGTTAGTATGTTGCTACGCCTAAATGTGTTTCAATTTTTCTCGAATAGTGTTATACATGCAGGTGCGCCTGTTTGTGAAAATATGCATCACATCGAGATCTATCATAAGCCATAAAAAACCTATTTTACTAAAAATTGCAGATACGCCCCTATGTTATGAAGCCCTCGATATGTATCTTTTAATAGTATTGTTTTTCCTGACCGTTTAATTATAATATATGGTTTTATTTTTCCATGGGGTTGCGGTCAAAATGTTTACATTAAAACAATAGTCATCTTTGACGTTTCGGTTTATTGACTGACTAAACCATCATCAGAAAGTTAACTACAAATTTTTAAAAAGAACTTATTTTATCAGGTTTACTAATAATAACACAAATAGACATACCTTTTAACTATGATGAACAATCTTAGCACTAATACTACTACATTTTAACAACCATGTACTCTCTACGAGACACAGAGTTAAACTATTATTTACTAACTTGCCTTAACAACCAAATTTGCATCGTACCTTTTAGAAGGTATAATGGATGGAAAATCCACTATAGGTACAAAATGTTTTGTGAATAATGCAAAAATTTTATTTTTATGACATAATTAGGCCTCCATAAACTGAACTTAAATTTTCGGTATCTGACCTGAAATTGATGGTGTTATTGGTTTTTTTAATATGAATCATTTCTTTAATATTCCTTTTTTTGTTATTCGATTCAAACTCTAAAATTTGAACATTATTGAAATTGAAATTATGTAGTTCGTCAAGAGCATGTTTGGATAGGGCTGTGGGGTTATGGTTGGTATTACGCAGGCTATTCTTATGTTCTTTTATTCGGTTTTTTAAATGTTGTTTTGTTTGTCCTATATATGTTTTTGGACAATCAGAACAGTCAATTTTATATATTAGATTTGTCTGAAATTCTTTAGGTGTTTTCGGTTTTAAATGTGTAAATAATTTATTAGTACTATTGTTTGGTTTTTCGGCGATATTTATGTTGTATGGTTTAAGGACTTTTTTAATTTTTTGATTTATAAGGGGTATGTGCGGTAATGAAATATAATTACTTTCGGTGTTCTGAGTTTCGCGATTTGTGGAGTTATTGTATATTTTATTAATCCGGTTTTTAATGATCGGTTCACAGAAGTGTTTGGGGTAATTATTTTTTTGTAAAACGTCTCTAACTTTTCTAAGATTTTGTGGTCTATTTATCGGATTAGTTAATATGACAGCCCTATCAACTAGTGAATTGACTACGCTTTTTTTATATTTAATAGGTGTGTATGAATTAAAATTGAGATATCTGCCTGACCATACAGGTTTTGTGTACCAGTTTGTCTCGATGTTGCCTTCTATGTCGTAAGAAATATTAATGTCTAAAAAATTTATAGATTTGTTTTTTTCCTTTTCATGAGTGAATTTGAGTCTATTATGGAAGTTGTTAAATTTATCCAGGGTGTATTGAATTTTATTTTCCGGTATACAAAGGATACAATCATCGACGAACCTTTTAAAGAATGAAGGTTTGTAATCGAGGGATTTTATTACATTTGACTCAACATATTCCATCACAAGATTGGCTATGGTAGCGGAAATAGGTGACCCCATCGCAACGCCATATATCTGGGAGTAAAACTGGTTGTTGTATTTAATGCGATGGGGTCACCTATTTCCGCTACCATAGCCAATCTTGTGATGGAATATGTTGAGTCAAATGTAATAAAATCCCTCGATTACAAACCTTCATTCTTTAAAAGGTTCGTCGATGATTGTATCCTTTGTATACCGGAAAATAAAATTCAATACACCCTGGATAAATTTAACAACTTCCATAATAGACTCAAATTCACTCATGAAAAGGAAAAAAACAAATCTATAAATTTTTTAGACATTAATATTTCTTACGACATAGAAGGCAACATCGAGACAAACTGGTACACAAAACCTGTATGGTCAGGCAGATATCTCAATTTTAATTCATACACACCTATTAAATATAAAAAAAGCGTAGTCAATTCACTAGTTGATAGGGCTGTCATATTAACTAATCCGATAAATAGACCACAAAATCTTAGAAAAGTTAGAGACGTTTTACAAAAAAATAATTACCCCAAACACTTCTGTGAACCGATCATTAAAAACCGGATTAATAAAATATACAATAACTCCACAAATCGCGAAACTCAGAACACCGAAAGTAATTATATTTCATTACCGCACATACCCCTTATAAATCAAAAAATTAAAAAAGTCCTTAAACCATACAACATAAATATCGCCGAAAAACCAAACAATAGTACTAATAAATTATTTACACATTTAAAACCGAAAACACCTAAAGAATTTCAGACAAATCTAATATATAAAATTGACTGTTCTGATTGTCCAAAAACATATATAGGACAAACAAAACAACATTTAAAAAACCGAATAAAAGAACATAAGAATAGCCTGCGTAATACCAACCATAACCCCACAGCCCTATCCAAACATGCTCTTGACGAACTACATAATT
This sequence comes from Philopedon plagiatum, assembly GCA_963971165.1. NCBI lineage: Eukaryota > Metazoa > Arthropoda > Insecta > Coleoptera > Curculionidae > Philopedon > Philopedon plagiatum. Next base: position 124,955,358 of record OZ020189.1, on the reverse strand, counting down.
TCAATTTCAATAATGTTCAAATTTTAGAGTTTGAATCGAATAACAAAAAAAGGAATATTAAAGAAATGATTCATATTAAAAAAACCAATAACACCATCAATTTCAGGTCAGATACCGAAAATTTAAGTTCAGTTTATGGAGGCCTAATTATGTCATAAAAATAAAATTTTTGCATTATTCACAAAACATTTTGTACCTATAGTGGATTTTCCATCCATTATACCTTCTAAAAGGTACGATGCAAATTTGGTTGTTAAGGCAAGTTAGTAAATAATAGTTTAACTCTGTGTCTCGTAGAGAGTACATGGTTGTTAAAATGTAGTAGTATTAGTGCTAAGATTGTTCATCATAGTTAAAAGGTATGTCTATTTGTGTTATTATTAGTAAACCTGATAAAATAAGTTCTTTTTAAAAATTTGTAGTTAACTTTCTGATGATGGTTTAGTCAGTCAATAAACCGAAACGTCAAAGATGACTATTGTTTTAATGTAAACATTTTGACCGCAACCCCATGGAAAAATAAAACCATGTATCTTTTAAATTATCTTGTAGGCTGTAAGACTAAAGGATGCCCATGACAAACGGTGCATTATACAGAGTTCTGTACTTGTAACGATGCACTTTTATTTTTATTCTTAAGACAAGTGTATTTATGATTCATAAAGGTGGTATTGTTTAAAAACGCTTAAGTCATCTCAAGTTATTACTAGCTTGTCACGACCTGAAATTTGGCGACATTTATTAAAATGGTTCAATTTGCCTAAAAAAAAAAGTTGGTATTGACATAGCAGTAATAAAAAAAATCTGCTATAGTCTCTGCATCAAACTTCCCTCGTAAAATATAGTTAAGTATAATAAAATTTGAAAATGCCCGCTATGTCGTTTATCGTCGCTATTACCTTTTACCTATGTTACCTTTCAAGGGTAATAATTCAAGATATACATAAGTGATTGATTCCACGGCATACTTTTTTTTATCTTACTTTATAAATTTAATTTTTTTACTCAAGTACTTTCTAAGTTTTTAACCCCATCCAACAGGTAAACGGAAATGTGAAAGCATGTTTTTCCTGATCTAGAGACCCAAAATGTAGATCTGAAAAAACCTCGAAAATTGTTTTTCCACGAAAAAATACTTTCAGACCAGAAAGAAATCCCTAGAAGTCTAATTGAGAACTACGTTCATCTTGAGCCAAGAAATAACTAAAATTTATTTCCAATATTTACCTGTCCACATGCAGGTGAAAATATTTAAAAACAGGCAATATCATCAATTAATTTTTTTATAGAAACGCGTACCATAATGATTTTTATCTTTCAAGTAATTAATTGATGATACAAATATCTCTACTACCTATTGAGTTTTTTTGCTCCGCACCACCCCCAAAACACAGATAAAAAATCTCGTTTAACGAAGTTCATTAAGAATAACCTGCTGTAAGATACAAATTGATAATTGAATAGGATCAGGTATCTTAAAAGGAAATGTCTTGTATGGAGTTTGATTTATAGAAATCGGAGAATAAAGACAATGGTATATTATTTCAGAAGATTTTTACTACGAAGGTGAAAGTGTTTGAGCTATTCGGAGCCAGTTCAAGTTCAGATTGGTTAGTTCCATGGATTTATTAAGAATGGATACGGGATGGTTTAACATTCTTTGAAGCCAAAACAAACCATTCTAAGCGACACTGTAAACACAATTTGTGAACATTGGCCACATCTTATTTTACTTTATATTTTTGTACAAAAAATACGTTAGAAGCATCACAATATTTACTAAAAGTAATAAAAGCCCTAAAATACTTTATTTTCTGCGAAATAATAATAAATTTAAGTTAAAAAGGTTTTATTATTTATGGGTTATGTTATTTCTAAAGGTGTTTATTTAAAGTCGCTCCTAGTCATTTATAAATCTATAAGTCGCACTTTTTCTTTTCTAGTTCATTAGACAAAGACGTACGTGTAACCGAGTGTTCAGACCGAGGTTCAGCCGTTTTCCTAAGCAACCAGCACAGACAGCAACACTTCTGAGCTCCAACACTCCAATGCTATTTTATCTCTTTCTACTACCATTCTTGATTCAATTACGTATTTCCTGTGGTATTTCCTTAAAGTTTGTAAACTGTTCCCCCAAGAGAAAACAAACAGCAAATATAAGGCTTCACGTTCGATACGGTCACAGTATACGGAACATCGAATCCTTATTATAATAGATCCATGGTTAGTTCGCTTATAAAATTAGCGTCTATTGCAATACAATAATTGCGACAGACAATCAATTAATGTCTCCTTTGTAAACTTACAAGCCGTGTTTAGGTGTTTTACATGCTGTTTATTAATATACTGACCCTAAAAATACAACTATAAATCACAATTGCTAGAAATATGTACGTACGTGTACGTAATACGACGGAAAAAATTTCGATAATAAAAAATATAAAGAATATAAAGTTAAATATCCAGATAATTAATTGTCCACTTATAACAGTGTTATAATAAGACAACTTTAAATTTGTTCCAACAAAAGATTATATTTCGATTTGTAACTGGTCTATTCTGTATTTGGAAAGACACATGAAAACTATGACACGAATTTAACCGAAGAATTAGAAGTTTTAATTTCAATGGCAATTTAGATCACTTAAAACGTAAACCACTTTCCTAAATTTGGTTATATAAATAGTAGGCCGAAGCTGTTTTTGTTATGACAATGGTGAAACCATACCATCATCAAACAATGCTTTTTTAAAAATTCCTTTCGTCAATAAAAAATCTAAGCGAACCCAACATATTATAGTAAATAAATTAAATTTGATATTAATCGACTAACCATAAAAACCGTTCGTTTTTTATACCTACAATGAAATTAGATATTAATTCCTAACCATGTAGGAGGGCCGCCCTAATAGTCGACAGCTGGCTGAATAAATGACCTATTGGGCACCAAAAAGGGCTACTATTAACTCGTGCCGCTATTTTTCGCTGTAGGGAATTTTAGGGTTATCATATTTTTATACGAAAAAGGTGTTTTATTTTATCTAAACTAATAGGATAAAGACAATACGCCAATTTTAAGGTAGTGGGTATGTCTATTTAATTTAGGAAAAAATATATAAATGAAAGAACGATGCTGATTTTGGCAACTTAGATTTTTAATGTAATGTATATTAGCATTTTCTATTTTCATCTTAACTCTGGAAAATAATTCATTTCCAAAGTTACCTACAGCCTTTTGGTAATATTTTTATAATAATTGAAAATTACAATGAATATCGTGATACAAGAACTAGAGGATATGCTTCTTTTTTATCTTCTGCCATCCCACGAAAACCGAAGTCTAAGTACCATGTACCGTGGGTGTACTGGGTGATTCCAACTCACACATCCAGAGCTGGAAATATCCCTAGGGATTTCACCGGTCCTTTAAGAGGATATGTTGGATGGTACCACCTCGGCCGAGAAAGAATTCCTCTACCACCTTCCATTTAAAAAAATTCCACCTTCAGCTTAAAAAATATACTAAAATTCATTATACAAAACATATTAACATTTTCCAAATATTAGAAAGATATAGTCACAAATTTTTTTAAAAAATTGACAAAATAAATAACCAAAAAATTGAATCGAATATTAGAAAAAAAACTAAACATACTCTTATATAAATTTCATTATTTTCTTTTTGCTAATATGTCAAAGTTTCTTTATTTGTTAAACAATTTAGTTTTACTTTAACTGCCTTTAAATTTAGAAAATTAGATCAGGACTGGTTAAACAGATGAAACAATTTATTTACTGTTCATTTCTAAACAATGAACTCTTATAAGGGTTATAAATAAGAAATTTTTCACCCTAATCGTAAATGAAACATCCCCCTTTGGGTGAAAAACTATCCCTGGAACGGACTGCTTTAGAGTTTTCCTCATCCGTTACTTTCACAAAAAAATATCATGAGGCTACAAATTTTTCTATGAAATTCTGCATAATAAGCTATAAAGCTAGTTCCCATAGTTTTCTTGCAATAAGGGTTCAGAGTTAAGTGAACTAGAGCGCGAGAAATAACAAAGCGTCGCGTCGGGGGCGATATTTTTTTGATTGTGAGCGTTTTGTACTAATTGGCTATGGCTGTGCCTGTAAATGCTGCTTTTTCGTAACTGCAAGAATTATATGAATATAAGCTTTCTTATGTATAAATTCTTGTTTATGCAGAATTTTATTTCCAATATTTCCAGGTCTATAGCATTTTTTCGTCTAAGTAAGGGTTTATAAGACATATGGTGAAAACGAGTCCGCTCCAGCGAAGTGATTTTTTGTCCAAAAGAACTTTTTGGTCTTTTATTTCAAATCCTTCTTGGACCGTCAAAAAATCAAAACGATATAAATTATTTCTATTAAAAAGTCCAATTTGTCTGAATTATCTAAAAGGATTTTATGTAAATTAAGGTTTCTGTTGGCCCTTTCTAATTTTCAATAATGTAATTTTTTTTATAAGTAGACCAGTAAAAATCAATAATGTCCACAAATAAGAAACTCAACACTTTTAACACATAATTGACAAAGAGTAGTCCGGTTTTAAATTTAAGTAGTCCTTCAGTTGACCCGTTTAGTTTTGTCAACTCTTGGTTGTGGATTGATTATCAGGGTGGGTTTTTAGAGTTACAAGTCGATATCTCGAAAACGGTTGAAAACATTTTCATGAGATTTTGGTGAGTTAATATGGACATATTATTGACATTTACGTTGACCAGTTAAGTTTTGTCAACTCTTGGTTGTGAATTATTTATCAGGGTGCGTTTTTTAAAGTGTGACAAGGCGATATCTCAAAATTTAAAATATTTTCATGAAATTTTGGTGAGCTAATGGGGAGATGGGGGGACATATGTGAACATATTTTTGACATTTACCCGCTCCCACTATTTTGAGAAGACTTTGGAATTTTAAATGGGATGATGTACTTTTGTTTATAAAACTCGAATCTACGTAAAAAACCTATGTCATATTTTTTTCGATTTTCTTTTTTGGTTACGGATTTATTGTTAACTAAATTTGGTTTAAATTTAAAAAATAAATAAATTTTACCAATAAATCAAGTTAACTTATTTTAGAATTATTATTCGTTTACATGGAAATGCGATATTTTTACTGTCAATTAAAATTTTTGACGTTTTAACGATTATTTCTCAGTTTATTGCTGAATTAAATATGGAAGCAATACAGACCCATAATCAGTTGAATGAAATGTTTGAAAACAGGTGGATTGGACGAGCTGGTCTGGTCAATAGGCCTCCTAGCTCCCTGGACTTGACCCCCTTATAGGGTTTTATAAAAGACAAAGTGCAACCTGCACCTACAACTTTAGATGATTTGAAGGACCGAATCCACTTTGCCTGCTTATTAGTGACACCTGAAATGCTACAGCGGGTACGAAATTCATTTACAAAAATGCTACAGCGGGTACGAAATTCATTTACAAAAGAGTGAGAAAGTGCTTTGAAGTTAAATGAGGACATTTTAGACATCTTCTTAAGCACGACAGACGATAAATAAGTTGAAATTAAATGGTATGGAATTTTTTTAAATTTTATAACCCAGTAAATCATAATTCCGTAATCGAAAGAGCAAATCAAAAAAAATTGTACGTATACGTAGTTTTATATATATATATATATATATATATATATATATATATATATATATATATATATATATATATATATATGTATATATATTCGAATTTTATAACCAAAACTACATTATCCCATTTAAAATTCCAAAATTACTTCCACCCATCAAAATAGAGAGAGGGGGTAAATGTCAAAAATATGTTTAAATATGTCCCCCCATCTCCATATAAACTCACCAAAATTTCACGAAAATATTCTAAACCGTTTTCGAGATATCGCCTTGTAACACTGTAAAATACTAACCCTGTATGCAGTCGTTATTATGTAATTGTCATTAAAAACGTGTGTGCTTTATTCCGTTGCTTCTTTGATTTGCTTGTACTGCGAAAACGATTTTAGTTCTACGGATTAACTTTAAAAAGCTCAAAAATAAATTTATAGTTCCTACAAAAAGGAAGTTCTTACTCTGACATTTATAAATTTAAAAAAACCTAAATTGTCAAATTATCCGGTTTAAAAAACTGAATCATAAATTTGCCTGTTCAGTTTTGGTCAACTGATGTTTTACCCCCAGGAGTTTTCCTAATTATGTGATCGTAATATTTATTGCCTAGGATTTAATTATCAGGAAATTTAAATATTAGAAAATTCAACAAATTAAAGAAAAATAACTTAACGCCTATTCGTTACCATCTTACGTGTAGTGTATTAGGTAATTAAATTTTTTACTTTCCCAATTTTAACAAGGTTTTACTAATGATTAGGAAATATATGGTTAACATCCGTTATTTCAATCAGTATTTCTGTAAGACCTTTCAAAATTGGCGCTTACCAGCTTTCGCGTGCTATCATTAAATTTTTTTAAACATATAATAAAAATGTCACTTTTCACTTAAAAATCCGCATATCAAGGTCTTAACAAGTACCTAATTATTTTTATTTTATTTTAAAGTTCTCGTATCAATAGGCGCATAATAAGAGTAATAACTTACAGGAAGCAATAAAATCGACAGCTTTTTATAGAACAGCTAACTATTTCAGTTCCAATTAGACGAACCGCGCCCACACACAAGCTTTGGACAATAACAATAATTTTTCCGAGGACCGTTAATTAATTTCAATAAAAATCAGTAAAAAGGTGAAGGCTGCAAAAACGGTATTATACCTGTTGCCACAGATTTCTGCAATGGCGTGCTTTATCTATCAAAGAGATTCTTCCTTCTATACAAAAATAGTGGAGGTAAATAACCAAAATAAATATCGAAAATTTTGTTTTCGAATAGTGACCTTACACATGATTTACAACAATTAAGGATCTTTATAGATCATCACTAATCAGTAATTTATTTACGCTTAACTTAGTAACAGCCTTATATTTTAAATATAGTTAACAATCTTTAAAATATCAGATTAAATTAACAAATCAAAGAGAGCAATACAGGATAATATGGACCAATAACATCAGTAACAATATTTCTCCAGAAGGCAAGCCAAATATAGATTTAGTCACTGTGGTCTAAAATCACGTTATAAATAAAGATAGCAATTTATTAGAAGATATCACAAAACCAAGTATCAAAATCTGGATCAGCATAATTTTTTTTATCTTCTAAATAAATACATAACATAGTGAAATTTACCTGGAGATGTTCCAGAGCTCCCAGCTTACAAATTTATCTAATTTTTTCCATAACCCACTCAGCATTCTCTATAAAGTACGAAGCTACCCCTTAATCGTCTCAAGATCAAAGAGTCTTGTTCACATATTATATATTCTCTCCATGTCCTCACTTCAGTCAGCTGGCCAATCCGAATCAAGTTTATTACAACGCGACAAAATTCACACTTGTTTTTCTCTTAAAGGAAACCAGCTCGGCATTATAAATATTCCAGAAAAGTCTTTTGTTTCTCTGACAAATGACAATTAAAATAAAAACAAAAAAATTTCTTATTAGTCACCCTTCTGACATATCTAAAGCTCCGCCAACCGTACTCCTTTACTGGAGTGCCTCAGTTCTTACTCCTATCGCTCGATTTACTCCGAACTATTATATTGTAATAATACAAAAACATAATACAAAAATATACAGGGTTTCCCTTGAGTCTAAGCATGTGTGATCATATGTCAAAAATAAACATATAAAATCATTACTTCAATAATAGAACAAATTTGCAAAAAAATGTTCTAGAGTACATTACTCCAGAGTATAGGCACAATGAAAACGCATTAAAGCTTCAAGTCAGACTGGACCCGAACTCTGTAAGTTTTGAAGAAAGCGATAGCGATAGAGATAGGTATAAGCATAGAAGGAGAGGTAGAAAGCCCATGTCAGTTAAATGGAGGAAATGGCAACACGACAATCTCGCAACGTCGGCGTCGCCCACTTGAAAATGACACTCGATTTTTGGGGTTTTTTTTTCGGATTAAGGCCGGGTTTAGCCAACTACTTAAACTTAATAGTTAAAGATTGTCTTAATTTATAAGCATAAACTTAGTGGATAATTGATATGCCTGTTTATCCACCAACATTAATTTAGTATTTATTGCTTAAAAAATGATAGCGAAAATTTGAAGCCGAGCAGACGACAATTAAATCTAACCAGTAACCTCAGTTTTGTTTCGGCGGGATTATTTGTTTCTGTTTTTTAAGATTTATAATATGAAAGTAAAACAAATATTAGACAAATTAACTGCTACGGCAATCGGCTAATATTTTATGTTTCTAACATCAATTTGTATGGGAGCCTCAGTTAAAAGACGTACGCGCATCAGAAGGTTTGGTGTTCGCCGTATGAACAGAAAAAGAAATACTGAAGGAACTTTTCCCACTCTCATTAAGGATATGTGTAATTAAGAATGGGATGAAGACCAATTTTTTAAATATACCTGAATGACTAAAGCACAGTTTTTGCATTTGCAGCATTCGGTTTTTTCACATATTAAGAGATCTTGCAAAAAGTTTCACATACGAACAGAACAAATATTAATTATGACTTTACAGTAAGTGCATATTATGTGTTTTATTAGAAATGAATGATTAAAGGTTATTTTTTATTGTTAAAAATCTAAAGACAGGCAGAAAGCTTCTGTTTACTATACCAGTGTTTTCATTTGCATTAAATAAAAATGTCAATGTAGTTTTTAAAAACGTTAAAATGCGATTGGCATCAACAGCTGATCTTGTACCTGCCCTGTAAGCAATTTTCTTTAAACATAACACATAATTCATAAAAAGTTAAAAGTTGGGAACTTTCAAGGTCGCTTATTATCAACTAAAGTTATGTCTTATGAATTAAGTAGTTGTATAAACCGAGTAATTCAAATACATGATTTTAACTTTGTGCTTATCTGCTAAGTTAAGTTTATGTATTAAAATTATGCTTATGTAGTTGGCTAAACCCGGCCTAAGTTTAAAAGTTTTATTGGATTTATTCAATTTTTAAAAACACTTGACCAATTTTAACGTCAGGATACTAATTCTATTAATTAAGAAATTGTTTTAAATATCAAAATTACGTCGATATTTTCAAAGAAGTTTTAATCTTGCTAGCACTGCACCCACTCCATCTCAAGCGCTGTCAAAGTGTCAAACCGGCATTTTTCATCATCTTAATTTCATAAGTGCTTTTTCGCGAATTTTTAAAATCTCTTTGTACTTTTTAAGTTAAAAGCGATTCTTCCTATCCATCAGGTAAGTTAGATAATAATTCATAACACATTTGTTTGGCTGGCATTTGTATTTTATCCTAGAAGTTGAAAACTTGGTCCACCTCCACGCTTGCCTTCTTCATTTTGGTTAGGGACTAGGGATTTCGTGAGAGAGGCCTGCAGGCAAGTAATGTAAGTGTAATTGTAAATTTATTACTTGGGTTTGATGATCAATTATTGAGAATTTTCAGAAAAAGAGTTACATCGTTGCAACTTTTTACGTTGAACGGTTTATATTATCATGAAACCTTGTATATATCGAGCTTTCCTAGACAAAAAGATTGGTAAATGTTTTTAAAATACCTACATAAAACAATGTTTTTTTTATGAAATCCTTACTTTGAGATGCAGGTTATGAATGTGAATTTTATTCAATATAATTACATTGTTTTATGAACATATTTAAAATTGTTTGGGTTAGAGACTGTTAAATCAATAAAGATTGTGATAATGGGGCTAATATTTGTTTTTTTCACACTCAGTTGCTGTAATTTTTAACTTTTGTAGCTTAAACATACAAGTGGAATATTAGTATTGGTAAATAAACTTGTAGACAAGTGGGGCACCAAATTATTTGAAAAATTCCTTAACATACAATTATTTAAAAACTGATAAAATGTAATTGATACTTTAAGGGTACAAGTAAAATTTTAATATTCAAATATTTTTGGTTGAGACCATGTACGTTCCATTTGGAAAGACAAAATTTTTGCTTCGGAAATTCAAAATGAAAAGCTTATTTGTTCAGTTTAAGCACTATGAAATAAAAACCGACTGAAATATGCCAGTAAAAATTTGATAGATACCTATGAGTGAAAATATCTATAAAATGGTTGAATCATTTCTTAAAACTCGAGGACATGAACATCGTCTAGAGGACAAGATTAAATGTAGCTATGTCAGTTTTTCAGTCTTCTATATTTTGTACCGACAATTCTGAGGTATACCACGAACTTATAAATAAGTGCTTACGGTTGTCTATATTTAAATATTGCAAACATAGAAAAAAGTGTCCCGAATTTTCCAAAGGGCATTACAAAAAAGGGGGTAGATATAAGAGGCAAAAATTATGTCATGAGAAAGAAAATACTGACAATGACATAGAGACACACAGCCATTAATAATTTACTGTTCGATGGGACAGCTACCGACCATAATACAGTAGCTGATGATGACATAATATACGAATTTGAGATTTTACCAGACTTTGAGACACTATCACCTGATTTTGAGACATTACCTACCTGATTTTGAGAAATGACCTACCTGATTTAGAGAAATGACCTACCTGATTTAGAGTATTTACCTAACGTGAGACTATGTATGATACCAAATATTTTGACACATCTGATGCGACCTTATACCATAGAAACCCGGTGATGACAGTAGCGTTGGTACACCCTGGAGTTGATGAGCAGTGCCTAACTCCGCCCGCATAATTATTCCAAAAATAGTGATCTCTCAGGTATGTTAATCCTGCACCCCAATTCCGCCCCGAGCGTATTTACTTTATTTTTGCGAGTTTGGGAAAATCCGATTAGAGTATTAAAGTAATAAAATAATATAAATTGTGTTTACAACAGTGAGGAAGGAATATCTTTGAGAAATTATCAATGTTAGATTTTGTTAAGATTGTTTCTTACCAGTACAATCAAAGTGTAAATTTGTAATTTTATATACATTAAAGGTTCCTAATTGATTTGTTTGTTTTATTTCGCATTAAGGATTAGGAGCGGAGTTAGGTAGTTAGATAAGGGAGCGAAAATATTTCGGGGCGGAGATGGGTACTGTCTGTCCTCGTGTACCTGGCGCCGGGCGGAGTTGGGAATCGCCCGAGTTGATGGCATGTTACATAATAAATATTGAAGTTAGCAGCATGTTGGTTAACTTCTTAGTTGTATATTTACGCCTAATTATTAATTTTCTGTACTTAACATCCATTGTTGAAAAAGTTGTTTCTTATTTAGGCCACTTGAAGATGCTGCTACTCAAAATATGTAGGTACTGTTATAGATATAATATTAATATTTGGTACTTATTGAAAATATATATATATATATATATATATATATATATATATATATATATATATATATATATATATATATATATATATATATATATATATATATAGGTAATTGTTACCAAAATAAAGGCATTTATTATTACTATTATCCAATTGGATTTTTGTTTACGATTTCCAATTTTAACTTTATTAATTATTAATGTTTTAAATAAATTTTACTTTTTTTATAACTTTTGGATTTTATTTACCCTTCCTTCATTTAAAGAGTCTTAGTTCTGTTGCACAGACAATTTGATCAAGAATTAAAGCAATTATCAGCACTCCTGCCTAAACTTCAATTAAATATACTACTGGATTAAAAATTTTGAGAGACATGTTATAGCTCAAGATTTTAAATAAGTCATAGGTTTAATTAACGTTAAAATGTAATAATTAGTGTTGAAACATCGTTCAAAATGTTAAGCTGAAGAGATTCAAAATTAAATGTAAGGTAATGCTTTAAGCATCGTACGGAAATTTATTTATTTTATTTATTTATTCATTTACGGCCATAACCACTTATAAACATACGAAAAGTTACACATTAATTAAATCTAAATTTTACATTTCTTAAATATACTCCACACACCCCAATCAACAACCCTACGAACCTTAGTGTGGTTCTCGAAATTCTTAATGAGTTCTAAAGGCCTTTTAAATGTATTACTCATTGTACTCGTATGTTACAGAATAACAGGTACAAGTAGTAAAAACTTTGACAAAAATAAACATTACATATTTTTCTCTTAACTTGGGGAAATTGTTTTATCAGGTAAATCAAAATACTTGCTAATTATCCCTGTTATGTAGATTACTATGAATAAGTCGAACGTTTAAGTAGGTCTTTAGAACACAATGCAAATTTTGAGATCAACACTATTTTTTGTGCGTTGCTTACGCGTTGTCAATAAATTTTTAAAAAATTTTGAATGGGTTTCCCGCGCAAAGCTTTCTCAGTCGGTAAAGAGGTTAACAGTTTTGTCAATAAACAGTGTTGCAATTCAGCCCACTTGAAAACAGCTGATTTCGTGTTTCGACGGAAATACACGGTTCCGTCTTTTCTAATACCGTTTTATTTTCTTTAGTAGAAAGCGATCTAAATCGTTGTCGCTTTTTTTGTTATAGAGTTCGGCTGCTGCTACTATTGGTGCGCAGATATAAGGCGCGTTGATACACAAGCGAAAGGTGGAATTCACGACATTCCTTAAAATTCAATGTAACGGGAAATTAGTAGCAAGTGAAACCCAATCAAACTCAAACTCCCCTTGTATAGAGCCTGGAAGAACAGAACTTTTGACTATTGAATACCGAATCGTTTTTTTTTTTAAGAAGAGTTTTCAGATTGGCATTGCTGCTCCCCCCTTGAGACCACTGCGGGTGCATTCAATACGCCACTTTTTTATCTTAGATTTAAAATTTTCTATTTCGTTGTATCGGAATGTTTTTAAGATCTTCATAGATTTATTGTGGCGATTTCGTGTAGTGGACAGCGCGCCGTGCCACTAATACGAAGGTCCCGGGTTCGATCCTCGGGGCCGGCATATTCAACAAAAATTTAAAATGTCGTCACCTCTCGGAAGGCAATGGCAAACCACCGAGAGTAACATGACTAGTATATAGCCTCTCGTAACAGTGGTTCGGAGCCCACTTTAAGATGTCCCAGATTGCCCGTGTAAAAACTCAAAATATGAGTGGCATCTGAGAGAGGTCGCCAACGCTCGGTAACGAGTACGGCACAAAAATTTAATTAAAAGATTTATTCAAATGAAAGAAATTTTGCCTATGCAAGTAAGATTGATACACTTTTTATAGCCTGTAAAACATTTTGTGTGATTAAAATTTGTATCCTATTGTAGAAGTGGAGCCCACGAGTGCTCAAATCTACGTTCTGCTCTAACCTACCGTTTTCTGGACTGTAGGCAGTAACGTAAGTATAAATCATAAAATTTACTGTTACAGTTACTAAAAAATCTTGATAATGCCAATTATCGAGATTTTTTAGAAATAGCATTTTCATCTTGATGACTTGATACGTTAGACTTTTTATGGATATAGAGCTTTCCTAAAATATGATTTTCTGTGTACCTACACCGATTAACATACAAGAAGCAATAATTGTGAAAGTTTAAATTGTCATTGGTTGTACCTTTTACTTCTGATTCTCCGTCAATGGTTATTATTTCTTTCTGAATATAGCAATTATCGATTGCTAAATGATAACAGCAGGGGTTTAAGTTGACTAATGTGGATCTATGTCGCGGATACGGCGGCGACTTTGGAATTTGTGGGTGGCGTAACGTAGAAGTCTGATCGGTATTTTTTATGTTTTTATCGGTTTCGTAACATATATTTATAATAAGTTGATCCGCTAAAGAAGTCTCAAACCTGTTATGAGAACGTCTATGCCTCCTCTTACGCCACGAACTGTAACTGAATTTACAGTAGTCCAGATAGAAATTTTAAAATTTTATTAGAAAATCTAAGCAAACATAAGCCAGCTTACTGGCTCAGAGTTATTATATTCTATGTAATTAAAAAGTAAGCTTTCAAATTACCTTTTTCCAATCCGAAAAAGAGATAAAATTCGTATGACGTCACATTTAAATATCACTATGTCGAGCAAGTTCAGAGTTATTTGCTTTTTGCCTTTACTTAGATATGTCTCAAAAGCTGACAACCCAACTCAACTCAAAATAATATGCTTTATTATCGCGACAAAAGTTTTATTGGCAAAGATGTTTACAAAATAGAAAAGGAAAGAAATGCTAACATAAAAATAAAATACAACATATTTACAATAAATAAAATTGGTGAACATAAACTTACGATTTCAAAAATATTAGACATTTTATTGAATAAGAAGCAAAATAAAGCAGATAAATAATATACACTAAAAGTTAAATATATAAAGAAGTATAAGTAATAAAATATAAAAATATATAAAACATACACAAATTCTAAATAAATAATTATTACTTTTTTTATAAATTAAATAGAATAAATCACATTTATAAAGTAAATATACAGTATAAAAAGACCAACAAACATACAGAACAATTACAGTTAAAATCAAGGTTGGTAAAATTAAAAAAAAATTAAAAGCAATTTCAAAAATAAACTAACTTCGCTATGGATGCGCATCGAACATCGATGTTTTCGATACATCGATGTTTTTTAAAAAACCATCGATGTTTTGACCTCGATGTTAATAATACGATTTTTCTCGACATCGATGCGGATATTTCGATGGTTTGGGTAAATTGTTCTTCTTTTTCAACACGTAAATGAAATTCTGTTATACATATGTACCTGTAAAAAATTGACTCTCGATATCGGAACCCTAGACTAGACACTGCCAAAAACCAAACAGTGTTACTGGGCCATCTATTAGTATAGTAAGCAAAATAATAGCTGCAAAAAGTATACACGAACAAGAACAGAAGAAAACTTTACCGGCTTTGTAGGGATTTTTAGATTTTTGCAGTGTCTGCTTAAAATTAAAAAGTGTTCTATTTTTCCTCGAATATGTATTTATGGGGTGAGGACATTTTTTAGAAACATGGAGGTTTTTAAGATTGGCTTCTTTTCTGAATGCAACTAAAAAAACAATATAATATTTCCCTTATTTTATATTTTTCCCATTAGCAAAACATCGATTTTCACAAAAAAAATGTTATTTTTAAACATCGACGTTTTGATTTCGATGTTTTTCTGCATTGATAGTATTTGCCGATGTCCAACATCGATGTTAACATCTATGTTAACATCGATGTTTGTCTTACGATGCGCATCCCTAATTCGTACCACATTTTAGACTTACTAGAAATCTTTTAGACTTACCAACTAGAAGCTTCTGTGTATTTAAAAATAACTTCTATTTTTGGTGACTTGAAATTTGAAAAGTTGATTTTTTTATTTCAGAAAAAGAAATAATTCTGAAATATTGTTAATGCCAAAGTATTTCTGACAATTTGCGGCTACGATGTGTAGAACACCAGAATGGGTGTCGATTAAGTAACCAGGTAAGAATGCGGTAATAATCCACGACTCAAGCCGAATAATCCATACTAATTGTCGAAACTAATAATCCAGCGATTAACGAGTAAGGTTTTTACATAGCCTCTTAGCTCCAGGAAGTGGCATTTTTATGTTTTAAGACTTATGGACATACGAGTGCAATAACTCAAATAATAAGATATAACTGTATACCTATAATCTGTTTACGTGTACCTGGCACAAAAAGAATGCGCAAAAAAACTGATATATTATTCGGCAGCAAAATACAATCGACAGATCATAAGTATCTCTAAGGTTTGTGTTTTTGTGTAATTTTTCTGTGCCAGATCTCTTTAAACATATTATGTATACTCCTATTTTTGTATAATAAAAATTTTACAGGTTATCAGACCATTCAAAGCATATACGTATTACTACTATATAGCGAACGACGAAAAAATGTTGAAGCAAAGACGTAGCCTTTGGAAACAATTGCTAACCCGTCACGTGATTTACTCAACATACGCTTGGGGGTTTTTTGCAGCGAACGACGAAAAAATGATGAAACAAAGACGTATGCTTCGGAAACAATTGCTAACCAGTCACATAACGCACTGAACATCCCTCCTAAACAACCACGTGGTTTGCCCAGTTAATCAAGCTGAGGAAACCGACAAGCTCACTTTTTAAACTGTCAGAACTGACAGTGACAGTTCTGCACCACGTGATGTACAAAACAAAAGATTTATCTTTGCTTCAAATTTTAACAAGGGGTAGATTGGATGCTAAAAGTATAGTAGTAATACGTATGTGATTCAAAGCGACACGCCATTAAATAAAAATAAATTGATACGTTCAATGAGGTTAATTTTTAATAACCGTGATTTTGATCGTGATCTAACCTTATTTTTTAATCAATCATGTTTTTCTAAGAAGAATAAAATACACGTTTACCATCTTCATAATGGAACCACAGACTCGTCGTACGGTTTTTCTACTTAACTAAAATGAAGACTGAAGAAATGAAGATTTCTTTGGCGATAAAATTAAAAGAAAAACGGTACATGTTTTTTCTCGCATTCTGTCCAAGATTAGCATATTGATCTTTTACAAAAGAATTGTTACAATACAGCAGTTCCGCAGAGCTGTTCTCAAACATGCTTCTTAATAGTAATAGAATAAACAAATTGATCGAATTTAAGATAGTGCTGATCCAATTGACTTGCTATGATGTTTGATAGAAATCGTGATGAAAAAAAATTACTAGAGACAAGTGCGCGTCACCTATCGTTAAGAAAAGTCCAGAGGCGTGCAGTAGGGCCATTTTTATTTACTTACCTGAAAAAAAGTGTATATAGCTATAAGTGTAGTTTGGTCTATGAGTGGTCTGAACAAACATAATATACTGATAAAAAACTTTTTGTGAAATTGTAGTAAAAATAATTGATTATGGGTTATCAGAACTACTCCTGTAAATTTTACACACGTACGTTTACCAAAATTAGTTATTATTTTTAAGCTAAATTTATTTTGCAAAATTACACATTATGTGAATTACCATAAAATACAATGTATACGAGAGCAATAGTCTCCATTATTGTATACCTATCACTAGTCAACAAACAAACCTTTCTTTAAGTAACGTTGATGAAAATAGCTGTATGTAAAGTGTTTTGTGGCCCTTAATGCGAAAATGATATGCAAAATACTGTAACACGTACAGTTTTTGGAAACAGGGGTTGGGGGTTTGACGAAAACTGAATACGACATTTTTACGATGTAATGTATATTGAATAAAAATTACATTTATATCAAAAACATGTTAAATTTAAGTAAATTTAATAATTAAGGACCATATGCAATAAACAATACAGAATGTCACCATATAGTGACAAAATATTTCACTTTCTTCTCTTGTGTTCAGTAAAATATATTTTTAAAAATCAGCAGTAGTCACCCATCTTAGATGAGTCCCAGCGTCCCTGGCATCGTGTTGCCATTATCCTGATGTCCTGGTGAAATCTCTCTCCTTGTTCGTCACTTACTATACCCAAATTTTACGAAAAAAAAATCCAAATGCGAGTGCAAAAAAATGAATTTTTAAGGACATGCAACATCCTAGTAATTCATACGCTTTTAAGAGTTCATCTATGAGGGTTTTATAGTTATCATATTTCTTATAACCCATAAATCAAAAAATCAATCAAATCAAATCAAAATATTCTTTATTAGTCAAAGAACAAAAAATTCTTACTGACAAAGATGAAACATAAAATACAAAAAATATAAAATTAGATACAAAAAATAAACATCAAAATTGAAATTAAAAAACATACATCAAAATTAAAACATAAAAAATGATGAAATGCAGAAATTCATGATGAATCCCTGTACTACACTCACAAAACAATTACAAGCTGTCAATTTTTTATCATAATTGACTGTACGGAAGACAGAATCAAACTAAACCTTAAAGAAACAGAAAAGTGTCTTTAAAGGCTCGTAGAATGCATTTAAAATACCACCTGGCACCTCACGGTGCCTCTCGTACAGGGCCTATTTTCCCGATAGGCCCGGGCCTGGGTCCCCGCGCTCAGCCTGAGCGACACTATACTTATTCAAACAGTACAAGACAAAAACATACTTAATTTGCAAAACTGAGATGCTAAACTTTTTCCCAGCAATACATTTGATAAGGATGAAGTTACCAGAATGCGAAAAAGAACAAAATGGTTTGACGGAAGTAATTCTACGAAAATTTCTCGTGGAGGGCGCGGAAAGTTTAAAATAAACACTTTGTTTTTGATTTGCGACATATTAATCATGGACTTATCGAGAAAACAAGAATCTTACAATTATTCGGAGAATGATACGTTTAATATATTTTTGTGGATAGTTTAGATGACGAAAGGTTTAAATCAAGTTTAACGAATATTGAAAAATCTTATAAACATGATGTTGTTATTAATGATCTAAAAGACGAAATAATACGATTTAAAGAAATTTGTAATTCTAACAACATTGCTCGAAATCCTGAAAAATTGTTAGGGTTCGTGATTGAAACCAACACCATTTCAACATTCTCCAATTTGGAAACATTATTTCGAATATAATATTTGTCCATCCCAATAACGCATTTTCCATTTTAAAAAGGGTAAAGACGTACTTAAGAAATTCTTTGAACTAACAAAATGTCCTATCTTTAGCCCTACTTAATGTGGAAAATGTGGTGCTAGAACAAATAGACTGCAATAAAATTATTACTCCATTTGCAGAATTAAAAATGCGCAAAAAATAATTTAGTTTTAATTTTTTTATTCTATTTTTTGGTTTAATGTAATTATTTTTTGAGTAAGCCAAAAGAGAATCCTGATATTTTTGTTTATGTTTTTATTTTTTTTATGCTATTTTTTGTTCTATTTTCATTATTTTTTGTATACCTAAGCAAAAAAGAGTGTTGATGTTTTTCTTTATGTTTTTATACCTATTTGAAGACTGTTTACTGTTTTCTAGACTGTTATAATTATATTATTGTATTTGTAAAATATACCCAATTGGTTCTGCAAACACAACACCAATGATTTTTGCTGTAGTTTCACACAATTAGTTTATCAATGTACCCGGCTAATACTACGAGCTTTAGCATTAACTACGAGGTATCTACTTCAAGCTAAAGCATTTTGTCACTGTAGAACCTACTCCTACTACTGCCTTATACAGAAAATTCTTCACGGTGAAGTTACCATATGAGATAATGCATCTGCTTTATATGCGTAGTAGATCCTGCGCAGATGCGCAGAATTTTCTACGGAGTAAATATTCCCACTGTCAGACACAGAGAATCGCCCGTTAAAACAAGTTTAACAATTCTCTTGGTCATTCCTATTATGATTTTATTGGAAATGTGCCTTCATTGTTACTTCAGCTAACTTAAAACTTCGAAGATCAATTCGGAATTCTTACATGGTATCCATGATTCCATCTGTTACCAATTCATGTGCTTTTTCGTTCCTCGACATTTTGAATATCCAGGAAATCACATTGAAGTTTAAAATAGTTGTTCGCAAATAATTCCTTTCATTCTTGTTAAGGTTTCTATCGTACATTTAAGCAAACGTGCTTATTCCATTATGATCTTTTTTCGCTTATAAATCACAACTGAAACCAATAAATTTAAAATTTTGCACAGCCGACGACTTTTTCCACCATGCATCCATCGGAAACATCGGTCTTTAAGCGTGATGAATCCGATGAGCAATCTGATCATAATACGATGAGTTTAAAAACGCTAAAATTGATTTCAGCAAACTTTCATCAGTAACTTAAACACAGTTTGATGCAAATGTGATTAATTCGCATTAGACATCAATCATGAATTTGAAAACTCGCCCAAACCTAAACAAGATTATTAAGACTTCCTTAAGAGCTGCAAGTCTCATATGTTGGTTGACTATGCTAAAGTAATTTTCTTATTTAATGGATGCTGCTCCCTTAATTTCTAGCCTCCTATTCTGTGGACTTGAAATAAGTAATGTTTTACCTTTAGCCACCATTACAGCAGTTTATGGGCAATATGAGCAATACGAGAACCACGATCTTTTATCTCAAACTTTAGGCTTTTGTAAGAAATATGCTTCTGTGCCTTTTTAGGTAACATTTTGTACAGGTTTGTCAACAGACTGCTAAACTGGTAACTATATAGAATATCCTTGGACCGAAGTAATCTAAAATCATTGATTCCTGCGACTATAAATTACTGCCATCTGCTGCTTCTGAGCAATTTTCAACAGTAAATAGAGATATGGAACACGTCCTTATAATTGTATGGCTTTGTGAGAAGAATCGATAGATTTGCTAGGGAGTTAGTCTAATGACCTACGTTCTAATCCATCGTTGAATCGATTTCCGTATTCTTGTGTCAGTAAGTCCTAAAATGGTGACTCATGGCCGCATGCAACCAGTCTAAAGGTACGCTTTCCTCGGGGCGACCACGACAGGCGATCGTCGCTCGGCCCCAGAATACCTTATCTGGGGCTCGGCGATGATCGTGAACCACTGCTCAATGGCAAATCAATGTAACCGTCTCCCTCCAGGCGGCTATGTTAAGCGACCACAGGTGTCTTTAGCGATCGTCGCGAGTCGACTGCTCTGAGAGCAGTATAAATAATGGCAATCGCTGGCTGGGCAGCGGCTGTTTTATTTGTGTATATTCCCAAGGTTGTGTTGAATTTAACAGGAAAATGACTTTTGAACACGAAGAACATGAAAAGATCGCTCAGCGATGATCGCCCATCCTGGCCGCTCCGAGGAAACCGCACCTTTAATAGCCTTTGGGGGATTAAATTGTTATGTGATTGATTAGATGTAAGGGCATGGTTCGGAACCCACGTTGAACTGAATACTTTTCCAGATTACAATACCTTAAACCATACCAAAAGAAGTGTATATTGATAACCCTTGATATTTTTGCGATTTCACTTTACTTCATTTAACTTTACATCTATGAATATTTAAAAAACGCTCTTCGTAAACCAAACTATCCTCATTGTGCTCCTGAGTTAATCAGCTTTTTAAAGTTATCCATCAAATTTCTTCTACGCCCCTGTTCTCGAAAGTGTACCGTCACTTGTTCCTACTTCGTGCTGTCAAAACAAGGTCGATAAAGCAAGTGCGATCCCAATCCTTCCAGCAATGTTTAAAATGATCGTTCGGACGTCATTTCAATGTCTAAATGGTTAAGAGATGGTGAAGACTCGTTTTAAGAAGACCAAAAAGAATTTGAACCTTCTCAAACATTGGAAACACGTGTTTAAAAGATTTATTTGCGATGTTTATCTGCAATTGAAAAAGAACGTAATCTATTTGCTTTGCTCTTAAGTTTACACGAAGTTGCATGTTCCTTGAGTAAAAATATTTTATGGTACATGGGTAACATGATGTCTGAACTGGCTAAGCAGGTTGAACTTAAAAATAGTCAGGAAAGCAAGTATTTACAAAAATCGATGACAAAACTTTTATCTGCAAATAAATTACTGTTAATAATATGATGAAGTACCGAAAAAAAGGGATAATTTAGAAGAAAAAAATTGTTTACTAGAGCACTGACCAGATAATCTGAAAAATGTTTTGACAAAGAACAATATAATTGATTTTTATTACAAACAATAATAAAATGAGATTTGAGAAAACTACATTCTGGTTTACGCTTCAAGTTTTAAAAATAATTTATTAAGGCAAAAATACACAGAATATATGCGGATTTTATGTTTTAAAGCTTATATTGACGAGGTGCCTTCCATTTCCGTCAAAACACTATTGCAGTGCCGTTTTCATGTGGTCAAAAACTGCTAAACACGTCTTAGATGGTATTCCATTAATTTTTTCCCGTATCTTTTGTTTTAACTCTTGCAAAGTGATATCTATCAACATAAACTTTACTTTTGAGGTATCGCCACAAAAAAAGTTCAGTGGGATGAGGTGGGGAGACCTAGCCGGCCAGTTTAGATCTGCAAAGCGGGAAATGACCTTTTCCGGGAAAAATTCTCTAACAGCTTCCATAGACGCTCGGACTGTATACAGGGTGGTGCAACCAAGATGGGGTGGACGATTGTGAGTAAACGGTGAGGAATTTCGAAAAAATTTGTTTTGGATATTATCGATAGTCAGACACGCTATGTTTTAAAATTATAGCCATAATACAGGGTGGTCCGAAAAACTCGTGGCGAACCAAACTTGTATTTTTTTAAATGGGACACCCGGTATATTATTGTTCCAATTGATTCTCCTGGTCGTTACGATCATTTTGATATAGGGGTTATTGGGTCTAAAACTTATAGTAAGAGAATGGGAGGCGGTTAAAGTTGAAAAAATGCTCACAGTTCGGCCATTTTTTAAAGAAATTTGAAACAGGTATGGAAAAACCAAATATTCCATAAAACGTTACATATCCTTGAATACATTAATCACTTGCAATTTGTTTAAAATTATTCACTGTTATACAGGGTGATCAAGTTTTGCAAATACGCCCTGGACTCATTTTTTTTAAATGGAACACCCTGTATATTTTATTTTCATGTTAAAGATAACATTACGAGCTTTCAAAAAATACCATACATGATGCCTTTCTGACCAACAGTTTTTTAGTAAACTAGCCGTGAAAGCAAAGTTTCTTCATTCTAATACGATTATACTGAATTTACGTTTTTTATTATTGAAATGAAACAAAAGATTGACGAACTTGTCAAAGCTACTGCCGCATAATCCATTATTTACAAGTTAAGTGTAGGTGGCCCAATAATTATGAGGTAAGAAAACTGAGCCCGAAACTTTTACATGTTTATTAGAGATATTTCAAAAAACCGAAAATATTGTTTTTAGGAAATGTAAAGTAATTAATAAACAAAGATGATCAGTTATCAGTATTATTAATAGTGTAAGGAAATTAATTAAGCAAAAACAGAACATCTTTTCAAATTATTTAGGTATGTACTTACTTGTAAACCTAATTTAATATAAACAAGTAAGTACATACCTAAATAATTTTAAAAGATGTTCTGTTTTTGCTTAATTAATTTCCTTGCACTATTAATAATACTGATAACTGATTATCTTTGTTTATTAATTACTTTACATTTCCTAAAAACAATATTTTCTGTTTTTTGAAATATCTCTAATAAACATGTAAAAGTTTCGGGTCTCAGTTTTCTTACCTCATAATTATTGGGCCACCTACACTTAACTTGTAAATAATGGATTATGCGTCAGTAGCTTTGACAAGTTCGTCAATCTTTTGTTTCATTTCAATAATAAACAACGTAAATTCAGTATAATCGTATTAGAATGAAGAAACTTTGCTTCCACGGCTAGTTTACTAAAAAACTGTTGGTCAGAAAGGCATCATGTATGGTATTTTTTGAAAGCTCGTAATGTTATCTTTAACAAGAAAATAAAATATACAGGGTGTTCCATTTAAAAAAAATGAGTCCAGGGCGTATTTGCAAAACTTAATCACCCTGTATAACAGTGAATAATTTTAAACAAATTGCAAGTGATTAATGTATTCAAGGATATGTAACGTTTTATGGAATATTTGGTTTTTCCATACCTGTTTCAAATTTCTTTAAAAAATGGCCGAACTGTGAGCATTTTTTCAACTTTAACCGCCTCCCATTCTCTTACTATAAGTTTTAGACCCAATAACCCCTATATCAAAATGATCGTAACGACCAGGAGAATCAATTGGAACAATAATATACCGGGTGTCCCATTTAAAAAAATACAAGTTTGGTTCGCCACGAGTTTTTCGGACCACCCTGTATTATGGCTATAATTTTAAAACATAGCGTGTCTGACTATCGATAATATCCAAAACAAATTTTTTCGAAATTCCTCACCGTTTACTCACAATCGTCCACCCCATCTTGGTTGCACCACCCTGTATGTGTATTACTTTAAAAGTTGTTTAAAATGACCACCATGAACTTCTTGGCAGTAATAAAGTCCATTTTGGAACTCACTTCTCACATTTTCGGGACGTAATACCTGCCATTCTCGAAAATGTGAGAAACGAGTTCCAAAGTCGACTTTATTACTGCCAGAAAGTTCATAGTGGTCATTTTAAACAACTTTTAAAGTAATAGGAAAAATAAAGGTATTTAAATTTCTACTTTTTTCCACGATTTTTAATTTTTGGGTTTGCCATTTAAAAACGAATTAAGATACGGACATCGGGTTTGCGTTAAAATGTTTCTTGAATACCATTAAAATGAGGTACCACACGGCATAGGGTTGCATTTAAAATTTCTGACCTCAACTCCCTAGCGTTACCCCTCAAGGGGGTTGAAAAATTCAGATTACGTGAAAAAGTAGATTTATTACCCAATAGGGTACCCTTAAAATTTGGTGTCCCTATCTTTACTAATAGCAACGATATTTGCCCATACTAAGACTTGTCGGACACCCTATATAGGTAGTTCCTTATCTTATTACAAACATGCTCAAATTCTCCATAATGGTCTCTATCTAAGTTGTACAAATGCACACACGATCCCTTTTATTTTCTAAAATTACAAAAATTGTCACACATTTTTTGGACGTACCTAAACTCGTCCCCATATTTAAATTAAATCTGTTAGTTTTTTTATACCAACACGAATCGCACAGTCGCAGTAAAAAAAATTCAGCAAAGATTAAAAATTAAAAAAAGATACTGATGAAACCTAAAACTGAGCAAACCTGTCTGAGAACGTATTTCACAACTCCCTGGCCACAAGAAGAAATTATATTATTTATAAGAACAGCTTTAATGCCAAAATTTCACCCCCTTTAAAAAAACTCAGCAAAGATGAAAAATTAAAAAAAAGATACTGATGAAACCTAAAACTGAGCAAACCTGTCCGAGAACGTATTTCACAACTCCAGGGCCACAAGAAATTAATTTATTACAATCCCTTGCTCGGGGACGAATTTAGTGGTGCAATTAGTGTAGGGTGTTTAGCATGGGTACCAATTTAAGGGTAGGATTATCGGTTGCTACCTGCTCGGGGACGAATTTAGGGCCGCCCCATTTTTTGGCTGATGGCTGGCATGGTAAAAGCAGGTTTCCCGCTTTCACGTGGCCAGCGCCGACCAGGGCCTATAATTTGCTTTGTTTGTAAATTGGCACTAGCGCATTGCTATTGACAATTTAAAAAACAAGTAAATTGTAGGCCCCAGTCAGCGCCGACTGCCTGGAAGAGGGACATCTGCTTTTACTGTGTTTATACCTTAACGCGTGGAAAAATATTTTGCACTGGATTGCAAGCGCGATTTATTCAACGTTTCGGCTACCTCTACCCTGGAAAGTGGTAGAGGAATTCTTCCTCGACCGAGGTGGTACCACCCCACACATCCTCTTAAAGGGCTGGTGAAATCCCCACGGATGTTTCCAGCTCTGGATATGTGAGCCGATTCCCCAGTACACCCACGGTACATAGTACTTAGACTTCGGTCTTCGTGGACTGTCAGAAGATAAAAAAAGCAACTTTCTTGCACTGCGGCCTTGATATATCCAGCCAGTATCTACTAACCACCACCCTCCTACCTACTCACCTGCAGTACGGTCACAGGTTTGGGGGTAAACACTAGTCTATGTATTACCGGTAAAGTCCGTTTCATCGTCACACTTAAGTTTGTCTAGGTAAACCGCACATTGCCGGAATGTTTTGGGCAAAGTCCGAAATTGTGCTCTACTTCGGAGTTTGCGTAGAATGTAACCCGGCAAACTTAGGTTTGCCAAATACGTTTTAGGAAAAGTCCCAAATGATAAATTTGTGACCGTTACGTCGCTGTTTATTTTCTAGTCGTAACTACATAGTTATATCCTGTTTGTAATACGTCGCGGGTACACGCGCACTGCGTTGATTGTTTAAGGTGGCATTTTCCGATCGCGTCCATTGTGGCCAACTTAATTTAATTTTGACATGGTTTCTCGGCTTTAAAATTTTTCATAGTAACTAATAACATTATAGGTATACTCGTATTAAGTATAGATTAATATCCTGCAAGCAATTTTCAGTTAATTTTTTAAAGTTTCAATATGTAACATTGTCATTCAGAAGATTAATATTTTAAAAGATCTATAGTGACTTTTTTTCTGACACTAGGACCTCAATATTCTTATTAAATATTATTTTCCTAAAATAAATCATCAAATATCTTGAGACTTTTATTAATACGTTAGAAATACATATACAGTATGAATCTACGGTTAATATTGTGACAATATTCATACGAAAGAAAAATAAAGCAAAAGATTGTACTAAAATAAAATTAAGTTGGCAATAAATGGGTGTGGTTGGCAAATGCAGCCTTACTTGCCGAGCCGACTCAATTTAATGTACGCCCTGCTTTAAGTGTTTGTCTATTCATCTAACTGGACCGGGTTTGCTCAGGTTTGTTATTATCATTTAATAAAAAAAAGTTTAATAAGTATAATTATGTAATATTTAACTTACTGAAATAGGATGAAATCATATTATTTACAGGCTTAACATCACTAGTATACCAATTATCATGATACAACACTAAGGTAAGAACATATTTCGGACTTTTCCTAAAACGTGTTTGGCAAACCTAAGTTTGCCGGATTACATTCTAGGCCAACTCCGAAACAGAGAACAATTTCGGACTTTGCCGAAAACGTTCCGGCAATGTGGGGTTTACCCAGGCAAACCTAAGTATGGCGGAGCATCGTACTTTGCCGGTAACATATGCACTAAAGCAGCGGTTCTCAAACTTTTTCTTTCGCGTACCATTTATGTGCAATGTGGATTAATCGAGTACCAACCGAACTAAATAAAACAAGTTGTGCTGCGTGCACGTATTTATTGAACTTGTAGTGTAATAAGAAGCACTGATAACCGTGCAACAGAACAGATTGTTACCTATAGTATTAGAACAACTTTTTTAAAAGCTTTTATTAAAGATCAAAGAATTTATAATAATAAAATAATGTACATCAGCACATCACCTTAAAAGTCAGTGAGAATGATGAGTCTGCATAGTTGCAATAAGAGAAGAGATGTTAGGTTCAATTGTCGTCAACTTCATGCGCAAATATGGGTCAACATTAACTCTATTTCGATATTTATTTTTAACTTCTAGCATTGCAGAAAAGCCAGTTTCACAAAGGTTCGTAGTTGAAAATGGAATTAAAACAACAATGCTTTTTTGGACAAAGATGGATACTCATTTTTAACTGTTAACAAAATTCGGACAACTCCATCTTGGCACACTCCATTTTTAAACTTCCATCGCAAGATAGCTCTATTAATGACTCTTTTTCGTCGTTTGTCAGTGAATCGGGAATGCTCTCTAAAATAAATGGGTTGCGTATCCAAAGGAATTCAGAATAGTCCTCTTTGAAATATTTTACAAAGGTATTAATTAGCATTTGGCAGTGTTGTTTTATGCTATTAATAAGATCGTGCGTCACACTTATTCTACACTTATTCTACTATTTCCACACGGTGGAAAAAGGCTCAATATTTATTATCTGTTCGCGTACCACCTTTGGAGGCCTCACGTACTACTTTTGGTACGCGTACCATAGTTTGAGAAGCGCTGCACTAAAGTAAGTATTAAATTTCAATAACTGAAATAAACTGAATCTAAAATAAAGCACTAGTTGTAAGGAATCAGTGTTCGCTAACTCTATAAACACGACAAAAAAACTTTCTCTTCTGGATAAAATTTAAAATTTGTTCTCCTTTTTAATAAACACTCGTAAAATTCTGATCGAATGAAACCAAATCGATGCAACTAGAGTTTTCATCGATTCCGTATCGTAGATCCGATCTTATTCGATAAAGTAAATCTGTTTTCAATTACTTAGAAGAAGTGAACATTCTCAGATAGAAGGAGTTAGTTTCAAAATTATGAAAAAGATCTACCGATCGTTCCAAACGATACGATCCCATTATCTTACAAACTTCCAGAAAGACGACTTGTCCTATCTTTTGGTGAAAGTAAATCGTCATTTTAGAGGTCGGTCTAGACCACGGTGAGACGAATTCTTGAGAAAAACAAGTTTCTCGATATGATTATTCCTCTAATTATATCTAGAGAGTTTGTCCCAAAGTAGTCCTTTAAATGAAATGATCTTTATCGTTTTTCGAGATATGGAACTGAACCACGTAGCTCTTAGCTAAATGGGATTCAGCAGTGGAGGAAGGAGTTTGAGCAAAATGCCATAACTTGAATTAGTTTGGATCAATGGATCGCAAAAAATATCATTACCAGGGTCTTTGGCATTTGTAACTTTTTTATTATGATATTTGTTTTGAGACAGTACACCAAATAATTTCATTTGTAAGTACATAAGGTTTATATATAGGTTTGTTCCTTAGAAATATCTTAAGTGGCGGGACTGCCATAAACTCGATAGCTTATTAACACATCACTCCCAAATCCATTAAAGCAACCAAACCCATACGCAACATAGTTGTTTACCGCCAACAAAATAAAAATCAAAATTTACGCACCTTCACTGGCATTTTTCTTTAAAATTGTTGTAATAAAACCCTTATTTATTGTCTGTGAACGGTTCACTTTTTCAAAAAAGGTGCAACCGTATAATCAAATAATTATTATCCAAAAATAAAGGGTTACCAACTGCAGTCAGTCTAAATTAACACCCGCCCGATCCAGTTTGAACTTTTCAATAATGTAGTTAACATTTTAACAACTGCCTTCGGAATTATTAATGAAGCCTTAAATACAGAGGCGGGTGTCTTGCTTTGTAACCTGTAGCATGGACATTGACGTAGCAAGACGTTTGCTTGACAATATTATTTTTGTGAAAATGTTTAGTACCTATATTCTCACGATATTGAATTACTAATGCAAATATACGTGTTTATAAACATATAAGCTTCATTCTTCATTTTCATTCTTCTTTTTCTTCTTCTTCTTCTTTGATTCCGTCTTTTCCCAGTTTTATATTAATCGCCTCCACAATCCCCGGGCCTGACCTTCTGGTGGTGCACCTTTTTTCCCTTAAATCAGTCTTAATTCTACTCACCCGTCTGAGATTTTCTGTTGCATGTTGTAGGCATGCCTGAAAAATACATTATTTATTAAAAATGTTTACGAAATTAAATAGCGCGTCAACTCACCTTACTCTATAATAACGAATGGTTTATTAAATTTTAACCAATTTGTTGTCAGAAACGCGGTGAGTTGAATTAGAAATACATAAAATGGTGTTAAATTCTCTAGAGTCACTTTGAAATGTTAATTCAAGACTTTATTTGTGATTGCAAACTAAAGAAATTTTTATTGTATTAATTTACCCAAATTATTATACCAAAAGGGTAAGTGTAGATAGCTCTAACAACATATCATCTCTTTTATAATGAAGAAAAAGGACAAAATGTTATTTTATTACTAAACAAACAACAAACTCATTCCAGAACGAACAAGATTATGAAGAGTCCAGTAGCCATATTCTCGAGCTTAGGAGAACGTTTCTTCGGTGATGTTGCCAAGGTATGGAAACTACGATTTTCTGGTGACTAGCAACATCGCCGACGATTTCGTTCCCCGGTTTCGAGAATAGGGGATCAGAAGAAATCATCCAAAGTGATACAAGTTGTAGAATTCTACCCCAGACTTATTTCATTGTTTAATAAGACTCTTTTACTGTTTACAAAGTAAGGATATGACCTTATTGTAAGCAAAATGGCATAGTCTAGTTTATTACAGTATTCAATATCACTCTATTACTATTTATAAAGCAAGCATAATAATATGATCTTATTGTAAGCAAGATGCCATAGTCTAGTTTAATTTTTAACTAGCTTTAAAATCAATCCATTATCTCAACTAATCAAAGAAATAAGCTCTTCCTGCTTATTAAGTTTGACTTGCACATTGCGTTGGAACGACGTACTTAAAGTCAATTTTACAGAATGATAAGGTATTATTTAAAAATTAGATATTTTTTGTCCAGTGGCATTTTATATTATTTTCAAAGTATACCGCGATGTAACTACCTGTATCAAAAAGCACTTCATAAAGTTAATTAGTGCATCTTACACAAGCATTATTATATCATAGTAAAATAAGCGAAAGCCTATACACGAATTTGGTTTTTTAATGCTCATAAATCCAATTCATCATTTTTCATGACATTCTGATATTTCAGACGTAATAAAATTTCGTCGGTGAAGTCTTATTAAAATCTTTAAGAAGGCCAAAATTGTTCATTATTTGATTTAAATTAAAAGTCAGGTTGCCACTTAATAAGATGGATTAAATGGATTTCTATTAGATGAGTTTTTATACATTCTATTTATTTTTTTGTTGAACAGGTTGTACCTAGACATAAATGACAGCAAAAGGTTACACGCAATGTTAGATAATAATACCACATATTTTTATACAAAACGTTTGGTATTTTTGAAGCTCCGCTTCTCTAGATTTTATTTTTAAGAAAAAAGTGTCCCAGAACTTTTCCTCAATACAATATACAAAAGTTTCTTATGTTGTTGAAGTTAACAATCCTAAGATTGGTTTGACGCAGCTTTCCACTTTGGCTTTTTTTCCTATAACTCATGCCCACATTTGGTTTGGTTGTTTTAGGTGTGTTTTGACCTCGCTTTCCTTCAGCTATACCCCGACCATTAGCAGGGTGAGGTATAGGACACTTTCTGTCATCATGCTTCTTTCCCTAACGGTTTCATATAGTTCTCTTTTCTTCAATACAATTTAGTCATCATTTCTTATCCTATCAACCCATATCTTCATCATTCTTCTGCACACAATTCCTTGTAGCGTTACATCCGTACTAAGCACAACGCTTTTAGGAAGGGCTTTATTATTTTAATACAGATTTGCTCGGTTTTATTCCGTGCATAGGGTAGTATTTGCATGTAAAACCCTATGACAGGACTGAGCTCTCGCGGTCGACTGGGGCCGCACTCTATACCTTCAACACGGACTACAAAAAATGCAAAACAGCCCGATGCGATTTTTAACTAGCATGCGTAGAGCGCCTAATCGCCCCCCGAGGGGGCTCTATAAGGTCGGTAATATCATCATTGTCATGCCCTGAAAGTTTCGTGTTTCTAGGTCATGTATTAAGGAAGATATCACACTCCTACGGACTGATGATGCAGAATAGAGCGCCCTTCGTAACCGTATCGCTACATACATACAAACACCTATTACATATAAATACAATATATACGATTTCGCTGAAACCCTACTAAATTAAGCTTGTCATCTTTCGATCGGCTTGGAACCATACATTTGATAACATCATCTTCCTGAAATGGTCGAGCTGGACGAAGATTGGTGGCGAGCCCTTCGGGCACGCCACTGATGTCTCAATGAAAAAAAATTGTGCATACATATTATGAACGTCGCTTCTTTCAATCTAAGAAGCCGTTCGCGGCTTGTAAGTTGTTAACTTTACCCCTAATCGTTGCTATGGCAATCATCAAAATTGAAAATTGCAAAAATATTTTCCATGATTGACCGAATTCTACTTAGATGCGAAATTTCTACTCTGCAACTCAATAAATAACGGAGAAATCAAATTGATCGTCGTCATGACTACCAAAAATCGAAATTATTATCAAATTAAAAAGTAGTTTACTTCCATCCCTTTCGATAGCCACCTCACTCGTTCCAATCGCAGAAGGCGTCCGCGAGTTATAAATTGTCAACTTTATCCTTAATCGTTGCTATGCCAACCATGGGAATCGATTTTTCCAGATATATTTTTGAATGATTGACCTAATTCTTCCCAGATATCAGTTTTCAACTTTCCAACTCAATAAATAACGAAAATAGCAAATTGTTCATCGTCACGGCAACGAAATGTCAAAACTATTTTGACATAAAAAAGTAGTGTACGTTCTAACATTTCGATCGTCAGTTTACTCGTTTCAATCAGATAAGCCATTCGCGAGTTAAAAATGATCAACTTTATACTCAATCGTTGCTATGGTAATCATCAGAATCAAAATTTATAAAAATATTTTTGAATGATTGACCGAATTCTACCCAGATATCAAATTTCAACTATCCAACTCAAGAAATAATGGAAATAGCAAACTTTTCGTCGTCATGGCAACGAAATGTCAAAATTATTTTCACATAAAAAGTAGATTACTTCCTTGCCAATCGATTGCCACCTCACTCGTTTCAATCAGATCAGCCGTGCGTGCATTAGAAATTGTCAACTTTATCCTTAATCGTTGCTATAGAAACCACGCGAATCAAAATTTTACATATATAATTTTGAATGATTGACCGAATTCTTCCCATGTATCAAATTTCAACTCTCCAACTCAATAAATATCGGAAATAGCAAATTTTTCGTCGTCATGCCAACGAAATGTCGAAATTATTTTCAAATAAGAAAATAGCTTACTTCCTCCCCTTTCGATTGCCACATCACTCTTTTCAATAGAATAAGCCGTTCTCAATTAATAACAAATCCAAGCAAAATTTAAATCAGACCCGTCATTGTGATATACCCCGTATAGTACCTAATGGAATAAAACCTTTATAATATGATGCTTTATAGCGTCATCGAAAAATTGTTAAAATTGGTATTTAAGGTGTAATTCTTCAAATTACATGTTCCGGAATTCACACGGGAAGGTCTATAGAGGCCTTGCCCTGTATTTTTCAATCCAGAAACGGTTCAGAAACCCTAAAATCTCGCAAGAAAAACTGGCATTTTTGCGACATTTTGACACTTCATATTTTAATTCATTTCTCAATATAAAATTGAATTTGAAAAGCATTTGCATGGCCTCAGCAAAATTAATAAAATTTGTGTTTAATGCTTAAATCGTCCAATGAAATGTACCGTAATTAAAAATATAAAGTCCGTTTTACCTTTGCCATGTATATTTCAAGCCGAAATGTGTTCAGGAAGCTTCCAATATCGCTACAAAAACTGGTATTTTCATGACATTTTGACAGGTCATATTTTAATTTCGATGTAAAGAGAGTCCGTTTCATTTGTTTTTCCAAGGCAAGGCATTTAAAATATGTACTTTTTAAAATTTTTCCTGCACCGATGCAAACAAAACTCTTTATTTATAACTTTAACGCAAAAATATGCATTTGTACTTAGTGTAGAGTGTTCTCAGATGATAAGGGAAGAAAATAAACCGAAAAAGAACTGTTAGATCGGAGAAATAATATATAATAATGCCATTTAAAGAAGAATTTTGATGGAAAAAAACAGGAAAAATGAGTTTTTACCCCCTAAATCCGGTCCTGGGTCACCCGTTCGGGATTTGTTTTAAAGCCTGATTATATCCCCAAGGGACAGCGTTGAAAAAGTTGGAAGAAATTAGATAGGAAAAGATACAGAGTGATTCGAATGTAGAGATGTCATGAAAAAAAATCGTAAACAATCGAAATTTAATCGTCGATTGTTTATTATACTATTCGTCGACTTCCTTAAATTTAATCCCTTTGAGTATTATATTTTTTCTTGCCTTTTTTAAACACTTTATCACTAAAATATTTTTTACTGATTTCTTCTTGCACTTCAATATTACTTCTTTCATGTAATTCACCTTTCAAATTATGTTCATCTTCTGCTCAAGTCGATCTTATTCCATTTCATTTTAGATCTGTTTTTGTTAATCGTCACTAATTTCATGAAGTGACGCGACGTATCTCAAAATGATTTGGTTCTAGAGATTTAACAAAGAAAGAGGTCAAGCAAAAGATTGTCAATTTCAGTGGTATGTAGCATATTTTCTCTTCTGCTGTCCAAAAATACGAGTAAATTAAGTGATACAATCTGAAAACAAGACTATTGCCGCAGAAATAAGAAACAAAACTCTTGCCAGAGAAAAAGTTCTTTGGTAATGCCTCTAAAATATTCTTTTAAGATGCGTCACTTCGTGATATTAACGATGTAATATGTAAGATAGTATTCGTTCAGATTCCCTAATAAGGTTTAAGTTTTAGTACTGGTTTCAATTAAGATCTTCTAGTTGACCAGTTAGGTCTTGACAGTTTTTTATTCTGTCACTGTTAATAAGTACTTATTAAAAACTTATGCGTTATTCTAATATTCCAGCCACGATACACTTACAACGGTATGCTACGTAATGATGTCACTTCTAGGGAAAATCTTAAATTGACTAGGAGCTTACCTGAGCAAATGAAATATGACAATAATATTTTAATAAACGTTAACTCAACACAATACCCGACAATAAATTGACCTGTACTTATGTACAAGGGGTACAAGCGAAAGCAAGCAAGTTTACAAGTGATTTTCGTCTTGGAACGTATTGCTAAAATGAATTAAGTTTTATTACTTTGCAAAGTACGTACTAAAATTGCCAGTTTCTTTATAAGTTCGCGAAAAAACTTATAGGAACAAATTCATAGTATGCAATTTAGTTGTCTTAGTCTTACACTTGTCAGTTTAAGTCTTTTGATTGTTTAATTAGACATGATTTCAGACTCCTAGCGTTGGAGCATCTGGCCGTTTATTTCTATTTACATTATCCAATGCTTTTTTCAAGTTCCCAAAAGTTATACACTCATTATCTCATTCTCATTAGTCAATTACCCAACTGGTCACTTGTAAACTGACAGGCCACATGTTAATGTCATTGCCAAAGGTGACTCTGTCCGTCAATTTAATTTATTAGTTGCTTATTAACCAGCTGTCAGTTTTTTTTTCTGTTACTCACTTCAGTACTCGTACAGCCTAAAACTCAATTAGTTATTACCATTGACCTTAAGCAAGAGGAGGAGATACCACTGATTCATAACCAGCCTTTTATTTTGTTTCATACATTGTCCGTATAGAACAAAGAAACAGGATAGGGAGAACGCTAAACATCCGATTTCGTGCGCCTTCGGCATGGCTTTCCGAGTCGTCTGTATTCAACCGAGTAAATCTGTGAAAACACAAGGATGAAGAAAATCCTTAAAAAAAATAAAAACCACTGAAAATTACACTGCAACACATATTTCCACTTCTAAGCAACCATGTACACAAAATCGTATTGCGCCCCTACAGCTGTTTAATTTATGAATGAACATGACTAGGCATAGAAAGCAGCGTCGCCACTATTACTCTATATTTCGCCACTAGGCAAAGGTAATAAATTACTAAAAATGTATTGCGTCGCCACTATTACTCTATATTTCGCCACTAGGCAAAGGTAATAAATTACTAAAAATGTATTACTAAGAAAAATAACGGTACATTGTTATATTTTACTAACCCATCGTTATATATTTTGGCCTATGGTATTTACGATTCCAAATGTTAACCTATCATTAGGTACCTGTTTTAGTATCTATAAAGTTTATCAAAATGCAAATATGCCATATAACAGAAAGCCCGGCAATTCACAAAAAGTTGGTTGGGGCCATGTAGTTGAACAGATTAAGAGTTACCCAGGAGTGGCACTCTGTATGAAAAATAGCGATAGCGATCGGGCACTCTTGCAAATTCCTACTCTGTATCACCGTTTGGTATGTTTCGAAGTAAGCCGATATAGCAGGAACTAGCGAAATCGATAGTTCGAGAGGTGCCGCATGCCGCCTTGAAAGCGACGTCATCTTGTCTCTTTTTACTTTAGCTAAAAAATCGTTTTGTCTCTCTTGTGCAATAAATATAAACATAACCTAAAACTATTTGAAGTTTATTGTTATTGTTATTAGTGATGTAAAAATTATATAATATACTATGGAAAAACGTGCTAATCTTTCTAGGATTAGGGGACGAAAAACAAATACAGCTCAGTGGGCTGTTTCAATTAATTTTTTGATTGCTCATCCGAATTGGTAACGCACAATTTCATAGGAATTAGCGGAAAAGAAAACTACATGAGATTGTGGGATGAAATATCTTTCCAATTAAACAGCATGGGTATTCTAGTTGACATTATTTCTGCCTGTAAATGGTCCCCTAAATTATCAAATAGATTTACCACTAGGTCCTTGTTAAGATGGAATAATTCGATAAATCTTCTCTCGTGTAGTGAGAAGGGACCACTTTCGTCTCTCATTATACGCTTTTGAACCCGATTTTCATATATTCGTCCATCGTTTTCAAAATTATTAATCAAAAACCTTTATGCATTGAATATATTACAATTATCGAAATCAAATATTTTTTGACACTAGAAACAATAAACAATTGAGATTAAGACCTGGAATCTCTTCTTTTTTTAAAAAAAAATGCATGTTTTTAGAACGGACAATACAGTATCCTTTATCATGTTCATCTCTATTTTGCCTATAAAGAAATGCTTAGAGAGAACTTAGTATCAAAGCGATCGCTTCCTCTTCGCTTCGCTATCGCTATTTTAAAAAGTTACAGAGTCCCACTCCAGGAATCTTTAAATATTTTAAAATATATACAATAGTTTGTTTCTAAATTAATGATTGTTGCCAATGATATCCCTATTAATACCCTTCCATCCTGGTCTCAAGTCTTCGGTAAATTACAAGTAAAAAAGTTATTGTCAAAATTTTTGATATATGCAGAAATAAACTTATGATAATTTTACAACTACCCGCCTCTACCTTTTTTCGAATACTTTACACTCCTCTGAAAATCCCTCGGCATTTTTCCTCATCATAAATTCGACACTTAACCTATTCTGTGTAATAATCTGTCTTTTTCCATTTCTCCAGCGACCGCGGTCTTTCATAGTTTCTAAACAATGCATGCATTTTAACGTTCCAATACTGCAGCACAACAACAAATATTTACACATTCGGTTTGCAATTTGGCACACTGCTGCAAATTAGTCGCTTATTGTCTAAAAAGAAACATTTTTCCAATCATAATTCTTAAAGTCAATCAATTTAATACAGAACTCTGACGATACAATAAACTAATATTTAAATGTACAAGGAACTACGAATTACAAAATAAGTTTGAGATTCAATACAAAAAACTCAGAGTTTCTTTTCTAGTATTAATGATTTGGATTATCGCCGCTCCTAAATCGATTCATTTGCCAT
This sequence comes from Philopedon plagiatum, assembly GCA_963971165.1. NCBI lineage: Eukaryota > Metazoa > Arthropoda > Insecta > Coleoptera > Curculionidae > Philopedon > Philopedon plagiatum. The sequence continues at coordinate 124,918,448 of OZ020189.1, read as the reverse complement.
TTGTTCCACCTTCAATTAAGTTTCACACAATTTTATGAAATAAATGCCATTATTTGAGATCTAAAAAATCTAAAGGCATCAATTATGAAATTATCAGAGAATGGAGGAATGGGATTGGTGTAGATTTTTTTCCTACTTTTAGATAAATTACATAATTAACCTTTTCTTTCCTAATATTCATAATAATATGATTTAACTTTTGTACGAGTCATTATTTACACTTCTCAGAGCCGCAGTCATATTCTTTTAATGATTATATTATGCCATAAAAGTGAAGCCAAGGTGTACATAATTGCAGAACCGAACTAGGTTAAAAATTAATTTGAGTAAAATTAGCTTAAATTCACGATCAAGCTGGTCAAGGATAAAAAGATTCTTGCCGGAGATTTTTTGGTACAATTTGATGTATAATACATTTTTCACTAATTAGTTTTAGATTATGTTTGTCACAACCCATTAAGAGTGTACATATCTAAAAAAGTACGTACGCGCGACAATTGATGATTTAATTTGTCCTTTATTACACGTGTGTGTTAGAAAAATATTACACATCTGGATCCTTTTGACTTTTTTTAATAAGATAAATGTGATTTTAAAAATAAAATCATTTAAAAATATTTCAAACAGTGTTTTTCAAGTATTTAAATGTAAAGAAGGTTCGGATACTGATATCGGTGTCGAAAAACAAAAAAAGAAAATCTTGGATATCCCAAGCAATAATAAACTCCGTAAAACGCAGAGATGAGCTAAAAAACTGTTTTAACCCCTATAATGAACAAACTCTAAATGAATATAGAACTTACCGTAATAAATTGACTAAAATTATAAATAAAGCTAAATGCATTTATTACACAAATAAAATAGTAACACATAAAAAAAAACATTAAAAAAACCTGGGAGGTGATCGGTGAGGTATCAAATGAGCCTAAAAAGAAAACGTGCTTGATTAAAAACTGAAAGAAAATAATATGGTCTCTACCAGCACTGATATCGCTAACCTTACGGCAGACTACTACAATAGGGTGGGTGAAACTCTGGCAATAATAATGTGTGAATGCTTTATTTTTGAGCCCTATTACAGAGTATGAGGTAACATCAGAAATAAATAGTTTGAAAAAAGACACAGCTTGTGGTGATGACAATGTTCCATAAAATGTTATAAAAATAAACTATAGGGTATTATTGAAGCCCCTAGTGTATATTGTTAATAACATTTTTGCTTGTGGAATATATCCAGACTCATTTAAGCATTCTTTTATTGTGCCTATATATAAGGGTGGAGACAGCGGTGATAAGCAGAACTACAGGACCATCGCACTCACTAGCTCAATTAGTAAGGTAGTTGAAAAATGCATAAAATTGAGGTTGTTGGATTTTCTGAGAGAAAATTATTTGATGTCCGAGTTGCAGTTTGGCTTCAGGGAGGGTGTCGGCACAGAAGACGCCATCTGTAAGGTAACTGATATACCAATTTGCTCAATAAAATAACAAGGAATAGGTCGCCGCAGCATACTTAGACCTGGTCAAGACCTTTGACACAGTGTCACACCGAATTCTACTGTCGAAATTGAAAGACATTGGCTTTAGGGGTATTGCAACTACTTGAGTCATATCTTCTAAACAGAACACGAAAAATAAAGGTTAATGGCCAACTCAGTGATATCAAGATAGTAGAATTTGGTGTGCCGCAGGGCACTGTCCTTGGACCAGTCCTTTTCTGTATATATGTGAGTAATATGTGATGAATATGATGAATTTTAGGTAATGCAACAGTGATTTGCTGTGCGGATGACACTGTAGTAGTAGTAGTGGGTGAAACCTGGGAACCCTTTCTGAACTCGAGATGGCACTCAGTAGAATGAAGCTGTGGCTCGATAGAAATCTTCTTACTCTTAATCTGACTAAAACGCACTACCTGGCTTTCTCACTTAATGAGAGAGGCTCGGCCCCCAACACCAACATTAAAATTCATAGTGAAACTTGTATAAGAGGAAATTACAATAAATGTGGGTGTGGTAGAAAAATTAGCCAATGTGAAATACTTGGGTGTTTATATGGATACATTTTTAAAATGGGACATACATGTGCAAGAGGTCACTAAAAAAATAAGATGGACAATATACAAATTTTACCAGCTTAGGCAAATAGTGTCTGTAAAACTGTTAAAAGTAGTATACTCGTATAGGAGTCTATCTTGAGCTATGCAGTTGTGGCCTGGGGCTGTGCTAGAAGATCATGCCTTAGGCAACTTAGTATTACACAAATGTCACTTATAAAGATTATGCTGAACAAACCAGTATTAACCTCCTCAGAAGAGATTTTTCAAGATAGCAGTATTTTTAGGATTTGACAACTCTTTATCTTGTCAACTATTAAATATGCAAGAAGGAGTGGCCTGGTGGATGATCTGTTCGCACATCCATTCTTATCGAGGGCCATTTCGAATAGAAACCTTGCTGTACCAAATACATTCTTCACCTCGACTCAAAGACATTTTAGATATTTAGCACCTAAATTGTATAACCTACTCCCTAATAACTAAGAATATAGAAAGTGTTCCTAGATTTGTAAGGGGCTTAAAAGATTGGATTAGAGGAAACTATACTCATATCAAAAATAGGCTCATGTAGCCAAGATAGCGTGCAAGTGTCGAGATCGTCTATTATTTTGTCTGATGCACACACAATCCCAATACAGGCTTAGGTGCTGAACAGTAAACTAACTGTAATAATGAGGATCTCTGCAGTCTACACAGAATGTATTAAGGTCCGCGCACACTTAGGTGAAGCGTCGCGAAGAGAAGAGAAGAGAATTTTATCAATCCAAGAACTTTACATGCAATCAAATGGGAGCCCGCACACTGAAGCGTCGAGAAGCGTTGTGCGGGCTTCCATTTGATTGCACGTAAGTTTCTTGGACGGATAAAATTCTCTTCTCTTCGGTTCGCGACGCTTCGCCTAAGTGTGCGCGCACCTTTATATCTATATTTTTAAGACAAAGACTGTAAAAAAGAAAAGTGTAATAACTAACGAGGAGTATTTGAGATTTAAATAAATTGAAAAATTTAATTGAAAAAAAAATTATTGCATGTACAAATTCCCAACATTCTCAATGTTATAAACAATTTATAAAAAGCTTGCTTTTTTCCTTTTTTTGGGTCCTAAATTGTGGGAAAAGCGTCATAAAAAATTCGCTAAAAAGTCACTTAACACGATCGTGTAATTTCCGCACTCGGCTTCAGCCTTATTCATTCTTTAGTTTTTATACTCGTATGTTAGGTGAAACTTTCCATTCTCGTTATGTAATATATTATCAATATCCTCCTATGATGAGTAATGACTGAAAATCGAGTAATGTTTATTACCAAAAAGTTAACTAAACCACAGCTAAAGTTAAAAGGCTGTTAGGAACTATACCTATCAATCCATCTATCTAACTAGACAGTAGAGGCAAGCTGTCAGGCCACCAATTATCTCTGATTTCTTCATTCTGCAGTATATTTAATAATATACAAACGGTTTTCCGCTGACTGTGATTACTGATGGGATATGAGATATCAAAGTATTTTTAAATACACCAGATAACAAACACACTGCTACAATAAATTATTAAATAACAGCACAAGAATGATGACTATTGATGACCTCTGACAGAATCATTATCAAAATCTTAGAAAACATCAACAGTCAAGTAGAACAGAACCCTCATTGGAACTAAAATAAAAAATGGCAAAGCAAAATTTATTTAATACATAAATATGTACCATAATGGTTGATGTTAGTTTTTTATTCTGCCCAGTGGTTCAGGCATTTATTTGAAATATTGCAGAATAAAAATATAAAACGATCCATTGGGTATATAAAAAAAACACTGGCCCTTTGCAGTTTCTGATCTGACAATCCAAATCTTTACAAAACGTCAATAGTCTAGTAGTACAGAAACCCCATTCTGTAGCTAAAATGCCAAAGAGAAAAAAGAAATTTTTGAGGTGGTATGTACGGATAAATACCATTATGTTTAAAAAAAAAACTTCTGACAATTTATATATTACACCTAAGTATATTTCGACTTTATATTTACTCCGACTCTGCCTTTTTTAAAACTATCATTCTTTGATTCTTCCTAATAATTAAGACATTCATTTTTTAAGTATATAGTGCTGTTAATTACACACTGTCTTGGTAAGGTGTTAGCTATATTTTATCAAACATTAAAGCGCCTACTTTGTAAGAATGAGTGTCCTTTTAAGGTATAATTTATGTAGCCTTTTGTTTCACGTAAATCACTTGAAATACGATATTAAAGGGGTTGTGTAATGGTTGCAAGTTGAAAATGGATATTTGAGGTAAACCATAAATTAAAAATTTTATACATTGTTCACCTACTACAATAAATTATTAGATAACTGATTTTGCATAAAAAGTATGTATGTAGGCATGTCCATTATAATTCTCTTTAATTTGTTATAATTTTTAAATTGTATAAAAGAAGAAAAAGTGAATATGCTGAAAATAAATTAATCTGCATTTTAAAATACAGCTATAATAGTTAATTATATTACTAGTGATGGGGTTTCACTGTTCTTGCATGTTGTTTTAAAAATGTTCGAGTGTGATGTGTAGTATACTTCTAATCCACATTTATTAGTCTTGAGCGTACTTTTATAGAGTTCGGAAATACTTTCTATCAAATTACGATGTGATAAATACTTACGTACATACACACATACGATTTGTTATGCGCGGCAACCAGATTTCACGACGTCTTACCTCGGGTTCTTCATAGCCAAGGTTTGATTTATTCCAAAAACGTCGCTTTCGAGAAAAAAATTTGGAAGCATTTTGACTATTCTAGGTTGTAAGGGGGGGCATGTCTGAGGATATCTGCTATCCCAGTAACAGCTGAAATTGTTGCTATGATTTTTAGCGATTTTTTGAATATGCTAAAACTGGTTTTTCGTCTCTAGCTCTATTCCTTTGCACTGTAAGTTACACAGGACAGTTGTAGGTATTGAAAAAACCTTTCATTTGAGTCTGGTTGTCCCAATCCGTTTAATAGTTAACGAGGTAATTGCAAAAACCCATTAAAAATGGCGTCTTTAAACAATAAATGACTTTTGCAAACAAATAGAATAACTTTTGAACTGAAAATGCGATCCGGCTGAAACTAATAGAACACTTTAAGCATATAAAAAGTTATGTCCTGGTGTACTTTGAGAACCCAAAAACTCTTTTTTGCAAAAATTATTTATTGTTAAAGAAATAGCATTTTTTAATGGGTTTTTGCAATTATCTCGTTAACTATTGAACGGATTTGGACGATCAGACTCAAATAAAAGGTTTTTCAATACCTATAGCGTCCCTGTTAACTACTTTTATTTAAAGTGAAAAGGAAAAGAGCTACGAACAAAAAACTAGTTCTAGCATATTCAAAGAATCATTCAGCAATTTCAGCTGTTACTGTTATAGCAGATATCCTTAGACATGCCCCCCCCCCCTCCAACCTAGAACAGTCAAAATGCTTTTAAAAAAATTTTCACGTTTTTAGTGGGACTGGGCTAAAAGTAGTAGAGTGTTATAGACTGATTTTTGTTCATTATATAGTTGAGTATAAATGATGATATACAAAAAATATGCATTTTTCAATAACATTTTAACATTTTAGGTTGAATTTTTAGTCACCATATCTCCGAAACAAATTAACATAGCGTTATAGTTTTACTATGATGTTCTTTGTTATTTTGCAGAGAAGAGGAAAGTTTGCGAGATTTGGCTACGGGGACAAAGACAGAGCGCAAAGCCAGAAAAAACATACCTACTCGTATTTGTTGTTTTCCCCATGTCTTCTGCTCGAAACCCAAGGTCACAAGATAGAATACTTCAAGGTCGAGCCGGAATGTGCCCATTTATCCAATATTTGGCGTGGTATAAATTAACAAATTTTTACATCGATTATATTATTTGTGTTTTGGGACAAAAATATTTAAGTTAGTAACAAGACGTATTTACTTCTTTTGATATTCACTAACAAAGTATAAAATGTCGTCGAATCTCGTCTAGAAACTCTAAAGTACTAGGTATCCGTTCATATACTTCACAATAATCTGTTTTTTTCTAACTTCAACTCTGACTTAATCAATTTTATAGTAGTAAATAGGGTTCATAAAGACGGTGCCTGACGATGGGCGGCGGAACCGTAAATAAACTGTGTTTTAAAGTAACAGATAATTTACATAATACTAAAAACTACGTATCCAGTAAATTTTTGTACGGTGGTTACCACCCAATTTTTTTTATGGATTTGCCAGTACAACTTTGAAGTCTTTTACTGGCTATTAAATAGAGAGATAACGAAACGCATGGCCTTAATGTTCGAACTACAACATTGACCACGAAGTTTTTCTCTAAATGCGTTGATTCATCGATGGTAAACCATAATTTTGTACTGTTTACTTTACGCCGAATTGCATTTTCAACGTGGTAAATAATTTCGCAATGTTGCTTCGCATGACAATTTCCAGTCGGGATGATATTTTTCCCAAAAATTACGAAACGTTTTTTTCTGGAGAGTATAAAAATGCATATTAGAAGTACTCATCATAAATATCAAATCTAGTATAAATTCGGCATATGGTTTTTGGCTCCTTTTTTATATTTATGGTTTGCACTAATAACATGTTCTTGGCACTGTGATCGTTTCCAACAGAATAGTTGCTATTGCATATCAAACACCACACGTAAGACCCGTCATATTGTAGGTCCGGAAAAGTAAAAATAAACTTCCGAATATTCTGCGATGGCAGGTGATTCCTACGAACGTTTGGTTCCACCGCAAAGCAAGTCGACACATCGCGGTAGATGTAGTTCCGGCGCCTATAGTCTGGCACATTGATTTGCGATGCCTAGTAATAAACAATGGGCTTATTTAATTTTTTTATGTTATAATACAAAAAATTAGAATTTTTTCTGGTCAAACTCACCGTTAAAGTAACGATTAAACTTCGCTCATTGACATATATGCCGATGACGGGCGGAACAAATTTAAGAAATAAATTAAGCTTTGGCACCGGTGCAAAAACTTTGGAGGGTTGGTCATTGAGGTTATGTTGTCAAACTAAATTATAAAAAAAAACGTAGGTATATTCGAAACTTATACTGAACCAATAAAACAAATAATATTTTATGACTTAAACCGGATATTGCCACGCCCTTTTTCCGGAACGAACCAAGAGAATATATTTCTACGTACTACAAAAAAATTTAAAGTTTCGAAAAATTATTTTATTCTCGAACAAGAAGTTACTATTAACAAGGGAACGAGTCGAACCGAATGCGAGTAGCTTGTCACGCAAAATAATGTCCTAACTCAAATGCCGGAGAGTATGGGGGTCAACAGGACGCCACTGTTTTAGTAACCGGGTTAAAAACAGCAAGCCTCCTAGAGAACCTTTGAACCTCGCTTTCAACTCCACTCAGTAACTAAAGCAAACGTAGGAAAAACTAGCTTCAAACTGCGATGCTTGGTGAGTCAAATAAAACACCAATATTTCAAAAACAAATTTACAATTTATTTTTAAGCTTTATAAATAGTTAACAAAATAAGGCGTAGAGTTGGCGGCTAAAGTAAAAAGCTTCCAGTAAATTCTTAAATTTAAAATTTGGAGAAAAATTTTACATTACCTATTAATAGAATACGAAATTCCTCATTTACTTTCAGTAGAGTCAAGATAGATCGTCGTAGGATGTATATCAAACATATCCCTAATAAATGGCATATCTGGCTTATCGAGTCTGGAAAATTCTTTACATTATGCAACGTGTTATGCAGAAATGGTCTAACCCACAAAAAGTGCTAGTTTTAGGGTATTGGTGTAGGTGGGTCCCAAAGTGTTCAAAAGTTGTTAATACCTAAATGAGAGATGTGTTTTGGACTTTCATTGTCTTTATGTATTGTATCACAAAGTTTTAACTGGTAAACATTTCCAGTTATTTTCAGATAAAAATTGTATAATATGAACCTGGAGACGACTGGAGATGTTTACCTGGTAAAACGTTGTAGTAACATAACTAAAAGATAGTGGGAGACCCCTTGTAATTTACCGCATAGCGAACGTCCCCGTGTGTGACGTCTTTTCAAATAGCAAGTACGTTTGAAGGTTCGGGCCATCTGCATCGTCCTGGGCTTCGCGCGTTGGCGTCGTCGTATCGCGCGGCGCCTATCTGTACTCATGGTACTGGTGGCAGGTTGTCCATAACTCAAACTGTCGCCACTAAAATCATACAGTGATTTCTATCCTTCTGTAGCTTGGAATGAGCGGCCGATTAGAACCTATACGAAATACAAAATACTAAAAAGAGTAAAGCCAAGATTGTCGAAACTTCTGAATGGAAAGTGATAAAAATGTCAGCAAGTACAACGTAATTCTAACCTCACAATTTGCAGTTATTCAAATTCCGAAAGTAAACAAGTAAATACAATCTTAGGCCAAAATCTCCAAATATAAATGCAGTTTCACCTCGGGATACAATAGAGAATGGTAAAGAGCAAGGGCAGGATCCAGAATATCGTATGACTGAAAATTATTAAAATTAAACAAGATGTTCAAGGTCAGAAAGGTTATTAAAACAGGAGGTTCCAGAAAGTAAGCAGCAATTCAACGGCGTTTAAGAAATTCGGGAGTAGTAAAAAGTTAAAACAATTCTATTCAAAAAAAAAACTAACCAGTATAATATTTACACATGAGCCTCAAAGAAATACTCACCATAACTCACCGAATGACGGGAGCAAGAAATTACTACACGCAGAGGTTATTTCACAATGATTTTTCAGTTTTACTATTATTTCTGTTGTAGTTCATTGTTATATTTAAATACACTTATGCACTCCGAAAAAAGTCTCAAAATGAAATTAAATTCGAAAATTAAAAATACTACAAAAGTTACGCAAAATATAAACATTCCCAGTTAGTACTAAAACGGCCGAAGAGGCGCATGGCGGTGTTGCTGTATCCCTAATTTGATTCGCCACATTTAATCGCCCACTAGGTTCACGACATGGATTTATTAAGAATGGATACCGGATGATTTAACATTCTTTGAAGCCAAAACAAACCATTCTAAACGACACTGTAAACACAATTTGTAAACATTGGCCACATCCTATTTTACCTTGTATTTTTGTACAAAAAATACGTTAGAAGCATCACAAGATTTACTAAAAGTAATAAAAGCCCTAAAATATTTCATTTTTCTGCTAAATAATAATAAATTTAAGTTAAAAAGGTTTTATTATTTATAGGTTATGTTCTTTCTAAAGGTGTTTATTTAAAGTCGCTCCGAGTCATTTATAAATCTATAAGTCGCACTTTTTCTTTTCTAGTTCATTAGACAAAGACGTACGTGTAACCGAGTGTTCAGACCGAGGTTCAGCCGTTTTCCTAAGCAACCAGCACAGACAGCAACAATTCTGAGCTCCAACACTCCAATGCTATTTTATCTCTTTCTAACACCATTCTTGATTCAATTACGTGGTAATTCGTAGTTCGTAAACTCTACCCCTAGGGGAAATGTTTTCATAACAAACAACAAATATAAGGCTTCACGTTCGATACGCTCACAGTATACGGACATCGAATCCTTTCTTAATAAATCCATGGTTCACGATAACGTCAGGCGGGAACCCGAATTTTTTGATTTTGGTCGAATTTTAGACCTTATTATTTTTGCTATTATCCATCCAACCGATGTAATTCTTTGTGTGCGTATTTCGATTGACTAATAATTGTGCAATAATATTAAATTTATTGGAAACGCGAAATGACTGAACAAACCCATTTCACAATCTTCAATCATTACGTATTGGAAGAGGGTGTTGAAATATGGATCAAACTGCATTTACAGTAACATATTATGGCGACATAAGTTCGGATTTTAAAAAATTATCTGAATACCGCTAATCATGTTTAACATTAAATTTATTTATGCTTACACAAAACTAGCTATTTAAAATCAAGTACTGCTTAGGCTTGATACTGGTCAGAGATTTACGTCAAATACGTATACCTACTGGTATTTATCGACGACGCATCTGTATGTTTGGTAAATGAATCCTAATGACCTGTAATAATTGTAAACAATCATTATCCCTAGTATCTGAGTCCCGGTTTGTGTCCTCTAAAGACATCCATACATAAAAAATTGAACAGGCTAAAGCCAAAGTTAAAACCAATGTATAGGAAATATTAGATACTTAAGAATTCCATAAGTTTTTCATCAGGAGTTTTCGGATTTCCGTTCACAAACTCACAATTGTAAAAACACTTACCTAGTAATTTACACAAGGGCGTTGGCTCAAGTTCTTGGAAGGTTCGAGAGGGATTAGACTAATCCCTTCACAAATTAATAGAGGGTGGGGAAAGCGAATACCATAGACTCAAAATAATATCGAGACGAACACTGCCGTGCAACGAAAATCGGGTCTCCCTTCAGACATTTGGTGAGTTTACTGGTTTATGGTTTAAAAGTTTGCTTGTCTACCATTACATAAATATGTATACTATGTATCTACATGTATATATAATGGTGGACAAACAAACTTTTAAATCATAATCCAGTAAACTCACCAAACAGGGAGACCGGCTTTTCCGTGTATTCGAGTGTCGGTCTATAGGTGCTATCACCAACACTTTTCAACCTTTTTACCGCGGATATCCCGTCTTTCCACACAACAAATTTGACCATGTTCGCGGATGATGTTCTGGTATACGCCAGTTCATTTTACGCGAACGTGGCCAAAACACATATAAGAAACCACATGTTCCAGCTCGTACCGTGGTATGAAAAGTGGAAAATGTCAATCAACAAATCCAAATGTGAAACCCTTATTATTACCAAAAAATACACAAACATCCACATCCACATTCCACTCAAACTCGATGACACCCCGATACGTTTGGCTAAAAAGCTAAAGTATCTAGGGGTGGTCATCGACCAGAGACTTTCCTTCAATTCCCACATTTCCCTGGTAATGCAAAAAGCTTTCTTAGCTATGCAAAACCTGTATTCTCTCTTTGCTCCAAATTCCACACTTTCTCCTCAAAATAAGTTGGTATTATACAAACAGATTATCAGACCAACAATTACGTACGCTGCGCCAGTCTGGTGCGGGGCTTCTGATTCACAGATGGCCCGACTCCAGAGAATGCAAAACAGATTTCTTAGATGCGTACTTTCGACTAGACAAAGAGACGCGACAATAGACGAACTACACGCAATAACAAACGTGCCTCGCATAAACGAACATGTCTATGAAATCTCTGAATTTTATCGAACAAAAATCCACGCTTCGAACTTAACGCGTGATCTCACACGGATTAGACATGTTCACGATGTGAGGCACAAACCACTCTACAAAAGACTGCCAATTTATTTTGAAAATCCCTAATCACTTCCATTTAATTTCCCAAATTTGAATTATTGTTGATTGATTTCCACTTTTCCTTGAGAGACCGACGAGTGCCAACACAAGCCACTCCTACCTACAGGCAAGCCATCTGATTGGCTTGTTAAGGGTAGTCAAAAATCCCAAGACTGGTAATTTAAATATTAAATTCAAAATAATAAATAAAAAATTCTGTGCCAACTATATTCACTAAATCTGTAAATAAATTTTAGTCACTCCAACGCCGTGAAGAGAGTATGTTTGAATGTAAGGTTTGTAAATAAGTGTGAAAGGAACGTATGAATACAGAATGAATGGGAAATGAGTGTGCTAAAATGTATAAATTGTATATACCATTGTAAATTAAAAAACTATCTGTCATTATCTAGTCCTCGAATATAAAACTGGGTTTTTCGTTCGTGTTTTCCCAGTAATGTCCTATATGTAAACTGTATATACAAATAAAAACCCAATTAAGATCCTCAAGCTATCTTAGCAAGTTCAAATCACGCACAGCCTTGAAAGTTACTCGGAGAAGGCTATTTTCACATCAATACTATAAATCTCCGAAGGTCTACCAAGGGCCAAGACCAGCCCCGGCCATACCCTGGTCGCATGATCGGAAAGAGCATTGTACTGTTTTCCGATAACTTGTACATATACATATATTTAGATTAAGTGTATATATTTAAAGTAGACTTAGGGATAAAAATGTATATTTTGAAAAATAAATGGTATTATAAGTAAGTAAGTATATTGTTTATAGTCTCTGCTAATACGCAGTACCGGTAAAGAGCCACTCTAGTGACAGTCGTGGCGGTAATCGTTAGTTTTGTGTGTCTGTGTACCCACCCCAAGGGGCCACAATTAAGTTTTGCAGAGGTGGCTCGTTATATGGAAAAATCAGCTAAAAAGCGAGATTCAGTCATTTGTACCTAAATTACTTGAAAAAAATCCGACATTACAACTGCGTCAAGCACAAAAAATCTAAATAAATAAGGAATAGACTTTAGTGTAATCACAATAAAACGAAGAATAAATGAAAGCAAGATCGCTTACAAAAGCACATTACATATTTACTGTCTGCAAAAACAATATTGATCGCGACTGGGGCAACATCCCACTACGCAAAAAAACATCTCAATTATGTTAAATTTATGTTTTCTTGTTTCGTTGTTACGTTAGTTATCTTGGAACAATAATAGCGCCTGGAAGTTAATACTTTCGTTATATTTCCTTCAACTGAACAAAATCGCAGTTATGTTAAACACAGAACGTTCTACTTACGAAACTTAAGCGACCCTGATAGATATTTTGCATTATTTGGAACCAAGAGTGTTTCATATTCATAACATTTTCGTTATTTATTTCAGATTCTATAATTATGATTAAATGGGTGATTTTGTTAAGCTAATAATTTACATTCTAGTGCTGTCTAACAATTCTGTTGTTGCGCTTGCATTATGAAGATGGCCTACTGGGGTGTTAAATAAGCCGTTTTATGTCGTATTAATACGGGATATTTGATTAAGGATGAGCAATGAACATTCTTTTAAAATATCTGTAATAAATTTGTATTTTCTAGTTTCCGAAATTATTACGATGGCGAAAAAAGTACCATGAATATAAAAGACACATCCTCATCAGACGAATCTTCTTGCATCTTGCACCTGGAAAAAGAAAACTTCATAAAATGTTTGCCCAAAAGTCGGTAGTTTAAAAGTATTGCATTTATAAAATAATTAACATTTATAATATTTTCACTCAAGATTCTAAACATACTTTGGTTTATATTTGTATAAAACGTAGACCAACACTGGTTTATAAAGAAAAGTCCACAAAATATATCTTAAAAGACTTATCAAGTCATGAAAAATCATGTCCATTAGAAACTGAAGTAGTATACTGACTTTCGATCCATTTTACGCGGTTTTTCTTCCACAAAAACACAACTTTTCATAAAAAAAAACAAGGGAGATTAACTCACACTTGCTTGCGAAATAATGCACAAAAAGAAAAGGAAAAGTGAGGTTCGGTAATTGGGGACGGTGGTGTTGTTCATAGAGAATCGATATAATTACGTCTGAGATGCGTTTAAAAAATGAAGTCGGTACGGAACTCAATTTACATTTTTACGACGAAATCTTTATGATGTAACGGCTCTACACATAATGATGTCATTATAATAACGCTGCAATACCAACATTCTCTGTGCAAACAAAATATTAACGTATCTGGAACGTTAATCAAGAAACCTAAGAAGCATGTAATTAAAAAAATATTCTCTTAATGAAAGCATTTTTACGTTAGTATTAAAGTATAGAAAATAAATTGAGTTAAAATGTTTGGTGCACAATGAAGTAAATACAGTATCAAAAGTATATTACAGGAACGGAAAGAATTGGTAACGTTTAGAAAAAACTTGACAAGTACGATAAATCAACGTTTAAAGTAAAACGTTCGATGAGCGACTTATTAAAAACGGTACCAAACATCCTAAAGATGTTTTATGCTTAGTGGGATATTTTTTTCTGATGAAACGTCATTTTGGGCTTGGGTTCCTAGGAAGAAAGCTTAAACTATCAAAGGTCATCCCCTCGTTTAGCGCACCTTTAAACATCCAGTTAAGATCCATGTCTGGGGTTGCTTCAGTTTTTGTAATTTCCGATGTTTTTCCAGTTTTTCAGTTTTTGTAGTTTCCAAACAAGCGATAATTTAAATGCACAGATAATACAAAAAAATATATAAAACTGCTCTGCTGAAATCTCCCACAAGGTCAAGATAATACTGCTTCCTAGATACTATACTACACGAAGATAATGACCCAAAACACCGGAGTGCCTTATGCCCAACTTAGAAATGCGATAATAACATTCAAACGTTGGATTGGCCTTCCCAGTCCTCAGACATGAATCCTATTGAGAAATCCTAAAGCGGAAGCTAAGTCGAAAACGTGTATTAGCACTTAAGTCTCCGCATTGGTCAGATATATAGTATTTGCCTAGTTAGTATGGTGAGAAGTTTGTGGAAAGCATACCCTTACGTTGTCAAAGCGTGCTTGATAATAACGGAGATTACACTCTTTATTAGGTTGGTACGTCGTAGTATTGGAAATATATTTTTAAGCTACAAACTTGGCTTTTTTACTACTTGATCATTATATAAGAAATTAATAGTTGGTAGTGTTGGTGGTATCCGGCCAGTTATTTAAAGAAAACTCTTTTGTTCTCATTGCCAATGGCATTGATGATTTTTTACATTTTCTCAGATTTTCTGATGTCAAAATTAGTTATATGCTATAGCTAATCATCTATTATTTATCAAAAAGGACCTATTATAACAATTATTGCTGCCATCTAATAATAGTTGTTATAGTAAAGGCCAAGAAGTATGACAACAAGCCATCGACTAGCTCTAAAGTAGCGGGTCAATTTACTTTAGGGGGTTTATTAATTTAGTTCATTAATGCCGCATGCTAATGACCTATTAATTTACTCGCCAAATAAAGATGTACACTCCTTAACGTCATTGGTATGAGCCAGAAAATACATCTTATTTGGTGCCACTTGCAGTAATATAAATGTGTCAAACAGCCCACTACCAATGATTAAAATTCCTGTAAGTAAACTCTAAAAGCGTACATCGTAATGAAACAAAGTTAAAAGTAAATATATAAATGTTTAATTTATTAATAAAAAGGAAAATGATAATCCTTTAACTAGCCGTGGGAAGTTTCAACACCTTTACAACGCTAGAACGCTATATTAAATCAGTTGCCTTTTGAATATCATTATTCAAAACATTTGTCTTTTCTTGATGATTAGAAAATCTGATCTTGATGTAATTTAAAGCTTGAACCATTAAGCACCAAACGTCGATCCAATGATCGAAAATTATTCTTTGTGGGGGTTACTCCTCCACTCCAAAGGCTTCTTGGACCATGAAAGGCCCAGGACTTCTCCGAACCATCAAAACGGCTAAACACCGAGACTCAATCAGATAATTTCATTGAATAAATAATCTAAATAATTAAACCATTAGGCTAGGTCCTACCTAAAAGGAACAGTAATGAAATCCCGACACATGAAATTATAGGTTAGAATTTCCGTCCATACAAATAATAAAAATTTGAAAAATCAACACTAATTATCCTTTAAAAGTTCATAACAAAGATTTATCTGTAAAACCAGGAGAGATGAAACCAGCTTTCAATACCCTCTAGAAAAGGGGCTTTTTTCCCAACCCAACTTTCAGAATGTCATTAATTTCAGTGTGGATTGAACAGTTCCTTATTTTAGCAGGAATGCTGTCACTGTCTAGCGGATCGTCATTTTGGGGGGGGGGGGGGGGGGTAGTCACCCCAGGAAATCCAAAAATCCAAGATGGCGAATTGAAAGGGCGTAATTTCGAAACAATAGACACAAGCCTGCGTGGTTTTTCTGTTTTGGATCAATAAAACCTTTTGTGCTGGAACCAAATCTAGCCACAGAAGTTAGTTATCATATTTAGATTTCCGAGATAAATCCCGAGTTTGGGACCTACTTTCTGATAATATTAAAAATAAAAAAAATCTCTTATCTTGTATCGATGAACAATATAATTTAGGGCTTAAGAATTTGTACTGGCAACTAGTCCTTTAATTTGAGCCATCGTTGATCCCTCTAGCACGCCAAAAATGTTTGCCAATATTTCTTCATTTTTCTCAAAAACTATACGTGTTAGAAAAATTTTACGGGCAGTTTCGTAATCAGCTGCCAAAAGTGTACCGGAAATGATTAAGAGAGTGTGAAACAGTGAATTAGTGATGTTTCGGAAAGTAAAATTTCTAAAAATCTCTATCTTACAGAAGTGTATTTATTTACTTGGGTTTGCTTGGGTTTGCTTAGCTTTTTTCTTTTAAGAATAATTGTTTTAATAATAATTTTGGTGGCCCTTAGGTCCATTTAGAGCTAATAAAGTACGTTTAAATTATGTTGACCAGGTTTTTTGAAAGTTCGCCCATAGTGCATAGGATTGAGAAAGATGCAAATATGAGAATGAGCGAAAATTACATACTTAGATAGTGTCAATCATTATGGGTTTATACTGTATTTTATTACAAACCTATCCTACCAATAACAAAAAAATTTTTTTAAGCGATTGTTTGATGTTTTCTCGTACAGTAGGCGTTCTTGGTATAATATTAAATGGACAAACGATTTTGTTTTTGATAGTATTTAATTTGGAGCGACAGGTGATTTGTTGATTAAATCTAATGACTGTAGGTAATTAATTTGAAAAACACGCACCATCACGTCCGGTTGGAATCGACTCACGGGATCGGTTTCACGTTTTCATTGATTACAAATTTTATAGACAAATTAGTTTTAAATATTAATTGTTTTATATCGCTTCCTTTAATCTCTAATGCCTCAATAAATAAAAGCTGGCTAATGAAAAAATTATGGGCGGATGCTTTTACTAGCCAATTGCATTAATATGCGGGTACTATTGATTATATTTTACGAAATGAAGTGTCATTTAGAGTACCGTGTATGCACAAACTTATTTTAATCTGGCTCTGCTCCCGGCATTCTACGTGTTGAAAACAACATTGTGTGTATCAAATCCGGACTAAACGACAAATAATAATTTGACCCTTCTCCCATATACGTATTACTACTATACTTATAGCGAACGACAAAAAAATGTTGAAGCAAAGACGTAACCTTTGGAAACAATTGCTAACCAGTGACGTGATGTCCTGAACATCCCTCATAAATCACCACGTGATTTGCCCAGCCAGTGAACTCAATACTACGTACCGTCCGCTAATCAAAACACCAAATACGACAACATGGCCGCTCGCGCCTGTCATATTCAAAAGTTCCAATTTGATTCTGACAAGCCCTCGATTTCGCCGTAGCGTTATTTTGTGAATATTTATTTTAATTTATAATAAAATATCAGAAAAACCAGTAAGTATAAATTATTATATACTTTAAAGTACAATATCGAAACAGAGTTAATAATATTTTAGATAGAAAATGAGATCTTGTTGCGCATGTCGACGGTCAGTTGAGAAAGACAAAGTGATTTTAAGAAGATTGTGGATCTAATTATAATGTATTAAATATAAATTAACGATTGCAATAAATTATACGGTAATTATTCGGATTAATGGAAGCACCGAATTTTTTGATGAAATTTTGCACAGACCCTAATTTTGGGTCGTAGAACACGAATCCGAAGTCAGTTTTTGGCGGTCTCGTATGGTTTTTCCAAAAGAAAATTAACTTTTAGGTTAGCTTTTTCTAGATTCCTTTAAGTTTCGACACTTTCACTTAAACATATCTGTAAACTTATAATTTTAATTTTTTTCGTCACACAAAACATCACATTTAGACAAAAATAGCTAAGAAAATTGCTTTTTTCTATAGAAAATTCCGTTTTAACTCCCTATTAGCCGCCATTATTTTCCCACCTGTCAACAATATTCCTGTGTCCGGTGTTGCCACGTTTACCTATTTTTTATCCCAAATGAAATTAATCTTGGCGAACTTTGTACCGCTTCTACAACACAGCCGAAGATGACCCCAACCAACACCCTGGCGCACCGATCCCTCTTCGCCTGCAAGGAAAGAGACTTGTCAGGGCCCCTAACCAGGTGCTAACCCTGTTCCGACCTTAGAGTGCCCTCCGATCCACCGTTCGCATAAAAAACCTTTCTAAATCGGTGAATTAGGTGACAGATCTAATATTTTCGATATAACGGTGGATCGGAGAGCACCCTAAGGTCGGAACAGGGTTAGCACCTGGTTAGGGGTCCTGACAAGTCTCTTTCCTCGCAGGCGAAGAGGGATCGGTGCGCCAGGGTGTTGGTTGTGATCATCTTCGGCTGTGTTGTAGAAGCGGTACAAAGTTCGCCAAGATTAATTTCATTTGGGATTCATTTTTGGTGACACTTCTATAATTTTGAAACCCAATACAATTATTTGACGATTGATATTATTTCCAAGAAATTCTGAACAAACTGAGCAAACCCGAACACCTTTTTGCTCAGGTTTGCTTGGGTGTATACACCTTTTTGCTCAGATTTGGTTCATTTTGGGAAAAACGATTTGTAAATTTGGCAACATCGCGTCTTTCCATCAGAAATTTCGAGTATGTGTACCACGGGTTGCGTGTTTATTTTCTTTTAGTTTTTTGATATTTTCTCTGTTTTTTTAATGTGTTTTTACATAAATTTGCCTAAATATGGTTCAGAATAATAGTATGCAATGACTTGTATAGATGTGTTTAAGTAAAAGTGCCGAAATTTAAAGAAATTCATTGAAAAAGCTAACCTAAAAGATAAAAAATAATTTTTGGAAAGACCATACGAGACCGCCAAAAACTGACTTCGAATTCGTGTTCTACGACCCAAAATTAGGGTCTGTGCAATATTTCATCAAAAAATTCGGTTCTTCCATTAATCCGAATAATTACCAATTATACTTACGTATTTTGAGTTTTAATTCGAACTTAAATATTGTGTTTTTTTAGATTTCCAAACGATGCCTCGCTTTATTTACATAATGTTCTTACCCGTTTTGCCTCAAAATCTCAAATTAAAAATGATGTAGCTTTCACTGTTCAGATTACATTTTTGTGAAGAATATCCGCCGCTAAAACTATAAGTAATTTCTTCACTTCTTGCTGCTTAAAACTGGCATTATCGGTACATTAGCTACGACATTATCGTAAATAGGATAATCTTTTAATCTTTAATAAACTTTTAATCGACTTTTCACAAATGAAAAAAAAAACATTAATCTTTACTTTTGAAAGGTAAAAAGACGAAAAGGAAACCGACAAGCTCACATTTTAAACTGCTGTCAGAACTGACAGTGACAGTTCCGTCAAAACTTCAAAAGTGCTGAGACATCACGTGGTACGAAACAAAAGATTTATCTTTGCTTCAAATTTTAACAACGGGTAGATCGGATGCTAACAATATAGTAGTAATACGTATATGCCTTCTCCAATGGTATAACCATAGATTTAGAAACAAGAAGCAGATACCATTATTTAAATTTTAGAGCAATCAGAGATTCCAGGGATACTCCTAATCCGAACAACTAAATTACTTTTTGGGAACGGCTGTTGCCAGACTTTCAGTTATATGGCATATTTTCAGATTGATAAACTATACTAAAATAACGCAATTATTGCAGGGGTAGGGTAATATTTTCAAACGATAAATATCACAGGCTTAAAGCATATGACTATTAGGGTGTCCGTTATTTCCCAAGTTGATTTTTTTTCTTGCGATGCCCCCTAAGTTTTTAGTTTATGGTCTAAAAAAAATGTCAGACCAAAATAAGCCCTTAATATTCAGAATAAACCTTGCCCTTAAGACGATACATTTCCCATTTAAATTACATGGGATTTTGCCACTTTTTACAATTAATTTTTTTTTCTCGGACAAGATGACTTATAGCAATGGGACATACATATTCTTATAGGAAATTGAACGCCCTACAAAAAAGGTATCTCATAATTTTTCGATTAATTCACTCCTTCAAAAGTTCTTCAAGGTGAAATTTGAACTCTATGTAAATTTTCAGATTTTTTTACTTTTACGGCAAAGTGATTATAATTTTGATAAAAGTTATTAGGTTATTTCTCAAAATAGATAATTCTGATGGTATTAGGGTAAAAAAATTTTAAACATGGAAAATAATATACCGCATAACAGGTAGCTGGTTCTAGTTTGAATCATTTTTGAGACCATTCATTTATAACACGCAGTCAACTAATGTTTATTGAATTTCATAAATGTTTGTATACTTTCATGAAATTTCCCTTCAATACAGTAAGTGACTCAAAATTACAGTACAAGCATTTCCGCCAACACACGGATTTTCTATTCACGCAAGCGCGCTAAGTCGCATTTAGTACCTTGAATAACTTTTGAAGGAGTGAATTAATCGAAAAATTATAAGAGACCTTTTTTGTAGAGCGTTCAATTTGCTATAAGAATATGTATCTCATTGCTATAAGTCATCTTGTCCGAGAAAAAAAAATTAATTGTAAAAAGTGGCAAAATCCCATGTAATTTAAATGGGAAATGTATCGTCTTAAGGGCACGGTTTATTCTGAATATTAAGGGCTTATTTTGGTCTGATATTTTTTTTTAGACGGTAAACTAAAAATTTAGGGGGCGTCGCAAGAAAAAAAATCAACTTGGGAAATAACGGACACCCTAATGACTATAACACTCGTATTCATAGTCATTCTTCAGAAATTCGCCAGCTTTTATCCCGCCGGATGCTTCGGTAATGCATTTCATAGACGGCTCACTATGATACACGCATCAACGGCGAGTCGCTTGTTGATAAGTCGCTGGCGCAGCGCTTGTTGAGAAGTCGCTGGCGATTCGCCAGGATAACGACTATGAATACGACTGTAAGAATTAATAAAATATAGCAATATACTATTAGTATTGTGATAATAAATGTTTAGTAATGGTACATTGCATGCATGGTGACGAAATTTAGAGTGGGAGTGGCAATGTCAGTTTTTCTCCGTAACATGTGCAATAATCCCGTTCATTCATAGCTTAAACAGTTGTTAAGGTTGTAGTTTTGTAACGATTTTGATAGGTCGGAATATACGTGTTGTAGTAAAATTTTAAGTAGTAAAACTATAAAAAATGATGAGTCAGTGCCAAGAGTGTGGAAAAACGAATTATTTTCATCCGGAACTGTCTTTTCGCAGGTTTTCTCGGTGGAATACAGACGGCTCGGTAAGCCATAGCGACAGCGCGCGTTGTCGGATATTTGGCGTTCTCTCTCTCCCCTCTTTCTTTGTCCTACAGACGCACAGTGTATCAAATAAAACAAAAGACTAGTTATCAATGAGCGGCTCAATGCTGCCGCTGCTGATTTTCAAAGCGTACTGAATCTAGGGCAGAAAATGTACTGAATCTGTAAAAAATGTACTGAATGACGGTAATTCAAAAATCGAAACATCTAAGACTTTAAAACTTTTAAAATAGCTTCTGTGCCGTTTAAAGTAATTGCGGGTGTTTAAAAAAAACCTTTTTTATTTTCAAAAATATAAAATAATATTAAATTATTCCAACAGAATATTATATAAACAGTTTAAGCTTATACCAATAGACTTATCCAATCGGTACTTGGTACTTGTATACTACTTAATTACAAACTTTTAAAAATAAACAGTTTTATGTATTTCCATCAGTTCATTTCCTCACTTTTTTTTAAATCGACCAATTCATCGGTAGCCTCCCATGAAAACAATAATTAGTATTTTTTAATATTTGTTCACAGTAGAGCAAATTGTCCACCGTAGTTATATTCAGGCAATTTCCATATCTATTTATTTTGAATGCTAATGATACAAAGTATAAGAAAGAGTAGTATGTATAAAGATGGAGAGTAGTATGTATAAAGTGGCACACTAATTTCATCAATTGAAAACGCCATTAAAGTTAAATCATAATAAACTTTCATTAACAATAATTTTTCAAAATTTGTATATATTTTTTGTATTTATTTGGTTTTAGTTTCATTTTGAAATCTCGTACTGAAATTGGTGGTTTTTCCAAGATATAGTATTAACGTACTGAATTTGGCCACTTTGTACTGAATTCAGTACAATTGTACCGACGCAGCAGCACTAGAACGCCTGCGTCTGCTCCTGCTGAAAGTCAATGAGTGTAGCCACAGCCCTCTTCAACGTAGGATGATTTTATTTAGATAATAATATGTAGTATATATGTAATATGGAATATAGTGAACATAAATTATATAAAAATAAAATTACACGTATTTCGGAACCTTTTAGTGAACACTTATAGAATCACTTCGGTGTCCGTCCGTCCATCTGTCCATCTTTCCGCCAGTCCGTTTGTCACAGGCGATTTTCCCTAAAACTATTCGGCGTAAAAATTTGAAATTTGTCACAGAGATAGAGTGTGGTGGCCCGATTATAGACTTGAAGTATAAAAAGTTAAATTTTGATTCTGGGGGTTAATTTAGGGTGACAATATATATGATGTATTTTTATTCAACAATATATACGATGTATTTTTTATTGCGCCTTTTTAAACATTTTTCGGGAAAAACGCTTAAAAACTGCTGTCCGCCGCCCTTATCACCAGAAGGATCGCTAAGAAAAATCTGAAAAAAATCAAGAATTAATTGTAGATTAAACGAAAATTATCAGGATTGAAAAATTCTAGCGCGGTCAATTATTATAAACAATTTAATTGTTTATTTCCAACTGCTGAACCATTGGTTTTAGAGAAAAACAAAAACAAATTCTTACGATGTAAGGAACAACTTTTGATCTTACACGTTTTTAAAAAATTTTAATTTGGCCCACTCAGCTCCGCGCATAGGCGATGTGATACGGCGTTAGTGCCTTCGGCAGCGAGTTGCGCGGCAGGTAGACGGAGATCGGTAGGCCGAGGTTTGCTCAGGTTAAGTGGGGGGCTGATGGCACGGAAATTGTGTAAGTATAGCTTGCACTGGACCGATTTTTTAATTCTATCAACACCCAAATAATTCATAAAATGCAAAAAACAACACAATATAAGAGAATGTTTTAGATGATTTGAACTGTAAAATCTAGTAAAATTGTGAACATACCCACATATTTTTATTTTAATCGTCTTTTGTAAAACTAAATGTTGTTTAATAACTTTTGTTTTAATAACACTATCATAATTTGTTCTACAGTCAGGCACACAACATTTTCGCGGCATGTTAAAAATCAATGTAGGTACACCACTTTAGACCAAGAAAAAATAACAGTCCATAGCCGTAGGAGTCTAAATTAAAAACTGTGCAGGCATAAATTAATAGTATTTAACATTAAACACTTTTAAACAGCTTAAAATCCAAATCACTCGTACACCATCTTAGCAAAACTTCCAGGAAGGCACATCAAACAAACATCCTTTACATATTTATAGTATATTAATCCTTTTAAAGTAAAAATGTTTATTATTGATGTTCAACAGTATCGTTGCCGATTACAGAAAACAATATAGATATTTAATAAAAACCGCCGCGGTCGTTAAACTTTAGTAAACAGGTAGGTATTTTTACACATGCGTACATAACACGCTCTCAGCAGTTTACTGTTTCCAGCCTCCAGTGCTGTGTTGCCAGATCATTTACCTTATGGCTCCTTTATAAAGAAGGCTGTGGTGTAACGCAAAATCGTAAAGCACATCCGCAAAATCAAGTATGGGTCCAGAGGCGTAGCCACGGATGAATCGCTACCAATTCGGGTCTAGTTGACTTCTTGGCGCGAAGTTTGTAGCGCTATACGCACCGCCACTGCTCTTCAGCGTCATTTGAAAAGTAGTTATTTTTTTATAGAGTTAAATTGCAAGTGAAAATTTTGTTTCCTGTCTTGACTTTAAGAAATTAAATTTTTTCAAGACATATTACGTAAAATGCAACTTAATTTATAATACTGCGCCTGTGCCAACGGATTTGCTAAAGTAAAGATTGCTGATATAGGGTAATAAATATTAAAACTTCAACCTGTACAGCCGATTATAGAAAACAATATATTTAATAAAAACCGCCCCGGTCGTTAAACTTTAATAAACAGGTAGGTATTTTTACACATGCGTACACAACACGCTCTCAGCTGTTTACTATTTCCAGCCTCCCGTGCTGTGTTGCCAGATCATCTACCTTATGGCTCCTTTATAAAGAAGGCTGTGGTGTATCGCAAAATCAAGCCTGGGTCTAGAGGCGTAGCCATGAATGCATCACTGCCAATTCGGGTCTAGTTCATTTCCTGGCGTGAAGTTTGTAGGGTTGTAAGCACCGCCACTGCTCTTCCGCGTCATTTGAAAAGTAATTAAATTTTTATATAGAGTTAAATTGCAAGTGAAAATTTTGTTTCCTGTCTTGACTTTAGGAAATTAAATTTTTTCAAGGCATATTATGTACATAAATTGCAACTTGCAACTTAATTTATAATACAGACTGTGGCTGTGCCGGCGGATTTGCTAAAGTAAAGATTGCTGATATATAGACATATAAATTGCAACTTAGTTTATAATACAGACTGTGTCTGTACCAGCGGATTCGCTAAAGTAAAGATTGCTGATATAGGGCAATAAATATTAAAACTTCAACCAGTACTGCTAATATTACCCCTAAATTTTCACTCGTCGCTACAGGGACCCCGGATACTTTGGCTGCTGGGCTTCTTGACGTTTGACCCGATTAATTTTTTGCTCGGAACCTTTAAAAAGTATCAAAAAAGATCCTGAGCAACCCTAGAACTGAGCAAACCTGTCCGAGAACGTATTTCTCAACTCCATGGCCACAAGAAGACATTATATTATTTCTCAAGCAAAACATAATTTTTACGTTAAGGTACCTAGACAGGATTAATTTTTTGCTCGGGACCTTTAAAAAAAGACAAAACAAAATTTTTATGGAGGCAGGAGTATTTCCAATACACTTTTTAGAGGCGATTTCCTGATTTTGTATAGTTTAAATGACAAAAATTTAAAAAAAAAAGCTCCATTCGGGCCCGGAATCGAACCAACGCCAAGCGAATGCTTTACCACTGCACTACGCGACTGATGCTACAAAATCGGTAAACTTGTTAACAAAGCAAAATGTGAAAGCTTCAAACGTCAAGCAGCCAAAGTAACCGGGTCCCTGTAGACACTATTTAAATTTTCCTATGTCCTAATTAGTATCCTTAAAATCACGCTAATCGTTAGTAAAAACTTACTCTAATATAAGTATTAGTATAAGCTCTACCAAATCAGCATATTATATTGGCGACTCCAATTAGGGAGACGGCAACACCGTTCTGGCCAACTAGCGGCCGTTTTGGTACTAGTATAACGGGGAATGTTTACGTTTTTTATAACTTTTGTAGCATTTTTGAAACGTCGAATTTAGTATTATTTAAAAAGTTTTTTTCGGAGTGCTCAAGTATATATAAGTATGACTACGAAGTACAACAGAAACAATAGTAAAACTCAAAAATCATTGTGAAATACCTTGTGTACACAGCAGTTTTTTGCCCCCGTCGTTCGGTAAATTATGCTCAGTGTTTCGTTGATGTTAAGGCATAATATCCGCCCAAGGTTATGAAATAGTGTACCATAACAGTTTTCTAGGTTATATTATTATTTTTGTGTACCAATTCATTGTAATTCTTGGATATTATAATGTTTTTTCTCATTTTTTCCAATGAAATGCGTCGGGGACACAAATGAAGAACGTGGCGTCCTCATCAGCCGATTTGCTAAACTACTATAACGGGGAATCAGCTGATGGCGGATGAGTTCGACTTGACGCTTAGAACGGTCCGAGAACACAATTTAGACATTGTATATTACTTCTTACTTTGTCATCTATATAGGATATGTTAAGAACGTATGTCTGGGATTTTGTCGGCTCGGATAAGTCGCCGCGCCTCTAGCTAGCGACCACTTTTGTAGCTAGCATATCGGGGCTTGTTTACCTCTTGTTTATTTATACCATTTTTAAAACCTCAGAATTAGTCCTATTTTATAATTTTTGTTACGAAATCTAAAGTATATTGAGAAATAAAGAAGAAACGTAACAAAAACAGCAATCAAACCCAAAAATCATGTTTGTATAACTCGAGTGGGAAAGTCGATTAGTAGCCCCGCCATTCGACGAACTGGTTAGTGTTTTTCAATGCCTGTGCATAAATATCCGATTTACTCGTGTAAAAGACTGTGCATTGACTATTTCCTCAGTTCTCTTAATATTTCTGTGTAATAGTTCGGTATAAGTTTCGCTTATTACATTTTTAAAATGCAAGATTTTTAACCTCAAAAGACCAAACCACCGACCGAATCAAAACAGTGTGCAAAGGTGTGTAATTTAAATGAAATTTGAGTAAGTGTAAGCTCACATCCCTTTTTATCAAAAAAAGCCCTAAAAATGGAGTGACGATATTCTTAATGATGGAAGAAAATACCTATGGACAATACTGGAGACAAACCTAAATATGAGGAATATATAATAAGGTTTTCCTACAAATGAGTGACAGTGTACTTCTTACATTTTACACTACGAGATTAATTCATTGCTTCTGATGGAGGTAGGTAAATTCATCATTTTTAACTAGTTAAGAATTGTGAAAATGTGTTTGTTAATAAACGTAACTTTTACCATTTTAAAAGGCAATGTTGAGGGCAATGTATTACAATGTTCTGCGTATTCTCATAATATATAAAGTACGATTCTATGCACTATAAAATTCTATTTTTAAAAGCAAATTACATTTTTGTACTCCTTAACAAACCTAATGACTGGCAGATATAGATAATAATTTGGTTTCTATTATAGATAGACAATATAATATTGTCAGTGTTCATTTTTGAATGTTTTGATGACCATAAAAGTATTACTATTATATTAGATAGGTAATTAACCTATAGTTGATTCTTTTTTAAACTGCTTTAATAATGTAAAAATGTCCCTACTTACATGGGGATTGATACTGGAGTTATACGAAGAGTTATAGTAAATATGAAGGAACAGTAGCTGATAAATATTCTAAAATTTAAGTACCCACTTCTGATTTATTATTAAATAATAAATTAAATACAATTTTGTTTATAAACCTAATTAACATTGAACTACTTTAAAATCATCTAGTGGGTATTTTGGATTTTCAAGTCTCCTTACTTTACATGTCTTTGAAAATAGTTTTGTGATATTTATAAATTTTGTTCATTTTAGGTAATTATGCTAGGCATGCAAAATTAAAAAGGGTTGCTCCCAGAAATTACCAGTATAATCTCTGTTTAGTACAATTATTGTGAAGCTAAGAAATACAAGAACTGAAGCATCAGTAGGTAAGTATGAAATTTGGTTATGAAAAGGTGAGCGGGGAAAACAACCTAGTATCTATATAATTTTATGAATCAAGTATTTTTACTTAGTTTTACAAAGTAGATATTTACAAAAAGTAATAATAAATTTTCTTTGTTTATAAAATACTGCATATATGTACACACAAATAAGACATGCATAGCAAAGTTTAGCCTCAGGCTACTCGAACAAAGCTGCTTGAACACTAAGATGTACTAGAGTTAATGTATGTAGGTGAAGTATGCCTCGAGGCAGCCACCAAGTGCACTAAAAGCAGGTCTTTTTCAAAAGTGCAGGTTTGTTACATGCATAGGAAAGAAGGAATTTTTTTTCAGCACTTGATATAGGTATTCGTTTATTATTAAAAGCATATTTTTAAAGAGGAAGAGGAAAAAAATACATTTAGTATACCTAATTAATTCATTTCCAAAGCCAAAAATTCATTCACAGTACACACAAGGTCCCTTTTCTATTGGATATTGGTAAATAGGTGAAAAAATTGGAAAAAAAATGCTTTACATACTTAATTTAAAAAACGTTAGTCTTGGCGAAAGGTTCCCTGCTGTCTGTTTTTGGAAAATACCTGATTGTATTTTCACTCATTTTTTTACCTGTGTGGCCTGCTTCAAATATTTTTTTAATAACAAATATTATGTCACGTACAGGTGAGAAAATTGCAAAGAAAATTTAGTTTTTGGGAAGACCTGCATTCAGTGCATCTGTGTGGCAGCCTGGAGCCTAATTTCAGTTATATTCAAGATACTAGTTGGTACCCCCCTTTAAAAATGTATGCTATAATAATAATAAATAATTCATGTTATGTTATGACTCACAATGGTGTTTACACAAGTCAAGATGGGATGTTTAACTATGTTTCTAAGTCTGTTGATTTGATAAAGGAGTTTAGGCCTTTTTAAAATTTTTATATCAATATCAATATTATGTCAACTGTACATTAGTTTCTGGTTCTTACCTCATATATTGTTCAATTCACCAGTCCAATTTTTCTAAACAGCCCAAAGACAATTATGAGAAAAATAAGCGTCACGGGAGTTTTGTCCTAAATATTAGCGGACACCAAGTGTATATACACCTAGTTCTGACCAATCATAGACATATGTAATGTATTATGGTTCTCACTAACCGTGACTGGCTACACCTAGGTGTAGCCGATTAGAATAAGGTTAGACCTAATATAGTTCTAGACTACTGCGACTGGTGATACCTAGGTATAGCCAGAAATAGGTTACATCTAGCGCGCGCATTCAATATTAGCCGACACTTAGCTGGTACACCTAGTTCTAGCCGGCTGTGACTGGCCAGACCTAGGTGTATCTGGTTATAATGAGGTTTGTAATACGTTACACCTAGGACTAGCCAACTGCTAATGGCTACACTTAGGTGTAGCCACACTTAGGGTTCTACCCGTAACATATGTACTTATTATAAGAAGTTAATGGATCGAGGCTAAACTATGAGCCAAACTACCCCTGTTGTTCAAAGTATTATACAATTTTATTAAGTTCCTTAGCATTAATTAATTATCTTACATTTATAATTTGAGGACAAATTGTTAGATGTTTTAAAAAAAATCTTAATTTTTATACTCAGTACGCCACTGACTATCTTTTATTTTCACGCATTAGAACTAGTTACTCTACAACTATTTGTGAAGAAATTAGAAACCTCCGGTAGGTATATTACTTTACCTCAGTGTTTTTATTTTTTTTTTAGAGTTATGACATCGCTTGTTTCAATGAGCTTTTCTGAAGAAAATTGTGTTAATTTAAATTAAACACTAAAATAAACTTTTCATAAACATATTTTTATGTCCTGTCGATAAGCTATAAACTTTAAAAGCAGTACCTACCTATTTATTTAGTTACAATTTACATTTTTTTTTTAAAAGCTTATCGAGACAAGCGGTGTCATATTTGGCTAAAAAATAAAAACGCTAATGTATATAATTACATATCAACTACAGAGTTCTAATTCGCAGATTGCTGTAGGGTGATAATCCTAATGCGTAAAAATAAAAGATAGCCAGTGGCATACTGCTGCAAAGACTAAAAAATTAGAAAAATAATACAAAAACGACTTTCTTAACATTTTGCCATCAAATTAGAAATTTCAGTTAAATTTTTAATTCTAAGAAACAACTCATAACACCTTTGCATATTTTTAAAAGGTAATTTACTCTAGTTATATATATATATATATATATATATATATATATATATATATATATATATATATATATATATATATATATATATATATATATATGTATATACATACATACAGTGTCCGCCATAAAGTTGGCTACATATGGGAAAATTTTTATTATTGATATTTAAAAAAAACTGTACTGGGGATTCATTTCTGCATGTCCGACAACCAAAAAAATCTATTTTAACACACGTCGTGTGATCATTGGTTTGGCGGAAATTTAAAAGTAAGTTGACGGGGTCAAATTGACAAGATATCCAAAAATTTTACAGGCTTCCCACCAAAATTTTTAAATCGAATTCCCTGACATTTCCCGACTTTCCAGGTCTCCTTGAACACAATTTCCGAGAATAAAAAGAAGCTAACCGCAAGAAAATTGTTTTTTATAGTTAATAGATGGTTTATTACCTACTTTTATTGCCTTATTTTCAATTTTGTTATGAAATGAAATTATTTTTATCGATAAGACACACCCGGATTATTTTTAATTTTTTTGGGAAATGAAATTATTTTTATCTATAACTGGAAAAGGCAAATTTGCCAGGTTTTCAACTAGTTTTCCCTGACCACTTTTGAATCCCCTGACATTCCCCGACTTTCCAGAAAACCTTTACGTGCAAAATCTTATTTTCTAAAGTACTTGCATCAGTGGCGTGCGTGCTAGTAAGTCTTTATTTTTAGCGAAAAAGATGGCACGCCACTGTTTTTTTTGCAAAATTGATATTGTTTTCTTTAAGCCCAACTAATTCTACGTGAAAACTGTCTCTTGAGCTTTTTTGTTCTGACGCACCGTTTTCGAGATAAAAATTAATTTATTTCTTACAATAAAAGCAAATAATAAAAATGAGTTTTTTAATATCTTTTGTTCAGGAAACTGTGCTTTTTGATTTAAGCCTATAGTAGATGCTGGAAATGGCTCCGTGCTTCAATACATGCTCTAAATCGTCTTCGCATATTTCTCCTAACTCTTCGGAATACTTGAGGTGTGAAAATATTAAACACCCTGTATCTCGAAAAAGAAGCGTTTTAAGGATCCATGTTTATATAAACTTATTTTCATATTTTTAAATGTAGAAACTGCCCTTAAAATTTCTTAACATCTTTTTGTAACACCCTGTATATATTCAAAAGCTAGTACTACTAGTAGTAAAAGAAGTAGTATACGTCAAGTATACGTATATATGTATATGTATATATATATGTATATGTATATATATAGTATATATAGTATATAGTATATATGTATATGTATATATATAGTATATATAGTATATATAGTATATATAGTATATGTATATATGTATATGTATATGTATATATAGTATATATAGTATATGTATATATGTATATGTATATATGTATATGTATATATGTATATGTATATATGTATATGTATATATAGTATATGTATATAGTATACGTAAGTATACGTCAAATTAACCTCACTCTAGATAAAGAAAAAGGGCAAATAAAAGTTTTTCCAAAAAATGCACCACTATCGTCTGGTTACA
Source organism: Philopedon plagiatum (assembly GCA_963971165.1). Classification (NCBI taxonomy): domain Eukaryota; kingdom Metazoa; phylum Arthropoda; class Insecta; order Coleoptera; family Curculionidae; genus Philopedon; species Philopedon plagiatum. Next base: position 124,887,382 of record OZ020189.1, on the reverse strand, counting down.
CAAACAATTTAATCACAAATTAAACTAATTAGACACTTGTAATGTGAGAGCTCTCATTTTAACATCATTGCCAAAGATGACTTTAAACATCAATTAAATTTACTACTTGATTAAAAGTTTTGTGCAACCTGCTGTATGACCAGTAACCATTAAATGTATTTAAAAATTTAATCAAATTAACAGTTTCTTGTTTTTATTTGTAGATTATTTGAAATATATCTAGGACCATAGTTAACACAGATTCAAGTTCCTAGAGTTAAGACTGACAAATGTACAGAAGCATCAAAGCAATCAAAGGAAACTGCCATACATTTGTTGAAGCCCCCTAAACACCTTTTCTTGTTTTAAAAAGATTAGCTTACCTTGATAAGTTATACATTGCTTTTTTCTTTTAGACTTTGTTTTTACATTTACTCATATTGTGCAGTTCTATAGTTCAATATATCGATGTTCTCGCATTTTCTCTTTTTAGACTTATACTATTATTATAAAAAATCAAATCACTTCACAAATCATTTATTTTTCTGAATGGATTATATAATTGTTTAGCTAAATACAAACATTTAATAATAAAAGATTGTTTATCAACTGTTTAACAAGAATGTTACTACTAGTACTAAATGTTATAAAAGACTGTTTACATTTAAAATTTAAAACTCAGAACTACCAGTTGTAGTTCTGGAGTTTGTATTTTATTTTATTTAATTTGTATTGTAAAAGGTAACAATCACATCATACATAGTTATTCTCGAGTCAAGGAGTAATTCATTATGCTTACAACTGTTGACATATTATTATATGTTGAAATACAGCACTTATTCTAAAAAAAAAATGTTTTTTCTAGTGTTGAATTTTAAGATACAAGGAACTTCCCAGTAAAATGGACGACTTAATTTCTTTATACTCTAAACTCTGTTTGCCATTAACTGCCAACCTTTTCTGGCACACATCATTTCTTTTGTCTGGTGGTCTCTAGGTGAATTTTATGATCAAGAAAGTGTTAAGATATTTTCTGATCTGTCCAACAAAATTCGGCTCATATAGTAAGCCTACTGCTGTCGGTATGTATCCAGTCCTAAAATTTTTGTCAAATAGTTAAAAAACTACAATTTACTTAGTCTTACTTGGCTCAAAATTAGGAATGCCATAAAATAGGTTTATATTATGAGATAAAGTATAGCTTGCTGGAGTAAAAATAGACCAATTTAGATCTACTAATCTTCATATAATGTTGCTTCCTTAAACAGTTATAGGCCTTAGAACTTTGTGTTTTACTTTACACTGCATTGACAACACCCTACCCACCTAACAAACCAGAGCACAATTGTACTAAGATAAGTTTGTCTAAATCGGTGTATTTTGACTCCAGGAAGCTACTATTAAAATATGTCGCATTCGTTTCCAGACACCCTTTATATACAATATCAATTAATGAAAGTTTCTGCTCACCAAAGAAATTAGATTCACCATAAGAAAATTTTAATTTCTTGTATAGGGTGCTCCAAAAATGCAAAAAATAAGGAATTGTGTCAAGAATAAACATGCGTTATTTAGAGTTTTAACACAAAATGTTATAATAATAATAAAATCGTCTATTCAAAATTGTGCTACAATACATGATAGACAACGCATCAAGCCTATTATCTAAAGTCATGAATAGAATATGGTTCCAATTGAACTAGCAATTTCCTCACAGAATGAAGGAATTAATCTTATTTTTTCGGCAAGTAAAAACTTTTATTAATAATGACATTTAGTCTTATCATTAAAAATTTGGTCCTCTTGTGAACCCCATCTGTGGATACTGTACATTATGCAAAATAAACATTTTAAAATTTTTTAAAATGTTCTCTTAGTTTTTTAATGTTCATTTATCACATGTTAAAATATGACAAAAAGTTACTGTGTTGTAAAGGAAATAAAAATCAAAAATGAAATACTTCCGCTGGTAAGGGAAGTAAAAAAATAGTTCAACTTTCTATCACTGAAGGTATATTTTTTTTAAATATTTATTTTTAGTTTTTCTTTGTTCAGAGTAACATTTAATTTGCTGGGGTTTGCTATCTATAATATAGTGCAAAATCAAATTTTGGTAATGAGGTAGGTACCTACACATTTTTATATTTTAAATTTTTCATCCTGTAGAGTGTAGATCATGTAACAGATTGTTTGACCATCGTTTTCGAAACCAGCAGGATTCCTTATAAACAGCAAGTAACTTCTTTGAATAATAAAAAACTTGGAGTTTTAAAATAAATTCACTGACGCATAAGTGCTGCAAATTTTGACTCGAGACCAACAAGGGTTTTTTCACAATCTGCATACTTAATAACTAGAGAAATAGAAATCCAATGTTTTAAAATATTAGTTTTTACAAGACGCAAAAGATTAGGAAAAAATATTTTCAGTAAAAAATTTCCATGATTATTTCACTCATGTGTTAAAAGTCCCATAAGATGAGTAAAGTTTTTTAAAATTACAGCGATAATTTTTTGACGTTACGTCAATTAAAAAAATTACACCGATAATTTTTTTCTTTTAATTTAAAAGTAAGGTTTGTTGTTTAATAAATATTCAATTCATATTTTTTGTGTTTTCATTCGTGAAATAATCCCTAAATATCACTCGAGCAGTTTGTGTTTTCATTCGTGAAATAATCCCCTAAATACCACTCGAGCTTTAAAATTACTGATAATTTTTCACTCTTACGTGTTTTCTTTGCAAATTTATAGAGAACACGCAATCGTGAAAAATTATCGGTAATTTTTAAGCTCTCGTGGTATTATCCCCGAAAATTTTTGTAATAGATAAATTTTCAGTAAATTTAAAAACACGTGTATTTTTGTGGAGCATCGTTTCTTAAACTGAGGGCAGCGAGCCTCAGAAGGGTCGCGATCTGATAAGGGGGGGGGGTCGCAATCTGTCAAGAAAATAAGGCACGTATACTAAAAATCCTTTTATTAAATAATGAATTTTACACCTTAGTAATGTAAAACTGTGATAAACATTAAAATGTACAGTGAGGGGGTCGTAAGGTTTTTTACTTTATTTTTTGGCTTTTTCGGGGGGTCGCGACTCTAAAACGGTTAAAAAACAATGCTGTAGAGAATTTAGTTTAAAATATAATGCACAAATCTGAAGTGAATCGAGATATTTGCGGGGCTTTTTAGCTTGGGGTTAAGTACATGTAAGTAAGTATTTTACATAAATATATATATTAAGCAAAATCAATTTTTTTAACAACCTGTATGGAATATTAATACTTTCTTGGTGACAATCCATAAACAGTAACTTGTTTTTAAATAAAAAGAAAAATAAAAATTTAACCCATTGAGCAAAACCTATGTAAGTATATATTAACATAAAAAATATAACTTAAATTCAAGTAGTTTTTCATTTTTTATAAATTACCTTATGCATCCAGACTCAATATAGACTGAGGTATATAACTGGAAATTGAAGCTCCCTTTTTCTTGTTCTATATACACTGAATGTCAGTGGAAGATAACTCTTCCATTTCAGTTAAATTAGATCTAAAACAGAAACAAAAACTAAGATAATTAATAATGATTGATATTCAGTGGCATACCTTGGGGGCTAGCGGGCAGTCAGCCCCCCTCCGCCCTAGTTCATGGCGCCCCTAGCTACTAAAATTGTGCATCTAATAAAAAGTATTCTTATTTGCAAAATAATACCAATTCACCCCCGCCCCAAAATGGTAGGTACGCCACTGTTATCATCTTTTAATCACTGGAAAACCTCAATGTCATGCCCAATTTAATTATGAGTTATACAACCTGGTGCAATGTAGCATAACTGCTGGTATATGCTTACACTTTTTCCCTTACAGGAACACCTCATATTCTTAACTTCTAGCTGATCGTGAATAATTTTAAAAGTTCCAGTAACTTCATGAGGTGCAGAGTTTAGAGATGTTTGGAGACATAGGGACAAAATTTTAATGAACGAATCTAAAACAATAATTCCAAAATAAGTTACGTAATATGTATAGTTATTTGAACAACATAAAAAAGGTGGCATTCACACCAAAATATGTTTGCCCCAGAAAGTACTGGCAAGACCATAAATATGTTTTTTAAGTAATAACCTACAAACTTTTTTCATCATAACCACAATATTCATCCCTTTGGTATTAACAATATCGCATAATCGTATTTTGTTAATTAAAAATTCCAAGGGTAAACTACCCAAAGATTAACACACAATGGTGGGAACGAGGGTGGGAATCAGTGTATTGACAGCTACCAAAACTTATCTTAAATTGCACTTTGCGTTATGGCTACTATTAACACTTCCTTATGTAAAATTACTTACTTACCGGTTTTTTCTAAAATTCCACACGTAATTATGTGTTTGGCCAAAGTTTACAGAATATATATTCTGTAAACTTTGGTTTGGCGTTTAAAAGTTCTCTCCCTTCAATCACATTTCTAGAGGCAGGGGTTTCTCAAGAAATTTAAAAAGAGTCAAAAGGGTTTAAAACATGATCGCTATAATGTCGTAACCCACAAAAAGTTTAAAAAACAATACGATTTTAACTAATAATCACGAACTACGAGTAAAGCACAGTTTGTTGTCATTAACCAAAAAGTAAGGTTGAGGTTAGTTTGACAAATGTCATGAACTTTTCAGAGAAGACATGAACCCATGCATGAACCCAAATTATCGCATAGGTTTCTGTAATTTTGCATCGAGTGGGCCATTGTTCCCCGTTATATCAGCTGATTGCAGCGGTGGCAACGCTGAGTTTCCTTAATTGGAGTCGCCAATTAGGGCACAATTGCCTTGTCCTATACGGTCCTCCACGATATCGCAGCCTACGAGAAGAGACATCTAGTAGTGAAGTACTGAACTAGTAACAGTAACGCTGGTGACCAATATCCATCCATGTTTGAAAGCATGTGCGCAATTACAGCGTTCGTGAAAAAAAAATTCTGTTTAAGGCGAATTTTTTGACATCTTTTTTCCACCGTATCGTTACTAAATTAGTGCACTTTTTGGAAAGGCCTATTTAAGAGCTGCTACTGCTCAAACAGCAGTCATTTAGAAAGAAACATATTCTGCTATTTAACAAAAATATATTAACAGATCAGATATTAAGTACAATACAGTCTAAATACAGCATACAGCACATACAAGGCACAGCTTTCTCAGAATACTGATGGTCTGGTTCTGCCTTCCGAAGTTCTTTATATTAGACGGCTCCCGGTCCTCGAAGACGATATTAGGAAATATTTATATTTAAAACGCAAAGATCATATTTTGTCTCCCTTATTTTGGAGGTTCTACAAAACATAGTTTGATTTTTTCCGAGAGAAAGGAGTCTTCTTCCCATTGAGCCATCAAGAATTCTGTGTCTACATAAGACATAACGTAACAAAGTTCTCAGTCGCGACGAACAGATTTTCAAAAACAAATAAGATAAACTTTCTAGTTTCCTTACCCTTATTTAGTGCCATCAAGTTGCTGGATTTTTCACCTACCAGCGTAGCCCTAATTATCATCCTGTAGATAATGGCCTAAGATAAAGGTCAATATAAATAAATAAAATATTAAGTTAACACTCCTTTGCACTCAGTGAAAACTTTAATTTACGTCCCTATTCCTCTTCAGAAAAGGCAGATCAGCTATATCACAAAATTATACGCACACCACCAATAGGTACCATAAAGAAGGACAAAAACAGTTATTTGTGCCGAATAAAAACTTTTAATTTTTATCCGTACACTCTCAAATTGCCTACGCACGTTTTACCTTTCAGCGAGATTTTATCTCATCAGTATCAATAAAAAAACAAGAATATTTTCCTGTCTGTAAGTCTCGTCACCAAATTTCCGAAGGGGTCAAGGGTCATGGGACACCGATGGCCATCAGACATTCCAAGGGCGTAATTACATGAATTTTAAATTGCACATAATGCGAGAAATTCGAAGAACTATTTACTCGGTGCCCTAAAATCGTTTTTAAAAACTGTTTTTTGACCTAATTTTATATAGCATGATGTACTAAATTGATAAGGGACAAAATAATGACAGGCCTTTTAACAAAATTAGTGGGTTTCGACAAAAATTTCTATATTATTTCCTTCTCGATCAACAATTTCCATAGCAGGGCAAATTTTAGGCAAGTTAGATAGGTACCTAGATAGCATCCCCAAAATTAATATGCTCTCAGTATTTGCATTTTGTAAATTAAAACGTAAACGAAAATCACTTTTTGTTACAAAATATTATTTAAAAAAAGACTTAATAATCTTGTCGCATATGTCAAAGAATAATAGGGAATAGTCCCCCAAGTCCCTGTTAATTACTGAAGAAAGCTTTCGGTTAACCTTGATGATGAGATGGCGATAAATTTTCTGAAAGGGAAACATCAGTAAAAATTCGTTTTTATTATTTTTTTATTGCATTATTTCTTTTTGAGGGTAACAATTATTTTGTTAGTATATTTTTATCTCTAGATAATATTTTTGCACTGTTCGTCCTTATACAGGGTGTCCGAAAAGCCTTAGCCTGGGCAAAAATATTTGCTATTAGTAAAGATCGAGTCACCAAATTTTAGGTGTATGATATTGATTAATAAACCTTGTTACTTTGTTTACCCCCTTGAGGGGTGACACTAGGGAGTTGAGGTCAAAATTTTTAAATGCAAACTTATGCCGTGTGGTACCTCATTTTTAGGTCTTTAAAAAAGAAACATTTTACCGCAAACCCGAGGTCCGAATAGTAATTCATTTTTAAATGGTAATCCTATTAAACTTAAAGATGGTGACAAAAAATAAAAATTTAAGTACCTTTATTTCTCTTATTACGTTAAAAGTTGCCCAAAAAGGACCACTATGAACGTCTTGGCAGTAATAAAGTCGATTTTGGCGTTTATAAATTTGCAAAAAATTTGCAACAAATGCATAGTATAAAACTTAGTTGTCTTATTCTTACAGTTGTCAGTTTAAAACTTTTGGTTGCTAAATTAGACGGGACTAGCGTTGTAGAATCTGGTCGTTAAATTATATTATAACTTAAGAACTAAGATGTTTCAAAATGTTTACATTTATTAGTGTAGGTCTCTTAAAAAAATGACTCTGCTCAGGTTGGGTTGAGTTGGGTGCTCAGTTATAGAGATATACAGGGTTGGCCAATGAAAACGAAACAAGCTCGATTTTTCATATTTATCGCCCCTTAAGAAAAAACGCTTTGATTCGTGATCTTGTGTGGAAGGAAGAAACCTTTTGCTTATATTTTCAATCCTCTAACTTCAACCCCTTGGGAGGGTGGGGCCAACCCTTAAACTTTAAATGGAAAGAGGGGTCTTGCGATAAATCATTTTAAAGGTCTCATTGAGTGCTTTATGATCCTAGAATATTACGTCGTTATTCGCCCTAAGCACAAAATTGCGACTTGTTGAAACAAATATTTTAAAAATAAGATGTAATGAATATTGTTGAGTTTTTTAATTGGCGGTTTGAAAATACGCTTCTGATGATAGCAAGAGGTTAAAAAAATATTATTAAGCCCTTCTTTACCCCCACTAGCCGATAAGAATACCGCCAAAAAACCGTTTATTTTCTCAATGTCATTTCAATAATTTCAGATTTAATTTTTAAGACAATTTAAATTTTATTTCAGTTAGTTCATTTAGTTCAAAATATGTTAAAAACTTTCTTGTAACCGAGTTGTGGACTACATGAAACTATGTTGGCGGTAATAGTATAAAAATATCTATTGTTAAATCAGGCCTCTTAACGGCTATTCGGAGAATCAAAATTTTATGTTATTTTTTATGTTTGCAGGTTCCCATAATTTGTTTATCTTGATCTTGATCATAAATAATAATTTTAGATCTGCTTATGTCTACTACGGAAAAACCTCTCAATATAAATGCAAATAATATCGATTTTGACCAAATTTATGTATTAGTATTCGTAATCTCTTTTGCCTTTGTCGGGAATCTAATTCATGTAATATTTATTTTAACAGATAATATTTAAAAAATTAGAAGTGGGTCTAAATTTTTACCAGTGACGCTACAGTTCAAACAATTTCGCTAAGGTTTTTTTTAATTTACAAGAATTTTGCTCAAACTTTATTCAGTAATTCATCTCAAAATAATTGTGAATGAATCGAAATCTCAATTCCTGGAAACGATTCTAACGACTTTACTTAACACTTTGACTGCCACGCCTAAATGTTTAGGTGGTCTCTCACGCCACTATTTTTTTTTAATTAGTGTTTGGAAATTGCGGTTTGGAACAACGGACCTCATTTTTTTGTCAATTTCTTTTTTTGGGTTGCTTTTAGCTAGTGTAAAAAAAATATACACGTGGCGCTGAAGTGGTGAGAACCGTTTTGGAGTCATGTGTATACGAAATTATACACGGTTTATACTAGAGCTGTGGTGTGATTTCACAACTTGTGATTTTGTCACAGCTCCGGGGCTGTCACAGTCACGACCTGCTCCGCTTCGACTAACGAAGCAGTGACGGGGTGACATCGACACCGCTGTTCTCGGGTCCGGTCCGGCATATCGCAAGAAGATGCCGAACGGTGACCGATCACATCTACATCACGCTTTCATTTTACACGCCACGTTTTGCGGGCGACGCGCGACGGGTCAGATACGACGGCGACGAGTAAATATTAGCAATCACCGGTTCAAGGATAATCGAGAGCAGGCGGAGTCTAGTAAATACTTAGTTGTAGGCTTGCTATAAAGTTTTTGAGGGCAATTAATTGTTTTAAATATAATACACTTAGCCATTTCGCCGTCTATAGGGGTAAAAAAGTCCCATATTACACTAGTTTTTCTTTTTAATGATGTAACCCGAGATTTAGACATTTTAATAAAAAGTACAAACTTAAAAAAAAAAAATTACCAAATCTAACATAAAATCGCAATCCACTAGGAAGTCTTAAAGGTAAATCAAAAGTAAAAATAAAATAAAAATACCAGTCGCATAGACAAAACATAATATTTCGGCAAACTCGTTCAAAAAAAAAATCATTTTGTAAGTGCGGCCGCCTATTAGTGCCACGCCGACAGAGGTGCCTTTGTCGGGGGTAAAATAGCAAATAAACCGGTAGCGCTGGAATGCAGTTGTGCCGAGCCGAGCCAAATTGCGATTCTCTTTTGGTGTGACAAAATCACAGGTTTTAGTCACAGTGATACAAAAATTACTAGTGAACATATAATAGAAAACTCTACTTCATTACCTGTTTACAGAGGGGTTCCTCAGGGATCAGTATTGGGACCATTATTATTTATTCTTTATACATTTGATTTTTACCTAGCTATTAAAAATGGAACACTATTATCTTTTGCTGATGATACTCAAATTTATTATCCAATTCACTATACAAATTTAAAAAATTATGTATCTTTAATAAATAAGGATTTATCTAATATTTCACAAACTATTACACATCATGGCTTAAAAATAAATGAAACTAAGACAAACCTTCTTGTAATTGGTCCTAAAACTTTGGTTACAAAAATTGAAAATAATTCTGATTTCAAAATTATTCTCAATAATGATTTTATATTACCAACTATCAAATTAGGAAGGAATCTTGGCGTAATATTTGATCAAAATCTAAACTTTGATGCTCATATAAGAAACATAGTAAAAAAAGGATATTATAAATTAAGGATCTTGTATCATTTTAAAGAATTTTTAAATATCGAAACAAAACTTAAACTTGTAGATTCGATCATTATAAGTGGATTAGATTATTGTGACGTTATATATCATAAAAATATCAGCTACAATTCTAAACAAAAACTACAAATCCTACACAATAACTGTGTAAGATTTTCAGTAAATCTTAAAAAATATGATCACATTACCTCAACATTCAATCAGTATAAATTAATTAAATTAGAAACTAGACGTGAAATTCATCAAACTTGTTTCATTTACAAAGTCATAAACACTAAAACACCTGATTATCTATTTAAAAAATTAGAATTTCGTAATAATGTTCATTACGTGAATACAAGAAATCAAAACAACTTAACTATACCATCACACAAAACAGAAAAGTATAAAACATCTTTTAAATATAATAGTGCAATCATATATAACAGCATTCCCTTCTATCTAAAATATTTTACTTTTTCAACTTTTAAAACTTATTGTAAAAATTATTTAATCGGGGTGGAGTTGGAAGAATGATTATATATAATCAAAATTCTACCTTTTTGTGCCAACTAGTGTGTTACTATTGTTATTCATTTTTGTAAAATATTTATGCATGATATTATATTGTTACTTTTTAAACTATTTATTGTTTACTGGCACAAATAAATAAATATTATTATTATTATTATTATACACATGGAACAGTCACAGATCGGAACTGTGACAGAAAAATCACGCTTTTTTCCAGCCCTAGTTTATACAGGTCGTATCTTGATATTTCCGAGGGTTGTGTTACGCTTTTTAAACTATTCGTCAGTTGTAGTCGAATTGTGGTACAGTGTAGTTGTTATTAGTGTGTTTATTTATATACAATGCCATCTTATGAACAAGAACAAGCTCAAGCACAGATATGAGTGATGATGATCCATATGCAAATGAATCGGATGGGGATCCCGTCTACGAAACAGAGAGTTCAAGTAATACGAGTAGTAGCGCAGTTATACCTGCCAAGCGAGCACGAAAAGCAGCTACTCGTAAAGGTATTTGTTGGAATTATAGGATTTATCACTGACACTGTAAGTATTTGTTTTATTTAGATTACTTTCTTCCACCCCAATCCGACTCAGATAGTGAATAATCTATATCTGAAGAGCAAAATGCGGGTGAAAATACTGACTGGGAAGTAGTTGTTGGGAACGGAAAAAAATTAAATTTTGAAGAGGACGTAGGACTAACTCAAGGAGTGATTGACTTGAGAAACGGAGATGAGCTTGACTATTATAGATTTTTTGTAAATGAACAAGTAATAAATTTATTAGTTGAACAAACAAATTTATATGCAAATCAAACTATTCTATATGGTATTTTGAACGAAATAATTGGCAAATTTTCGCGGTTGAATAATTGGAAAGAAAGGAATAATGAAGAAATGTGCTGTTTCTTACGAGTCTTATTATGGATGGGTTTGGATAGAAAACCTAAAATGGCCGATTATTGGCGAAATTACGATTTATACTTATCAAAAGCAGGTACTTATATGCCAAGAAACCGTTTTGAGATGTGGATGCCGTTAAGGATGTGGCATTTTTCAAATAGTGAAATATGTCCAACATGGGAGAGACTGCAAAATTCAAGCAATTGCATATTTGCTAAACGAAAAATTCAAATGCGTTATACATTACCCCAGGAAGATGTGTGCATAGACGAAACGATACTACCCTTTCGTGGACGCTAAAAATATCGTCAGTATGTAAAGGGTGAGCTTCACAAATTTGGAATAAAACTTCTCAAGCAATTAGTATAGTTTCAGTCCCTGGACGAACTGAAAATACGCAAAAATAAGAAGCTATAGTGGCATACAATAATGATATACGTTTTATTGATGTATCCGATCAGCTGTCGTCCTATTCAACATCAACTACACGTAGCATAAAATGATTCAAGAAAGTTGCAGTAGCACTGCTAACTGGTGCAAGTATTGTAAACGCGCACTATTTGTATAATAAAAATAGAAACGAAAAAGATAGAATAAGCATTATAGATTACAAAGGGCGTCTCTGCTTGCAGCTATCGAGCAGAGGAAAGCAAAGAGGTACACCCAGAAACTATATTTCAAGAACATAAATAGGTTCAAATGAGAAGGGCCGTTATACAGCTCGTTATCCAAGTAATAAAGACGCAAATACGCAATAAGGAAGAAAAAGCGGACTAGTAGCAAATATCAATTATGTCCAGAAAAGTTTCTTTGTCTGAAATGTCTCTTCCAAAATACAGCATTTTTCAAAAAAGCATAGAATATGTGAACCACAAGGTAGGTACCTAGATGACTTTAGATTTTTCCACTAACTACGCCAGAATCACATTTTCCGATACTTTACCTGCTTTTTCATCTTTGCACCATTGCGTGAAATGATCGTATACATTTTCATACAAATGTTTTGATTTTGCTGGTAGAAGCGGCTTGAAGAGGCTTTGAGGAGTTAACGAAAATAACTCATTACCACTAACTAGTCTCACTATTTACTTGCATTTTAAAAAATCACATTAATTTGCACGCGTATCTTCAACAACTGTGACAATACTTTGCTAAATGGACAGAAACAAAAAATAATAATAAACGCTTACGAGTGGTTTCCATAGTAACAATGAAAGTAACCACAGCTAAGTTTCAAGAAGCCTTTTAAAATTTTATATATTTATTTTCTTTTTGTACTTTTAACATTTTTTTTGGCAGTTGTAGAAAAATTTTTGTATGAAACTCGTGAGTGACGCATCTTTAAAAAACTCGATCGTTTATTGATCTCGGCTGTCGTCTCGATCAATAATCTGCGATATCGATCTTTAAAGATGAGTTTCACGCACTATTACAAAATTTTTAATAATTTAATTTTCAGGCTTCTTAATAAAATAGTCTTAGAAAAATTATAGCATTGTACTTGCGGTACTGCCTATTATTTACTCGGATGATTTGCGACACTCGCTTGCAGCTCGTGTCGCAAATTTTATCCTCGTAAATAATTACTCTTATTACCACTCCCGAATAATATACGTTTAATAACCCACGAACGACGGTAACGTGGTTATCGATACGCGCATCGAATGCGACGATATTCTTTAGGTGGGCAGAAGAAAAAATGGGTAACTAGTGAAAATTCTCATAGTTTACTGAAAAATCGAAAAATATTATTTATTTAGAAATGACTTTAATATTTATGTATGACCAATTTTGGACACACTGTATACGAGTACATAAATTAAATAGCAAGTTAATAATGAACGCAAACTCTAGAAATATGCGAAATAGTTCAACATCGATGGCATCGAACGATAAATTGAATCATAAAAGTTGTCAAAATTATAATTTTTGGGGTAATTCAAAACCCACTCTAAAAATTAAATAGCCTTTTTATTGTTTTATTGCTATATAGTAATCCAAAATGCCGAATTAAAAAACCTTTTAATTTTAAGTATCTCGTAAATTTAATAATCCAATAAAATAATGTTTATTTTTTATTTCTATTTTATTAATAGAAACGTAAAAATCACCATATATTACAGCCTGATGAAAACAGTTATCAAAAAAGAATAATTAGGGTCATTTTTTATTGTTCGCTTAATTCTCGTAAGATCGTTAAGGGCATGCGCAATACTTTTTTTCTAACTCCATTGTTGCTCCGTTATTTTCCATAAAACTCATGACTTTTCAGTGTAAACTTATAAAAGGTCAAATAAGTTATATCCTTTATGGGTTAGCAGGATGTACATATCCTGCTAACCCATAAAGGATATAACTTATTTGTCCTTTTATAAGTTTACACTGGAAAGTCCTGAGTTTTATGGAAAATAACGGAGCAACAATGGGGTTAAAAAAAGTATTGCCCTTAACAATCTTACGAGAATTAAGCGAACAATAAAAAATGACTCTAACAGTAATTATTCTTTTTTGATAACTGTTTTCATCAAATTTAGGGGGCGTCGCAAGAAAAAAAATCAACTTGGTAAATAACGGACACCCTAATGTACATAGTTTTATCTTATATACTTAATGTGTTATTGAACACTGACATTTGTGGCGTACCTCATGTCTTATGAAAAATTAGCCACTTTTTCATGTAAAAATAATTAAAGCAGTTATTGATTATATAGGGTGTTTTTTAAAGTGTTACAAGGCGATATCTCGAAAACGGTTTAAAATGTTTTCATCACATTTTGGCCAGTTAATAGGCAGACGGGGGATATATTTTTGACATTTATCCCCTCTCTCTACTTTGAGGGGTGGGGGTAACTTTGGAATTTTAACTGGGATGATGTACTTTTCTTTTTATAATTTGAATCTACGTAAAAAACTACATATGTGTACATTTTTTTTTGATTTGCTCTTTCGGTTACGGAATTAGGATTTATTAGGTTATAAAAAAAGGATTTACCAGATAATTTCAACTTATTTATCGTGTGTCATGCCTGAGAAGTTCCTCGAAATGTCCCCCTTCAACTTCCAAACACTGGGATCCACCCACGCGAACTACGTCCACTTATAAATAGCAATGGAAAAACTATACTTATTTTTTTCGTTTAGTACATCTAAATAATAGAAGCTGTTTTTAAAAAGTATTTTTTCATAAGATTTTATTCGAAATTCGTACCCGCTGTAACTATAATACTTGTAAGCAGGCAAAGCGGATTCGGTCTTTCATATCATTTAACGTTGTAGGTGCAGTTGCCATCACTTTGTCCTTTATAAAACCCCACAAGAAAAAGCCAAGGGAGCCTAGCGGGTCAGTTGACCAGTTCGTCCAATCCACCTGTTTTCAAATATTTCATTCAAATGATTACGGGCCTGTATTGCATAATGGGATGGAGCTCCGTCCTGTTAATACCACATGTCAGGAGTTATGTTTTTGTTTAATAATTGGGGTAATTGATTTCTTAAAAAAATCTGTGAACATTTCTTTATTTCAATGTACTTAAAAGAAATGCGAACCAATTAGTGATTGCAATCCCGCAGTGTTTTAAATCCCGCAGGGTATTTGCGGGATTGGTTCTAATACCGCGGGATCCCGCATAGGTTTTTAATTTAATAAAATTCGATAAATTAATATTTATTTGATTAATTATTGAACCAACTTTAATTTTTTATTATAAAAATCAACAAATAACCGTATTTCAATTACAAAAATTATATAATGTAAAGTCTAACATCCCTTAACTATACTACTATGACTATAAATCAGTCAAATTTCTTCTTAATTAAAGTAACAAGTAACTTTGGGCAAATGAACTTCAAATGTTTATACGCAGGATCCCGCATAGGTTTTTTAATTTTGTAAAATTCGATAAATTAACGTTTATTTAATTAATTATTAAACCAACTTTACTTTTTAATTATAAATATTAAAAATTAACAGTATGTCAGGCAACAAAATTATGTAATTTAAAGTCTAGCCTCTCTTAACTATACTACTATGACTATAAATCAGTCAAATTTCTCATAAATTGAAGTAACATGTAACTTTGGGCAAATGAACTTTAAATGTTTATACGCAGGATCCCGCATAGGCTTTTTAATTTTATAAAATTCGATAAATTAACGTTTATTTAATTAATTACTAAACCAACTTTAATTTTTTAATATAAATATCAAAAATTAACAGTATTTCAGTCAACAAAATTATGTAATTTAAAGTCTAGCCTCTCTTAATTGTACTACTATGACTATAAATCAGTTTAATTTCTTATCAATTACCTAAGTTAACAAGTAACTTTGTGCAAATGAACTTTAACGGCGAGATTCTCCAACGCTAGTCCGGCCTAATTTGACAACCAAAAGGTTTAAACTGACAAGTGTAAGAATAAGACAACTCAGCTTTATACTATGAATTTGTTTCTGAGGCCGTTTTGGCAAATTTATAAAATAAAGGGCAATTTTAGTGCGTACTTTTGACAATACTAGAATTAAATTCATTCTAGCAACCCGTTCCAAGATGAAAATCATTTGGAAACCAAGCAAAACGCTGAAATATCAGAAAAATTCACAAGTTTTTAATGACGACTTATAAACAATGACAGGACAAAAGCCTATCAAAATAAAACTCATCAACTAGAAGATCTTAATTTAAACCAGTACTAAATCTTAAACCTTCTTAGTTCATGTTTATTACTTTTCTACCTGAGATAATAAGCCGTACTAGTTTTTAAAGTAAATTACATTAGTTTGGTTGTAAGGTAAGTAAGATACTTATAATACCTAAGCAGTCTCATTAATTTTCATATTATAATACCACTGATATTTGGCATTTTATTTATTTTTTAAGAGTGTGCGGCTTTTTCATGGTTATGCGGATCCGCATAGCTGGCGCGGGATCCCGCAGGCCGCTAAATGATTCGGGATCCCACTTTGCGGGATTGCAATCCCTAGAACCAATATGTAACGTAACTGAAAAAGCAATGGAACACCAAGTAAGCAAGTTTTGAGCTAACCTTAAGTTTTTCAGAGGGCTTGACATTTTATTTTTTTGTTTTTTAAATTTTACTCGCAAAGAGCTGTATTTTATGTTAAGTTAAAAAGACAGTCTATTACTAGTTTATTTATTACGGGGTACAGACAGCAAGAAAAGGTTGATATAGATATTTACAATATAACATAAAATGCAATAAAAATAAGAGGAAATCAGGGACATTATATGCAAGACTATATATAAGAACCGGCAAGATCCAAGCCTAAACACCTTTGTAAGGAACTACAGGAAAATACATTTAAAAGATTTCAAAAGAAAAAAATGGACAGCACATTACGACGAATGCATTCAGCTAGATGTTCTGCTTTATTTTAATGAAAATTTCACACCTGTCATTCTAAGCCAATCTCACACTTTCATTTCGACAGTTACCAATGACAACCTTCAAATTTTTCGGAAATTTTTCTCCTCCTGCCAAGCTAGGCGAACAAAATTAATAAGTGGAAATTTTTTCTTGACAGCTATCATATGATCCGAAAATCAGTATTCAGGAACAAATTTTGGTATTTAATGTTTTTATTCATTTTATAATACTAAATAAATACAAATGTTTATTTACCAAATATTTCTTTAATTAAGGCTAAATATTTTTGGAATTCTGGTTGGAACTCTTCTCTTCGTAATGGAGAATAACAAGGATAATGGTTATCTTCCCTTTCCACTTCTATCAGATGTCTATGTTTAATATAATAGATGTAATATTTGGATGCAATTTTGTTCTGCTGAATTCTGGTTTTTCTTAAAAAGGATGGGATATCTTCCTCCAAAATCTTCTGGATAGCTGAGAAAAGGTTTTCTTGATGGGGATTTAATTCAGTTTTTTCCATTAAACATTGCAAATACTTTAAATTTTTATGAGACATATTAATGTCCCCTATTTCAGAGCAAGATTTACAAACACCGTAGGGCTTAAAATTAGTTTCTTGATTGTTTACTGCCATGATTTAATTATTGTGAACTAAAGAGGCACGTTTAAGAAATAACTGTCGACGTGACGTATAGCAGAGACGATTTTGACATCACAAGCCTAAGCCTACTTGACTGTGGTATCTACTATCTACCTAGATTTTAAAAATTGTTTTATCTGGCATAACTAGCCTAAACTAGACTATACTATGCTTTCCCTTTGTTTTAGTAGATGAAATGTAGTAAAAATAAATAAAAAGGATAATTTTCACTTATATTTTTTGCATTTCGTTTAACTAAACGGTGAGGAAACTTTTTTTTGAAAGTTTAAGTATTCCCATAATTATAAACATGTCAGATTTGTTAATTTTTTTTTCAAATAAATTTTAGGTGTGAAATTTTCTTACCGAATCCCCCGCGTCCTTGAATTAATATCCGGAAATTCTTCCTCAGTCACGCATTTTTCTAGAAAATTTTCCCTCGTCTGCGACTCGGGAAAATTTTCAAAAAATGCGTTCCTTCGGAAAAATTTCCGGAAATAATTCGAGCACTAGGGAGATTATAAGTGAAAACCCGACTATGTCTGTACCATACATGTGAAGCCTTAAACACTCTAAAAAAAGTCCACAAGTTCAACAAAAAAGTTCAAGACATAATACCCATTATTGGAGTCAAGAAAACCCTCGTGTTGTAGAAGCCGTCAAAAGTTCCGGATGGAAAGCTTTCAGTGCTTGGTGTGGCGTTATTGGTGACAGGGTATTAGGGCCTTTTTTACGAAGGTGGCCTAACTGGTGACTCCAATTTCTCATTGGAGTGATAGAGAACTTTTTCGACGAGTTACCGCTTAATATCCCGAGCCGAGCTATTTGGCAACAAGATGGTGCCACTGCACACACTATTAAATGTGGCGCACTACAATTTAATAGCTATAGTACCTGAATGAGGTGAGATCGGAAACATGCTACTGCCAAACTCCCAAATCCCCTAATGTTCCATTTCGTAATGCACGCAATTAAAGACCTTGGATAGATCACAAAATACCTCTGCCGTTGAATCCCTCATGTTAAAGTATTGATAAACTCTCTCCAGAACTTTGAAGGTGGCATCATGCGTGACTTTTAAATTTTAAGACCCAAACTGGCTGACTTTTAGAATAGTCGTATTATTATTACTGAGTAAAAAACCTGCCACCCTGGTTTTTTCGATTTTTTCAATTATTGCTGTTTTTTCTAGCTGTAAGCGTCATTGAGGTTTGAAGGCGTCTGTCGTACTACTTAACATAAAGAGCTTAAATTATTTCCTTCACATATCGTACTGAAAAATATTCGATTAGTATGGCCCCGATTTCCTCCGCCAAGACCACACTACCAATACCACCAATTAACTGGTCTCTAATAAATTGACTGCGACGTAATGTACAATTAATGTTTAATTATAAAAACAACATACGAGGTACTAAAGGTACCTACTACCTACATTAATCACAGTGTTAAGATATTTTTAAGTACCACCTTTTATATAAATTAATTCAACTAACGGTACGTAATCTGCGTAGGCCGATCGAGAATTTTCTGAATAATTGCCGAATTTCAATAAGTAATTCGTTACCGCTATCTCGCGATCGATTGTCCACCCTTAAACCAATACTGTACTCGACAATTAGCGGTAAATATATCAGCGTATATCAGTCGCCGACAAGTGGATAATTTGGAATAAAGAACGGCGTTCCAGTGGCGTATAGGTTCATGTTTTAATTACACAAAAATCCTTTCCACCTACTGTGTAAGCACATTGTCTGCTACTACCTTATCATTTTTGCCTATCTCTCAACGATGGCGACGTAATCGCTCCATCTCTATTAGGCACTTTCAATACTTTTCCTTCCCAATTGTGATGTGTTAGGTATATTCTACCCTGGCTATGCTTTTTTCGTCCTTCCTTATTATATGCTCGTTTTATTTGGGTTTTCTACTTACACCCATTCATTGATGCTCTCTGTTTTACATGGCCTTCTTATATCTTCGCTTCTGATTCTTTAAAATTATAAACTTACAATTGCACAACAATTTTGCTTAACAGCTTGTTCTTTTTTTCAATGACTGTACAGGAAATGTTATTACTAATCGCTGGAATAATTAAATTAGTGCCCGGATTTGCTTCGATCCCTATGTTTATTTTCCATAACCGCGTTCGATATATTTACATATGCGGATGAGGAACCTCATGTCCTCGTATTTAATTTTAAGTAGAACAACATGTGGTATCCTGCAATAACGTCATCCGAATCCTCGCAGACGTAAAATCCAACGCCACTCGTATTGCCTCCTAAGGATCCTGTTTTCAATGTCTTCTACTGCTTTTATTTTTTGCTGTGTTTTATCTTAACATCAAGATATGTAATTGAAAGCATTAAGGACCCCTTCGAATCAAGCGCATAAACAGGGATCAGGGATATTTATTAACATTGGCAGCTTGACAGTTTAGAGAGCTAAACCGTGTTACCATGTCGGCATTAGCCGGTTTATCCTCTTCCTGAGTCAGAAATCGTGGCAAGGGGCATTATAATGATGATGGACGGATGGATCGAACCTGTTCTATTTTTTTCGATGGGCCTCTTGCTCACTCTTCATGTTTGCGACTAAAGACATTCCTCTAGAAACCTGCACAGACTTTCAGGAGGTCAAATCTACACATTTCTACCTTTCCCTTCTGCTACCGAAAAGCCTTAGCAAGATTTGTTCAACAACATTGGACTGGAGATTTTCGAAAGACTCTGGCTTCATTACAAGGCTTTAAATTAAACATTTTTAGACCCCGTATTATCATGATTTAACACCGAGTCAGAAATCGTGAAATGATGGACGGATGGATCTCTTGCTCATTCATCGGGCTAGCGACTTAAGGCATACAGAAAGCTTAAGGAAATTAGATCTACATGGTCCTGTCTTTTTCTTCTAGCGGAAATCTTACCAATATTGATTCAACAGTATTCTACTGGATATCAAGCGCGACTCGTCCATAAGGTCATTTGGTCAATGACCCACCTAAATTTATTTTCTATGACCTACCTAATAATTTATTTTTTAAAACCAAAAATAATCTTTTCTTTGAAAAAAATCCAAGTTTCATGCGAAAACTCCCTAAAAAAGAATCAAACCAAGCTTGCTCCGGAATCTCCGTATTTTAAATAGGTGTACATGTACTACATAAAATGCATTAAAGCGCAGAGAGAAACAAACATACTCGCTTTAGGAAGTTAAAAAGAGACAAAACTTGTCGACAACCCACCAATAATATCGCTTCCGGGACGCGCGTGGCCCTCAATGCCGCCACGCCGGTTGTCGGGTTCTGGCTCACTAATTTAAATCTGACCAATTTAGTATTAGAATAATATTCGCGATTCGCGAAACATTTATACATTTATTTTATTTTAAGATATTTAGGTAATTACTAATAATAATAATTGTATCTGTGCCTGTAAAACATTAAAACCTAAGTAATTACGACTTTGACAATAACTTGGCCACGCAGCACTCTTCGTATTAATATTTCAGAATTGTATCCATGCTGCCGCCAAGCTCTTGTTCATCGTTCATCATTATTAGTCGTCGGATTCGCCGGTATTTGTTAAAAGTGTTTCGTCTTTCGACCTAATTTTGTTTTGTTTTGTTTGGATATTATTTGATATTTTTGTTGTGTAGCACTGGTACTTAGGTACTTATTTTTAATAATGGCTTTAACAGTGCAAGAAATACTGCAGTGTAAAATAAGTAGTGCATTAACATTTGAAAAATTAAAGAAAAAGGACGCCCCAAACCTCTTCTGGCTTGACTAATTTTGCTGATTATAAGAAAGAGTTTCCTGAAGACATTTTAAAATAATATTTTAAAAACAATTATGAGATGATAAACGTTTCCAAACTTAAATCAGAATTGCAAGTTTAATTAAATCGAGAAGATTTTTCAGCTCTTGTTAGAAAATATCCTCAGTGAAACGTTTTCGGAAGGCGTAAAATTATTAGAGATTTTATGTACTATTCCAATGACTAATGACGACAATAATTAGAGGTGCTTTTCGACACTAAAAAGGATGAAGATTTCCTTAAGAAATACAATGGGGGAGTCAAGGTTAAGCGCTTGAGCTATGTTAAGCATTGAAAAATCTTTTATTAGAAGTATCTATAATTTTAATGAGCTAGTGATTGAACATTTCTCCCAACAAAAGTATAGAAGGGCCGATTTGATATACAAACACATAAAAGGTGGGTAAATTATTAAAAATTAAAAAGATTTGCACGTAATTTAAAAAAGTCACAGCAAAAAATTTAATATTTTGTAGGTAAATAATTTCTTAGCAGAACCAGGCACATTATCAAAAAACCTTCATTAATTAAAAAAGTGTATTTTGCTTGTTATATTGATATCACTAGTTGCTCACAAAATTTGACCAATCTGTAAAAAACTCACAGGCCGCGCCTGCTGGATATCAATCAATTTACTAGCGACACAAGACATTCCTCTGCCTGCAATAAACGTCAGAAGATCAAATGATCCCTATATCTACGCTCTCATTGCCCCAAATTTACAGTGCAATAGAGAAATTTCTTGGGTCGTCAGAAAAATCCTGTCCAGATCTGATTTATCCAGGCACGTAAAATGACTAAAGTAGCATAAATTAGTTTTTATTACTAATTAACTTAAACAAGTTATAATTAAAGAGAAAAAAGGCCAGTGGCGTAACGCCAAATCGTAAATCACAGAGGACTCAGAGGTGTAGCTATGAATGGACCCCTGTGCCATTTACCATTGGGCTCCTTAAACGGCTGCCCTCCCCCCTGCCCCGGCGGTGCGGGGTTCGCGGATGTGTGCGTTACGCCACTGAAACAGACGAGTATTTTAAGCTGGATATATACAGGGTGTCCGAAAATGATGATGACAAATTTTAAGGTATGATTCTACATAAAGAAAAATATGAAAAAAGTTCATAATAACATAGAGCCGAACATGCATCCATAGGGAGCTACAGGCCCTTGAAGATGGTGTCATAAAAATGATTTTATTTAATTTATTAGGACCTACTTACAATACAAAAATTAACTTTTAGGTGTAAGTTAGGGTTATTGGAGGTCACTTTTTAAAAATAGCAGGTGAACCATATTGCACCCAGTGGCGTGGGAACAAAAGGGTGGTTGATTATTATTTAAGGTCTTATTTTTTTTTTTTCGCTGATTGTATTTTCAATATTTTTTAAATCAATTATGGTTCCTTGGACATTTTTGCTTTAAAAAGGTACTCTAGTTATAAATGTTAAAAATGATTACCGGATATTTCAATGCATCCTCGAACTCGCTTTCTCATAGATCGCCTAACTTTTCTAAAAATACCAGGTTTATTTCTTATATGTTCACAACCTGCAAACACCTGCTGCTCTAATTCTTCAACGGCGAGAAGTGGTACTTTGTATAGGTACTAAGGATTTTAAGTAACCCAATAAAAAGTAATCTAATGAATTTAAATTTGGAGAATGAGGTGGCCAACCTACAGGGTTCTCGTCCTATCCATCGCTCAGGATAAACTTCATTTAAATGTGCCCTTACATTAAGAGTGAAATGTGGTGGAGCCTCGTCTTGCATGAAGTATATATCTGTCCTTAGGGCATAAGGCACATCATCAAGCAGGTCTTGTAGTACATTTCGTAGAAAATCTAAGTATGATTCACCGTTTAATCTATTTGGAAAAATGCAGGGCCCTATTAAATAGTCCCCAAATATTACCGCCCAGACATTAATGGAAAATTTTTCTTGGTGCCTTAATTCGTATGTTGGTCTCTAGTAAATCCGGCCTCATCAGTGAAAAATATTTTACTTATAATGTTGGGATCTCGGTGCCATTTTTGTCATAGCCATCGACAGAATTGCATCCTGGATTCAAAATTATCGGGTTTAGTTTAGGTTTAGGTTGGGTTAGGTAGGTTTAGTTAGAACCTGATCTCTTTGAATGTGGTATGGGTAGAAACACCTTGCAGAATTTCTGAAACCGAGCTCTTTGGAATGCCTTCTTGCGTAGCGAGCCTTCTCGTGTTTATCCCTGGATTACGTGCGACTATTTCAAGAATACTCTCTTCAGCTTCGACAGTTCGAGTGTACGTGTTCTACCAGTTGAGTCATCTGGATCATTTTTCACAGTCTTCTATTATGTACCTGAATGAATAAAAAATGGAATGCATGGAACTGGGCTGTCAGGGTACGTTTCTTGATGTAATCTCCGCACGACGCGAGCGTTGCATTTGCTTTTCCATACAGAAAATGCATTTGGGCCAGTTGTCGAAATGAGTATTTATTCAGTTTTTAGTGAAATTCTTAAATCTAAAAACACACTAGTCACAAATAACGGGGTTTTCAACTAAAACTTCAAAAAGTGACATTATTTATTGCTTATTAAACAAGCTCAACTGCATTTGAAATAAGGCAAATATATTTTGATGCGAAACGCTTGGTACACTATGCGTTACATTTTTATATTAAGTTTTAGAGCTATTGGTGGAATCCACAGGTTGATTTGAGAATATACCAAATGTACTAGATACCAGTAAATTCGTTTTTTTTTTGTGCAACGGGTGTAAGAGAATATCTACATTTTAAAAATAGCATTCAAGCACAGTCTTATTTTTATTACATAGCCCGTTTACTGCATGGACACACTACAGTCGTCATTTTAAGTCCGTTTATCTCGAAAACGGTCGACTGACTATACGACTAGAAACCTTTTTAAGTAAAAATGTTCAAGAAACCATAATTTATTTAAAAAATATCGAAAATACAATCTGCTAAAAAAATAAGACCTTAAATAAACAACCACACTTTTGTTCCCGCGGCACTGATTGCAATATGGGTCACCTGCTATTTTTAAAAACGACCTCCAATAACACTAACTTATACCTAAAAGTGCATTTCGGTATTGTAATCAGATCATAATAAATTAAATAAAAATCATTTTTATGACACCATCTTGAAAGGCCTGTGGCTCTCTATGGAAGCATTTGCGTAGGTACATGTTATTTGAACTTTTTTTCATATTCTTTTATGAAAAATCATACTTTAAAATTTGTCATCGTCATTTCCGGACACCCTGTCTAAAGGGATATATCTAAGTATATTTTAAAATTCAGATCTAGGACTATGTCTTTTATCAACTTTGGGTCAACGTTAAATAGGCGTTGATTAAGATTAAGTTGGAAGGAGACAGTCCTGGCAACTAGGAAATAAATTACTGTAGAAATGATATAGTGCGTTATAAATTGTATTTGAAATTAACAATTTACCACAGCAATAAAATCGCTTCGATTTTCTCCTCTTGAGTTGCACGAAAAAGTGTATAGGAAAGATAACAGGGCCGGCACGGCGGCGAATTAATTTTATACTATATTCAGGACAAACAGATAGGCATCGAAAATACTAATTAAGTTCGACTTTTTATCTTTTTTATAACCTTCAAGAATTTATAAAAAATGTAGCTTTTATAAAAAAATGTACGCACTATTAATACGTACAGGAGGAACTTACCGATGTACTAAAACAAGTATGGAGGAAGGAACAAATGCCGATGGAATGGTCAAACGCCCTAATATGCCCAATGCAAAACAACAGACACATCACTATGCGAAAACTACACAGGTATTGCGCTGCTAGACACCTGCCATTAAGTATTAGGCCACTTAAGAAGAAAGCTGAATGAGTACACTGAAAACGTACTAGGGGAGTACTCGTATCAAGCGGGTTTTAGAAGTAATAAGACCACAGCAGACCTAATAGTTGCACTAAAAGAGCTGCAAATTACCAGTTACGAAAAATAAACTGCATATTATATTGTTTATAGATTTCAGGCCGGCGCGGCGTATGACAGAATAAAGAGGAGTGAAATGTATAAAAGAATGTCACATCTAAAGATTCCAAGAAACAACTAATAAGGCGGTGAAAGCGACTCTAGCCAATACAAAGAACAAAACAGGATAGAATGGAGGGAAATCAGAAAAATTCGAAATAAGAAGAGAACTTAGACAGGGGGAGGGGATCCCCTATCAACGACACTCTTCAACCTGACATTAGGACCAATAATAAGAAATGGTAAAGTAAAGACCAAAATAACTATTGTTAATAATGAACATAAAATTATGACCATCGCGGAGTATCTAACAATAATAACAACGACACAGAGAGAACTAAAGAGAATCACAAGAAGAATAGAACTGGAAACAAGATAATTTAGTCTGGAGATAAATCAAAATAAAACGAAATATATGATAATGGGACAAACACAAGTACCTACCTTTGGAGAAAGAAGATGACCTGGTGCTGTTTGCAAAAACAATAAAGAACATATCTGCGAGAGAGCAAGTAAATTTTTCTACCTAAGAGTAACCATTGAACAAAATGAACACGAGAAACAAGAAATACAGGCAAGCATTGCAAAAGGGAGCCGGAAGTATGGAAGCTTACAGAAGCTCATGAATTCAAAATACGTGTTAAAGTAGACAAAAGAGAAAATTTACAAAACCGTTATAAGACCTACCGACACATATGCCTATGAGACGTGGGTACTAAATAGACTGAAAAAGGAAAAGATAAAAAATAGCGAAAAAAGAATGTTACTTATGGAGGAGTAAGAACTGCAAAAGGATGGAGAAGGCGAATAAACCTGGAAATAAAAGTTAGCTCCGATATTGTAGCGTTTGCTAGCTCAAAGAATAAGATGACTGGAATATGTAGAAAGATTAGATGGAGAAAAATTACCAAAATTTGCCCTAACCAGAAAATCAATAGGAAAGGAAGATCTAAAAAGAATGAAAATAAAAAATTGGAAGGAGATAACGAGAAACAGAGGACAATGAAGAAAAATAGTCCAAAGGGCACTTCAAGAACACTGATTAGATGTATTTTGTTAGAACTGGATGTATTGTAAAATACAAGTCCTAGGCCTTGACGAGCTGTAGAGCAAATAATTTTTTTTTATCTGCCCTTTAAGTTTTTGAAAAAGGAGTTAGAGCATCACAACAAAGGATAAGTATTACATAACCCTGTATAAAGTGCAGGGTCTTTCCTCGTATATTAACACTTCCCCCCTACCCCCCAAGAGCCGATATTTAAATAGTAATCAAAGAACTGTAAATGTAAAAGATTTAGATTTTTTTTCTGAAATTTTACAATTTATTGCCGGGCGACCAACTGAACATCGCAAATGCTAGAATGCCTCGAGATCAGCTATAAGAAGAAAAATATTTGGCATTAGAATTAATCAACATTCACTGCAAAAACTTAAAGAACACTAATTTGTTACAAATTATAATAAAGTTACATGCTAAAGCAGCTCCATTCAGTGGTACACTATTTTCTGAAGAAATTTTAGAAACTACAAATGTATAGGTAATTAATTGGTGGACAGCAATTCATAAATTAGAAGGTTGTGTAACTGAAGAAGGAATAAAAATAATAATCAAACAACTGCATACGGCAACTTCATCTTCGGCAGGAGTAAAACGAATATTTTCATCTTTTAATTTAGTAGGTACACAGTAAAGTGCGCATCAAATTTGCTGAAAAATCTGCAAAGCTCGTGTTTTTGCTAAATTGCTTCAATCGTTAGTTTTCATTCGCATCTGAGCCCCGTTTTTTACTTTTTTTATTTGGTTTTATTTCCGAATGTAAGTTGATTATGTTACATGTTAAGTATAATGTCAAACGTTTAAAAAATACATGTGTTGAGAATAAACAGGAATTTAAATTAATTATATATTTTTGTATTTAAATCAAACAAATCCGATTTAAATCAAAAATCCGATTTAAATAAAAAAAATCGGATTTTTTTGATTTATTTAAAAAAAACAGCAACCCTGCTTTTTTACTTAAAGAATGAAACCTAACACGGCGCAAATGTTACTAAGCATTGGCATTGGTGCGTTCATTTGTTACCGTCAGCACAATGATAACTTACTCTATACTAGTTCGCAACTTTTAGGACCCACCATCTCCAAAAAGCATAATATATTTATTACTTCCATCAATTAATAGTTGTTATAGTAAAGGTCAAGATGTATGACAACAAGCCATAGACTAGCTCTAATGTAGCGAGGCTGGTTACTTAAGGAGGGCTGGCTAATTTTAGCTCATTAATGCCACATGCTAATGGCCTATCAATGTACTTACCAAAAGAAGATGTGCACTCCTTAAGACCATTGGCATAAATATATATAAATAGGTTTTCCCTAAAAAGAGCAATTATGATCAGATTTCAACCCATACAATTACAGGTTAGAATTCACGTCCATTCAACATATATAATAAAAATAAGAAAAATGGTCCCTCCTCACCCTTTAAAGTCCCTATAAGATTAATCTATAACAACAGAAGTGATGAAAGTAGATTTCAATTTCCTCCAAAAAAGGAGCATTTTCTGGTTCACCACTCTTCAGAATGACATTGGACAAATGACAACTCAAAAGTCACAAACGTCAAACAAGACGGTATGACCGATACTTCCTCTTGAGCTCATGCTCTTGCGAATCCACTCGATTCATTTGAACTACCCGAAAACAGGATATTCGATTAAAGAAATTGAAGTGTCCTAAAAATTTGACCGCTGCGTTGTTCACTTATTTTATCCCGGCAACAAATTTTAAAAGTTCGGAAAAATATCCAAAATTTTTATATTTACAATTTTTTAATTACTCTGCAACTATCGGCTGTAGAATGGTGTCAATATAATATCAAGACATTCACTGTACTTTTTCAATTAAACATGCATTCCATCTCATAAAAATTTTAAATAAGTAAAACTCATTTATCGTTTATGTCCATGAAAAGATTTTTATGAACTGTCTTCACGGTAAGTACTGCAAGGCTAATTGCCATGCTAAACCAACACAAGCCATTGGCCATTGCAGGCCAGTACTTTCATTCACACGTTGGGGCATGCCAAATTCCTTCCCTCATTGTACTGCGATGGACGTGGAAGCAATTGCAGCTACCGCCTATTGTCTAATGATCATATTAAATAATTTTGGTTTGAATGTGCACCACAAAAAAAATCAACACAAAATAGCAAAAAGGAAGATTGTGAAAGTATTCATGGCCATAGTACGAGATATGCTAGACCGGGGGGTAGATACGTACGTCACGCTGGACCATGTTACCTTTGAACTGTCCGCCAGAACCAACAAGAAGCAGATTGTCGATCAGCGTGAGCCAGTCACGGCTGTGCAAGGCCACTGCAACCCTACATGATGACGATGGCCTTTAATTGGCCACAATAGCCTATAGTGAAAAAGTCCCTTAATAATTTTGGAAATAATTATTATCTGATAGATAGATTCAGAAGCGAGTATAGGTTGCATGTGTTTAATATATTGTAGACTCTATGGTTAGGACTAGCATAACTAGGAAAAAACGTTTTCCCCCAAGTCTTTTCAATAAACGTTTTTCTTGATTTACCTTTCTGTCTTTTGTAATTACGACCCTGAGCTATTATCCCATTTATAACAATAATAAAACCATACACCCACTGTAGGTAATAAAGTTTATGTAGATCAAGTTGTAAATTTACTTAGACGCCACCCCTTTTATCGACTATGTTACAATTAATAACTAATTTCAGGAAATCGTTACTAAATATCAATTTACAAAACAAGATTGGGCCGTGCAATTAAAAACAGCAATAACTTTTAAGCAAACTGACGCTTGAAAAGTTTCTTGCAAACCATGTATAGAGTGCTCAGAAAATAAGGTAAGATGTTGGAAGGTTAGTTTCTATAACCAAAATTAAGGAAAAACTATATAGTATAGATAAATGTCTGGAAATGCTTCGTTAGTGAGGTACATAGTGTTTTTTGAAGGAATTATTTCAATTTTTGTACAAAGCTGTTGAAACTTTTCATAAAATCTTTTAAGAACAAATTAAAATTCTTCCTTCAATTAAGCTAAAAGTTTGGTTTATAAGACCCGACAGTACTGACATTTTTATGTTTTAAGAATCCCTCTAATTTGTACAGCGTTCTGCAGTAGGATTTCGTGCACTGTATAGGTAATTCTTTATGTCCAAACAAAGCCAAATTTTTGTACTTTTTCTTGCATTCGTTATTTAATGACTGGTAGACATACATAGATACAATAATAGCTTTCTTTCAGTTACAAAAGCTACATTAAACAGGATCTGGTTGCTGTTTCCGCTTTCACAAAATAAAGATATCCAAACAAGAATGTTGTTTTTCGCCCATCGTTTAAAAATTTTGACATTTCCGACCAGATTTCTTGTAGAAAAAGTCGATATTACAATGCAACTAGTCGTTGCTAGGCAACAAAGCCTTGATTACTCTATTATTTTATTACAAGCTTATATTTAACTTCACCTGTTAGTATGTATGTATGTTTGTTAGTATGTTTAGGTCAAATATTGCAATTGGAATTTTAACTACTTCTTATTAAGCTAAAGCTTTGAAATTTTGTACACGTGTATAAGTCCGGTGAAAATACAATATAGTATATTTAATATTGTTCTAAATCAAACATGGCGGACGCCCCAAGATGGCGGACTACCTTTTCCTTTACAATCCCCTTGACATGGGTATCAAATAAATGGGTTTGACGAGTAGAATACGATAAGCTATGTGGCGTCATTCTAAGCTCACTATGGCGGACGCCACAAGATGGCGGATTGCCTTTCTTCACAATCCCCTTAGTATGGACATCAAATGAAAAGGTTTGACGAGTAAAATACGATGATCCATGTAACGTCATTCTAAGCTCAATATGACGGACGCCACAATAATGAATGATTAACTTTTTCTTTAAAACCACCTTGACATTTATATCAAATGAAAGGGTTTGACGAGTATGCGATAAGATGTGACGTTATTCTAAACCCAATATGGCGGACGCCACAAGATGGCGGAGTACCATTTTCTTAACAATGCCCTTGATATGGGCATTAAATAAAATGTTTGATGAGTAGAATACGATACCAGGTAAAATTTATTTTAATTATATTATTGTCCTAAAAGTTTGTCGCGTGAATATAAAAGAAAAAAAAATGCATACTTAGGTAAGTATCCACTTACAATTTCTGCCAAACAAAATTAATGCCTGTAGGAACTTTTCGCGCACTACAAGCTTTTAAGACAATAAATATAACATACTATATTATATCTGTTTCAATGATAACTTTGATAGAGGAAAGTACCCGAATATCGCACGGTGCCTTAATATCGTCCGGCTTAATTTTTAAAGATGTAAGTAGGTACTGCCATATGAACATTTGACAACAGTCGATCCTAACGCATAAAATAGAAAAGAGTCTAGGGGATGCGTTCAACTTTTAATTCTTGGCTTCCGCATGCGTAAATACCTCAAAAAGATGTAAATGATGCACTTGTTAATAAGTTTACCGATTTCCTAGCAACAGCCAGTGGTAAAGAATCTGCTTACTGACCGAGAGGTGATGGTTCGAATCCGTGCTCGGCTGCATCTTTTTTGTAATTTTTGTCATTTAAAATACTATAAAAAATTAGGAAATCGGCTCTAAAAGGTGTATTGGAAACGGGTTAGCACTCCTTCCTTGATAAAAATTTTGTTTTGTCTTTTTTTATAGGTCCCGAGCAAAAAATTAATCGTGTCTAGGTACCGTAACCTAAAAATTATGTTTTGTTTGAGAAATAAAATACGTTTTTGGACAGGTTTGCTCAGTTCTAGGGTTGCTCAGGATCTTTTTTGGTTCTTTTTAAATGTTCCTAGCAAAAAACTAATCGAGGTTGAAAGTTGGTGCATGCTCATTGTCCACTCTGTTCCTTCCTCTGCGCATGCGGAAGCCCGGGATAAAAAGTTGCACCCTTCCCCTAGACCAGGGATGCACACACCGCGGCCCGCGGGCCGCATGCGGCCCGCTGTCGATGTTTATGCGGCCCGCCAACGAATTTTAAAAGCGATATTTGTGCGGCCTGCCATCGACTTTTAAAAGTATTCGTCGCCGCGCTCCGGTCCAAGCATATTGTTACGAGACTAGAAATCTGTAGCATCAACTAGATTACAGATTCGCGAAACACGTCGGTAGATCCCCGAAGAAAGTGGATGGTTCTCGATGTTTGGTAACTCGTATAAATTCGACGCATCGCCGGCTACCGGGGCAGTTAAGTTTTGACTACGGATAAGCGAACGTTATACTGTTTGAGAACTGTAATCTGTGACGAGTAAATATTTCGTCGTTCGAACTTGGCTTTTACCGACTGTAACAATATAATATTAATTTTGATATGGATAAACCAGGCCCCAGTAAGAAATGTAGTCGTAAGGTTGAAGATGAAAATCGACAGTTTCATGATATTTGGACCGAAAAATACTTTTTTATTTCATCGCATAACAAAATTGTCTGTTTAATATGCAAGAGTAGTGTTTCTATTCCGAAGGAATATAATGTGAAAAGGCACTATGAAACCCAGCATCCTACTTTTACCACATTAACTGGCGAAAATCGAACGCAAAGAATTTCCACTTTACAACGGGAACTAATAAGCCAGCAATCTATGTTTACAAAACCAATTCAAGATGCTGAAACAGCCACTGAAGTTAGCTTTGAAATATCTCGAATAATAGCGAAAACTTGTCGGCCTTTTAAAGATGGTGAGTTTGTTAAGCAATGTTTGGATATCGCCGCAAAAAAAATTTGTCCGGAAAATGTAAAGAAGTTTGAAAAAATTCAGTTAAATCGGATGACTGTTCAAAGAATTACCGCATTAGCAGATAATATAGAAGAGCAATTAGCTACGAAATCGAGAAGTTTTGAGTATTTTTCTATAGCGCTCGACGAATCTACAGATATAAGTTCAACTGCTCAACTATTAATATTTTTACGAGGTGTAACGCAAAATTTTGAAGTGAGTGAAGAACTGATTGGTATGAGTTCTTTGACAAGTCAAACCAAGGGAAGTGACATGCTCAAAGCTCTTCTAGAAAAATGTTCTATAATGGATTTGGATTTAACGAAAATATCTGGAATTACAACTGACGGAGCACCTTCAATGGTTGGAAGTACATCTGGGATAGTAACTATGTTAAAAACATATTTACAAACTAAAAACATAAATACCAAGGAATTAATGCAGTTTCATTGTATTATACATCAAGAGGCCCTCTGTTCAAAATTATTGGGATTTGAAAATGTTATGAAAGTTGTAGTACCTACCGTAAACTTTATAAAATCACGAGGTCTCAATCACCGACAATTCAAACAATTTCTCGAGGATATTGAAAGCGAATATGGTGATCTCCTGTTTTACACTGAAGTAAGGTGGCTAAGTCGTGGGTTGACACTACAGCGGTTTCTTAACTTAATTGAAGAAATCCAACTATTTCTGGCGGAAAAGAAAAACGACGTCCCCGAACTCGACAACCCTGATTGGCTGTGTGACTTAGCGTTTCTTGTAGACATCACAAATCACTTGAATGTCTTAAATACGCGACTCCAAGGCAAAGATCAATTGATTTCGCAGCTATACTCTCATGTTTCGTCCTTTCAATGCAAATTGAGTCTTTTCAGGACACAAATCAATTCAGCCAATTACGGCCATTTTCCGAACTTCAAAAAAATTATGGAGAAGTTCAATAAAACTGACGTCAATTTCGCTCATGTTGAAAAAATTGATATTTTGATACAAGCTTTTGAAAATCGTTTTGTAGACTTCAAAAAAGTTAAACCGCTATTGGACACTTTCAGCAATCCTTTCACCATTTCACCCGAAAATGCGCCGGAATCAATGCAGCTGGAATTAATAGACATGCAAAATGATGATAATTTAAGAAACAAATTTAATGAAGGTAATTTACTCAACTTCTACCTTTGCGTTGATAAAAACGCTTATAAAGAGTTGCGAATAAATGCATTGAAATGCGCAAGCTTATTTGGATCGACGTATATTTGTGAACAAACGTTTTCAGTGATGAAACTTAACAAAACGAAAAACCGAAACCGCCTGGCAAATGAAAATTTGGAAGCAATTATACGTGTGGCTACAAGTAATGTGGAGCCAAATATAAAAAAACTTGTTAGTTCAATGCAATGCCATGCATCAAAATAATAAAACATGAAATATTACATTGTAATGATTACATAATTATTACAACAAACATTTTTGAAGGTTCTTTTATTTTTATCATTGTATTTCATACTATTTAAAAATAAAAATTTTTGTGTTAATAAATATTGTTTGTAGTGGCCCGTCCTTGGCTTATATTTTTCCCGAGTGGCCCCTGCTCCCTATAAGTCTGTGCATCCCTGCCCTAGACTCTTGTATAAAATAGTTATTAGTAAAGTACAAGGCCCTCAGTTTGAAAACGACGTTGTAGTGAGGTGCAACGTGACTAACCCCAACGAGTTTTTAACGACGCGACGTGCCAAATATGTTCTTGTTCGAGTTAAATACTTTTGAATATTTCTATACCCCATAGCTTGTTATAAAAGGTTTGTAGCAGATTAAATACTTTAAAATGAGTTGATTTAAAAAATATATAATGCAAATTTTATATTAGGTAAGATTCTCCTAATATCGCATATAGCTTGTCCCTGTACCCCAATATCGCGTATGCGATATTGGGGTATGCGATATGCGTATGCGATATTGGGGTACTGGTAAATATCAGTCATTTTTTTTAGGTTCTTTTTAGTTCTACTTAAGCTTGGTTTAAATAGAATGTGCTATTCTCTTTTCGAGATGTCAGATAAGAAGAAAAGGAAAAGATGGTGCAAGAACGCCATGATAAGTGCCTAATATCGCCTGTGCGATATTTGGTACCGATATGATGTGCGATATTACGAGCCCTTCTTTCTTCAAACAGTTATTGTAACAATCTTGGAAAATCATTTACACAAACGAGTGTGTTTATAACTGTAAATCTTTTAAACATAAAAACGTTAACGAAAACCCTAAGGAAGCATAATTATGCCCTTCCGAATATTAATTTTCAAAAATAACTAAAATAATGCAGTTAATAAAAATGTGCGATAATTGGGTCCCTTCCTCTACTACTTTCATTATGATTCACCCACGCGAACTACGTCCACTTATAAACAGCATTTAGCATTGCCACAATGAAAAACTATACTAATTTTTTTCGTTTTAGTACATCTAAATAATAAAAGCTTGTTTTTAAAAAGTATTTTTTACATAAAATTTTATTTTTAAATTTTTAGTTGCATCTTAACTTATATATTCCTGATAATGCATTATTATTTCACAACATTTTACCTGTTATAGTATTCTACTAGTCAAACCCTTTCATTTGATACCCATATCAAAGGGATTGTAAAGAAAAAGGTAAACCGCTTCATCTAAATAATTAAAAATAAAAAGCTTGTTTTTAAAAAGTATTTTTACATTTTATTTATTTTAGACTTAGTGTCCAAAATAGTAAACATGGAAACAGCAGTTGTATCCCAACAGACTGGACACTAGCAACGGTTCTGCCCATCTACAAGAAAGGAGACCCCAGAAAATGTAATAATTATAGAGTAATCTCTATCCTGAGTGCGGCCAGTAAATTATATGAGATTATCCTGGAAAACAAACTAAGGGAAGTTTAAGAGCCAACTTTGGATGATAATTCAATGTGGTTTCAGACCGGGCGGGGAACAACAAATCTAATTTTCTCGGTGAGGTAACTAACTGAAAGGGCAATTAATTACAATGATTAGTTATTCCTTTGTTTTGTCGACATGGAGAAGGCATTTCACATGGTCCCTAGGGAAGAAATATGGAATGATCTGAAAAGGAGGGGTGTGGATAATATGCTGCTAGTGGCTATTATAAGCATATTATACAAGTGTACTAGGAATGGAATAAGAACTGAAAACCAAGTGTCAGGGGAATTCAGTACCAGAAAAGGCGTAAGACAAGGCGGTGTACTGAGCCCTCTCCTGTTTATCGCAGTGATGGATGAAATAGGCAGACCATCTGCAAAAGAGTCAGAGTGGGGGGTAAGAAATTTGCAACAGGTTTTGGTGTCGGAAATGATATTCGCTGATGACCTGGTGATTGTGGCACGCTCGAAAAGAGATCTACAGAGCAATCAATATTAAGATCTGGAATAAGGGGTTTACGAAATTCACTAAGAAGGTTTAATACTTAGTACTGGTTTAAATTAAGATCTTATAGTTGATCAGTTATGTTTTGACGGGTTTTTGCCTTATCATTGTTAATAAGTTATATATTGTTATAAGCATTAAAAACGTACGAATTATTTTAATATTTCAGGGATTTGCTTGCTTTCCAAATGATTTTCATCTTGGAATGAGTCGCTGTAATGAATTTAGTTCTATTATTGTCGAAAGTTCATACTAAAATTGCCCTTTTCTTTATAAATTTGCGAAAAAGCCCAAAAATAAATTCATGGTATAAAACTAAGTTGTCTTATTCTTACACTTGTCAGTTTAAAACTTCTGATTGTCAAAATTGAACCAGACTAGCGTTGGAGAATCTAGCTGTTATTTTAGAGTACTTCTATGAAGTTCCGAGTTAATAGCACCATCTAATATTTTTTCTCCATTCAAAGTTTGAACCCCTGTTTCACCGCCTTAGGGGTTGAATTTTGAAAAACCCTTCCTTAGTGCATGCCTACGTTATATAAGAAACCTCTGTGCAAAATTGCAAGTTTCTAGAACCAGCGGTGTGGGCAGTGCGTTGATACCTCAGTTAATGTGGTAGAGGAATTCTTCCTCGACCGAGGTGGTACCACCCCACACATCCTCTTAAAAGGCTGATGAAATCCCCACGGATGTTTCCAGCTCTGGATGTGTGAGTCGATTCCCCAGTACACCCACGGTACATAGTACTTAGACTTCGGTCTTCGTGGGCTGTCAGAAGATAAAAAAAAATCAGTCAGTCAGTCAGTCAGCCAGTCAGTCAGGTTCTTCTTTTTAACGGAGATATAAATCATGTGTTTTAAAAACTATAACTTTTTGATATTTTGTTGGGACACCTTCTAGATTTATGACCGCTTAGAGTCTTCTAGGCATATATAAATCTAAATTCTCAATTCTGCTTGGGGTAATTTCAGCCCAAGCCGACTACAAAGCATTTTTTAGTGTGTCTTTATTGCTGTCATATTTTCGTACTCTCCCCTTTAACTCATCCTACAGGTGTTCTATCCGGATTTAGATCCGGCAACTGGGGATATGAAGGTAGTTGTTTCGGTACGTTATATAGAATCCCTTCTTTAACAAGGGCCGCAGTGTGTTTGGGATCATTGTCTTGTTAGACTATCCATTGTGGTCCTAATCCCAAACGTTCAACTGAGGGAAATAGATTTCCACGCAAAATATTCAGGTTCATTACACCCTCAATAAAAACTAGAAAAACTAGATTGCCCACCCCTGTCGTTCCCATGCAACCAAAACCCTTCTCACAGTTTTGGCCCTTACAGTTTTACCTGTTACGTTTTCGAAGCAATAGTTTTCGGATTTCACTTACCTAATGTTTTTTCAAATTCTTCGAATATCTCGTTCATCCAATATTTTTGATCGACCAGACCTGGGCCTATTAACGACGTTACAACATGTATTAAATTTTTGTATAACTATGTGTATTGTTGCGTGACGATAACCAACGATTTCTGCTCTGGTACCATAAGGTTTACCGTCCGTTTACTATTAAATTGCGAATTTCCACTGAAATTTCTTTTCTAAGTGACATTTTCGAAATGTAAAATACAGATATTTGCTCCTTGGTGTGTTTAATGCAATTAAAGTATGAGTTTGTATTTTTAAGAAAAACTATTTTGACACATCTTTTTACAAGCTTTTTTTGCGTGTTATTGTAGCTGTATCTTTACTTTTGCGGGATAGGTTTTACTGTGTATAATTTTTTGTCTGAAATAAATTTGTATTTTTCGTTTTTGTATGTTATATTACTAAAAGGTCATGCTAGTCGATTATCTGGCTCAATAAATTCTTAGAATCTTTTATACACTAACTCTAAATTTTAAGGGTGTATGTCTGTATGTAGACTTTTATGAGTAACTGTATGTCAAAATTAGAAAAAGGTATTTTAATATTTTTACGACCTACCATTTTTCATCATTTTTAAAAATTTTACTACGTAATTTAGTAACTGCTACAAGACTGTAGTAAAATTACCATATTAATTTTTAAGCGTACTGTTAAACTCTTTCCCAAAAGTATGTTTTCATAATTACTGTAAATTGTAGTGGAGATACCCAGATAATTTTTAAGGTTTTAAATTTAAAAAATAACCGTATAATTAAATTTTGGCGTTTGGATTAATAAAAATCGAAATATAATAACTCCTGACCCTGAAAGTAACCCCGATTTTATCAATAATATGCAGTTATCCGATTCACAATTTATTTTCGATGCTAAAACGCATCTTCCTTGTAGATTTTTAAAACCGATAATGTCAGCACGTGGTTTAATAGTTTTTGGCAGTGTCGCCGGTTCAAATTTTTAATTTTTATAAACTTCCTTTTCAAAAATACTCGTCTAAAAGTTTATTTATTGTGTTGTGTCTAAAACTTCACGGGACCTTCACTTTTTTGTTTATACTAAGGGGCTATACTATAAAAAAATACTCTACTCTATAAAAAAATCATCGACAGCCTCATTGGGAGGGAATTTTTGCCGGGGCCTTAATAGGAAATATGCATATAACAAATAAATCTGAAATACTTTTTTTATATTCTCTACATAAATTAAATGTTGATGGCTGTTGTTGTTATCCATTTATGTTGGTCTTTATTAACAAAATAAACGGATTTTCTACTGCAAATTTTCGCGGGAATTTCGAAACTTGTAAAAAGTGATCCCATTGGCTGTGTCGTCAAAAGTGTTTTTATGACTCATAATGAGTACATAGCGAATTCCAGTCAGCAGGATCAAAGAAAAATAAATAAAAATTGCATTTAATGCGTAACTCATCCAATGAAATATCCCTGCACTTAAAGTAGAAGGTTCCAAATATCTTACTCAAAATATTTCAAGCGGAAATCGGTTCAGGAATTGTTCAATTTTGCAACAAAAACTGGCACCTTGGCGAAATTTTGACACATCCTATCGTAATAATTTCGAGTAAATAAACTGCAATTCTTTGTTTTCATGGCAATCTTCAAAAATTCAAAAATTTTGCATGTCCCCGATTTATTTATAACTTTAACGAAAAAATAAGCGATTTAAATTAGTGGGAGGCATTTTTAGATAACTGACAGATAAAATAAACCCAAAAAGAATCACTAAATAAGGAAAATAGCAATTTTGTAAACTTAATAAAAGCTAAAATAGGAGACAAAATTGTGAGTACAAAACAACAGCAAGTTTGTTTTCGACCTAAAGTTTGCCTCCAGGTATTTTGTTAGATCCCTTCCCGTTTGATAACATTTTTGAGCTCAGTGATTTTTTTTTTACTCTTGTGGGTCGAGATACATAAGTAAATAATTATTACATATTATTTAAAATTTTAAATGGTCTCGCGCAATCGTTAACAAATTATGCCATTAATGTCATACCTACCTATGTAGCTCTGTTTTTATTATTGTTTCTTAATTATGTTGGATATTTCGCCACTTGTGAAAAAATTTGTGAAAATTAAAAAGAAAATAGAACAAAACTTTTTTGGTACTTTTTAATTCAAGTAAAAAATATTGACGTTTTGGCACCTAGTCCAGTATGATCTCAAAAGAATCAGACAAAGAAACAAATTTAAAGAAAATGCTTATATTTTATTAAATGGCGACAAATGTATATCAACTTGTTCTGCTTTAATTAATAGTATATGGTTACCAATACTTAGAGATGAAGCTGAAAAAAGAAGCAATAAAATAAATTACTTTTAACACTATTTTAGACTTTGTCATGTCGTTACACTGACATCTGTCAATCACAAAATATACACCTGTCAAAATGCACCAGTACATACACATATAACACACATACACATTATAACACATACAAGTGATTACCAAAAAAAAAAAAGTAGACTTATAAAAACAAATGCATGTCAATGTTGCTATGGTAATAATTAAACAATTTTAATATCAAATTTCTAGAAACAGGCGCTTTCTCGTTAAAAGCTAGAAAAATCAGCTTTATAAAAATAACAATAAAATTAAAATAATTAAATTTTTTAAACTATTTTTATATTTTGATATAATTGTTTGTACTTTTTTCAAGTTGTTCTTTGACTTTTGACAACGACATCAGATTAGGTGCCGAAACATCAAATTTTTGACTAATTTAAAAAAATACCAAAACAAATTTTGACTTTTTTTTGAATTTTGGATATTTAAAACATTAGATCGGCTGAAAGGTGTAGTGGCAACAAGTTTAGCCCTTGTTCCTCGATAACATATTCTAAAAATTATTGGTAATCTCATATCTACTACAGCTGGCAGCCTGTATCATCCTTTTAGTACAAGGCGCGACCTCTATTGAGGAGACGCAGATGTATCAAAACTGGAAGCCGCTAACAATCTTAGACTGAAACACGGCATAGAAAAGTAATACTAAAAGTCATAAACATCTAGAGTAGCAATGTTCAATATACTACAGTACCTATTTTGTGATTTTTGCGGTGTTTATTTGTAGGTAAATAATTTCTTGGCCAAACCAGGCACATTATTAAAAAACCTTCCTTAATTAAAAAAGGATATTTTGCTTGTTGAGTTGATATCACTAGTTGCCCACAAAATTTTGACCCACCTGTAAAAACTTTCACGGGCCGCGCCTGCCATTTATAAGACAATATGACAGTATAACATATTCAAAGTTACATAGGTTCAAATTTCAACATTATAAAAACATATTGAAAAAATTATAAATGGGACAAGAGTTCATTTTTAAGGGTCCTTGTAAATTGAGCGGGAGATAGATCGTTCACATCAATGTCATTACAGTTTCTGTTAAATAGGCTCATTGCCTGAAACAGTCTTCTTTAAAAAATTTGTCGAAGGAGTCGATAAATGAAAAACAGTAGACAATCTTAGTAACCGTGGTGGAACATGGAAATTTACTTCAGCTAACAAATCAGGACGGTCAATAAGAGATCTACTTACTTTAAATAAAAATTGGAGATTGGCCAGAGATGGGATCTGGTATCGCCTAAGAAGGTCTTCCTGTTCCACACCCCTAGGAGAAAACATTCCATCCTCTCTAAAAGCGAGTCACTTCAAAAACTTTCTTTGAGCAGTTTCCATCTGAATAATATACTTGTTATATATAGGCTTCCAGACAACTGCACCGTACTCAAGTTCTGAGCGGACATAGCTAAAATACAACGTTTTCAATGTTTGCACATTTCTAAAACCATTTCAATGTCGTAGAATAGAACCTGTCATTTCTACAGCTTTATTTCAGACCTGATCAATATGAGTCGCAAACGAAAGCTTCGGATCAAAAGTAATTCCAAGGTCATTGTAGGCACTACGTAGCTGAATAACTACGTTGTATAGCTTATAATCAACATGTTGAGAATTCTGCCCATTTGAGTAAGTCACCGCAAAACACTTCTCAACATTCAGGGGTAAGTTAATCGTATCACACCAGCGCCTTGAGGGCTTCTAAGTCCTTCTGTAATACAAAACAATCGGTTTGATCATTAATTACTCGAAAAAGCTTACGATCGTCTGCAAAAAGGAGAACATGAAGTTGTTTAATTCTGTTATGAAAAAGGCATATTTAAATTTCCATTTCCCTTGTAAGTTTGCGAAAAAACTCATGCAGAAATAACATGGTACATATCTTAGTTGTCTTATCTTGACACTTGTCAATTTAAGGGGTTACATACAGTTAGAATTTTCAAAAAATCGATTTTTTTTAATTTCATTTTCGTAATGTACATATATTCCAGTACACACACAGAAAATTTCAAGGCAATCCGGCGATTATTTTCGAAGTTACACGCATATTTGTAAAGACGTGTCAGAGCGATTGTACGCTATGTAAACTGCTTTTGAAACTTTAAACGCGTTTTTCTCAAAACTGTGTTTTTAAAGTCGGTAACGGAGATTTCTCGGAAACGGCTGAACCGATCAGTCTCAAATTTTAACACAAGCTTCTTAAGTATATTTTTTACTAATCAATCGAAGGTTTTTTCTCACCGACTAATATTTTTTTTATATACACAATTTAAGGCCAAAATTTTGGTCAAAAATCGTTTTTTTTTTAAAAACCCGTCATTTTGTCAAATCATTTTATTTTGCGTATTCCTTCGATTAATTAGAAGATTATACATTACTTTAACGAAATTCGTTTGGTTTTTTCATTTTCGATGATCCAGTCCAGAGATATCGTTGTCACCGCAAGATGCCTTTTTTGAGAGGAACTCCTGGAGATCAGCTATAGCAGCTTTCAAAATTATTATTTTTACAAATACAAAAATCTTAAAATACAGTTAAAAGTTACCATAATACGTGTACAAATTTTCACATTAATAAATTTAAAAGTCTTCTCAGGAAAAATTCTTGAAAAATCGCTTTTTTTAGGCCTCCTAACTGTATATAACCCCTTAAACTCTTGATTGTCAAAATGGAACGGACTTTTCAATAGTTAATCTGGCAGGAAAAGTTTCTAAGCTACTATACCACCTGATAAATATCACATGTTCCTGTCATCGCGTCAGAAAACAAATCCAATGATTACTATTTCTATCTAATTACTACACTAATAATTTTTCTAAATCACTAGTAGCGAATGATTTAGTTAAAAGATGAAACTCGTCTACAGCAGAAACTTATAATGCATACATAACATAATAATTCTTTTAAATAAAGAAATTTTGACAAGTGAGTCAAGAAAAAGAACAATAAGGATTGCTTAACCTGACCTGATACAGCTCGTAGTTACACAATAAATATTTAATGCATTCTGCGAGTTCCTGGAAGCATTTATTTAAAATCCTATGAATGAATTAATAATAATATTACAGTTGTAGTAAGAGAGCATTTGAATGTAAAATAATGCATTTAAGTCGAGGGCGTAGCCACTCATCTACATTTATTATTTAATCACGCCTAATATAGATCGTCTCAAGAAAACAAAGCTAATATAAATTTCATTACTGCGGATTAGTCACATTAAAGTTGGATACGGTTAGGTTATAAATTATACCTACATTTATTTATTCGGTTAGTTAACAGTTTTATTCGATAATTTTTACGCAAAATAGCAAAATAAGTTATATGAGAATAGGGAATATGCATATAACCCAAATAAATCTGAAATATTTTTTTATATATTCTCTACATGAATTAAATGTTTATGGCGGTTGCTGTTATTCACTTATTTTGGTCTTTATTAACAAGAAAAAGGGGGATTTTCTACTGCAAATTTTCCCGCGAATTTCGAAATTTGTAAAACGCGATCCCATTGGCTGTATCGTCAAAAGTGATTTTATGAGTCATGCATACTGAGTACATGGCGAATTCCAGGGTTGTACGGTTATCGTAAAATCCATAAAAATGGCATTTAATGCGTAACTCATCCAATGAAATATCCCTGCACTTAAAGTAGAAGGTTCCTAAATCTTATTCATGTATATTTCAAGCAGATATCGGCCCAGGAACCTTTCAATTTTGCAACAAAAACTGGCACTTATGCGAAATTTTGACACATCATATCTTAATAATTTCGAATAAACTGCAATTCTTTTCCCGGCAATCTTCGAAAATTAAAATTTTTTAAATTTTTCATGTCCCCGATGCAAATAAACCTATTTATTTATAACATTAACGAAGAAATAAGCTATTTAAATTAGTGGGAGGTGGGAGGTATTTTTAGATAATTAACGAATAAAATAAACCCAAAAAGAATCACTAAATAAAGAAAATAGTGTGGAATAATGTCGGTTAAAAATAGGAATTGTTGGAAAAAATCAAGAAAATTCGATTTTTGCCCCTTCATTTTAAAGTGGTTAAAGGTAGTGTTG
Organism: Philopedon plagiatum; assembly: GCA_963971165.1. Lineage (NCBI taxonomy): Eukaryota > Metazoa > Arthropoda > Insecta > Coleoptera > Curculionidae > Philopedon > Philopedon plagiatum. The sequence goes on along the minus strand of OZ020189.1, from coordinate 124,844,341 downwards.
AAAAATTTGAAAAAAATTAGATAAGAAAAAATACAGAGTGATATAAATGTACCGATGTCGAGGTCAAAAAATCGAAATTTAATCTGCGATCGCACCCTTCCTATAAAGAATGAAGAAACTAAAAAAAATTTGGATATCAAGTATTTCGAGGAGCTCTTTCCGATGACGTATATGGAATTTTAATTTGAACCATTTTAACCTCACAAAAAATTAAAAACCGTGAAATATTTGTGTCAAAAATAGAAATTTCCGGTTTTTCCCAACTATATCCATTTTCCAATGATTTTAGGTTTACGTAAAGGTATTTCTAAAAGTATTTGAGATTTTAAAGTTTCACTTATGAGCCCGTTTTTCGATCCGACGTTTTGTTTTCGAGTTATTAGGTATCTACCAAAGAGGGGTCTGCAGATCGCATTTTTCGACCTAAAAAAATTCAAAAGAATTACTTGCCATTTTCCGATCCTCACTATATAGTTTCAACAGAGTTCTAGCTCCGAGTCCTCTACAGCCTCCGAAAATTTACATCGATTTCATTCACTTTTGCGAGCTGTAACCGATTTCAACGGAAATCGCGGAAATTTCGACTTTGACGTTTAATAGCTCATAGACATTTTGTATATTTGATTTCAACTGTGATAACGTTAAAAACGTTATTTATACGTGCACGAACTTTTAACAAGAATACCCAAAATTTTCTTTAAAATAGGAAATTATTTTTTTTTTCATTTAGCGCGACCTTTATGGATGCTGCTGTACAGGGTTATCCAACGAGGACTGAACAGGGCCTTATTTTTGACCTTCCCTATATTTTTGAAAAAAACGAAAAAAGCAGATTGGCGTAACTTCTATCGCTGAATTTGAAATTGGTACTTAGAAAACGATTGCGCTCAAAACAAAAGAACTACGACATAAACTTGTATTTTCTTTTATGGAATACCCTATATTTTATTTGATATTTGAAAAGCCGCCATTTTTCTGCGTATTTTGCAGTGTAAATCTTATCTATTAACTTAATCGTTAACTGTTATTTATTTCGTTTTAAAGAAAAATGTTTCCCTTATTTTTACCTAAATATTGCTATAGGTAACAGGTAATTAATTGATGACCTATGATCTATCTGTACATATTTTGGTGTAAAAAAATCGGATTCCTTTAAACCAAAAAACTTTTTTTAGAGAAACATTTTAAAAATTTTTTTAAAAGTATCATTTTTATCCGTGTACCCCTGTGACGAATTTTGATAATCAGTGAGTGAGTGAATGTCAAAATCGCTAATTTTTGGATTTGATTAACATAATAAACATAATATTAAGAGGTTTATGGAACCGTCTTCTCCAGATAGAGATAAGGGTACCGTGCTCCCAGGTATTTACACTGTAGGTATTAAGGACTGTATAAACATAGTAAATACATACATTTTCTTTTGTACAAAACGATTAAGGAGTTTAATAATAATGCTTGCAAAAGACCATGAATTAGACACTTCATAAGAGGGAGAGAGAACACAGTTTATTGCTAAAAGCGAAGAAAATCTCCATATAAGTGGAAAATATAAAAAATGCACTGTTAGTTTTCAACAAAAAAAAAATTAAATATCACTCGCGTTTTATTTACGCAATTCTACCATATGGAACCATTAAACATTTCGATTTCGATATTCAGTAATTAATTTATTTCATATGAGCTTTCGTTATCGTAGATCTAGACATCTAGACCACCCATTTGCTACTATTCTCCACGGTATAGATTATGTAAAATACAATGACATTTTTAGAACCTCAAGAGCACGCTTTATGGTTTATAAACAAAACGCCTTGATCAATTTTAGTTGTCTACTTATTTTTCACTTAAGTTAGACTGCAGGGTAAAATTACATCAACCTCATAATTCTTGATTTATTTCTATAAATTAATGAAATAATATTGACGTGATAAAAATCTTGATTGAAAAGGTTGTTGTTTATAACGAACAATACGGTTACATAGATCACGGTTAGTATGGGCCAGAGGCGAAAGCGATGATTTTTATAATTTCTTTTGTGTACCGGGTATGTTCAATGTATGAGAGGTGTTCCCGTAATGGGTTTTGTTCGTTGTTGACAGATTTCAGCGTGAAAACATTGTACATTCGCGGTCAAGAAATCCAGTGGCGGATTAACCTATAGGCACACTAAGCTATAGCCTAGGGCTCCACCTCCCAGGGGGGCCCATTTAAGTTCCATGCCGTAATAATTTTATCGGTGACAATGTAATTTTTTTTATACTGCACCTTATTCCAATCTACACAAAATAAAAATTGCGAACATTTGTTTCCAGAAAGAACATAAAATAAGAAAAAAACAACTCTGGTTCTTTATATTTATACCATATCGTCGCTGATCTTACCAAGAGGCGAAAGCGACACTTTCTTCGATTTTGAGTTAGGTGCATGATGTGATTACATTTAAAGGTATCTATGATCTGACAAACTGGCGAACCTCCAGCTCGAGTAGTTTTCAGTATACGGCAAATCGTCTATAGGCATAAGCGACACTAAACACATTATTAGGATCAGACGAAGGGGCGAACATCCACACAATGGAGTGTTGCCTAATTATTAGAGCCCACAATAGCACTGTTAGGTGTTACGCCTAACAGCTAAAGGCTTTTAATATAGATTCGACAATTACTATTTATGTGAAAAACTAATAAAATAAATGAATTTTTACTTTTAGTAGCCATAGAGATGGAACATTCTCGAGGATTTATTTTTCTCGGTAATTTACCGTTCTCCGAAAATATTCCCCTGAGAACATTCTCATGGCACATCTCTAAGTACCTACTGTTAAAATTTGTGTGGTTGCACACGTTTAAAAAAATATGTTTTTTCTTTAATTTATAGAAGTTTTCTTTTTGTATTTTTTTAATATTACTAAAACTAGTTGTTGTTTCCGTTATTAAAAACATAAGAGCTTTCTTAGTTTATACTTACTTAATACTTATGACTATTAATACTTGTTATAATTTAGTATTAATAACACAAATATTTGTGATTTTTGAGCAAAACGAGTTTCTTTTTTATTTTTATGTTTAAATAAATATTACTAAAAATATACTTTTGATGCAGTGGCGTGCCGTCGAGGGGGCTAGAGGGGGCTCAAGCTCCGCCCTCGTTTTAACGGCGCCCTCGCGCCCCTACGGAGATTCACTGCCTACTATGACCACATACTCTATAATAAAAGGAAAATAATTTACGGCGCCCCCTGGAGATTCACTTCCTACTATGACCACATATTCTCCAATAAAAGGAAAAAAATTTGGCGCCCCCAAATCATTGTGCCCCTCCGCCTCTAAAGGCACGGCACGCCACTGTTTTGATGGTGTTTGACAGTAAGTTTTTGTTTCTCGACCGTTTATTACAAAAAAAAATGCCTAAAAGGCCACTTACGCTTTTTGTTTAATTCACACGTGAGTAGACAAAAGCAGGCGAATATCCCATATGATATTCAAAAGAATCTGACGAATGGGCGAACCTCCATTTAGTACCTATTTAGAGGTGATAGGGCATGACTTTTCAAATTCTATATGTCTTTCGCAAGCAGGTATCTTGACCTACCTTATACCATAATAGAGTAAAATAATAATAAACTACTTAAAGAAAGAGCGTGCTCCAAATAGGACCTATTTTCTTTAAACTGCTCTCCTGTAAAATTAGCAAATTGTCGCTTTCGCCCCTTGGTAAGATCAGCGACGATATAATAAATGAACTCTTCTGCAAAATTAACGCATCATCAGAAATAAGCCACTTCTTGGATGTTTTTTTTTATTTTTTGAACCTGTAGACCAATTTGAATAACTTTTTTTTTACTTTGCAGATTCATTCTTCAAGAATGCTACTGTGGCCGTAACTTTGTTCAAAAAGTTCGTGTTCATATGGTACTTGGAGTAATAAGAATTTGATGTTTCGTCCGAAATTTCGTAACATCCTGTGGAGTATCCTAGCAATCTCATCATGGGAAAACAAATAAGGGAGGAAGGGGAAATATTTAGAGAAGGAAATTCTTTCGGTTTATGGGCAATATATTAATAATGCAAAAAGTAAACTTATCACTAGTACAACAAAAAACCGTCAAAAACTCGACAGAAAGGGGGACTATTTTTGATTCTGGTCCAAGTACCCTCCTGCTATCACGATATCCGGGCCCTTACCATTTACCAGACAGACTTATACCTAGGGTGGCTGAAGGTGGTCTTCAGTGGCCTTCGGTGGAAGTCTACCTGATAAAGAGTTAGTTCCCAGAAATCGCGATAGCAGGAAGGCACCTCGACGAGAATAAAAAATAATCCATTTCTCTCGAGTTTTTGGCTACCTTTTATGGCAGTAGCAGAGTTCATTTCTTGGCATTTGAAAGAGGCCCCCGTCTGAATATGCCTAGGGCCCCCAGATGTCTTAATCCGCCACTGAAGAAAACCTTACACAGCCTAAACGCTCATCAAGGGACCTACAGAGGCGAGTTTAGAAATTAGTCGTACTCGAGCTACATAAAATTCTACACCAAAAAAGACGGGCAAGATCGCGGGCAGAGGTTGCCGCGGCAGTTTTCTGTGATCTCGCGAAAGCTTTTGATTGTGTGAATCACGGAATACTGCTCGGCAAGCTTCAAATCTATGGTTTTAGGGGTAAGATCTTGGATTGGGTCAAATCATATTTGTCGGACCGTCAACAGTCTGTCATTTTTAACAATAATGTTTCTTCAAGTTTGCCAATTACTTCTGGGGTTCCACAAGGGTCTGTCCTTGGTCCTTTGCTCTTTTTAATATATATAAATGATTTGGCAACTTTAAATATATCCGGCTCATTTACTATGTTCGCCGATGACGCTACTATTTTATGGCATTCCAAATTTTCTGATCAGTTGGAGAACGATATTAATAGAGATCTGGTAAGGATTAAAGATTGGTGTAACTCAAATTTCCTTACACTTAACATTTCGAAGACAAATATTGTTTGTTTTAAGTGTCAATTGGATAATGTATTTCTGGATGTTGAGCGGATACATAATGTGGAATGCAATAGGTTTTTGGGGCTTTTTGTGGACGATAAATTAAAGTTTGAGCAACACATACTGCAACTGTCTAAGAAGCTTTCTAGGGGTTGTTATGCTTTAAGAGTAATAGCTCAGGAGTTGGATTTGTTAACAGCTAGGAATGTTTATTTTGCTCTAATAGAATCTCACTTACGTTATGGAATATCTTTCTGGGGAGCGTGTTCAAGAAATTTTTTTAATATGATTTTTATACTTCAAAAAAGAGCCTTGCGTTTTATGTTTAAAATTAAAAGAAGAGAATCATGTAAACCACTGTTTATACTTCATAAGTTGTTAACACTGCCATGTATTTTTATCCTAGAAACAGTCAGCCTTATTCACAAAAAATTTTGGCAAGAAATTCGAGCAAATCCAGTCTATTCTGTGCGTAATACACACACCGCAGCACTTTCCATTCCATCTTCTACTTTAGTTAAAAATTCTTTTGTTTATAATGGTAAAAAGGTATTTAATCACCTTCCTAAAGAGGTTAGAAAAATTACCTGTACAAGAAAATTTAAGAGAGAAGTTAAGCAAATACTTATTAACAAAGCCTATTACTCAATTTCAGAATTTTTTGATGAATCTTTTCAATATTTTTATCGTGGCTTTTAATTTACTATTAATTATTATACATATTTTTTAAAATTAATTGGTGGTTTAGTTGTAAAAGCGAAAGATAGTTTTAGGCTCCTACAAGTGAATTTTATAATGTGCGCTTATTGGTGTATACTTATGTAGAGTGTCCATGTAATGACTTTTTTTTATAATTTTAAGCATGCTTTGTCAATAAGATTTTCTTTGGACAATAAAGCTTTATTGATTTGATTTGATTTGATTTGTTATTATTCTTGTATTGTTTAGGGTTCTAAGAAATGAACACTATTTCATAATAGAATAAAAGAAAATCACTCAGAACAATGGACAAGAAATCTGTTCTGGCTAAAACAAAACGGTATTCTAGAATTTTTTTTTCTGCCTATTTGAATTGATATATGAAAGATTTCGAAAACACATTTTTGAGAGCGCGTTGTTTCGAAAATATCTTTTCTCAAAATCAATACTTTTTCGAAAAATATGAGTTATTCGAACACTAGGAGCATTGTTAAATTTTTTTCGAAAACCAATTTCCAATTATTGGAAATTGGTTTTCGAATTTTTTTTTAATTATTATTTTTCAAACACTTTTTCGAAAATACAATTTTTGAGAAGACATCTTTTTCGGAAGTACATTTTTTAACTATTTTTTCGAAAAAGACTTTTTCAATATCCATTTTCTCCAGAAACACTTTTTTGGGAAACTAATTTACCATGGGGCAAAGTTGCAGACCTAAGATAACCTTACCAAACACAAAAAAGGTTTGCTTAAGATCCTTTTCTGTCTATTTTTCACTGACTAGGCTAGTAGAGTTCATATTAAATTTTCAAAAATGTTTTCGAAAAAATATATTTTCCAAAAATATATTTTTGAAATATTCCGTTTTTTATAAAAGACCAAAATTCGTAGATCCATTTTTGAAAACCATTTTTCGAAAAAGCTGTTTTTAAAAAAACAGAACGGTTGGTCATCTTATCTTACACATGACTGAATCAATTGTTTGATTAACATAAAGCGGTAAAAAATATTCTACCATTTTTTATTTAGGCCTTCTGTTCACTTGGAGGAATATACGTACGAAAGTTTTCTAAAAAAACAATTAAGTATTGAAAAGCACATTTTTTAAAGTAGGTAGTTTTTTGAAAACATAATTGTTCAAAAATACCTATACAGTTTAAAAAATAGAATAGGTATATTCCAAAAATCTTTTTTTGAAAGCCATTAAAACTTTTTTTTAAATATGCACCCGAAAATATAGAACTTTTCGGGAAACTTATTTGTCGAAAGTACAATGACATTTAAAAAAAAAAACATTTTTTCATAAGTAAATTTTTTCGCAAATAGTTTTCGAATATTAATTTTCCCAAGAAACCCTTTTTCGAAAAAATAATTTACGACAGAGTAATGTAGCAAACCTAAGGAACCCTGATCAAACTCAAAAGAGGTTCGTTTAGCTTTGTTCAGAATCTTTTTCTGTCTCTTTCTCATTAACATTTTCCAAGCTTTATAGTAGGTGAATAGTAGAGTTAATAATAATTCAGTTTCCGCGTACTGTTTTTGAAAAAATATATTTTTGGAAAATGTTCCTACGTTCAATTCATTCACTAATTTAATTCGTTTTTTGAAAAAAAGATATTTTTGAAAAAAAGTAGTTTCGGAAAAGACGTTTTTCGAAAAAAACTACTCGGATATTTATTTCCTTTAGAAGCCAAAACGATCGTCCGCAAATTCTGGTAAGATCACAGTGAGATGTGCAAGAAAGGTTTACAGAAACAATCCAAGATCCAAGTACATTAGTGTTTTAGATCTAATATTTATATTTTTCAGGTATAATTTATTTCACAAGACCTTATATAGAAAGCAAATAGTTGTTTTTGTTTATAATATGTTGTAGAATATCTAGGAATGGTTAACACTTTGAATCAATGTTCACTTATTTCTATAAAATTCCCTATTGAAATCCTTTATGTACAATACTCTAGAGGGGGGGAGGGGGGCGCCGTCTCTAAATCCGTCCCCGCTTTTCTACACCCAGTATAATGTCAAAATTTGTGCTGCACTCTCTCAAATTAATTCACGTTATGTACCGCGAAATAATAAAACGAATACACTCGAATGTAACGGAACTCAGGTCGTATAGAATATTTTAATTGCAAAAATGTTACTAAAATCCAGTGTTGCGTTTAATAAATCTTAGGATTTTATTCAATATTTAATACGATTACCAGAAGTCAGATTTTGATCAAACATGTTATTAAACCTGCTAAATAAGAACATTCCAAAAAATATGTATAAAATATGGGATTAATTTTTCGGGTAAATTGAATGTAAATATATGTGTACTTACCCTTATTCCCGTTGTTGCATTTGCCATCTGAAGAATCCTTGACAAAAGTAAATACATATTACAAAAATTTGTGCTGTCTTACAATATGAATTTATAAAATTAAAATGCTGATACATTTTAGATAAACACTAGATTTTTCCCTAAATCTAAAATTTATCTCTGATATGGCAATAAATTAATCAGAATTTTTTTTTACTGAGGGGGCGTAAAGATGGTACAAAGTTTTTTTAAAAATTCCAAATCTATTTTTTCTTCTATACATGTATGTCCACGTATGGACACATTGACAAAAGGACAACTAGTCCAAATTTTCAAGATACGAAGAAGTCATTCTTAATCTAACTGTTTGCTAGCTAAAAAAATAAGATTAACGATGAAAAATTTGAATTTTTTATGGGGCACCCAAAAAGCACACACACACACATATATATATATATATATATATATATATATATATATATATATATATATATATATATATATATATATATATATATATATATATATATATATATATATAGTTAAGTATGTTTGGAATTATCTGGAGAACTACTGTTTCGTCTTCCTCGGTGTCTAAGTTGTTAAAAGACACCACATCGACTCATCAGAGGCCTTACAGTAGCATGAGCATTTCTGCTCCCATATAATTCCACAGTTCTTGCCTATAAAAGACAAACTGAAAGTTTTGAAAGGTAGAAGTTCTTGAGATTGCTCTCTGAGAAATGTCATAGGGATCCTTATCGGATCTCCCATGGTAGCTTGGATGTGGGAGTCTCGCGACCTCTCCACACTACCTGAGACATTCTCATTTATGAACATAGTTAAGTATGTTTGGAATTATCTGGAGAACTACTGTTTCGTCTTCCTCGGTGTCTAAGTTGTTAAAAGACACCACATCGACTCATCAGAGGCCTTACAGTAGCATGAGCATTTCTGCTCCCATATAATTCCACAGTTCTTGCCTATAAAAGACAAACTGAAAGTTTTGAAAGGTAGAAGTTCTTGAGATTGCTCTCTGAGAAATGTCATAGGGATCCTTATCGGATCTCCCATGGTAGCTTGGATGTGGGAGTCTCGCGACCTCTCCACACTACCTGAGACATTCTCATTTATGAACATAGTTAAGTATGTTTGGAATTATCTGGAGAACTACTGTTGTTATATATATATATATATATATATATATATATATATATATATATATATATATATATATATATATATATATATATATATATATATATTATGCATTATTTATCACTTTACCGTAAAATTTTAAATAAAAAAGTTGTTTTAAATTTTACAGTTACCTACTTATGTATCTTAGGGGGAAATTTAAACTTTGTGCAATTATTTCTTTAAGTCCCGTTTTACAACAATGTGTTTTAATTCATCTAAAGTTTAAATTTTTTCTTGATAAATTTAAAATAACTTTTTTATTTAACATTTTGCGGTAAAATTAAGAATGTACCGCGCGTTTTTTCTTTGCACAATTTCATGACTTGGTTTTTTTAGCACCCCGTGCAAAAAATCAAAATTTACTAAACGTAAATTCCACTTTTGTGGCTTGCAAAAATTTGTATTGAGAATTTTAAAAAATCCAGTCCATTTGTACTTTTGTCAACTTTATTCGTGGACATACTGCAGGAATGGCAAAAGCTTTTTTTAAATTTTCGTTTAGTAGGTTCTGTTGGTTTGCTGTAACGAAATTGATGATATTGCAGTTTTTTTAATCGACGTTTAAATCCAACACTAGTAATATAGACTAACAAGAAAAATTAACGGAATTGTGGTTTACCAACAAAAATTTAACAATTTTTATTATTGTTTTTATTTCTTCGTTCTGAGAAAGATGTAAGTAATATATTATTTTTTTGAAAAGTGACTGTTTCCTTACTAAGAAACAGAAACATATACAGGGTTTTTAAATTATCTTTTGAAAATTACTAGGTGTATTTCCAAATTAAGAACAAATATACCAAACAGTTCTAAATGGATAGAGCGTTATTGCGAAATGGCCAATCGCCCCCATTTTAATTAAGGCTTCAAATATCCTCTTTTTTCCGATGTCGTTAATTTTATGTTATTATTAACTGAAACTTTTAGAGTTTTCTTTCTAGTTATTAAAATAATGCTTCTGCAATTTAACAAATCTGTTTCTGGTTTCCTGACAAATTGGTGAGGATTAATAATTATATCTACTTCTTCCAACTAGCCGATTTTTCTTTATTGTAACAATAGAGCAGTGGCGCAAACGGGAGGTGCTGCCGGGCCCTTTCTAGTCACAAATTTAGAGTAACCGCGATTTAGCTCCAGGATACAGGTAAGCTGTCAATAGGTCACGAATTTTCAGCGACCAGTTTAGCCCCTAAGCTAAAAAGCTAAACTTCTGGTTGCGGCACTGTAATAGAGCATCAACGTGGACCGATAAAATTATTTAATTTGGATCCCCTCCTCTTTTTTGACAATTAAGGCGGTACGTATTTTTTTAGTGGGGGTAAAATAGTCAAATCTTAAATTTAACATTTTTTACAGCTGTTCAAGCTTTTCCTCTTTGTTACATCTTACTACATCCCATTTTGGGCACATACAGTACCATCCACTATTTCTGTCAAACCCAAACAGGTTCCAGTGGCAACCTTTTTAAAATATTAATACATTGGTAATATTAACAATTACTAATTGTTAATTGATAAAAAAACTCTTTGGCCAATATCGATATACAGTCGCGAGATTAAATATTCGTCTACCTCTAAAAATTTTAGAAATATTTGTTATAAATAAATTAAAGGAACGGAAATCAGTTAAAATGACCATGGTCTTAAACTACAGCATTTTTACATTCCAGTAAACGTAAAAAGGATAAAATGCACACTACTTTAAAAAGTGTAGAAATAAAAAAATATTTGTGTATTACTTAAACTGCGAGCGAAATTATTCGTCCATCGACTTGAAGGCCAAAAAAATGGATAAAAAAAGAATGTAAAAATAAATGTATTTTGAATATCCTAAATCTCAGTCACTTCCAAGCCGATTTCATAAGGGTGCATTTCTTTAAAAGCAAAACATTTAAAAATGGATCGTAAATTGTTCGAGGTGACAACGTCCCATAGAGAGTTAGAAGGAAAGTCACAATATAAAATAGAAAAAATTGTGGAACGGAGCATGTCGACAGTTCAATATATTATAAAAAAAACATAAGACACAACAAATAACAATAAACTTACCTGGCAGAGGAAGAAAATCCAAAATTTCTGTTAGAGAAAAAAGGGAAATTTTAAGAAAAGTTCGACAAAATCCCCGCATTACTTCCGTAGACCTTGCTAAAAGTATGGAAAACGATTACAAAAGGAAAATACACGTAACAACAATTAGAAAATTTCTGCGGGCAAATAGCTACAACGCTCGAGTTGGCAGAAAGAAACCTTGATTCAATAAAAAAAATCGAGACAAACGGTTAGAATTTGCAGAAAGTCATAAAAACAAGGATATGGAGTTTTAAGAGACTGAAATTTTCCAAACAACCCAATTTTAGTCTCGTCTGTCAATATGACTTTTTTCCAAAACTCCATATCTTTGTTTTTATGACTTTCTGCAAATTCTAACCGTTTGTTTCGATTTTTTTTATTGAACCAAGGTTTCTTTCTGCCAACTCGAGCGTTGTAGCTATTTGCCCGCAGAAATTTTCTAATTGTTGTTAAGTACGTGTATTTTCTTTTTGTAATCGTTTTCCATACTTGTAGCAAGGTCTACGGCAGTAATGCGGGGATTTTGTCGAACTTGTCTTAAAATTTCCCTTTTTTTCTCTAACAGAAATTTTGGATTTTCTTCCTCTGCCAGGTAAGTTTGTTGATATTTGTTGTGTCTTATGTTTTTTTATAATATATTGAACTGTCGACCTGCTCCGTCCCACAATTTCTGCTATTTTATATTGTGACTTCCCTTCTAACTTTAATTTTTTTATCAACTCTCCAAGGGACGTTGTCACCTCGAACAATTTACGACCCATTTTTAAATGTTTTGCTTTTAAAGAAATGCACCCTTATGAATTCGGCTTGGAAGTGACTGAGGTTTAGGATATTAAAAATACATTTATCTTTACATTCTTTTTTTATCCATTTTCTTGGCCTTCAAGTCGATGGACGAATAATTTCGCTCGCAGTTTAAGTAATACAGAAATATTTTTTTATTTCTACACTTTTTAAAGTAGTGTGTATTTTATCCTTTTTACATTTTCTGGAATGTAAAAATGCTGTAGTTTAAGACCATGGTCATTTTAACTGATTTCCGTTCCTTTAATTTATTTATAACAAATATTTCTAAAATTTTTAGAGGTATTAATCTCGTGACTGTACATAAGTGTTCTGCTAAGTATCGATATACATAAGTATTCTGCTAAGACAATTAAATACTACTTCAAAATCAGTTGCATATCTTATACCCCCCTTTGCCAGTCCCAGGAAACAATGAAGGTATATACAGGGTGTCCGAAAAGTTTCAGTATGAGCAAATATCTTTGCTATTAGTAAAGATAAAGACACCAAATTTTAGATGTATCTTATTGGTTAATTAATCTACTTTTTTATGTAATTTCCCAGTAAAAACAAGGTGGCATGTCCTCTTTGCCGCGGCGGCTCATGGAACGTAATGCCGCTTATGGGCCACACTACAGGGTGCAGTACCGTTGGAAACCCGCTGTCCTTCCATTGGTGGGTTAGCCAGGTATCATTTTAAAAGTTTATAACTTTTCTAGTTAGAAGATAAGGAAAAAACTAATAAAGTAGTGGACAAATTTATTTAAAAACATATTTACATACAAAACAAGGAAAATAAAAAACGAGATTACCACTGAAAATGCTACAATACACATTCCAAAAATAAATATAGGCGAACAACTGAACAGCACACAGAAAGGCACTAAACCAATATACAAGTAGTTATTGACTAAACACATAAAGCGTCTATACCGGCGCTTCCACAAAAAATGGCGGTTCATGTTGTCGAGTCGTGCCGTCCTGTAAATTCGGAAATTTACTATCACGCATGCTCAGTGACAAGCGGAATGATCGCGGTAACTTGTCGGTTAACCATCTCCAACAAAGTCGCTTAAGAACCGAATGCGATGCGAAACCTGATTTTCACATATGGGCTGCCCGAATTGTAACCGCGTTCGATTCGAAACTGAAGTATCGTTTCTGATGTGCCGAATCCATGACGCTTTAGGTTGGGGACTGGCAATTCATCGCATGGAAAAACGGGCGCACGTACCGCGTATGCAGTCAGAAAATGGCAAAAAGAGCCGCAGACTTCCCACCAGTGCCGACAGGCGGCCAACTGTTTCCCGACTGCAGTTGGTTTACTGGGTTACCTTTTCAACCCCCTCGATGGGTGGCGCTAGGGAGCTGAGACCAAAAATTTTAAATGCAACCCAATGCCGTGTGATCCCTCATTTTAAAGGTTTTCAAAAAAGAAACATTTTACGCAAACCCGAGGTCCGTATCGTAATTCGTTTTTAAATGGCAAGCCTTTAAAAATTAAAAATCATGAAAAAAAAAATTGAAATCTTTATTTCCTTTAGATCTTACTTTAAAGTTCTTCAAAATGACCACCATGAACTTCTTGGCAGTAATAAAGTCGATTTTGGAACTCGCCTTTCACATTTTTGAGAGTGGCAGATGTTACTTCTTGGAGAGCGTCACCCCTCAGGGGAAGTGAAAAAGTAAAATTATTTAAAAAAGTAGGTTTATTAACCAATAAGACACACCTAAAATTTGGTGTATCTATCTTTACTAATAGCAAAGATATTTGCCCGTACTAAGACTTTTCGGACACCCTGTACAGGGTGTTGCAAAACTCCACCGACAAAATTTGTACAGGTGATTGTTTAGCTAAAAATTAAAAAAATAATGTTCATGTTAACCTAATAAAATCGCTCCGTTTCCAAAATATATAGTGATAAACTTTCAATTCTGTACAGAATTTCCTATTTAGGTATTTTTCAAAAAAAGTTAAGAGTATTTTCACACACACACACAACACTTCTTGTAGCGCGTTCGGCAATGCAATCTTTTCCATCGTTTTGCTCGGAATTATTGACAGGCACGTAATCGGTCGTACTGCTTACAATAATAGGTCATATGACCGTCAAAAATTCCGAGCAAAACGATGGAAAAGATTGCATTGCCGAACGCGCTATTGTTGGAACACCTATGGAATGATGTGGAAACCTTTCCAAATAATCTACAGAGTGATACATATTTTACCAAATGCCATCCAAGCAGTAGAAGATAAGTGTACTACTTATTCTAAAAAAATCGAAGTGCAAAAAGTTATAGGATAAAACAGGAATGTTGTCTGTACCACCCTATAGATTATTTAAAACTGTAAAGTCACTAAAAGCAGCATTAGTAGAAACGATGCGCTTGCTAGAAAAGGCGCAGAAATGAAAATCACCTGCCGGAAATCCTGTGGCGAGACCCCTGGAAATAATTACAAATGAAATTGACCAGTTTTCCATTGAGCTTGCTCGAAATAGATGTACAGAATTAATAATTTGTAGCATCCCTAGCCAACTGTGCCCCTTATACAATATAATAAAACTACGGCGTTGTTAAGACATAGGTACACTCAGAAGACTTACGTAACATACCCGCTGGTGGTGATCGGGCACTATTTGTTTGGTAGTCACGAAGAACATATGAAAATACCAGAAAATCATTTCTGCAAAAGCTGCAGAGATGAAGATATTCAACATTTTTCATGTAAATGCCCTGGCCCCACAAGAAGATTTGATGCATTCGGTCCTTCAGCGGACTGGAGGAAATAAGCACTGTGCCACTTAAACGTTTGGTTACGTTCATCAACAGTAGCTCGTTCTGGTAACATTTACACTATCCCTCCACAAAACTAAATCTTTATCACCTCGGAAACAAAGTTGTCGGATCTATATATCAAAGTAAGAATTTTCTTTCTTATTTTTGGCCAAGAGTTTTGCAAGACCCTACATGTACAAAGTACACTTTATTTTTTATTTTAGTTTTCGCATATAGTTGTTTTCTGTAAATAATTATCTAAAATAAATTAGTACCTCCTCATTGATGAATGATAAGCCAAGTATCACTTTCACTTTGTATTAACACAACGCGATGAACACTAAGTTATATCCTAAAGAAAAAAAATTTGAACGAAAATATCCCGGGACCATTTTTCGTAGAACCCATGCAAACATTTACACGTACTAAGTTCGTACCGTTCATAGAAAACCGATAAATCAACTAAATAAAATTAAACAACTCTCGTTTCACAAAACGTTCTTACCTAAAATGACAAAAAAAATCGTGATGACGGCAATCCAATTTCTTTACAAAAACAAATGAAAAAGCTTCGTTATCATTCGAAGGATGCCGTATTCACAGAGTAGGCACAGGAAGATAAAATGTTTCATGCAATATGTACCAATTTTTGTTTATAAATTCGGCCTTTTTTAATATCTATTTTATAATTTACCTATTACAATTACTACGATAATTGAAAGAAATGATGTAAATTTTAATAAGGTATGAATAAAATAAATTCCTGTAACAGCGATGTCTGAAGCCGGCGCGCGGCGCCACATATGCAGCTTTCGGCGAGCGGTTATTCGGCGAACGCCGCATGTGTGTACCTGACTCTCGCCTATCGGCGTTCGTCCCTTGCCATTCCCCTTTCGTGTCGGTAAATTGGCACGAATCAAAGGATCCGCTCCACATTCGCTCGTAATTCGACAAATAAACAAATGTGCGTATCAAAGCGCTCGCCTTTCGCCAAAAGCCACTCGGCGAAAGCCGAATTTCGCCATTTTCCAAAAGCCGCATATGTAATGCCAGCTTTATAGAGCCTTATCGAAAACAAATAGGCTATGGAATTATGAATTCCGACAAAGTGCTTGTGACTGGTTAACAAGTGGATGATCCCTATCATAAAACTTTATCTATGATGCCTATTCCATTTGTTATTATCAAGACAAATGTCATTAAAAAAAACTACATAGGTACTTTAGACATATGTTGGAAAGTGTTTTTAAAGTATTTCAATGTGAAAAAGGTAGAGATACTTATGTTAGCAGTATCGAGGATTTTATGGAATGTACCTACTCCACAGAGTGTTGCAGATGCTCGCTGGAACAATGTTCCACCTATTCGAGCTTTGTGTAATTTTTTTATGATATTACTAGAGAATAGACGATTATACTAATTTTTTTTTAGTTGGTGTCACTCCGGGGGTAAGTATGATAAACCACCCCTAAAAATTAAACATCTTGTTTTTTACCATTTATTAATGAGATAAAAATCTGAAAAAAATTATGTTATATAAACCTTATTAAAAACTATGCACAGTTAAAATTTCATTGAGATATCTCAAATAGTTTTAAAGGTAATGAATTTTTAAGTTAAGGGTTGCCACCCCCATAACTCCCTCATTACTGAGAGGAGGGGTTTGAAATTTGGTGTAAAAATGTTTCTGGCAAAGACCAATAATTTACGAGGTAAGAACATGGAAAGGACGTTGGGGCACCTTTCATATGATTAACCGGCTAGACCCTTTCCAAAATTTATGAAAGTTTCGAAACGTAAGTTTATGAAACTTATGAAATATATCACATGAAATTTATTAAATTTATAAAAAATCATTGAATGTTTCGGAAACATCTGAAAGTTTTAAAAAATTCAGATATTTCCGAAATTTACGAACCCCTCTTTATCCTTTCGAAATTTCCAATGAAGTACTGAAACTTTCAAAATAAAAGTTACAGATTTACAACCATAAGTAGCATGGGATGAAATCCCCAAAAGAAAAATAGTCATGTCATCAGATCAATGCCGAGAAGCTTCCCAATATTTTCCAATAAAATTTTGATTATTTGTATCAAGCATCCAAACATGTTTACGAAAAATTGACTAAATTATTTTTACTGGGTATTTCTTTCCGATTTCACTTGTTAGTACTTATATTTCGCTAACGCCTGTTGCCAATCTGTTTTAACATATGGTTTCGACTGTGCGATATGCGTATGAAGAACGACAAAGTCACTAGAAAACAATTCATTTATAAAAAAAACAAAGGTAACAATATAAAAATTTTAATTTCAGTCTTAACATTTTAACAGCTTATGTAGAAACATTCCGCCAATAACAAAATAATAATTAAATGTCTTATTACAATCAACACCACTAAAAAACATATACCTATAAAATTCCAGTAACAACGCAAAAAAAACTATTTTTAATATCTTCTATAACACATATTGTATAATAAGTTTTGTATATAAGTAGAAGCAATTAAAAATAGAGAGTAATAAAAAATGCAGTAAATATTAATAATAAAGCTTTTAAAATTCAAAATTGGAGTATAATAAGCAATGTACATATAATTAAAGTCTGTAATATTGCACAAAATACTGGCAAGAATGAATACGTGCTACAAACAAAACTAACCTGAGCAAAATAACTAAAACTAGTAAATATTGAAAATTATGATATAGATGTACAAAAAAAAATTAAAACTCCATACTAGGTGTCGTTCCACGCGCGTGTGACTCTAATAAATTCCAAGTCTAAATAAAATATAATTTAAAGCACTAGGACTTAGTGTGACTAAGCATGTAGATAAACTCAGTCAGTGCTTCAGTGCAGGTAGAAGACTATTTAAAAAAATAATTAAGTGATATGCTGGAAGAGAGATCAACAGGAATCCAATCGTTAAGCATTTTAGCAGATTATGTAGGATTTAAGTTTTTTTAAATTATCCGGCACGGAAGATTCTTTTTGAACATCCTTAAAAAATGTGTCCCATAATGTTAATACATACAAGTAAGGAAGTTTAAAGACACGAATATCATGATTTAAAAAAGTGAGTAGAAACTAAAAATTGGTTTAGGTTCTTATAATGTATACTCCGAAGAGGAGATAAAAATCAATTTAAAAAAAATCCTAGCACCAGCTGGCGTTTAGAAAGTATACAAAAAAGCACTTCAGGCGCATGACTAGCATGACTTTACAGCGTAGAGATTTTACCTTGATTTTCTCGGTAGATTTCTGGTTTTAAATTATGGTAATGAAGTAAAATTAGACGGTACACGCGGACAGCTACTTGTCGAGACACGCAAGTTGGCCACAAAACTAGCCGACGCCTCAACTTTACTTGCTGCTGGCCGGCAAGTAGCAAGTACAACAATCCTTTTAAGTTACACATGGCAAGTTTACTGGCGGCAAGTACTTTCCGCCACTAAACTTGCCATGTGTAAATGAGCCTTAACATAACATTTGTGATGTACAATTTTAAAAATAAATCTAATAAAATTTATTTTGTGAAAATATTACAGTAATATGGGTAACACATATAATGTCTAAAGTTTGTTACTTACTTAGGTGCTAGTTGGCCGTAATACGTCATTTTCCGTTGACAGTTAAACAATATAACTAGCTGACAAACGACAGTTAATCTATTGCTGAACTGTCAACCGCAACCGTGACGAGGTCATTCGCTCAAACGATAATTTGTAGGTAAACGTTATACCCTATCCAATTTAAAATGGGAATGATGACAGAAACCTATTTTACAACGGAACGATCAACTATGTCTCTCTCATTTTCTCTCTCGCGTATTCTTTCTTTCTCCTACTCTTAAAATTTTTACATTGATAGAAAGTTAGGTTATGAGAAACATAAAAATGTCATATTTTAAGCTTTCCCACAAGTTGTTTTTGGCAGTGTAAAAAATATACCTAAAAAGTCTATATAAAGTGTTAGCCGCTTAAATTTCTGTGTTCTATAAATCTGCGACTGACTAATAGCTATCGAAATATTACGCAAGGAATATATCTGTTCTTCTTTACCTTACTTGGACTGGGCGTTATGGGAATGATTAAAAGGAACGCCGATCGACATAAAGTTGAGAACAGAGGGCATCACAGAAGATTTCTTTAACTATTGAGAACGTAGTGGAAACGTTTAGTTGCAGTTTAAAACTGAAGTCACAGTGCCAGTACAAAGTGTATCTATCCTTCTGGAACTAAGACTTTCTACATTTACAGTTACAGATTGTGAAACCACCTACTTGGTATATTTAATTAAACAATTTTTATCGCGTTTTTAACTCTCACAAACGTAAATGTTCGGAGATAGGCTGTATTATAGATCCATTTTTATTATATTTATAATATATCGGAGAATAGGCTGAATAAGGAATTATTTTAAATCACATTATTATAACAGGTTATCTTAATAAAAATATTAACTCATTTTTGCTATTTTTTCTTTATTTATTTAAATACTTTTTCTCCGATTCTTTTATTGCGAATTATTGGTTAGAGGGAGTCTTGTTTCTTTGAGGGGTAGGAAACAAATTTAAGTAGGTAGTATAAATTAAGTAAGTTAATGTGGCTATGCCGACACCGTTTTTGCTTAATAAAAACGAGATTTTTGCAAATGCTCTTTGTGTTCAGAAAAAAAAGGTATTTTACTATAAAATCATAAAACTTACATAAGTATTTTGCCAGATCAGGAATTTATTTTTTTATGACAACTGCGATAAAACTTTCAAAGTAGACAACCAGAAATAGTTGCACAAACAAAGGCGACTGTGATAAAATGTTTGAACATATTCTTTTTTATTGGCAACAGCATCGTTTTTATTTGTCTTTTACTAATGCACCTTATGCCAACAAGGATAGAAATAAATCAGATTCCGTTGGGAATTTTATCAGGAAAGAAAAAAATTTTGCGACGACTGATCTTTCAAAGTAGGTAACCAGCAATACTTCCACAAGCGAAGAAGGTATGATAAAAATTTGAATATATTCTTTTTTTATTTGTCTTTTTCTAATGCACTTTCGCCAACACGGATGGAAAGAAATCTGATTCCTCCGTGACTATCAGGAAAGAAAAGATTAATATTGTGATTGTCAAAATAGGTTCTGGTGTAAACTGGAACTGACCAATAGGATGAATTCTTGTTCAATTGATTTTTCTGTCATGATTTTCAAATCAAATCGGATAGAATATAGTCATTCGCTTTTTTTTGACACATGACGTGTAACGAAAAATTTGATTTTATAACCTCAACTTTAAAATGAATTTTTAGTGGAAGTAATCTTTACATAAATGTAATGTAATATACAAAAATATAATATTTAAATCTTCTTCGGTAATGTTAGTGGCATCTGAATCGCCTGAGAAAACGTAATCCGCTACCAATGTCTTTTCTCCTTAAATTATGTTACGAAGTATCGTAATTAACGTATTTATAAGGGCTTAAAAATTCGATATGTGCAAGCAAAGCTCACAAAACAGTGCATAAGGTTATGTGCGGACACATAAGTCTCCATATGGAAAACTTTTTATACAAGTTATTAAAAAACGATTTACTGAACTAAAAAGTACGTCATAATTTCATTTTTAAATTCCAAATAAAATAAATACGCAAAATATTTTTCTAAACTATACAAATTCACACTCTCGTTGTGCAAAATATCATAAATCCCTTAAAATACATTTTTGGGAATACTGCGAACTTAGAATAAAACTTTTTTTAGCTTATTCGCCAAGGGATAAGAACCACAATTTGAAAAACGTTTGCGTTTATTACTATTTTTTTCTATTGATTAGCACATATTTTGGATTTATTACGTTTTGCTTGGTTGCTCATTTGTTTTAAAACTGTGATTAAACAAACATGTTTCTAATAAAGAAAGTCTTAATTGTCTTGTTTAGAAAAATACAATTAAAATGGCGGACGTCGTGACTTTTTCTCGTTGAATATAATTGACTATAACATATCCATCTTTTTTCGTTTAACAAAAATTATCATTTCGACTAAACTGTCTGCTGACTACTTATAATTATTGCAGAATATTGTTTCAAGTAGGAACCGCCTAAGAAGTCAATAACTGCCAATTTTTATTTTTGTCTTAGGTGAAGATTTAGGTTGACTTTTCCTAGTAACATTTTTGTTTGTATTTTTAGAAGTAAAGGTACTACTTATACTCAAAATTTAACTTTTTCGTCCCGTATATTGTAGCATTTCTTCAAACAAGGCCGGTTGGTTTTAGGACATGCAGAGGCTATCTACATACAGTATTTTTTTCTTAAAATTTTATTACAAATTTTCCCATTTGGTGCGACATTCTGCCGGTCACTGTATAAAGCAATAATTATTTTCATAAATGGCATGGATATTTTGCACGCACCAAGAATAATTAATTAAATAAATGAATCAATGGCAATTAATACACCTTATAATAAAGAAATCTAAATACATTAATCAGTAGGTATTGGGACACTTTCTTCAGACCGGGCCACACCCACAGCTGCATGCTGCGTACCGCTGAGGTCACTGTAAAGACTCGACTGAAGGCCAGGGTTAAGGTACATGGGTGCCAATGTTTTTTTGGAAAACAGTCCTGTTTTTTGTGGAAAACAGCCCTGTTTTTTTGCAAATCAGCCCTGGTTTCCAAAAAAGAGGGCTGTTTTTTGTAGAACAGCCTTCGTTTTCCAAAATCAAGGCTGTTTTTAGAAACCAGGGCTGTTTTCCAAAAAAACAAGGCTGTTTAACAAAAAAAAAACATGAGCTCCGATGTACCTTGACCCTGACCTTCAGTCGAGTCTGCACGAGTCCTCAGCAGTGCGCAGCATGCAGCTGTGGGTGCAATATCAGAACAAATAAAGATTTTGAACAAAAAAATTAAATATACAAAATAGTTATTTTCATTGCTCTTATAAACAATAAAGAATTTAAATTGTTTAAATATTTTCTCTCATTTTGATACTTGGTTGTAAGACGCCACCCCAATTAATTTTTGCATCGCTTGTCTTTTACTGCACCTGTCTTAGTGTTAAACAGCCTGCCTTTACAATCATAAATGCTTATGAAGCTAAACTTGTTCGAAAGTATCTTTGGACCTGGCAGCTACGCAGTGTTTCTAAAATACACATGAAGCTTCTGGTACCATAATTTTTACCAGTGAATTAATTTCTTTAAAATATTTTTTAATTAGCAATTTGGAAAAACTACCAAATTGTATGCTTAAAAATTGCGTAAAAGTATGTGTATTTTTAGAACAAACTGCAAACAAATATTATTTCAACTTATCATTATTTCCCTACAATTTATTACCTATGTAATAGCAACTTTACATCCTACACATGTGAGTATTCGGCTATAGCGGGACTATGATGTATCACCATGTAATCATGATAATACATCATAATACACAGCGGCTGACCAATGATTATGGATGCCCAAACTACGATGTTGCCAAATCTTGGGCCATAACGTTTTTCTATAAAACGAGAGAAGTACGACAGCGGTATCTGGCCCATCATGCCCATGAATGCCCAAATTTTGTAGGTCTTTAAAGGGACGCTTACCTGTAACAAATTTGAAAAATTTGGTATATTACTTTTTCTTTATTACATGACAGGAACTTGCCTTTCTGTCCTTTAAGAAATTTTAATTTTTGTGTTCTACTATAGTAATCTTTTTTAATTTTACTTTATAATATAAATTGTTTTGACCCTTTAAGGCACATTACATTTTTTGGAATTATTCGAAATTCGAAGGCATATTCTTACTCCAGCGTACAAAAGTAACAGTTGTTAAAAACAATTAAGCTGTCAAATTTGACAGTTTGGCTGTGAAGGGTGGTCGATATATCAACCAAAGAACCTTTAGTTAACCTTAGTACCCCTTAAAACATCAAGTTGGTACAAAATCTAAATCGGCCACATATTTGTGTTTCGACAGTTAACGACCCTATATTGTCATTTTGTAAAACATTTTAGAATATTGCGAATGGTCAACCAAAATGTACAATACCAAATATAAAAAGTGGAATACAAGTGTTTTGGCTTGTTTTACGGGAATATGAAAAACTTGTCGATTTTTAAAGGTCCAAACTGATGTTTTGTAATACAAAAGTGTATTTTTTATATTTCGTTCAATATAAATAAATACTGTTCAGATCTATCCATTGGTTTATTCTGGCTTTGTATGAAAGTACGCATTCAGTTCAGTCAGATCAGTTTTGTTAAACAAATACGATTTTACTATGAAACGAAAATATTTGATGTCACCATTGTTTTAGTATATTCATTGCACCCTAATAATTTTCCATTAAAAATAATGGTTGCTGTATTGTTTTTAAAACATGCAGATGCGTAGGTACTATTGTTTTTAACTGAAATATAGTTTTCTACTAGCAGTGGTACTTTGATACATGCATGTATTAGGACTCCAGCAAATCTAAAGTAAAATGTTTGATACACGAACCTTCTCGTACATTTTTCACATAAACAAATAAAAGCTACATATATTGTATCATTGTAACAAACCAGGTGTAATATAAAGATTTCGTTCATATAGTATTTTTCTACATTATTTTAAGTTATTCTAAATTTGTAAGTAAAACAGTTTTTATTTTACAACTTACCATATATTCATGGAAAAATGCACTGATAAAGAAAACGACAATTCCGGCGACATGTTTACCATAACCCATATCAACCATGGGCAAATACAGATGTCTCAGAGCCCACCGATGGACAGGCAAATTCCAAGTTCTCCAAAAAACGTCTATGTTATTTGCGTTCCACCAATCAGCGTAAAAATTCCTATCGGCAAAATGAAGCAATTCCCCAAGAAGATTCATCCACGAATGGAATACAATATAAAACATTATAAGCCACGCTAAGTGATTGGGAATCTGAAATAAAAAATGTACCTTAGTTTCAATATGCACAAATACAATACATATTATTACTGCATATTTAAATAACTAAGAATTATGCAAATTTTCTAAAAAATAAGTTTATGAGTTCTATAACTGTTGGTACAACCTCTACATGACAGAGGCGGAAGCATAGAGAAAATATATAGTAGAGAAATAATGTCAATTACGAATGCGGCAAATTTACCGAGCTGAATCCGTAAACAAAGACGGTCCTCTGCGGGCTTGCGCATTGTCGAACGTTTGCCTTGTGATAGACAGGACCGTACTTCAAAATTTATTTTACATGTCGTGAATCTTTTATCGAGTAATAAATGCTAAATATATTACTTGTAATTATTCTTTTTATTAATGATAAAAATGTAACCATTAGTGAGATTTTAACAAAAAGTGTATAGTTTGTTGGCTTAAATCTGAGTTGTCTTGCTATACAAAACTGTCGATAATTCCTCGAAAATAGCTCAGTTTATATATATATATATATATATATATATATATATATATATATATATATATATATATATATATATATATATATACAGTGCGTCTCTTCAATGTTTTTAAACGTTACATTTACAAAATTGAAAGTTGAAATAAAATATAAACATAGTATTCTAAACAATAGAAATAAAATATGCAACTGTTTTAAGAAGTAAAATAGTAAATCAAAAAAATTACATGTGTATATTTTATTGGATTGGCATCCCATCCTGTATAATTCTTGAACAAAGCAAGTTCTAGGGTAAGATGTAAATATTTTTACACCTATTTACAGTGTGTGCACTTGATACTTTGCTGAAAGCGCTACTACTTACGGCCCCATGTCAATCTAATCCACCGATATCTTAGCGATCCTTTGGCGAAAGCGCTTTTTTCTTTCGCCATCCCTTTTAAAATACTCCCCTCTACCCTAATCCACTAGTATTTTTAGTGCCCCTTTGACGAAAGCGCAAAAATGCCTTTTGGACACTCACCCTTCTAATCCACTGATATCTTAGCGATCCTTTGGCGAAAGCGCTTTTTTCTTTCGCCATCCCTTTTAAAATACTCCCCTCTACCCTAATCCACTAGTATTTTTAGTGCCCCTTTGACGAAAGCGCAAATATGCCTTTTGGACACTCACCCTTCTAATCCACTGATATCTTAGCGATCCTTTGGCGAAAGCGCTTTTTTCTTTCGCCATCCGTTTTAAAATACTCCCCTCTACCCTAATCCACTAGTATTTTTAGTGCCCCTTTGGCGAAAGCGCAAATATGCCTTTTGGACACACTCACCCTTATGCAATATAGGGGAAGGAGGCATTGACACTATATATGACCTTCTTACACCATCTTACCCCTTATACAATGCCCCTAATACACACACACCCCATCAGTGCCTTTCTGACACCTTGACCACACTCAATATACGTCACTGACAAATATTTCTACTTCTCCGTGTGTGTATTCACTTCAACACCGGAGTGCATTTAAGATAAATTATATTTTTTACCTCCTATTCTTTCACATATTCATATAATTTAAATTTGGAATTAAACTATTTCTATTTATGCACTACTTGTAAGAAATAGACTACGAAATAATTCCTTATATTTAAAAGTTGGATACATAATTGGCGAAACATATGAAATGTCTGTAACACTTTGTAAAGACTATTTTTGTATCGAAATAACAAGCTTCAGAGGTTCGCTATATTCGCCACCCCAACCAAAAATACCATAACATACAAATGACTGAGATTTTTTCGGCCCAGTTCTGTTCGCCGCGTTGCGTCATTGAGTTCAACAACCACTTTTGCTAGACGTCCCGAGTGCGCATGCCTCGAGAGGACCGTCGTTTAAAAATCTGACTGGCGCCCACTGCGCACAAACGCACTTTTTCGCCCATACATTGGACGGATTCAGCTGGTGTCGCGAATACGTTGTGATGGTCTAAATATATCTTGTCTATGGGCGGAAGCGACAGTGTACCCAATTTATAATAAGTAAAGTAAAATCAGGGACATTAGGTACAGAAAAACTTATGATGTCTCTCCACAACCTTTTCGGGCTACCTTAAATTATAGTTGCCTCAGCATGCAGCATTCATTGGAAATCTTTAGTCAGGATATGTAAAAGTTGATTTGTAAAAACTACAAGTGAATCCGGACAAAATAATTGAGGTGTTTCATATCAAAACTTGTCTTATCCATTTTCTTGAAATATGCTTTAAATCCATCACTGATATGTTTACCCTGATGTCTATCTCGTCATGGTGTCTCGTGCGAAAATTTGTCTCACACCTGATAAATTTAAATAGGACAACTGTGACGTACCAAAACTTGCCTTATCCCATTACACGGTTTAAACTAAAAAACATTTTTTTTTCAATTTTCTACAAATTTGTCAGTTTTGCTATGGAACTAGAAATTTGAGTTTTGCTATGGAACGCCTTAATTATTTACTAACAATAAAAATAATTTATTTAGTATTTGTTTGGTACAATTTCAAATTGCGATTACTATAAGGGAGAATGCTTCAAATTTTAGCGAAAATGATAAACGAGATGCACGCAACGTCGAAGTTTCCGCTATACCTGACGTTGCTGGTATTAACATAAATTATATTATGGTCAATATCCTTTGATATCTAAAATACTGACAATTAATTTGACGTCTCATGATGTTTCCAATTTTTTTGAAGCAAAAAAACCTTGAGAAAATTTTGGTTAAATCGCAGACTGACAAAGACAATGTGTTCTGTTCTTAAGGCAAGGGAAACTGAACAATTGAGGTTCTTTTACTGCGACTAACGACGAAAAAACAAAAAAAGCGATAACTTTTGCCTCAATTAATTAATTTAAAGCATCATTTATCGGTCGTCGCATTTTTTAAGAGCATATAAAGTTTACTCAGAGTATAAATCTTTTCTCATTTAAATAAAAAACCAAGTTGCTCCTACCAGCGCATTACGCAATCCCGAAAAATAAATATTAAAAATGATAAAGTAAATAAATACTTACCGACAACTTTAACAGTCTTTCAGTGGCTAAAGTATAATCCATATTACTAAATGGGATAAGGGAATTTTTAATAGAAGGAATCATATATTGCTGAATTACTGCAAAGATAAACTGAGTTCCAGCTACGACTTCAAATGCTCTTCTTAATACAAATCTAAAAAAATATTAGTTAAAATTTTCATATACTACTTCATGATATTCGTTGATTTTGCCTTTGATTTATTTATTACGTTCTGGATTGACGTTCGCTGTCACGAAAGCAAAGCTGGTCAAATTGATACCTTTTTTGATCCTACGGCCGTCGCTTATATGAATCTTAAATCAGGTTGGTAGACAACGCCTCCGCGACCAGTAGCAACCAGACGAACTACCTAATTTTCGTTCTAGTACGTATTCCTCAGCTATGTCAAAAATCTTTAAAAGTTGACAAACCTATTCAACCTTTCTAACTTAACTGGCGTCGCCTAGTGTCACCGTATACAAAGACCTCTATACGGTGCCAGTGCTATCGACCTTATGGATTGATTTGCGCGACTTAAAGAAAATAAGTAGGTATCTGAAATAACTATTTTATCAACTCGATTATAACACAGTCAAATCAGCAACTTTACGGAAATGTTCACACGTTTGTTTTTTAGAATCCACTGGACCGATTGCAATTGCTAAGTGTGCTGTCCTTGTTTTCATAATGTAGCTAAAAAGAATAGCACCTTTACAGATAGAAACCGGTTTGTCCACCGATAAATTCTGTAAACGCGGACATTTTCTTGTAAGAAATAGTAAACATTTCTCATAATTGACGTGTATGTCAAGCCCATATTTACTCCTAGAACCGTACCTACCAGATGAGCAAAACAGCATGACTTTAAATTCAGTCCCTCTATACAGGCTGAGTTTTTAAAGTGTTCCAAGGCGATATCTCGAACAAAGTTTAAAATATTTTCATGAAATTGTGGTAAGTTAGTAGGAAAATGGTGAGACATATTAAAACATATTTTTGATATTTACCCCCCTCTCTTTTTTAAGGAGTGGGGGTGGGGTGATTTTAGAATTTGATGATGTACTTTTGTTTATAAAATTCGAATCTACGTAAAAAACTACATATGTATGGGTATGATTATTTTTTATTCACTCTTTCGGTTACAGAATTATGGTAAACTTATTTTGAATAAATTTAAAAGATAAATAAATTTTGTCATGAAATCAAGTTCACTTATTCCGGAATTATTATTCGTTTCCATGGAATTTCTAGTTATTTTCCGTTATTTGCAAGGTCCCCGGATTTGACCCCTCTTGACAGTTTCTTGTGGGGTTTTATAAAGGACAAATTGATGGCGACTGTAACTAAAACGGCAGATGATATGAAAGACCGAATCCGCTTTGCCTGATTATTAGTGACACTTAAAATGTTACAGCGGGTATGAAATTCATTTAGAAGAAGAGTGAAAAAGTATTTGGAAGTTGAAGGGGGACATTTCGAACAACTTTTCAAGCATAACAGACGATAAATAAGTTGAAATTAAATGATAAATTTTTTTAAAAATTTTATAACCTAATAAAGCATAATTCCGTAACTAAAAGAGCAAATCAAAAAAAAATGTTGTACACATACCTAGTTTTTTACATAGATTAGAATTTTATAAACGCAAGTACATCATGTCATTTATAATTTCAAGGTTATCCCCATCCCTTAAAATAGAGAGAGGGTTAATGTAAAAAATGTGTCCCCCATCTCTCTATTAACTCACCAAGATTTCATGAAAATATTTTAAACCGTTTTCGAGATATCGTCTTGTAACCCTTTAAAAAACTCACCCTAAATGACTACAGTCTATTATTAAAAGGCGTGGAGTAATAAAACATAATTGTTTGCAAGAGCAATATCGGGTGACCTAAATAAAATATATGTAACTATTGTCTATTGGATCCAATAGAAAATAATAGAGCTGTGATTTGGTTTTTATTATTTCAGCTATTTGGTCGTATTTCTAAATAATTGAATTGATGAAAAAACTAATTTATATCTTAAAACTTTATTTGCCCTATTGTTATACTTATCATTAATAAAATCAACTGTCAAATTCGACCGGTGTTAAAGATAAAACTGCCATTATGGTACCTAACGTCAAAGATGAACACCTAGTATTAATAAATTTACCAACCTTTTCCTTATTCTCTCAGTTCTAGGGAAGTTTAATTCATAACACAACGTGGGTACAAAAATGAAATAGTACAAATCCTTTAAATTCAGATTGTCTGGGTACTGAACTAAACCATTTCTTACATCTTCACCGGAACTTTCATCACTATCCTTCCTGTCGTGTGTATTATTAGCCCTTTGAAGGTTACTTAGAGAGATCGATTGACGTCTTAGACCTTTCCCACCATTTTTCTGTCTTGCGGTTCGACACCACATATTTACCTGGATATATGACCAGAGTTTTAGAAAGAGTACACTGTAAACACTGCATATTGTTGAAGCTCCAACTAAAAACAAAAAAAAAACATCAAACTAAACATTTCTAACCAAAATAAGCAATGCAAACAAGAAAAATGTCCGTAAAATGGAACATGTTGTTTACTATCCTACGTAGCGATCCAACGCGATTTTTGTTGCACTATTCTCTCCCAAACGGCGATTATTGTTGTTGATCGTGGACGTGTTTATTTATCTGACAAAGCCAGCGCGCTGTACTGCTCCGCGTCCGCACATCAAAAAACGTGTGTCTCTTAACGAAGAAATTTAACACATTTTCCACAAATATATTAAATTTTATATTTTACTTTTATAGTAAGAATAGAATTATTTGTTATTGCGCAATATGATACAACATTCATTATTTCATTATTTTTTTAATTTCTCTCGGAAAACATTTCTTTGGCCAGACTTTCCAGAGAGTTTGAAATTCTGAACTTACCCAAACTAAATCCTTCTTTGGTATGGATAATAACCATAGGCACCAATATCACAGACACAAGATTAACAACATGGGCAATCATTCCTATTCCATTAGATACGACTTCCTGTATGAGAAAAAAGTCCATACCATTGTTAAGCATAAAACAGAATCTTATTTACAAAGTAGGTACAAAATATTTTAAATAAGTATGAAAAAAAAAACGGTTTAAACATAATAGCTGTTCGTTTACGAAATAATATAGTAACGATTTTCCCTGCGTTTGGTTAGTTTTTACGAAATTTCTAACTATTTTTTATAATAGCAGTTAAGATAGAATCTGCACTGAGCTTCTTACAACTTTTTCTTCGGAAAAATGCGTGAACTTTTTGCACTCAGTGCAGCTGCAACTGTCCAATCATATAGCGTGCAAGCTTGTACACCTCGCCAACGAATAAACATAATGTATTAGGGTGCTCAAGCATGTAACATCATTTTGCCAAAGTACTTATAACACTTTTAATAACACAATAATAGCTGTTTATGTCACTAGTACATAAATCGGGGCTTTATTGGACGAGACTGTTTATGGCCGAGCGAGCTTGCGAATGAGGCCAACAAAGTAGTGTTGTAAATATCCGTATTCATTAGATATCCGAATCATACGGAATCGGAATCAGCTAATATCCGTATCCATTATCCGAATTCGAATCCATTTCTTGACCCGCGCGAAAGCGGTTACAGATCATGTATACGTATGCATGCAACAGACTAAAACATTTTCTATCCGGATACACGGCTAGGTAGGTCGATGCGGTATCGGTATCATACCATTCGAAGTCGAAGTTTAGGGATAAGAAGGCACCGCGTCGCGCCGTTCTCGTTTGAATTCGGTTCGGGTGAGGCGGGACTAGTTTAACCAATGGGTCTCATCTCATATGATACCCGTTACCCCGATAACTATGCCATCTTTTTTTAGGAAATGTCATTAGAAAGAGAAAGCACAATATCAAATATGCCAAATCGCAGACCGTGTTGTTCGCTTACACTCGATTCCGATTCCGTTTTCTCTTTGCACTTTGCATTAGTAACCACCCGATGCGAATTTATTTTGATTCCGATTCCGTATTCAAGTTCTCGGCCGGTTCCGGATAATCCGGATTCTTTTAATATTCGGATCCAACGGATTTTTGGATACGTATCCTTACATCACTACAACAAAGCCCTATTATGTACATGTGTCATCATGAGATTTTATGTACGATCTTATACTATACTGCTTGTTCGCGATTTTTCAATAATTTTTAAATAAAAAAATAAAATATCAACAATGAAAATATCAGTATTCAATATAGCAGAGATTGCTTTAAATTTCGTTGCTCTTAGTGCCCTAGCGTTTTCTGTTTATTGTCAAACATAAATGTCAATACAGATAAATGGAAGTTAAAATTAGCTAGGATGAAGAAATTTCCGAGGATGTTAAAATTATTGCAAATACTGCAAAAGATGTCTTGATACCATCTAAATCCAGGTCTTTGCATACAGTATGTCCACGAATGGGGACATAAAAGGCAAATGGACCAAAAAGTAAAAGATACGGAAAAAGTTATTTTTTCATAAAAGGTTTTGCTTGCTTTAAGAATAAGATCCACGATGCCAAAATTTGTTGTTTTTTTTTCTACAGGGTATGCAAAAAATACAAAAACGCAAAATTTGGTTAAGAGTAAAGTTCCTTTTTTTAAAATTTTAATGCAAAAAGTAGTCCAGATTTTCAAGTAAAAATTTGAAATTTCTAAATTAAGCTTTTAAAATCAAAATTTTTTGAAGTCACATTGTCACCTTTTTTATTTAATTACACCTTTGATAACTGTGACGCAGTTGTCAAAATAATAAAGATATTATCTTTAGAGCAGAGTATTTTTATTTAAAATTACAGAAATGGCGAGAATTGTTATCGCTACGTTATTGAGAGCTTTCAAGAAAAGTTTCCAAATGTACAATTATGGGGAACTTCAGTACATAAATTAAATAATAAATAAATCAAATTAAAACAAAAATTGCATCCATTAGTGATCTTTACTCTAATGATGTGCTTACTGAGTATATAGGTATACGAGCTTGAAGTAAATAAGTAAACTATTATAAAGGATTTTGTTTCAATATAAAATTTAAAAAATATATACTTACAACAGAGAGTGCTTTTTCAATAATCAGGCACATAACAACGGGTACAATGTGATCTAAAAGCAAAACAAAATTGTGTGAAAAAAGCAAGATATACAAGGCAAAAGGAATGAGTGCAATAGTTAATATTTAGGTACACAAACAAAAAAGGCTATGGTTACTATGAAAAGGAGCTAAACGTGTGACAACACTCAGAATACAAGACCACTTAGATTTTAAAGATATTTCACAATAAACATTTATTTTTAAAGATTTCTGAGACAAGGGGCTTTAAGGCTTTAAAACTGCTGCATGCAGCTTTGTGTTATAAAAGTATACAATGACAGGCAGAAAGTGTGCGACATATGGGAAAAATGTTTATTAAATATGGAAAAAAATCAACTTGGCCATTTATCTTTGCATCACTTGAAACCCAAAAAACGATTCTGTAATGCGGACTGTCATTTGTCATTTGGCGGGAAATTTAAATTTTCTGGGGTTGTATAGCCAAGAGTCACACCCCAACTAGCAAAATAGATCTCCAAAAGGACAAAAGTATTATATAGGTATCCGTTAGTGCTCTTTAAAGAAGAAGTCAATTATATAATGCCCGGAGTTAAAACCATTTTAGCGAACGAACCAAATTATCCCATAATATAGTTGTAAGAATTAATATACAACAAATATTAAAGCACAAAAGGCAATCAGATGTATCTCCGTTTTATTAGCGTTGTATAAATATTTATATCACCTTTTATAAAGCCTTTTTAAAACAGTTATAAAAGATATATACAGGAGCTGTATAAATATTATAGTAATTGCTAATAAAAATACTATAAAATAGTTTTATATACATTGTATAACAAGTTGTGTAGCTCACTTTAAAACCATTTAATAGAAGTGGTATATATTTAGAGAATACAATTCTTAAAGAATTACTTTACAACTATTTTATAACGTATTTATAATCTTGTCAAATTGTCACTATTATAAAATTCTTATAGCATTAAAATGTAGTTTATTAGAATAAACCGTGTACTAACACTGCGTTATACAACTTAACCTCATTTTCATTCATCCTTACATAAACCTGAAGCCTACAGAAATTTCTCAGTGGAAAAAAATTAAACAAAGTGGACATTTTAAATGAACCCAAATAATTTCTTTTTAATTTTCAACTCATTGTGAACCAATTTGGTCTCGAGTTGTATGTTGTATCCACTTCTTTTTGAAATTTGTATGCACATTTTCGTGACCAAAATAATGTATTGTTAGTTTCCCACGATTCTGGAACAATTGTCAACTCCTTTGTGCCCTTTCCTATTGTCTGCACTATTTTAAACATGATTAAACAATTCAAAACCAAATATGTAATAATAATTGCACGACGTGAAAAGCTCTGGATTAAATCAAAACAAACGATGATACAAAATAATTTTTAGGTTAACTCCTTTAACTGTGCCGACCACAACAAAATTACGACTAAATACTTATTTAAAGCAGTTGTTTTTATGCGTTATACGGAAATTATGTTGTATAAAGTGGTCTATCGACGCGCTATACAATTGTTAAGGCACGAGGTCGAGGCTGAAAACAGGGTTGCCGAATTGTATATATTTGAAGCTTATGTGTTTGGGTTCGACAAAAATACGAAACAGAAGTTAAGATTCACGTTGTGCAATTAATTAAATAAGTATTTGATTTTAAACCGTTTAAATCATGTATAAAATAATGCAGATAATAGAAGCAAAAAATGAATTATTGACAATAATTGTTCCAGCATCCTGGCAAAATAAGTAGGTACCTATATCAATACATTATTTTTTTGATCAAAAAATGCGCATACAAACTTCACTCGTTGGCTTATGAAGGTAACAATTAAAAAAAAAGAAACAACAAAAACGTTGGTATATCCAGCCTGTTAAATGATGAAACTTTTTTTTATTATAATAAAAATATGGAGAGGTAAAAATTACGCCAAACAAGTTCCTTTTGCTACATGACTTTTGGCAGTATAGTAATAAAAGTGTTTGGCTCAAGGAGGTCCCAAAATTTAAAAAGTTTCTCGACTTTTGTCTAGTAATACATTTGCCTACTTAAAAGTTGGCAACGCTTCAAAAATGGTAAAGATGGTATCTACGAACGGCACTTTTAGCGCATACTTAGACAACATTACTCAACTAAAGCCTCGTATAATGACTCAAAAAGAACAAAAACATTGTATAAAAAATCCGCCATGTTTTTATCAGTTATTTTCCTGTTTCGACTAACGCCATTGTGAAACATTAAAATTTTAAAAGCAAAATACCCATTAATTACTACATTTTTTGGAGAAACACCATCATTATATAATTATTTTATCATTTACTTATTAAATCTTGCCCAAAATATTAAATATAAATTTTTTTATTTTTTTTTGTTAAATTTAACTGAACCTAATACACTCAGTTTATGTTAAAGAGAAGGCGCTTGCATTTTTTACTGCAAAAGTATATATATTTTGTCAGAAAAATTTCCGGCGCACCTAAAATTATCGTATAATTTGGGGTTTATTCAAGATTCTATGATTACATGATTATCATATTTTTATATTAAATAAGTAACATCGCCATTTTAAAATTACGAAATGTTATCCATATTGTACGTCCTTGCTGAACGTAGGCTATATATTATTCTTGCGATATTTTGGTGTAGTTCTTCAATATTATAAAATTAAAAAGTTTTTTAAGATTTACCAAATTTTCATAGATCTCTTTGCATCTGTATAACCCCTTATATGAGGTTCATACGATGAATTTGTAACACGTTAAACAACACTGTATAAATATTTTTAAATGCATTATATACTGTGTTATAGGATGCTTAAACAATATGTTTATAATGCAATTTTTATATGCCTATTAAAATAAATGTGTTGTATAAGGCAGCCCAAGGTATGTATCTATATAACAGTTTTATAATTGTTATTTAAGTATGCGTATATAAATTGTATAATGACCGTATAATGCCACAATACAGACACTATACTATTAAAATATTTTATAAAAATGGGCCTTTTTTGGTTCTGTAGCTATCGTATTACGGTTTACAAACTGCTTTTAAAATAATTTGATTTTATCGACTTTCATTGTGTAGCTGTTTATACAAGCATTATAAATATCATTTTGCTAGTTGGGACTACTTGTAAAAATAATGAAAAATTTTATTTAAAAGTGTTTATAATTTAATTTTATAGCCGTGTCCAGAATTTGGGTTTGTTTAGAAAAAATTTAAAAATTGACACTTTTTGTCAATAAAAATACTACCATTAATTAATTTTCTGTTTCCGCCTTTAAAATACATCTTTTGCTCTTAAACAAATGTTTTGCGATCAACTGTGTCGATCCCCAGTTATTAAGTTTATTCTTATTGAGAAATAACTGAAAATTGTTGTTTTAGGGGAATCCTAACTGTCGCGTAGGTGATTGTCTAATATTTTTAACCTGTATCTTAAATTTTATGGATTTATCTATTAAGAGACACTGTAAAGACGTAATTTATTACAAAAAAAAACTAAAGGAAAAAGTCTATGCAGCGAATTGTCCGAGAATCTAGTTCTTTTAAAACATTTCTTAACATGTTCGCACCGTTGAGACAGCGGTATACCTAAGAGGGTTTTCCACAGTGGATAGCATGGCATCCAAACTTGCATCTTCACTGGTAACAGGCCTGTGATGAGAAACTTTGTATTTACTATCAACAGAACCATATTCGTTAAATTTACTTAAAATGTTGAATGATGAACATTTTTTTCAGGATGTCTAGCATTAAATATTTCTGCAGCATCACGCGAACTTTGATAATTCTAGCCACATATTAAAACTAACTCAATTTTTTCTTGAAGAGATGTCTGTAGCCATTGCACATTAAAATGACATCATCGCTTGACAAATTCACAGCCACCTATGTAAAAAATTAGCAGAAATAAGGTACATTGTGTTTGAATTTAAAAACATTGCCTGGTCTTGTTAGTATTTTTTTAGTTTTTGTAGTAAATTAAGTCTTTAGAGTCCCTTTTAATAGATAAATTCGTAAAATTTAAAATACTGATTAAAAATATTAGAAAATCACCTACGCGACACTTAGGATTCCCCTAAAACAACAACTTTCAGTTATTTTTCAATAAAAACGTATTAAATAACTGAAGATCAACACAGTTGATCGTAAAATATTTCTTTAAGGGCAGAAGATCTATTTTAAAGGCGGAAACAGGGAATTTATTATTGGTAATATTTTTATTGACAAAAAAGTGATAATTTTTAAGTTTTTCCCAAACTAACCCAAATATTATACACGGTTATAAAATTAAATTACAAACACTTTTTTCAAATAAAATGTTTCGATATTTTTACAAATAGTGCAACTTTTGACTATGCAACTCCCGAAAATTTAAATTTCCCGCCAAATGACAAATGACAGTCTGCATCACAGAATCGTTTTTTGGGTATCAAGTGATGCAGAGATAAATGGCCAAGTTGATTTTTTTCCAAATTTAATAATACAAATTTTTCCCATATGTCGCACACTTTCTGCCTGTCACTGTATTTGATTTTTTAAGCAGCTTTTTTCAGGAGTTTGGAGTGATGTTGACAACAACTTTTCTTTACTTGCATCCACTAACACTTTTTTTACACTATTTAATCAATTTTTTTTATCTTGTGACAAGCCACGAAAGCCAAAGCCTAAGTAGCTTGTACTAGGAAAGTCCGACTTACACATCCAGAGCTGGAAAGAGAGGTAGGGATTTCACCAGCTCCTTAAATGGATGTGGTGGTACCTCCTCCGCCGAGGAAGAACTCCTCTACCGCCTTCCATATTTAAAGTAATGAGACATGGCCTTCCCAGGCAGTCACAGATCCAAGTACTACCGTGGTGATATTAAACGTCGCTTTTTTGAAATTTTCTTAATTAAAATCAACACTTACACAACAATAACATTAAAGTAGGATATTCTGAACTTTCTCCAGGATTTATTAAAACATATATCCATTCTATTGGGTCGACCCTTATTCCATACCTAAAACAGGAAATAATTTACAGTTACACCCCAGATAAAACCAGCCCAGATGCGTAAGACTGTCAAATATCGTGTTCAATCTCAATGACCTTGATGCGCGGCACTTAGGCTGCCTGCACCATCGCTTTGCGATAGTGCAGGCGTCTGATCTATACGGCAGTTACATTACATTTGAAGAAGACACGGCAGTAGCTGTGATTTAAATTTATAACCTCGGTCCCCGTACTTGATGCCACACGGCCGGCCGATCGTCTCGTCAATCCTTGGCTCGCCGTCGCATGAAGTACAGGCGACATTGGAGCTTTCGCATCTGGTCTGGTTTTATCTGGGATTATAGTTTAATTATATTCTTAATCTTATCTTTTAAAACTGAAATTCATATAAACAAAAGGGGTGTTACGTTTTGTTTTTAAGCAATTCAGACAATAATATTGGTTATGAAGCATAGAATTTCGGAATGAGTGAATTTTGGCCATTGTTTTTTTTTTTTGGTAAATATGTTGTTTGTCCACTTCTACAACATACTGTTACATTATTGTCCTTAAAACTGTAAAAAAATTTTTTAATATTAGTAATATATATTTATTTTGTCTGTGTTAGCACATACTTTTATTTATGTTAGTAAAAACCTGAGCAAAGGATTTTAACAGATTTTTTTTTTATTTATTGACATTCTAAAGAAAATTTATTTATTATTCATTCATATTTTTGTGGTAAACATTTACTCTCACATTCACTAAAAAGGTTTAAGATTTATATTCTATCCAATTTAATTTGAGAATATTGACCGAAAAAACAACTGAACAAGAATTCACCATATTTGTCAGTTCCACGGACAGTTTAGACCAGAACATATTTTAGCAATCACAATATTCATATTTTCTTTCGTGATAACCATGAAAGAATCAGATTTTTTCTATCCGTGTTGGCATAAGTGCATTAGAAAAAGCATAAAAAATAATATGTACGTTCAAATTTGTATCCTACCTTCTTCGCTTGTGGAAGTATTACTGGTTATATAAGTACTTTAAGAGATTAGTCATCGCAAAATGCTTTTCTTTCCTGATAAAATTCCCACCGGAATCCGATGTTGTTGCCAATAAAAAAGAATATGTTTAAACAAATATTTTATCACAGTCGCCTTTGTTTGTGCAAGTATTTCTGGTTGTCTACTTTGAGAGTTTTATTGTCATAAAAAATAAATTTCTAATCTGGCAAAATACTTAGGGTAAGTTTTATGATTTT
Organism: Philopedon plagiatum; assembly: GCA_963971165.1. Classification (NCBI taxonomy): domain Eukaryota; kingdom Metazoa; phylum Arthropoda; class Insecta; order Coleoptera; family Curculionidae; genus Philopedon; species Philopedon plagiatum. Next base: position 124,806,208 of record OZ020189.1, on the reverse strand, counting down.
ATATTAAAAGACCTTTGTTTTACTGAGCACAAACAGCATTCGCAAAAATCTCGTTTTTATGAAGCAAAAACAGTGTCAGCATAGCCGCATTAACCGTGTTATTTTATACTACTTAAAATTGTTTCTTACCCCTCTAAGAAACAATACTCCCTGTAATCAATAATTTGCAATAAAAGGATTGGAGAAAAAGTTTTTAAATAAATAAAGAAAAAATAGCAAAAAAGAGTAAATATTTTTATCAAGATAAACAATTTATAATGTTAAAAAAATATTCCCCATTCTCCGATATATTATACAATGATGAATCTATAAAACAGCCTACCTGCGAACAGTGACGTTTGTGTGATTTAAGGACGCGATAAAAATTGTTTAATCGAATTGTTTCACAATTTTTAACTGTAAATGTTGAAAGTCTTAGTTCCAGGATAGATACACTTTGTACCGACACTGTGACTTCAGCTTTAAACTGAAACCAAACGAGTTTCTTAGGCGCAATTGTCACTTCTTTCTCAATAACTAAAGAAATCTTCTGTGATGCCCTCTGTCCTCAACTTTATATCGGGTCGGCATTCCCGTTACTAATGTAAAGAAGAACAAATATGTACCTTACGTAATATTTCAAAATTTTTAGTCAGTCGCATATTCATAAAACACTGGAATTTAAGCTGCTACTTTATATAAACTTTTTAGGTATATTTTTACACTGCAAAAACAACTTATGGGACAGGCTTGAAATAATATGTCATGTTTATGTTTATCATAACCTAACTTTCTACCAGTTGTAAAAATTTTACGAGTATGAGAGAGAAAGAAGACAAGAGAGAGACATAATTGATCTCTCCGTTGTAAACTGGGTTTCCGTCATCATTCTCAAATCAAATTGGATATGGTATAGTACTGGTTTAAATTAAAATCTTGTAGTTGATCAGTTAAGTTTTGACAGGTTTCTGTCAAGTCGCTGTCAATAAGTCGTCATTAAGAAATTATGAGTTATTCTAATATTTCGGCGATTTGCTTGGTTTCCAAATATTTTTTATCTTGGAACGTGTTGTTAAAATGGATTTAAATCTGTAATTGTGGAAAGTACGTACTAAAATTGTCATTTTCTTTATAAAAGTGCGAAAAAAGTAGGAAACAAATTTATAGTATAAAACTTAGTTGTCTAATTATCAGCTATTAATTATCTAGCTATTAATTATCAGTTTAAAACTTTTAGTTGTCAATTTAGACAGGAGTAGCGTTGGAAATTCAGGCAGATTATACATTGCGTATAGTAATAATAAAATCGCTAAAATAAAAAATACTTCTGTAATAATTACTCACTTAATAAAATTCTCAAGCAGTAACCTTAGACCGCCGATCGAAAGAAGAAGGAATGCCCAGTTTACAAATCCTGTAAAGTTATCAAAGCCTGAATTCCAAGAAAACAGTGAATCCCTCGGCTTGTGGCATCTAAAAAAAACGTGAGATAAATGTAAGTCAAATATTACGGATACATTTGAAAAAAAAAAAGATATTCATATTTTTGTTTCTATTTCAGCATGAGTTTTACTTTTCAAGATACAAAAGAAATGAGACGCATTTTCTTAGGGTACTCTTTTGTTGCCATCAAAATGACGTTATTGGTCTTAGATGTTTCACTTTTTACATACCTACATATATCACGACTAATTTTTAAATACAGGCCTGTATTATAGGAAAATTCTTTAGGTCCTGGGTACAACCATTTTTTTGATGGACAAGTTCAAGCGATTGATGTTTGCGGTGCATATCTCAACTGGATTAGATCGTACCTAACAGGCAGGCGACAGTTAGTGAAGCTTCATGGCGTTTCCTCGCGAAAAACTGATATGTCTTGGGGGTTCCCCAAGGATCACATTTGGGCCCAGTTTTGTTCTTGTTGTTTTTCAACGATGTTGTTTATATTTTCGAGTATTGTGGATGTTTTCTTTACGTTACGAGGACGACTTAAAATTTTACTCTGCAGTTAAGGATGTCAAAGATTGTGAACTTATACAGAATGACTTAAATAGATTAAAGAAATGGTGTAACATTAACGGGCGGAAACTAAATATTAAATAAGTGCAAAGCTATGAGTTTCTACCGCTCAAAAAGTCCTGTAAGCTTTACATACAAAACTGGGGGTACACCATTGGAATCTGTAACATCCTTTAACGATTTTTTGTGCGACAGAGAGGTTACCTTTAACGATTACATAGACAATATTATACTGAAGGCTTAAAGAATTATATTGGATTTGTTCGTCGCAACTGTCAGCTTATTACTGACACTAAAGCTATTAAGATGCTTGCCACAAAAATCGTCTTGAGGCTGTACAGAACAAATTTTGCCGGTTTCTGTTGTATAAATATCGTTTTCCATGTAACACTATAACAAACATTAATTATAATATAAGAAATCAGGCAATAGGTCTACTAGATCTAGAAACTAGGCGATGCAGATCAATGGTCTTCTTCCTGTACAAACTTTTAAATGGAATGCTCGACTCCAGTCCGTTAACGGAAAGAATATACTTAAGGACCCCACAGCGTTCTACCCGCCAGAGACGATTGCTTTTAGAGGCACGGCATAGAACAGACTATGGGTCACGGTGCATAATTCACCGACTTTTAAAAAACTATAATGACCATTACTCTAATCACCCCCGGATGATGGTATGTAAAAAATGAAACATTGAATTTTAATACTAATACTGCCATTCTGTTAGGTTTAAAAGAGTGCCCTAAGAGGGTAGGTGCTTTTATTTTTTCTTTAAACTCCAAGAATAAAGGCATAAAGAGATAAAAACTAAAATCTATTTTTTTTTGAATACATTTAAATAATTTCTTAGCGGCTTATAATTCAGCATCAAATTACGTAACGTTTGCCCAATTTGACAAACTGTCTACCTCTTATGGTTACCAAAAGGCCAATGCTAACATATCGAATTTGCAACATCCTCTCTAACCAAGAAATCAAACAAATTACCCCAATGAATTAGGGGTGTTTATTTTCTTTCTTCCTAGAACACCAAGGCACACCTAGTTTATTACTACGGTGTGTAACTTGAATAACCCTCAGAATCTAATAACAATACCGCATGTTTCTTGGTGTCAGACTCATTACCATTGCATTCCAATACCAATTTACCAAATTACTTAAATAAGCAAAAAAAATCATTAACAGTAAAGGTATGGATTTCTGATGTGTAAAGCAAAACATGCCATTTTTAACTGAATCGAGTTGTAATCTTAAGAAAAACATTTTTTTATTCCACGTTTTATCATTGCTAGGTATTTTTTATATTTTATAACAACTAACCATAACAAAAAATTCATCCCCATATTATTAGGGAGTTATTGAACACAGTCGCTTAAGGTGAAGCCTTAATAAAGGAATGGCTTACTTTAATAAGGCAAGACTTTAGTTCTACCGCTAAAAATTGATTTATTGGAACGAATGCGACTGGGAGCGCGAGGACACGCGATCGACCCTTATTTCTAACCTTGTTTTTTGTGCCTTGTTCTCAGATTAGTGGGATCCTGAAATTTCATTGAGTGGGATTCTCTACTGTTGTTTCAATGGACGAAGTGCTTCAAGTTCTTTTTATCGGGGACGGGGGAGATGGAGAAGTGAACAATCTAGGAGGTTATGATTTTCCTCAGCTGACAGCATAAGGGAAATAAGGTCGCCTTAAAGTCTTACAGTAGTCGGACGCAATTAAGGGAAGGCAGTATTTTATTATGGTTCCCTTAATAAAAAATTACTTCTGCGCACGCGTAGCTGTCACTGTAAGGCCTGCCTTAATAAGGCGAATTGATCATAACGCGTTCAATAACTCCCTATTGTCTCTTTAGTATGGTGTCATCGAACTAGGGATGCGTCGTTCATGAACGACCCGTTCACAATGACAGGGTCTTTCGAAAGACCCGTGATCGAATCAATCACGCTCTGTGACCCTATCGTTCATATGACCCGAAGACCGGGTGTATGTGCGAGCTGTGACAAAAAGATGAAACACGAACACGAACGAAGTGGTGATCCAGACGGGTTATCTGTCGGTCGACTCGGTCGTGTTAAACTTACACAAACGGCCCGTTCAACAATCGATCCAATCGCTGATGCAGCGCGTCTTGCTTCGATGGCTTTGAATTGTGGACGGGTTGTAAGCCAGATAAATTTATGCCTTATTTTATTTTACTTTTAGGGTCATCGTAAGCTAACAATAGGCACTTATATAAAGTTAATGATTGTAATTGTGGTTGCTCTGATCTATATTAAATATTTTGTTTTAAAAGGTTCAATTAAATAAAGAAAAACAAAGTATCCAAACGTTCATATTTATTTAGCTAAGCATCTGATCTGATGGATAAATCAATGAGAAAATCAGCATCACGGGTCATATGAACGGGTCTTGATGAACGGGTCATTTTAATGAATGATCTGCTGAGAACCGGGTCACGAAAAAGAACCGGGTCTTCCCATCCCTACATCGAACCGATGTAACTTAATAAAATTACAAGATTATTAAGTAATGTGTGCAAATAGAAGTAATTTTTAGTGTTCGGTCAAACGGACCACTTATGGAATCGATTCGGTGTCCGTCCGTCCGCCACAGGCGATTTTCTCTAAAATTATTCGACGTAAAAATTTGAAATTTGGCACAGAGATAGAGTGTGGTGGCCCAATTATTAACTTGAAGTATAAAAAGTTAAATTTTGAGTCTGGGGGGTTAATTTTGAGAGGTAAATAGGGAAATGGAAAAAAAATTTCAAGGGCATCGTGTAGGGTGTCAAATGAAAGCATATTGAAGTACGAATTCAACGATATATATGATGTATTTTTGTATTGCATTTTTTTAAACATTTTTCGGGAAAAACGCTTAAAAATTGCTGTTCCTCACCCTTATCACCACAAGGATCGCTCAGAAAACTCTGAAAAAAAGGCATGAACATTGAGAATTAGTTGAATTGAATTTCCTTATAACTGCAGAACCATTGGTTTGGAGAAAAAGTTTTTCGACAAAAAAAATATTTCTCACGGGTAAGGAACAACTTTTGTCCTTACACGTTTTTCAAATTTTTTAATTTGGCCCACTCAGCTCCGCACATACGCGATGTGATACGGCGTTGATGCCGTCGGCGGCGGGTAGCGCGGCAGATGGACGGAGATCGGGCGGCCGAGGCTTGCTCAGGTTAAGTGGGGGGCTGATGGCACGGAACACTAATTGTGCAAGTATAGCTTGCACTTGACCGTTTTTTACTGGTCTTACCATAGATATATATAAATAAATAGACAAATAATCAGCATTTGCGAATGTGCCAAATTTACCGAGCTGAATCCGTAAACAAAGGACTTGTGCACTGCAGAACGCTTGCCTTGTGATATATAGGACCGTACTTTAAAATTTAGGTATGAAAATATACACTCGCTATAACGTGAATATTTTATCGAGTAGTAAATGCTAATGTTTATTACATGTAATTATCATTTTTATTAATGATAAAAATTAAAAATGTAACCCACTAGTGGGATTTTAATAAAAATGGAATATTTTGTCTTAAAATTGGGATTTTTCTTGCCATACAAAACTGTCATTAATGTCGTTAAAATTTTGTCGTTACCCATACATTTAGTTAAAACATACTTTTTTTCAAAGCTTTTTGCAGCTATTGGCTTTTTAAACGAAGAAATTACCTGTTATCCACACTTTTTCTTTAAGGGAACCAAACGGTGGGTTACTAACTAAACTGGGTCAAGAAACTTGAAATTTTCCACACAGGTTTCTTATATACTTACTTAACGTAAGCATTCACTAAGGAAGGGTTCGTCAAAATTTAACCCCTAAGGGGGTGAAATAGGGGTTCAAACTTTGTATGGAGAAAGAATATTAGATGGTCCTATGAAGTCGAAACTTCACAGAACTGTACTCTAAAAAATAAATGTTTAAACACGTGGTTTACAGTTTCTAATAAATCAAGCCCTACGGGGGTGAAATGGGGGTTCAAAGTGTGTAATGGAGTAAAATTGTTATACCGGGAACGAAGTCACGGGCGAAAGCTAATTTAGGTAATAAATGAAGTTGTTTCGGCCTATTTTTATGTAACATGGAATAAACCAATAATAGAAAACAGAAAATTTCAGTAAGTTTTTGTTAAATGATGTGTAAGAAAATATTTTCAAATGATTAGCATGATACTACCATCAGAAATTAAACTTAGTGTTAAAATATTTTCAATATACTTCAATAATATAACGAAAACTAATTTAAAAAGTATCATCTTAGAAGAAAAAGGGAAAAAACAAATTTTGGCAAAACACAATCATACACTTTACATGTTGTAGGGTTGCCAGATCTAACATCTTCAAAATCGGGGACTTGGGGCAAAAATCGGGACGCTATTTTTTGCACTAGAATTTAATAAATGAACAGATAGAGCAAACAATAAGCAAAAATAATAACTTTTTATAAAGTCCAACGTAAGAAATATGGTATATAATGCTCTGAAAACTATACATCTTAAATTTGTGATTAAAGAATTTAAATTATTGAGCTTAAAAATGTTTTTTAGAGAATTTTCAAAATCGGGACAAATCGCGTCCCGATTTGAAGTGTGTCGGGACGCGGGACATACCTTTTGAAATCGGGACTATCCAGTTAAATCGGGAGCCATCGTCGGCCATTGTCCACAAAAATAACTAAACACCAATACTGAAAAATTGTCACTCAACGAATGAATCTCTAAATAATACCAAAAGCTCCCAAATAAACACAACCAAAGACTACTTCATTTTCACCCAGAAGCGCAAAATTTAAATGGTGAGGGCCCGGTTCTGATCGCTGAGTTGCCGTCCACCCACTTTTTCTAGAAGTCCCGAGTGCGCGTGCCTCTACCGGGCTTTTAAAAAGCTGACTGCCGCCAAATGCGTACAAACGTACAAACGCACTTTTTCGCCCATGCATTGGACGGATTCAGCTGGTGTAGGGAATACGCTGTGTAGGTCTAATAAATGTAGTGTCTATGGGTCTTACAAACTATAGTGTATTGGCCAAAAACTAGAAAAATATAAACTGCTGCGAAGAATTAATAATGCTATTTTTAAGCAGAATTCGAGACTTACTATCTCCGCTAAAAGTTAACCAAACTAAATGAGATTTATTGCGTTGTGAAGCATGAATAACGTGATCAGACGTCCCGCTTTCACCAGGACAGTCCCGTTTTCAAACGACATGTCCCGCTGTCCCCCAGACTTCGCGGACAAAATGTCCCGCTTTAAGAAAAAACCGCCCCTCTCGCCGGCGTGCCGCGCCGGCCTGAAGCTATAATACTGGGCGAAAATTAACTAAGCGGCCAAAGCGCGTTTTGAATAAGGTATGGACATCCGAAAAAGCAAGTTAAAGCATAGACACTTTTAAAAACTTACTTGTGTGCAAATTTAACTCTAATTTTAGGTGTCAACAATTTTATAAATATTTAAAGGAGTCCCCAAAATTAAAAGAAATATGTTCCAGTGAAAAATACAATTAACATTTGACTAATATTTTAACCTATGTTCAATAATTAGAATAAAGGTATTGTATTATTTTATCATCCCCCTTTTTTCCTGGTCATCAAGTTTGGGCATGAAAAATTCTGGTCACTTTAAGCATGAATCTTCTGGAATAACATGTTTATAAAATGTAACAGACAAAACCAAAGAGTTTTTGTTAATATGAATTCTCGTGTGAATTATTTATTTTTATATTATTTTCTTAGGTCCTACTGACTATTCCATGCATATTATTAAAATTTAATTTTATATAGTGCGTTGTTATCTTGTAATACGTCATTTATCTTTACATTTCACCTTTTCCTTTGTTTTTAAATCACATATTTTACACACACATATTGAGGAAACTATATTTAATTTTTATCTTGTTTATTGTTGGTTTTTTTAAAAACTAAAATTGTGAGCATGGCAAATTAAGGTTACTCATCCCAAAAACGAAGTACGTAATACTTAAATTAATAAAGGAGATAACTATTAGAAGTCAATCAGAAAATGAAGAACATTATTAAAATGATTATAATTTGAAGTATAGATTAGGTAATCTTATGAAAGGACTTTTACCTACATACCTGATTTATTTTAAACTACATGTTACATAGTTTGTGGAAAATATTTTAACATTTTACACATTGGGTTTCAAAACCTGTTTGTTTAACTGTATTGTATTTCTTTTTGATTATAACTTATTCTTAATATTAATTATCATGTAGGCACAGCAAATTTATAATTTCTTAGGTAATTGTGTTATTAAATATTAGTTTCCAAAAGACCGGGTCTTATCATGTAAAAACTTATTGCCATTCTAAAGAGCAGATCTTCTTTAGTAGCAAAACTCTAATTCTTTCTGATCTTACACACAGTATGTTTATTATTTGGCAAAATATAAGAATAAATAACTTTAAGTATTTTGCGTCTTTATTTATTTATTTATTTCAATGGAAAATCCATTTTAAAATTTACAATTACCTATATGGAAAATACAGGGCAGGAATCAATTATACTAAACATATAAAAATATACATATCTGTAACATAGAACCAAATACACTATTAAACAATCAAACTAGTCACAAGTGTTTGCCTAGATTGCATGTAGGACATTACGTAATTTTCTTTTAAACCCTATCAAAGTCCCACCAAAGGGGTCCAAATTAAAATGGTTAAACCAGAGAACCATTCACGACATGGGGGTATGAAAGCCACAATTAGTTAAATAAAGTGAAGAGATAAACATAGTAGGTACTTACTATTTCTTGTGCTATGTACTAAATTAAAGGAAAGAAGTTGAAGTAAATGGGGGCAACAGATGATACAATTCAAAAGCTTAAACATAAACAGAACGTCAGCCGAAAGTCGTCGTTCCTTCAACGACCTTATACCCTGTCTATCCATTACAATACAATTCCATTACAATCCATGTTCCATTCCATTCCATTCCAATCCAATTCCAGTAAGTATATATGGGTTTCCATATATCCTTACTGCCCTCTTCGTTATGACGGCAGAATTAATGTAATAATCGAAATCATTATAAATATTTATATATTCCCTAAAGGCTAGTGTATGTAATAATGTGCACTGAAAAACTTCGACTGTACTAATGTGACCCTGATAATATGGTACCCAAATCACAGAGGCATATTCAAGACCAAAGCACACTAGTGAACAGTATATCTTGAATGAGGCAGGTGAAAGATCTTTGCCATATCTGGAGAGTGGAGATAAATCACAATTTTTTAAATCCCTGCTGTACTATTTTATCGATATCAGCTTTAAAAGACAGTTGGGTGTCAAGTAGTACTCCCAGGTCTCGAAGCTCTGTAATTGATCTGAGCATTACATCATTCAGCAAATATCTGCTCTTGGAATGACTAGAAGTAATAGAAAATCATTTATTTGCATTCTTCAACCCGTTTTTTTCAGACCACAAAGACCAGTTATTAAGTTCACTCTGCAAATTCTAGACATCTGTAATGCTCCTAATGTCATTATACAATTTCAGGTCATCGGCAAATAAGAGAAAATTAAAGTGAACAATACCAATATTTTTCTACTGACAAAAGTAGACATAATATTTACCTTTACAACGATAGCAAAATTTTCAAATAAACTTACTGTTTTTATTGAAAAAATATTGAAAAACTTTTAAAAAACAAATAACTGGCCTTTAACAGCTTTCTATAAACATGTTATTAAATTTTTGGGTGAACTCATTCTTTAAAATCCAAAGCTAGACACCTAACTACCTAGCTGACAAAAAGTGCTGACCAAAAAAAGCTAGGTTTATTTATTACACCCCATTCTGATAATAAAAATCTGAAATTTGTTGCAGATTAATATAACTAAAATAAACAGTGTCGACATGATACCTGTAAAGGCCATTTGAAAGGTAAAGGAGGATGGAGGACATAACTTCCTTAAGGGAGGACTGCCATCTCAACAGGAGAATACCTAGCAACCCTATTCTGTATCATTCTGTATCAAAGTAGGTACTAATAAATATTTTGACTATATAAGTACTCATTAGTCATTACAATCTAAACATACAATTTCCTGTAGCTACTAGCAAAACAAACATGTGGTTATAGCCCAAAATCTTAGAGGAAACGTTCATCACAAAAATGTCTGGTAATTCTGAGGGAAATTCTCTAATTCATTAGAAACCCTAAAATAATTCTCGGTAATTATTTAGATTAACGTAAACAGCGAATTTTTTCATGAAATTTTGCACAGACCCTAATTTTGGGTCATAGAACACGAATCCGAAGTCAGTTTTTGGCGGTCTCGTAAAATTTTTTTTTAACCTTTTAGGTTAGTTTTTCAATGAATTTCTTTAAATTTGTTGGCTGAGCAAAAAGGTGGTCAGGTTTGCTCAGTTTTGATTGATATAGATACATATATATCTATATCAATCAAAACTGAGCAAACCTGACCACCTTTTTGCCCAGGTTGGGGGTTGGGGGAGCAAAAAAAAAATTTTTTTTACGAGACCGCCAAAAACTGACTTCGGATTCGTGTTCTACGACCCAAAATTAGGGTCTGTGCAAAATTTCATGAAAAAATTCGCTGTTTACGTTAATCTAAATAATTACCTAATTCTCTAAATAAAAACTGATAACAGGAGCCTAGTTGAACCCCTTTGATAAATTGAATAGTATATTGATGATACTCAGTAGGTACCGCGGTAAGTACATTTCTTATCCTAGTAAAAATAATTTAGCCATAATTGAAGGGTGTCTTTCCCATACCCATGAAAGTTAAAACTAGTTAAATAAAGGCTACAACATTAAAATAAAAAATCTTATTACTTACGGTTTATCAGGCTGATTTTTTCGCACCTTCTTCTCAATGGCCTGAATGTCCTCTGCTTTAGTGGCACTTAGTGCCCTTTTTCGTACTACTTGGTTTTCATCTTCGGTCATTTTTAACAAGAATTTTAACTACCTATATGTACCGGTTAACTTCTATATGACCCGCAGACTATTTATCAAGAAATACTATTCATATTTAAAAAAAACCTTATCAGCGAACTGATAAGGATTACTTAGGCCGTGTTTTGTGGAAGTGAGTCCGTCGTTCGTCTACAAGAATTTTAATGATGAATATTTGCACTTTAACCCCATGAAAAAGATACGTGTGCGTGTGATATGAAATTAGCCGTAGTTAATGTTATTGTAACTTTTCAATTTCATTTTCTACAGAATCATTAATTTAATTAATAATAATATGAATCTTCGTTCTTATAACACTAACCTAAAAAATAATCTTTGAATTCTTGTATTTATTTTTGTTGAACAATACCAAGTTCGTACTTTATCTGTCTTCGTTTACCTTGCACAGTTCAACAAAGAACAATATTTTAAGGAGGGCACGTTTCAATGCAGATGATTGTTTGGTTAACGTAAATACAACAGGGCAACAGGGTCGGAATCGAAATTATTATTGACGACTCGGTACGAAAATGAAATCAATAATAGAATCTTGGGCGACTAGTAACAATAGATTTGTAATCAAAATGGGGAATGAATATAATAGCACTTTGTTCAGCAAATGTTCCTGAGTTTGGGTTAATGAACTACAAATGGAATAATCGCACTTTGAGTACCTAGGGGAGAGGGAGGCAGATGTGGACAAGGGGCAGATGTGGACAGTTCAAATTTCCCGCGCATTTCGCTTTATTTTTAGTTCTTGTGCATACAGTTAGATGTAGTAATCATTCTTGTAGTTCATTTGTGATTTTACCAGCGAACACCAGTGTCGTTTCACCAGGTTCGTCTTTTATGCATTTCAATGTGCAAAATGTAAAAAAACTCACCATTTAATTTACTTGCTGCATTTGTAAAATAATAGTGAGAGCTCAGTGCAAATATTTTGCCTAAATTATCAGATAATTTTAGAAAAGGTAAGTGGAAAGTTATTTTATTAAAATATAACCTAAAATTTTATTGAAATTATTTTGTATACAAACATTACATGGGGCAGAAGTGGACAACCAGGTTGAGGCAGATGTGGACATGTCCACATGTACCCCACCAGCAAATAATTTTATTTGGTTTTATACGATGTACTCTCATATTGATAAATACTTCCTTTTGTCAGGCCATGCGTCATTCTTATAAGGTTTAAAGTAGTATATAATAACTAATTCGTGCTATTTTTTACAGTTGTTGTCTTCAAAATGGTCAGAACTTATGTAAAAAAATCTGAAGGAGCCGATATACCAGAAGAGGCAGTAGTTCAAGCCCTCCAAGATTTAAGAAACGGCAATGGTTCACTTAGACAAGTTGCAAACAGGTACGGTTTGAAAAAATCCATGTTGCACAAAAGACTGAAAAAAGTAGTTGGAGATAATCAAATCGATATAAATGTTCCTCGTACGGATTTTTCGTCTAAGTATGCTTCACGCCAAATATTTACAAAAGATGAAGAAGATCAGTTGAAGGAATATTTGATTCATTCGTCTAAGCTACATTATGGACTCACATATTATCAGACTCGTCAATTTGCCTATGAGTATGCAGCTACGCTAGAAAAAAACGTCCCAACGTCTTGGAGAGAAAATAACATAGCTGGTTTAGAATGGGTTAAAGGTTTTATGAAACGTCATCCGCAGCTTTCTTTGCGAAAACCGGAATCAACGAGCTTGGCAAGAAATATTAGTTTCAATAAAACTAACGTGGATTTCTTTTTCAACAATTTGGAAAGAGTGTTTGCCAAATATAATTTTTCTAGTGAGCGAATCGTTAACGTTGATGAAAGTGGCGTGAACACAGTTTTGCAGATGCCAAAAGTTGTGGCGAATAAAGGGAGCAAACAAGTGGGTCAAGCAGTTGGGGCAGAGAGGGGTGAGCAAGTGACTTTTTGTGGTATGATACTGGCAAATGGTAATGCTATACCACCAGCGTATGTGTTTCCAAGGGTTAGATTTAAGGAATCCTTTTTAACTGGAGCACCAGAAGGAAGCATTGGAATCGCTTCACCTAAGGGTTGGATGACGAATGAGGGTTTTTTAGCTGTAATGGCACACATTAGAAAACACACTAACGCTAGCAAGGAAAATTCAGTCCTAGTTTTGTTGGACAACCATCATACACATGCCTCCTTGGAACTAATCCTATACTGTCGCGAAAATGGCTTGGTGTTGCTGACGTTTCCGCCACACACAACCCACCGGCTTCAACCGCTAGACATCTGCGTGTTTGGCCCTTTTAAAGCCCGTTGCCGTGCTTCTTTTAATGAATGGATGTCCAAGCATCCGGGAAAAGCCATAACGATCTATGATATTGCATATCTTACCGCAAAGCCCTTTAACGAAACTTTTAATAGGCAAAATATAATATCCGGATTTTTAAAATCTGGTTGTTATCCACTTAACAAGAACATATTTACAGAAGAGGATTTTATAAGCGCTCAAGTAACTGAAAAAATATTGCCCGATTCTGACAAGGTAATTGCCCCCCAGCAGCCTTCTGGTGCACCATCTACTGATTCTTTCATTCAAGAACAAGAAAATACTAATCAAACTCCTTGCCCTTCTACATCTGAATTACCAAAGGTACCTACGCCAGCATCCCCTAAAGTAAATATCATATCATCTATTATCTTACAACCAGCCACCAAAACTTCTAACACCTCTGATAAAATTCCAACGGTTGCCAATAAACCTACCCCAGAAGATATTCGTCCATTTGCTAAGGCACTTAGACCAAGCTCAAGCAAGTATTCTAAAAGAAAGAAATCGTCTGCCATTTTAACTGAAACCCCTGAAAAAAACAGATTAGAACAAGAAATCTTGGAACGGGAACAAAAAAAACTCCCAAAAAAGAAGAAGCCAAAAACAGAATATGTTCGTAAAGTTTTTGCAGAAGAAACTTCCGAAAGCGAGACAGAGAATATTTATCAACAATCAGACGATAGTCCCATGGAGGATGAAGAAGAAGCCGGTGTCCATTGGGATGGATCTAGTTTTGACATGAATGATTTTGTCCTTGTAAAATTTTCGACTAAAAAGACTTTAAGACATTTTGTAGGTCAAATTGTTGACAAAAACGGATGTAACGAATATCTAGTGAATTTTTTAAAACTAATACCGGGTCAAAGATTTGTTTTTCCAGATCGTAAAGATGAAAGTTTAATTACCTTAGAAGATATTGTTCTGAAACTTCCACCCCCGATTCAGCAACTTGGCACTGCGAGATCAAATTCTTTAGTCAAATTTCGCATTAATTTTCTAGGGTATAACTTAAATTAAATCTCGAAAGCGTTTATGTAAAAATAAAACTAAAAAACTTTGTTGTAAAGTTTTTTTTTACCTGTCCACTCTTGCCTCATACCCTTTAGAGCTTTGTCCACATGTGCCTCCTAAAGAGGCACATGTGGACAAATTGTAATTGATGTTGTTTTTGCTCATAAATACTTAGTTTAATGAAGTATCAAATGTATACTTCAGGACAATACAAGTACATAATATATTTAATTAGGCCCTAAATTATAAGTAAAATTAAACATGATTCAGGCGATCTAAATGTCAGTATTTTCAAAATTGTCCACATCTGCCTCCCTCTCCCCTAAGTGAGTAAGACTGTACCAAGGGGTACAGCAGCCTTTCTTTGTGAAAATGTAGTTAACTACTGCCTCTTCCGCTTCCGTCGACGGGAATTAAGATACAAAACCAACACGGACCGTCCTCCCCGGAGACCCCGCTCCACGAGTCCGGCCAATAAACGTCGCTTTAGCGATGACGTGTAAATCTTTTCTAACCATTAAACATTATAAAGAGGCCAAACTAGATACGCAGCACGGCTTATTAGAGACGTCAAGGGGCTGATACCTTTTACCATAGTTACCCGCCATCTTTGCATTTCCCCGAAACTCACTTTTAGCACGGTACAGTAATAAAACTAAGAGATAAGAAATCTTCAAAGGAAACTAAGCCTTTGACGGTCGCCGACAACGTGTCGGTGCTTTAGGAGAACTAAATTAAAGGAAAGATTTTCTTTTGATATTTTAGCTGAAATAGTCTTTATGGTTTGGCGATGACTGCGTATTTTTCTGCAACATAAATTTACAAACGAGACAAGTTTGAGCTTATTTTATTTAAAAGGGACTTTATACCTGTTTGGTTATTAATATTTATTTGGAAATAAAAACAGAGTTATAGAAATTGAATGACCGGTTGGGTTTCCCCAACAAATACGCAATTCTGATTACAATGATAGGTATAACACACTTTATATTTTAATCCACTCGTTTTAGACATATCGGCAAAAATGCGAGATCGACGGCGATCATTTTCCGAATACTCTGGTATGCTGAAAGCAAATCTATATAGTCACGGCACTCTTCGAGATTAAGTAGGATAAAAATTTCATATTTTTGCCGATATGTCAAAATCGAGTGGATTAAAATATAAAGTGTTATATTATTGTAATCAGAATAGCGTCTTCTATTGAATACATATATAATATACAGGGTGTTCCATTTAAAAAAATATATAACGTAGGCTATTATCTCAGAAAATTGTTAGCGTTTTGTTTGATGTATAACTCAAAAAAAAACTTCGCTACTAACCCTACATTTTGCTTTTTTTTTGTTTACCTTGATATATTTAAAAACAAAAAAGTTACAGCGAATCAAAATGTTATCAAGCTAAATTGAACGCACGGTACATGTCAAATTGCCAAAAAAGTGCCAAATTGGAAAATTAATATTATTTACCCATTTGTATTCCTAAATTCCTGCTAAAAATATCTACGTATATTACATTTTTTTTCGAAGTCCCAAAAAATTAAGTTTTTCTCAACTTCCCACAATTATTAAAATATGGACTTGCCCGGGTTTTGCACCAATGTCTTCAATTGGAATAGCATAATCATGCGC
Source organism: Philopedon plagiatum (assembly GCA_963971165.1). Classification (NCBI taxonomy): domain Eukaryota; kingdom Metazoa; phylum Arthropoda; class Insecta; order Coleoptera; family Curculionidae; genus Philopedon; species Philopedon plagiatum. The sequence continues at coordinate 124,790,279 of OZ020189.1, read as the reverse complement.
ACATAGTATGTAGATATACATAAGCATGCGCACGTATCATTTTCGGTCTTCCCTTGCGATTGCCATACTGGTCACTTTCCTTGCGCTTGTACGAAAGGGTGTGATTTTGACGTTACCGACACAAAAAAAAACATCAAAAAAAGTTTAGGAAACTAAAGATTTCCACATAGTTAGAGCTCCTAATAGTTCTAGGTTTAAAAACAAGTATATTGTTAATCAGCTCCTGTAAAGTGTTTAAATACTCTGGAATGAGGAAATTAGTAATACCAGTTATAGTTCACACTATCAATCATTGCGTCGGCCAAGAGTTAGTTCTTTATAAATAAAACAAAATTGTATTTGCTGAAATCAAATTTTATTCTCTTTTAAATCAAGGGAAACTCCCAAATGCTCGAAAAATAAATTACTTATATATCGCTTTCATACACTGATAGTTTAAGATTACTCTAAAAGCCTTATATTTTGAATTGCATTGGTGAGGGCAAAAACAAACAAAATTTAACACTCAACTCTGAATACCTAAAATACTAATCTTTATATATATATATATATATATATATATATATATATATATATATATATATATATATATATATATATATATATATATATATATATTCACCACAGGAATGTGAAAATAAATTAACTATGTACAAAACGAAGATCGACAATCACTCTAGATCCTAGAGATCACCTAAAGCAATGAATAAGTACAGAGTGGAAAAAAGTGTAAATGAGTGCATTTTAATTATCCTACTAAAAGCATGTTTATTTTAAACATTATTTTACTGTTATCTGATGCGCACTTTTTGACCACCCTGTATATTAATTTCATAGAGTTCATTTTCTGCCAGTCCTATTGTTTTCTTGGAACTTTGTAGTCACAGTGATTTTCAACAGTACTTGTCAAATTTTAAACATGAAACAAGACAAGTTTTTTCATCGTGAACATTCTTTTAAAAATTCCAAATTAAGACTGACTGACCTTGCCTTTTTAATGCAATGTGTTTACTGAGAAAATAAAATGAGAGGTATTTTTCAGGTACTTAGAGTGGGCTAACCTAAAACTGGCAGTAAATCTGTCCAAAGCCGAGTCCTAAGTAATACTTAGTCAAGATCATTGTCATACAATATGGCTCTCTCTATGAAATATGGTACCTCTTTGAGCTTATACAAATACACTTATTTATTTATTGTTTGTGACATTTAAATGCTAACATTCATTACTGTGCACGCTGTCAAACCCTACTAGAAATTTGAACACAATACATCATCAATTTGTTAAATAAGTTAAGGTAATACTTTGTCTTTGATCGAGAAATTTCCTAAAAGTCTTATCATTAACTATTGATCTTTAGATTGTGTATGTCATCCAAACTCCTTTTCGCTTTCTGGGAAATGTCGTCCATGGACTTTTTTGCACTCGATGCTAAATCATCAAAAGATTTTTTAGTATGGTTTATGATTTCGTCGGTACTTCTGGTTAAGTCTTTCACTTCTTCGTTTATCTTGTTGATTACATATTCCATTGCTTGTCTTCCTTTCCCAGCATTGTTTGAGATTTTATTTGTTAAGAGATTTTCCATATAACTTGTAAGTGGAACTCCTGTAAAGAGCGAGAAATAGGATTATCCAAACTACAGTAATAATTTAAACAGATTATTATTAGAAGTTTATTGTGATCCCAGCTTCATATGATTAATGGGTTCCTTAACCGTTGCCCCCTTCCCCAAGCGAAGGAATGAACCAGTTTATCTTGGTTTGAGTAATAAACAAAGCCACCAGTAAGAAAAGCACACCAAAAACTAATTTTTTACTTCCATATTATATAAACTTTATTATAATAAGAATAGGAGTTAAATTTAGTTTTAAATTTATTTCAGTAAGAATAGGTGAGTTTTGTTACCGTGCAGCCGGATCCAAAAATTTCAGTACTGACTGATTTTAAATATAATATCTCCTCAACTGAAAGATAAACATTTATTTTCGAAGATGAGGCTGAAAATACCCCTTTCATTATATTTAGCGTTTTCTTTATTATACATACTCACAATAGTAGGAATTATTTATTTAACCAATTTATTATTAGAACAATATTCGCGATACATTTAATATAAGCTTACCTAATTTTATTTTAAGATATTTAGGTAATTACTAATAATAATAATTGTAACTGTGCGTATAAAATATTAAAACCTACAGTAATTATGACTTTGACAATAAGTTGGCAACGCTCCGAACGCACAGCTATCGATTTTAAGCTGCGGGCATGCGCTTTAGGTTGTGATAATATCGACTATGGACTCGATGTGTCAAAATTTGGTGCGTACATAACTACAGAATATAGATAGAAAAGTAAATTCATTCATTCTATTGGGTTATAAAAATACCATAAGAGTAACTGTATTAAAATATGAGATTAAGAATAATTAATTCACAAATCCCTAATATACGGGGTGTTATGAAATTCACTGCATATACTGAAACCGGTAAATCCTGGTATGAATTCAGATGGGGGAAAAGTAGTCACAAATGACGCTTCGCGATAATCAGCTAGATATCGCCCCTCAAAAATATTTTTAACCACTGGGCACTACTGGTAATAAACACATGGCCATATAAAAAAAAGGGGGCTATGTTGTTGTGTTGCCAAGTCTATCAACAGTAATCCTGTGTAACAAGTTTGAAATAATATTTTTGTTACCTTTAAAAAAAGAAATCCGCCTAAGGCTTCCAAAATTCTCAATTTGAGAGTTAAAAATACTATAACACAAATAAAACAATCCAGAGAACAGCTGTTCAAACCAAAACTAAATAACACTAAATCAAACACCCAGAAATATTGTGTTTTACCAAGTTATAAGTTATAATGCAAATCACTAACCGCGTACGATATTTTGTTAACACTATAATAGCACTAATAAAGGGCTGAAAACTATTTTCTTTCACGAAATAATAAACAGAAAGCAAAAATTCACACGACGTTATTCATCTCATCTCATCAATAATGATGTTACTAAAGGTTTGTTCTTTCTCGTCTTCGTCAAAGTTCGAAAACAAGCTTCAGATCAGGTGTCGGTTTTAGACATCTTTGCACACATTTTGTATTTAACAGAATGTTTTTTTTTTGACAAAATTTCCTGCTGAATTGGTTATAATTTTATAACTGTGTAGTTATTCTCAATTATTAGTGTGATAGTAAATAAGGTGAAATTCTGGAGCAACGGCAACCCATCGGACTGGATGTGTTAGTAAATTATGAGAGGCTCGGCGGCGGCGGATGATGTTTGCGCTTTGATTTTTAACCTTTTTTTAAGGCAGAAAGTTTAAGTTAGTACAAATAAATGAATAATGCTCATCTCATTATTTACGTAATAGGTAAGTCATAATTAATTGTTTGTGTTACCGTATAACATAGCCTGATTCATTCTGCTTACAATGTAAACCTAATTTCACGAGTGTATGATCCATATTTTCCCATATTAAGTAAAGAAATTGCTATTAAATTAAAATACACATTTTTAGTAAAATAAGTCTTTGAAATTAAAAATACTTTAGATTATTTTCGGTCTTTACTAAAACCGCTAAAAATGATATGTCAAGGTCATATTTATTTAGCCCATGACATCATGCCTTTTAGAAGCGTCGGATACGGGAGTGGTTTAGGGGATTTTCAAAAACAAAAATGTGATATTTCAAGGAAAAAGTATGTAGACTACCCCGGGAGTCACCCATTCCAATATATGCAGTAAATTTCATAACAGCCTGTATATGAAATTATTATACAAAACAACCAAGCTAATGTAACCATGCTCCTGCAAATAATTCAGCTTTTCACTACTTTTCCTACAATGTTAAAGGTACTTTTTCAGTGCAAATTACTCTTTAATTAACAAACAAGATAGCATTATAAAAATAGATCAAACAAAATTAAAAATTAATAATACTAACCTTGTACTGTTACCACTGCTTCTTGTTTTAAAAGAGTTTTGCTGGGATCTGAAGGATGTGGTGTGTACTTCAAAGTTTCATTCACGGCAATGTGTCTACAAAATGTAAGGTTAATGGTCTTTAGTTCCATCTGTCGAGCATCTGGGTTAACTACTGAGTGTTCAGCTGCATAGCATACTTTTGCTGAACCAATTAACTGAAAGAAAAAAAAAACTTGTAAACCATCTGGCATTTCAAATTTTAGTGATTCTTTTATCAAAATCGGATTTATGATATGAAGTGCATAGGAAAAGATGAGGGTCCAATAATATCACTCCTGAGAAAATGCAATTTTTAACATTTAAGACTTTTTATTACAACTTACAACTCAATGCAAATCTACGAAAAAGCGGTAAATTTAGTTTAACAACTAAAAATAATCTACTTATAGTACACTGAATGGTTCCAACAGGATTCATTTAAAAGCAAAAAACAAAATAAAAACTTCATTACAGTACAGAAAAAACTGGGTAAAAAAGATGATAGTCCATAATAGGCAAATTAAATGAGAGGTACAATACTCATGACATGAAAATAATCAAGACGAGTATTAGGAATGCGATATTTTAATAAAATATTCTTTTGATTTTTCAGAACAAAACTTTTTTAGGTGTTGTAAATTTGCATTTTTTTTCTATTATCTAAGACAGCCCATAGACCTCAAGCCTAAGTACTAACGTACCGTGGGCATCTGAAGAGAAGGAAAATCTAATCTATTGGCACGGGATTTAAAGGATTGGAGGCTGGAAGGGGAAGGGAAAGCATCTGCAGGCAATTTGTTCCATAATCCGGAGACCCTAGGTAAGAATGAGCGTAAGAAGTGGGATGTTGCAGCCTTTTATAGCTGAACAGTAAAGTGCATACGTAACTCGCCTCTTGTTCTGTTAAGAACAGACAAGGGGGAATTATAGCAGCTAGTTTTTCAGAGCAAAATCCGTGGAATTATCGGTAGAAAAAGGATAAATTCCCAACAGCGAGGCGATGAGCGAGAGAAGGGAGTTTTCTTGCGAGGACTGGGTCACTGATGAGTCGAATGGCTCTCTTTTGGAAGAATCAAGGATGTTCAGTGTCGAAGGTGATTCCGCTCCCCAGATGAGGGATAAATACTCTGGGTTAGGTCTTATTTGGGAAACGTAAAGAATGTGTAAGTTGGAAGGGGAGAATTATTTTTTGCCTCGATTAAGGAAACCAATCTTCTTAGCTACTATATTACATATTTGGCTTTAGAGGTATTAATTCATCGTATGTCCAAGATGGAAGTAATGAAATTCTTTCCTTTGCTGTCTTATCATTACGCTTTCTCCTTCTGGGTTACTATATCGACCGATGTATCATCATCCGAGGGTGGTGTTCAGTGATTGGTACTTTCCTCACAGGTCTTGCGGGAAGAGGCATTTGTTTACATAAACATCGGAAAGGAACTTAGTCCAAGGTTTAACAACCAGAGAGCGCTGTGGGCGTTGCTGGCAACTCTCTTGGACTAGTGTTTTGCCTACAATCACTGGTACCCTTATCTTTGTTGCCCACACCTACCTAATTTAAAATGTTAATATGCCTGTACTTTCTTCCTTTTAGCCATTTTTACCGACTACACAGTATTTAGTGATAGGTAGGTATCAACGATAGGACACAAATATACTGATTGCCTGATTTTGGTGGTCCCTTATCTTTTTCCCCCTGTACTCTTCATATGATGCGTGCACTCCATACGGAGCATTCCGACTGCTTATCGGTAATTAGAATTAGGTTGATTAGAAAATTTGTCAGCAAACAGCTCTGTTCGTAGAAGAATCACAAACCAGTCAGAGCCACTGAAATTACTGGAAACCAGTTGGCAACCTGTCACGTTACCAAATAACTGAAACTTGATTGGCACTGACCGGTTTGTAATTTCTCTAAGAACAGAGCTATTTATATCGTTTTAATAAATCAGTCCGGACAACCCCGAGACAAAACAACTGACAAGACTAGTAGGGGGCGGAGTCAAAGCGATCCAGTTGGGTAGCGCGTGCGTACTCAGAATCGGGAACTGAGAAATCGGCTGACTGTCGCTTATGTAGGAGTTATTTTCCGGGGTTCAACAACAGTAAAAATGACAAAAAAGGCTTTATAAAACTGTTAAATAGAAAGTACGCACTTCGCTATACGGATTTTCCATTTTACTTCCCTGATTCCTTATGCAATTAAACAGTTTTCATAGTAATAAAAACGTTTACCTTTTTGTTAAATGTAACAAAGGGAGAAAATGTATTTCACTTTTAATAAAGGTAAAAATGGTGGCACAAATAACCATAACAATATTTCAATGGTTATTGTTCTGTGGTTTCTTTAATTATTCACTGTATTCTGTTGTTTTTTAAATAAAAGCAAAATTAGTACTTTTTTTGTATATTTTTATTCCAAATTATTTCTATGAAATTAATTTTCTTAATTTATTATTACTCTGACGATTGCAATCTTGCCCGTTTAAAATAATTACTAATAATTAGCATCATTAACATTTTAAATAAAAAGTAAACTCGGCCGCTTCAACTCGACAAAACTTTCGATTATTATTTATCTCAAAGGTAAATCGAGCCAAGTTTACTGATGTTCTTAACATAACTAGCAATTAATTAGATTCTTGGCCGGTCTGACAATAGCTATCAGAATGGAATATATCTGTAATTATACGGGTAGCAGTACCAAAGCAAAGTATGTATAATAAAAGGATTATTACTGGTGTGCTATTTTTAATTTTTAACACCGCATATTCCTGGCAACGAAGCCGTTTGAGACACACGTTTATACAGTTTGGCAAGTGAATCTGTAACAGCCACAAGAATGCGGACAAAAAATTAAAACCCTTTTACGGCCAAGCTGTTACGATGTTAGATTTTTTAAATTGCCATTACATTTATATGTATAAACTTTTTTTTAGTGACTTGAACATGTAGCATTGTAATAAAGAAGGGAACTCACTATTAATATTATAGGCACATTCTATTTAAGTAGGTACATTTAAGACGATCAATAAACAAAAATAAAATAATGCATTAAAACATTTTTTTCTTGATATACATAACTGACAACGTATGCAGACCAGTCAAATATTTTTCGTTAATGAATCCACTTATTGCAAAAGAAATGATGGATGACCAGAAAAGTACCGAGAGCACCGAACATATAACACCGAGAGCGAGTGGCGATAGCGAGGGTCTTGGTTATTCTTCCATTGGCGGCCCGGCGTAATCATTCATCATTCATCATGATGAATCAATTTATTTATGGAAAAATGCTAAAAAGTCGAACGCGAGAAGTGATTGCCAATGTTTATAGGGTCTGCGATGAAGAGGCCATTATTAAAAGATTTTGCTAAATATTTAAGTAAATCTATACCTCGTGAATATTTTCGTTATATTTATTTGTTACCTTTTATTCAGCAAAAAATAATAAGCACGCCCAATTTCTCTTAATTTCTGATAATACATCATTATTATAAGGCATTTTACCTGTATCGTATTCTACTCGTCAAACCCTTTCATTTGATATCCATATCAAGTAAAGAAAAAGGACACCAGCCATCTGGTGGCGTCCGCCATATTGGGTGTAGAATGCCGTCACATAGCTTATCGTATTCTACTCGCCAAACCCTTTCATTTGATACCAATATCAAGGGGATTGTCAAGAAAAAGGTAATGCGCCATCTTGCAGCCTCCGCCATATTGGGTTTAGAATGACGTCACATAGCTAATCATATTATACTCGTCAAACCCTTTCATTTGATACCCATATTAAGGGGATTATGAAGAAAAAAGGTAATCCGCCATCTTGTGGCGTCCGCCATATTGGGTATAGAATGACGTCACATACCTTATCGTATTCTATTCGTCAAACCCTTTCATTTTATATCCGTATCAAGGGGATTGTGAAGAAGGTAATCTGCCATATTGGGTTTAGAATGACGTCACATAGCTTATCGTATTCTACTCGTCAAACCCTTTCTATTACTCGTAGTACCCATGTCAAGGGGGTTGTGAAAAAAAAAGGAAATCCGCCATCATGTGGCGTCCGCCATATTGGGTTTCGAATGATGTCACATATCTTATCGTATTCTACTCGTCAAACCCTCTTATTGGATACCCATATCAAGGGGATTGTGAAGAAAAAGGTAATCCGCCATCTTGGATTTAGAACAATAGTAGATATACTATACTGCATTGTCATCGGACTTATACACGTGTGCAAAATTGCAAAGCTCTAGCTTAATTAGAACTAGTCGAAATTTTGATTACAATATTTGACTTAAACATATTAGCTTTGTTCGCGGAAGACATTCCGAACCGATTCAGAACGAGATCAGAACTGATTCAGGTTTGTGGTAGTGCGCATGCTTAATTATTAACCGATTCAGGATTTGTTTTTACCGCGAACGATTTCGGAACATCGGAACTAGAATTATTTGGGATTGTCTACTGTCAATGTATTTTTTTGGTTTTGGCGGCAATAGGGCATGGGCATAGGGCAGTTACAATAAAATCCAAATCACCTTATGCAAAAAATCTGTTTCAGTATAAACTTTGGATTCCTAACCAAACAAACACAATCGTGAAATCATATAAATTTGATAGGGGGCGTGTCCGAACTTACGGTTCTTGTTAAATCCCTAGAACCGATAGAATCAGTTCAGAATGGATCTCGAACCGAATGTTGCTTCTCCGGGAACACGGAACTGTAACTAGAAATCCGGAATTTTGTGATCCGCGAACGTCATTATTTCAACTGCGCATGCGAATAGTCCCGAATCCGTTCTGAATCCTTACCGCGAACAAAGCTATAAACTAACAGGTGAAGTTAAATAACAACTTGTAAAAAAGAGATCCTTCAATAACGCTTATTTATCTATTTAGTTAACACTATGAGCTGTAATCTTTAGACCTGGAAAAACAGTATTACAAAAGGTCTTATCATTTTAAAGAATAACCGAGATTTTTGAAGATTCCCCGGTAGTAAAAACTCAGTAATATTCTGACTTTATATATCTTAAGCGTATCAGTACCTGATAATAAATCTCACTTAAAAAGGTGACAAGGTTTCCCATAGAAATGTGCAGTTAGAAAAAAATCTTAAACAGTGAAATCTAATTTATACTGGTAGAGCTAGCTGTAGACACACTAGCATATTAGGCGGATTAAAGTACTCTACTCTACTATACCTATTTGGGTGGATGCTTTGGTTTTTTAAACATCAATGTCATTGTGATCAGAGAAAGGGCAGACAGATACAAGCAGATGCGTCGTTTACTCAAAGGTTTTTGGATAAAACAGAAAATTATACATAGGTTGCATCTCCCAACAAAAACTGGTTAAATTTTATTTATACCTTTTCAAAAACCGGCTAAGTACAGGCCAATGCAAAATTTTTTTGGAATAAAAATATATTCAATAAAAATCACGCTGCTTCAAATTTACCCATGAAATATAAATACATAATAAATGTAAAACTACTTGTATTGTGAATATTTATAGATATTTAACCCATATTTCAGAATCGATTTTATGTACAAGAAGCCTTGGAATATTACAAGAAATCCTTTAAAATTGCGCGACTTTCTATTGAAGACGATTAGCTAATCAATATTATAAAACTTAAAGGAAAATAGATTGGCACAAAAGTTAGCGCAAAGCTTGAATATTTTTAATTTAAAACAAATTTTATTGTGAGGTAACGTTATTAAAAAAATTCCAAAGTTATTTTTTGTAGCCAGTTATTCACACTGGGCTTCTATCGCCAAGCAGTTTCGTAAAATACCGTTCAATTTAAAATCGTTTTGATCAGATTGTGATAAACCACTAATTTGCCTACTACTATGTTATAATATGGTTGTCCGAAGTCTGAGCAGACAAAAATAAGACAGAGAGAATAATATCTCTTCTTCCCGCCAGCTCGACAATGCGATGGCCTCATAGAGAAAATATATAGTAGAGAAATAATGTCAATTACGAATGCGGCAAATTTACCGAGCTGAATCCGTAAACAAAGACGGTCCTCTGCGGGCTTGCGCATTGTCGAACGTTTGCCTTGTGATAGACAGGACCGTACTTCAAAATTTATTTTACATGACGTGAATCTTTTATCGAGTAATAAATGCTAAATATATTACTTGTAATTATTCTTTTTATTAATGATAAAAATGTAACCATTAGTGAGATTTTAACAAAAAGTGTATAGTTTGTTGGCTTAAATCTGAGTTGTCTTGCTATACAAAACTGTCGATAATTCCTCGAAAATAGCTCAGTTTATATATATACAGTGCGTCTCTTTAATGTTTTTAAACGTTACATTTACAAAATTGAAAGTTGAAATAAAATATAAACATAGTATTCTAAACAATAGAAATAAAATATGCAACTGTTTTAAGAAGTAAAATAGTAAATCAAAAAATTTACATGTGTATATTTTATTGGATTGGCATCCCATCCTGTATAATTCTTGAACAAAGCAAGTTCTAGGGTAAGATGTAAATATTTTTACACCTATTTACAGTGTGTGCACTTGATACTTTGCTGAAAGCGCTACTACTTACGGCCCCATGTCAATCTAATCCACCGATATCTTAGCGATCCTTTGGCGAAAGCGCTTTTTCTTTCGCCATCCCTTTTAAAATACTCCCCTCTACCCTAATCCACTAGTATTTTTAGTGCCCCTTTGGCGAAAGCGCAAATATGCCTTTTGGACACACTCACCCTTATGCAATATAGGGGAAGGAGGCATTGACACTATATATGACCTTCTTACACCATCTTACCCCTTATACAATGCCCCTAATACACACACACCCCATCAGTGCCTTTCTGACACCTTGACCACACTCAATATACGTCACTGACAAATATTTCTACTTCTCCGTGTGTGTATTCACTTCAACACCGGAGTGCATTTAAGATAAATTATATTTTTTACCTCCTATTCTTTCACATATTCATATAATTTAAATTTGGAATTAAACTATTTGTATTTATGCACTACTTGTAAGAAATAGACTACGAAATAATTCCTTATATTTAAAAGTTGGATACATAATGGGCGAAACATATGAAATGTCTGTAACACTTTGTAAAGACTATTTTTGTATCGAAATAACAAGCTTCAGAGGTTCGCTATATTCGCCACCCCAACCAAAAATACCATAACATACAAATGACTGAGATTTTTTCGGCCCGGTTCTGTTCGCCGCGTTGCGTCATTGAGTTCAACAACCACTTTTGCTAGACGTCCCGAGTGCGCATGCCTCGAGAGGACCGTCGTTTAAAAATCTGACTGGCGCCCACTGCGCACAAACGCACTTTTTCGCCCATACATTGGACGGATTCAGCTGGTGTCGCGAATACGTTGTGATGGTCTAAATATATCTTGTCTATGGATGGCCTTCAAACGGCAACATCCCGAGATTGGCGCGTGGGATTCTCACAATACACACATAGCCAGTGCGGTAGCAACACGGCAAGCAGAGAGTTTTCTGAGGCGCGTCTCATACTCACTCTCACTGTACTTTATAATATCCCAAAATCTGCAGTGCATGCCCGTGGCAGCTTATTTGAAGGTCATCGAAAGCAAATCGTATTTATGAATAAAATCAGTACGAGATATTATTCTCTCTGTCTTATTTTTCTCTGGTCTTAGTATGGGCAAATATCTTTGTTATTAGTAAAGATAGAGACACTAAATTTTAGGTGTATCTTATTGGTTAATAAATCTACTTTTTTATGTAACTTAAGTTTTTCAACCCCCTTGATTGGTGACGCTAGGGAGTTGAGGTGACCTATGCCGTGTGGTGTCTCATTTTAAAGGTCTTTAAAAAATAAACATTTTACCGCAAACCTGAGGTCCGTATCTTAATTCTCGCGAAACGAAAATTTAAGAACCTTTATTTCTCTTATTACTTTAAAAGCTGTTCAAAATGACCCCCATGAATTTCTTGGCAGACATAAAGGAGATTTTGGATCTCTGCCCAGAAGTTACACCTGGCATTCTCGAAAATGCGAGAGCTGAGTTCGAAAATCGACTTTATTACTGCCAAGAAGTTCATGGTGGTCATTTGGAACGACTTTTAAGGTAATAAAAGAAATAAAGGTATTAAAATTTTTACTTTTTTTTCACGACTTTTAATTCTTAAAGGCTTGCCATTTAAAAACGAATTAAAATACGGACCTCGGGTTTGCGTTAAATGCTTCTTTTTTGAAGACCTTTAAAATGAGGTACCGCAAGGCATATGGGTTGCAGTTAAAATTTTTGAAATCGACTATATAGCGTTGACCCTCAAGAGGGTTGAAGAAGTTAAATTACATGAAAACGTAGATTTATTAACCAATAAGATACACCTAAATTTTGGTGTCTCTATATTTACTAATAGCAAAAATATTTCCCCATACTAAGACTTTTTAAATTATTTAATTAACACTGGAGTCATTTTGATGATGCTAAACATTTACTCAAATGTACATAACAAATAAAGCATATTATTATTTTAATTTTTAATTTTTCTCACGATTTCTAATTTTTAAAGGCTTGTCATTTAAAAACGAATTAAGTTAAGAAGCTCGGGTCTGCGGTAAAAAGTTTCTTTTTTGAATACCTTTAAAATGAGGTACCACGCAGCATAGGGTTGCTTTTAAAATTTTTGACCTCAACTCCCTAACGGCACCCCTTAAGGGGTTTGAAAAAGTCAAATTACATAAAAAAGTAGATTTATTAATCAGTAAGATACACCTAAAATTTGGTGTCTTTATCTTTACTACTAGCAAAGATATTTGCCCAAAACACTTAGACATCGGACAGTGCAAAAATAATAGCTAACCTAATTAACCTAACCCTGTCATTACGCCCCTGGAGATAGAAGTACCCTAATGCCAAATTCAAAAGGTCCATGAATCAAAAAATTCCTTTGACATTCAAATTTCAAATCTAAAATATTCTTAAAAAATGCTGATAAAGCTTTTATCTTTGACTATAAAGATTCTGTAAAAATTTTAGCGAGATTCCGATATTTCATCGTGAACTGTAGGTCACTTGAAATCTGCTTCAGTGACAAACACGTGATCAACGGGATGTTGCGATAATCTCCTATATGTATCAGCATCCTTGAAATGAAGAATTTTTTAAATAAAATTTTCTGAAGGAACCCTTAATTTTTTTTAGAATATTTTGAAAAAACTTGACCAAGCAACCAAAGTACGGAGTTAAAAGGCAAAAGCAAGACTATGCTCAAGATAAGATCAATTAATGAGGAACTATAGCTATAGTCGGCCATTCTAAGCTTTCCGCTTTACACTTACATATTACAATGAAGTTGTAATATAAATCGACACCTGTGTGAATTATCAGTAATTATCAAACATTCAATGTCCAATGTGATAGTTATTCTGAAGAGTAACTTTGTAAATTGGGTCTTACAAAAATTAACTTTATATTATTAAATGCTATGAGATGAGTTTGACTTAATAAGCGGAAATTTAAGATTGGTCATTATTTTCTTTGGTCACACTAACAGCATACTAATAAATATAATATCAATAAGAGTGATTAAAACCAAGACATGCTACAGTTCAAAAATAAGAACAGTTTACTGTAGGCTCAATCAGGAAGGGAGTGTTCTCAGTAGAAAGTTTAGAAATGTTTCTAGAGCTTTTTGGTTATTCATATTTAAACTAAAAAAAATCTTACTTATGGACCTTATTGGCTTAGGTATTCCAGTTGCTTTGGTTCTAAAGCCATTATTTTTTGGTGAAATTTAACTAAATGGACGTCATAGAGCTTTCAATAATGAAATCATCAGGCTAAGTCAGCTCAGAGTGCAACATTAAAGATTTTTTTATTATTACTTTATAATAATAATAATATGCTTTATTTATTTACTATGTGCATTTGAATAAATGTTTAGAATCATTAAAACGATTTCAGTGACAATTAAATAATATAAAGAGTGTCCAAAAAGTCTTAGTATGGGCAAATATCTTTGCTATTGGTAAAGATGATACACCAAATTTAAAAATTTGGTGTCTGTCTTTATCAACAGCAAAGATATTTGCCCATACTAAGACTTTTCGGACACCCTGTATGATTAATTATACAATTACAATTCACTGACCCTGATATACATAGAAGTTATCAAACATTATACATACACAGTTAAACCAACAATAAACTATTTAAGAGTGTATGGGCAGATCTAAAAAATTAGTCATTTAACCCTATGCTTAAATTCATTGATCGAGGTGGTTTTTCAATTAACTATACCGTATCCATTTACTTTTGAGAATGATGACAGAAACCCATTTTACAACAAAGAGATCCATTATGTCTCTCTCATGTTCTTTCTCCCTCATATTTTTCTCTCTCGTCTTCTTTCTCTTTCATACTCGTAAACTTTTTACAGCTGGTAGAAAGTTAGGTTATGTGAAAGATTAATATGACATATTATTTGAAGCCTGTCCCATGATATAAGTTGTTTTTGCAGTGTAAAAATATACTTAAAAAGTTAATATAAAGTATTAGCAGCTTAAATTCCTGTGTTCTATGAATCTGGGACTGACTAAAAACTATTGAAATATTACGCAAGGTACATATTTGTTCTCCTTTACATTACTTAGACTGGGCGTTATGGGAATGAGTAACAGGAACACCGACCCGATATAAAGTTGAGAATAGTGGGCATTACAGAAGATTTCTTTAGTTATTGAGAAAGTAGTGAAAATTGCGCCCTAGAAACGTTTGGTTTCAGTTTAAAGCCGAAGTCACAGTGCTATTACAAAGTATATCTATCCTGGAACTAAGACTTTCAACATTTACAATTAAAAATTGCTGAGGAATTACAAAGTGTATCTATCCTTCTGGAACTAAGACTCAACATTTACAGTTAAAAATTGTGAAACTACTTGGTATATTCAATTAAACAATTTTTATCGAGTCTTTAACTTACACAAACATCACTGTTCGCAGGTAGGCTATATTATAGATTCATTTTCATTATATATCGGAGAATAGGGGATATTTTTTAACCTTATAAATTGTTTATCCTAATAAAAATATTTACTCATTTTTGAAATTTTTCCTTTATTTATTTAAATACTTTTCCTCCGGTCCTTTTAGTGCAAATTGTTGGTTAGAGGTAGTATTTTTATTTGGGTAGGAAACAATTTTAAATGCTATAAAATAATAAGGTTAATGTGGCTATGCGGACACTGTTTTTGTTTAATAAAAACGAGATTTTTGCAAATGCTGTTTGTGTTCAGTAAAAACAAAGATATTTTGCTTATAGCAAAATATCTTTGTTCATCATAATACTTACGTAAGTATTTTGTCAGGTTAGAAATTTATTTTTTATGACAACTTCGATTAAACTTTAATTCACTATAGGCAACCGGAAATACTTGCGCACAAACAAAGCCGCCTGTGATGAAATGTTGTTTGATTCTTTTTTATTGGCAACAACATCGTTTTTATTTGTCTTGTACTAATGCCCCTTTTGCTAACAAGGATAGAAAGAAACCGGATTCCGCTGGGATTTTATCAGGAAAGAAGGAATTTTGCGATGACTAATCTTTCGAAGTATATAACCAGCAATACTTCCACAAGCAAAGAATGTACGATAAAAATTTGAACAAATCCTTTGTTTATTTGTCTTTGTCTAATACACTTTCGCCAACACGGATAGAAAGAAATCTGATTCCTCCGTGATTATCAGGAAAGAAAAGATGAATATTGTGATCACTAAAATATGTTCTGGTGTAAACGGTCCATGGAACTGACCAATAGGGTTAATTCTTGTTCAATTGTTTTTCTGTCATCATTCTCAAAACCAAATGGATAGTAGGCAGTTGTATAGTTTATTAGCAATATTAATATAACTTTTCCGAGTTTAAGCTGAAATTCAAGCAGTAATAGGTTTTCACAGTGTCGCGTGCGGTATTTATGTCGACTATTGATTGTTATGAAATTAGCCTCCCGTGTTTTAACAAACGTTAGGCAGTGGTAAATATATAGACCAGGCATGGTCATTATTTTAAATTCCTTAAATAGTGGACTACAACTATCGGTAGATCTCTTTTTATCTATTCTAAGCGTGGTCATTTGCATTTTAAACACCCGATGCTACTCGGTTGTTTCCCCAAAAAATGAGCCCGTAAGATATTTTTGATACCCATGTCTGCTGTTCTAGACACCTTAAATGGAGTCACCTCAGCAATTCTACGAAAAAGTACAGATGCTAGCTTGTTTGTCAGTTAATTGATATGAATTTTCCAGCATAGTCTGGTATCTAAAAAGATGGCAAAAAATTTAACGTTTTTATTCATTTCTCGTTCTTTTAGAGAGAAGGTAACTATTTCTGTTTTGTCAAGATTAATGCACAACTTATTGTCTGCAAACCAGCCGTGAATGCAAACCAGCTGTGAAGATCTTGCAGTATTGTTGTAGTCTAGAGTTGGGTGAGATCAGTGGGATAATCAAGTAAGGTTGTGTCATCTGCATATTGGATAGACTTAACCTCGGAAAACTAACCGGCAGTTCGTTAACATATAAGATTAATAAAAGCGGGCCAAGAACTGACCCATGCGGTACTCAAGCTGCGAGGGGAGAAGGCGAGGAAACCCTCGCCCCATATAGGCCAAGCAATAGAGCGATTTGTCGTGACATTAATACTATTAGAAAACCGCCTGTGCCATCATCTGAAAGACGATCCGTAGATGATTCCTGTTATATTTCCAACTCTGAAATTTTTTCCATTAATTTGTTATAAACATTTTTAAGTAAAAAAACGCGATTTTTTTAGATTTTTGCTTATAAAATGGAAAGTAATGAAGCCATCTTAATGGTGTAAATGGACGATTTGTAGAGAATAAAAATACGAACAAAATGAGATGCCGAACGTCCCGATAGGAGAAGTAGAAACGGAGAAAATCCGGAAAAACCGGAAAATTAAGAGTTTTTTTTTTAAATTCATAAATCGGTCATTTTTAAACGTATAGGGCTCAAACTTTGGGAAAAAGTAGTAATTTATAGCTACTTTATGTGTGCAAAACCCCGACGCTGTCCGACGATTAGTTTTGTCACAATCGTCACTTTAATTTTTCAACACACTATTTTGCAACAGGTCTGGATGCTCTATGGATCGTCCGATTTCAATTATTGAAACGGATTTGAAAAGTACAAGTTTAATTGAACAATATGTATATCTTAATTTTTCCATAAAATGCTACGAAACCGGTTGAAAATGCACGTAAAGATGCGTGAAAATGGCCGAGCGCGCGAATATTGGCGCCCCTTCGCTCCGCTTCTCTCCCGCTACTCGATCGATTTCGCGCGCTCGGTCATTTTCACGCATCTTTACGTGCATTTTCAACCGGTTTCGTAGCATTTTATGGAAAAATTAAGATATACATATTGTTCAATTAAACTTGTGTTTTTCAAATCCGTTTCAATAATTAAAATCGGACGATCCATAGAGCATCCAGACCTGTTGCAAAATAGTGTGTTGAAAAATTAAAATGATGATTGTGGCAAAACTAATCGTCGGACAGCGTCGGGGTTTTGCACACATAAAGTAGCTATAAATTACTACTTTTTCCAAAGTTTGAGCCCTATACGTTTAAAAACGGCCGATTTATGAATTTTTAAAAAAAACTCTTAATTTTCCGGTTTTTCCGGATTTTCTCCGTTGCTACTTATCCTATCGGGACGTTCGACATCTCATTTTGTTCGTATTTTTATTCTCTACAAATAGTCCATTTGCACCATTAAGATTGCTTCAGTACTTTCCATTTTATAAGCAAAAATCTAAAAAAATCGCGTTTTTTTGCTTAAAAATGTTTATAACAAATTAATGGAAAAAATTTCAGAGTTGGAAATATAACAGGAATCATCTACGGATCGTCTTTCAGATGATGGCACAGGCGGTTTTCTAATAGTGTTAATGTCAAAAAATCTCTAATATCTTGCTCTGTTGCTTGGCCTAATAGTCAACAGCCTGTGTACAATCTGAGAGGGATGACTGTAAAAGGCACAGCGACTTGCCCCTCATGCCATAAACAAATTAGCCTATCAAGCAAGATCCAATGTAACACATATACAACGTATTCAGAAACCATCTTAACAATTGGGAAACTTTTTTACTTTTGATGTTATGAAAAAAGTTATTCTTCATAAAAAATTCTGCTTGTTGAGAAAATATCACTCAAATCAAAAATTTTTACCCATCATATCTGGGGAGTCAAAAAAGGTAAAAACGATAATGCAGAAGAAGGAAAACCATCTTCAGTTTTAATTGCAAAGTACAATAACGTAAGAAAGTGTCATCCAGCACTAAAAAGTGATCGAATATGAAATTTGACAAAATAACTTTATGGTCAATCATATGTATGTATGTACCTTTGAATTTTTGAAAGTGTTTTGCAATACGTATTTTTAAATAACATATTACCAAAATAAATAATAAAAAATACTGTTATTACCTCGGTTTTTACCTAAAATATAAAAAAATATTGTCGGAACGTTTTTCATTCATTACGTTTTTAAGAGCAAAATTCGTCGTACTTTTTTCGAGAAAATATTACCGGTGAAAGGACCCCGCACAAACCTTAGGGAAAATGGATCCCAGTCGAATGGGCTGAAATTTTAATATGACCTAGTTTATGACTTCCTAATCAAAAGTCCTCATGGGCCCAAAACCCTGCTACGGCTATGGCTAGTTTTTGAGATATGGAAGGACAAAATGTGGGTACATGGCGATGATTCACGCCACGGACTTTGGGACCGCATTAAGAGTTTAGGGTGTGTGGTTTTAGGGATTTAGGGTTTAGTGTTTAAGGGTAATTTTTGGGCATTGTAAGCACTTATGTACCGACATTTCATATTATTTAATGGAATATGTGGTCGAATAGAGATTTTTCCATTAAAAATGCGATCTAATATATCCCACACTTCGTCCTTCCACATCTCAAAAACTAGACAGAGCAGGGTTTTGGGCCCACGAGGACTTCTGATTAGGAAGTCATAACTAGAACCAAAAAACTTTCAGCCCATTCGACTGGGATCTATTTTCCATAAAGTTTGTGCGGGGTCTTTTACTTAAACTTTTTGAACACGGGATTATTTGAATTTTCTCGTCGATTACCACTGGATATAAGAAACACACTTTGGTTTTCTCTGCAAGAGTGACAGAATTTTTAAACTGGACATTTCCACAGAGGTGGATTAGACGAAGGTCAGAATTTGCTTGGCCACCAAAGTTCCCCGATATAACTCCCCTAGATTTTTTCTTATGGGGATTCTTAAAAAGTCTATGCCCACAGACCTTTCGAAAACATAGATCATTTAGAGAGAATTATCAGAGAATATGTCCAAGAAATTTCCCCTCAGATGGTTAGAAATGCAAAATGCAGTGGCGGAATTTTCACGACGTACAATAGTTTGTATAGAAAGAAACGGTGGTCATGTTGAAGCTTAGTGTAGTATTTCATAAAATATTGTTGTTTATTCTGGTAATGTGTTATTTAAAAAACATGTATTTCAAAACACTTTTTTAAAAAATTCGAAGGTACATATGAATGATCATAAAGCCTTTTTGGCAAACGTCATATTCGATCACTTTTTAGTCCTGGACAACACTTTCTTACGTTAAGTATTGTACTTTTCAATTAAAATTAAAGATCGTTTTCCTTCTAGAGCATTTATCGTTTTTATATTTTTTGACACCCCGTATATGCTGGGTCAAAAATTTTTGATGTAAGTGTTATTGTCTCTATAAGTAGAACTTTTTATGAAGAATAACTTTTCCGTATAGTCAAAAATAAAAAAGTTTCCCATTTGATAAGATGGTTTCTGGACACGCTGTATACTAATATGTGATATATTAATTATATACTAAACAAAGAAAAAAAAAAGGTAAAGGCTCACACTACTAAAGTTTACTATCCATTAAAATAATCAGTATATTATTTATCTTATTTACTTGGTTGTAAATTTCGCAGCTTTGTCACGCCGTCATGTCGTCATAAAATCGAAAAAATATTTTTTTCAACAGAATAAAATATAATTTTTCTGAAAACCTGCAAACTAATATTCCTGAACTTGAAAAAATATTATTCCGAACTAGATTTAAGCTTCTGCAACAAAAATTATTATTATTGTAGGTATTTAACAATATAGCTTCTAGTCTGGCCAATATTGTATAATTATCTACCTTTTTCCTAGTATTTTTTTAAAACGCATGTTTTATTAAAAAAGCAATTAAAACCCTCAATTAAGCTAACTAGATAATTCAATATTACCTTAGGACAATATATGTACATACATATATACATATGTACAGGGATATCCAAATAAAAGTGAACAGAGGTCATGTAACTTTTTTATTTTCAAAGATTGTAAAAAATGTAAAATATGAAAGTTTTAGGGATTTTTATGGATCATTCACATATCTTATCAGCAAAACAACTGAGCGTCGAATAAAAAAAATATAGTATAAAACATCGATTTTCTCGTTTATTTTTAGATTGGATGGTACGATTTTTATCATATTTTTGGATTCTAGGAGAAGTTCTACACATATTTTGTATAACATACCCTATGCGGCTTTTCAATAGCTTTTGAAATTCAAATTAAAAATTATTTCGCATACTTAAATATACTTTTAAACGTAACTATCCAGGTTGCGAACGAAATATCTGCTACCTTTTTAAATTTTCTTCGTAGGTAAGTCAAAGTTAATGTCAAGGTTGACAATAATACTTTAGCCACCGTGAATTTATAATTTTATTTTTATGCAAAACGAGTTATTCTATTAAACAATAAATGTTGATTTTTATTAGTTATTAATATTTGAAAGCAATAACCAGTGATTATAAACAATAACAAATGCATTATAACATAAACAGATAAATGTTAACATTGGCGAACAAATATTCAGAAATTTCCAGCATGTCCGCCATTTAATTCTTCGCACTTTTCATTCATTCTTCTCTGCCTCTTAAGTGTGTTAATAATCCTTTCATTTTCGTTCAGATTTCTTACTTCATTTCTCACCTTCCTTTGAATTTCTTCAATATGTTCACGAGCATTATGACTGCTGTATATGACATTTTTCAAATGACCCCAAAGAAATGTATCTAACGGTGTGAGGTCTGGGTTTTGCAGGCCAATGTAACATTCCATATCTACCGATCCATTGGTGGTTACACTGATGGTTTAAAAAATTGCGAACCTCAATTATATTATGTAGCAGGTATTTCGTTCACAACCAGGATAGTTGTAGAAAGTATATTTATGTGAAATAATTTTAATTTGAAATATTTCAAAAACGACTGAAAAAACACATAGGGTATGTTATACAAAATATGTCCAGAACTTCTCCTAAAATCCAAAAATATGATAAAAATTATACCATCCAATTTAAAATAAGCGAGAAAATCGATGTTTTATACTATCTTTTCTTTTATTCGATGCTCAATTGTTTTGCTGATAAGATATATGAATGATCCATAAAATCCCCAAAACTTTCATATTTTTCATAGGCCTATTCACTTTATTTGGATATCCCTGTACAGTCACAGCTAAAATTAAGTTTCATTTTCCATTAGACAGAGCATTAGAGAGAAAACTTTATTTTGGCCACGACTGTATATAGGTATTATATTTTTATTAAATGATTGATAAATTACATGCCAGTAATAATCCTCAAAGCATACCTTCTATTTTATTAATACATTTTGTGAAGCTACATGTTCTTTGAAATTATTTAGGTAGTAATTAAATATTAATAATTCTCGGAAAACATCAAACTGTTATTTTAAATTCCTAATATTATCTAGGAGTAGGTATTAAGTTCATTTAGTATTCCAAATATCTTTGGAAAACCTCTACTTACTTAATAAATATTTAAAACAATCAATAGGCCATTGTGTATTGTGTCATTATTTATAATTTTCTTGCCTTCATTCCTCTACAATGAGACTCGAATGTAAACAAATATATGAGTATGAGTGGACACTGCTGGCCTAAAGTAAACAGGATTTGGTTTTGAGGCGTCTTTCCCATGACGACTTTTTGTATTTGGTTCTATTCTTTTATATTTTTTGATAATTATATTTCATAGATTTGAGTTAATTATTATATTAATTATCATTTAAGTATATTATTATGTATGTACTATATTTAGTTTTCAATATCACAAATTTTAATTTAGATTTTTTAATGACGAACATTTTTACAATTTATGCCTTTTTGCATGGGATCTTTCACAACTATTCAATTTATGATAAAACTCAGTGTTTTGGCATTTGACAATCACAGATAACGTCAAAAGCTGATATTGGTTCCTTCAAAAAGTCCCTAGATCAGTAGTGGGCCGTATCAAGCTGACACGACAGGTTTGATTTTGGTATATTTTAAGTGATTATGTGGGTGTTTTTTTATATCGTGTGTGTTTTAAACATTTTACTTTTGGACTTTATAGATTTCAGAAATTAGATTTTCTTAAGGTTTATTATTTAAGTTAAACGCTGAGTACAAGTCCGGTCCTGTCTTTTTAGCCAACCTCTAAAAGTAAAATAGACCAGACTTCCACAGGGTGCCATAAATGACAAGTGACTTGGCCACCATATTGCAAGATTTAAGAAAAAGTTTACTATATTCAAAGTCGTACCAAGGTGTCATCCCACTATTCGAAAATGTGGACCTGCCTTTTATTTCAAATTTGAAGATACTTGCCGCCTCGATACTGATTAGGTACATCTAGCATACCTACTATTTGCTCCATATTTATAAAAACTTACCTTTTATAACAGAAATATCCTTAATTATCATAAATAAACACAATTCATACACAAATGGGAATTACAGCCTATGAAAACTGCAAAAAAGTTAAAACATAACCTTTTAATAATAAGCCCCCAAAAGACTTGCGATGGCCAACGATTTTGCGACGTTGGCAAATTGGTCATAATATTCATTTTAACGGAATTTTGTTATCCGCTTGTATTTCCTATATATTTTAAGATATTAAAAATTTTACTTGAGTGTTTCATTTAAAAGTTATTTTGTTCCCCTACCATACAAACTACTGGAAAAGTTACTTTTGTCAGTCATAATCATAACTCATTTAGAGTAATGCGGGCATAATGTAGAGTAATTTGAGGTAATGCGGAGTAATGTACAGTAATGCAGGGTAATGCAGAGTAATTTATTTTTATTTAATTCAGTTTTTATTTCATATACCTATATACACTACGAAATGTAAATTCTAAATGGTACAGAGAAAATAAAGAATAAAGTATACAAACAAAACATAGAAATTACCTAAAAAATAAGAAAGAAATGAAAGCATGAACATGACGAGTAACCTAACAGAGACATAGGGAATATGCGCATAACTCAAATAAATATGAATTATTTTTTTTATATTCTCTATATAAATTAAGTAAATGTTTATGGCGGTAGTTGTTATCCATTTATTTTGGTCTTTATTAACAAAAAAAGGATTTTATACTGCAAATTTTCGCGCGAATTTCGAAACTTGTAAAACCTGGTCCCATTGGCTGTGTCGTCAAAAGTGAATTTATGACTCATCATGAGTACATGGAGAATTCCAGTGTTGTAGGGTCATCGAAAAATCAATAAAAATGGCATTTAATGAGTAACTCGTCCAATGAAATAATCCTGCACTTAAAGTAGAAGGTTCCTAAAATCGTATTCATGTATATTCAAACCGAAATCGGTCCAGGAACCTTTCAATTTTGCAACAAAAACTGTCATTTCTGTGAAATGTCGACATATCATATCTTAATAACTTCGAGTAAATAAACTGCAAATCTTTGCTTTCATGGCAATCTTCGAAAATTAAAAAAATTTCTAATTTTGCTTGTCCCCGATGCAAACAAACCTATTTATTTGTAACTTTAACGAAAAAATAAGAGAGTTAAATTAGTGGGAGGTATTCTTAGATAATTAACGGATAAAATAAACCCAAAAAGAATCACTCAATAAGGAAAATAGGGTGGAATAATGTCGGTTTAAAATAGGATTCGTCGGAAAAAATCCAGGAATTCCGGTTTTTACCCCTTAAATATGCTCCTGGACGACCTATTCGGTATTCATTTTAAAGTGGGATTATCCCTTTATTAGTGTCGAAAAATTGGGAAAAAATGTGATAAGAAATAATACAGAGTGGTTCAAATGTACTGATGTCGAGGGCAAACAAAGTTAAAAAATCGAAATTTAATCGACGATTGCTCCCTTCCTATAGAGAATAAAGAAACTAAAAAAAAAAATGGATTCTGTACTTCGACGAGCTCTTTCCGGTGACTTATATGGGATTTAAATTTGAACCATTTTGACCCCACAAAAAATTAAAAACCGTGAAAGATTTGGGTCAAAAATCTGAATTTTAGGTGTAGGCGAGGGGCGGCTCACTCCCTTAAATCTGTGTACATACTATTGTTAAATCACATTAAATAATTTTAAATCTTTCTTAAATCATTAGATTTTTTGATTTTTTAAAATCACTTACATCAATTTAAATCGCCTTAAATCATTTTAAATCACTTTATATCATATAAAATCGATTTAAATCACCATAAATCATCAATAAATCACAAAAATCACCTAACATTCGTTAAATCATCATCACAATTTGGCATCACCTACAGTGCTGGACAGCGAATTACAGCAATTAAATCATGTTAAATCAGATTAAATCAATACTGATTTAAAATCTGTGTACACCTTTTTTGGGAGTTAGCCGCCCCTCGGGTGTAGGTAAATGTATTGCAAAAAAGTATTTGAGATTTTAAAGTTTCACTTATGAATCCGTTGTTTGATCCGACGTTTTGTTTTCGAGTTATTAGGTACCAAAGAGGGGTCTGCAAATGGCATTTTTCGACCTAAAAAAATTCAAAAGAATTACTTGCCGTATTCTGATCCTCACCAGTTTCAGTAGTTCTGAAGCTCCGGCTCCTCTAAAACTTCCGAAAATGTACTTCACTTTTGCGACCTGTACCCTATTTCAACGGAAATCGCGGAAATTTTGACTTGACGTTTATAGCTCCGAAACGAAACACCCTGTATAACTGAATTTTTTACCGAAGCTAGTTGCACTATTCCTTTATCAACCCAAAAAATTCGATTGCTCCCCCTCTGACTGTTTCCGAGAAAAATAAACCTGTTCGACTTTGGATTAAGCTACGTTAACATGTAGATTGACACTATTTTTGCTAATCTCCTGACGTCATTTTTCATTAAGGACAAATGGCTGCTTTTTAAATTGTAATAAATTATACCGAAAAGTAAACATTTTTTGTAGCAAATTATACCGAAAAGTAAACATTTTTTGTAGCTAATTATCCTAGTAATTTTCTTCAAAATATTTTTTTCGGTTTGTAATGACTTCCTTAAACGATTTATGCAATAAAAAAATATGTACATATTCCTTATTAAAATTATTTGAACAATATTAATCTTTTGAATTTTGCCAAAGTACTGTTACAAATATCGCAGTCAGAGTACACAGAATTGTAGTTCCACGCTATTCTGTTGACAAAGGCGGTTTGGTCGTAGTTGGTCCGGTGGTAGCCTTCATAAAAAAGTTGTTGCTGCCTTGTAGGAACAAATAGTGAAACTAGCCCCAATAGTCTGTCACAATCAATCTGGCCCTCAAGAAGCTTGTACAAAAAAAAGCAGGAGTGTATCTCTTCATCTGCGCTCAAGGCTCTTCATCCCACACAACTTCAGTCTGGTCTCGTGGGAGACATCCGACGACGGAAAACGATGCTTGTACAATAAGTACTTTGGAAATTTGTTCCGAACCCTCTCAAGTCTATTTTTATGAATGGTGTAGCCTGGGGTCCAAATAATTGAACAGTATTCAAGGATGTTCCGAACGAGACAGTTGTAGAGACACATAAGAGTTTTCGGGTCGTGTATATATTTGGTGTTGCACTTTATGAAACCAAGCATCCTGAAGCTCGTGGGAACAATGCTATCAATGTGCTGATTGAAAGACAATTGTCTGTCAAAAATAACTCCAAGGTCGTTAAATGAGTCCTCAGTTCCAATGCCTTCATTGTTAATTCTATATGTATGAATAATGGGATTTTTACAACTGTAGAAACTGACCGATTTGGATCCGTTAATATTTAGATAGTTTGAGGAACACCAGGAAACAAAATTGTCCAAGTCAGATTGTAAACCGTTTGAGGCGGCATCAACAATACTGAAGAATCTAAAGTCGTCCGCATTTAATAGAACATGGGAAGACCCAAAGCAGGACATAACGTCGTTGATAAATAAAAGAAATAGCACTGGGCCAGTGTGTGAACCCTGGGAGACGCCTGACGATACTAGAACTTCACACGATGAGAAGCTACACACCTCAACGCGCTGACGACGATTACGGAGATAGGACTTGATCCACAATAGATAATTACCCATAATGCCGATTTCAGAGAGTTTTTTCAAAAGAAGAGAATGACAGGTGCTGTCAAATGCTTTAGATAGGTCAGTATATTATACTGTAATGCAACATAATGCACAGTAATGCGGGCCAATTTGTACCAGTAATGTTGAGTCGAGTTGTACTAATAACCTTAACTCCATGTAGGTACCTAAAAGCCCTACAATTACTTTTTTGTAGAGCTTGGTATGGAGACATTAAAATTTCATGATTTGCCTTATGGATGGTAGACCATAGATAAAGGAATTATTTAAATTAAACTTAAATTCTATTTATATAAGACGTTTTCAGATGGCTTTGGTCATGGTTGCGGTTGACATTTAAACAATGGGTTAAACATCATTTGTCAACCAATCGGTTGACAAATGAAGTGTAACCCATTGTTTAAATATCAACCGCAACCATGACCAAAGCCATCTGAAAATTAGTCTTGCAAACAATAATTTGTATAATTAGTATAATAAAGTTTAAGTATATTCTGAATGCACAGGTTATAATGCAACTTGGCACAGAATGCAGCTCACCAATATAGACATGCAAAGCATCAAACCCATATACCTATACGTATATGATCAAACCCAACCTATAATCTTGAATCCAGGTTAGACAACCTAAATCTAGCATTTCAAGTTCAAATTAGTAATAGCCAGCAAAATGTTAAATTTAGAGGTCACAGCAACTGTCGTCCTTATGTAAGAGAATATAAAGTCTACCTTTCACATACACGTGTGAGAAAATTAACCTTTGGACTGTGACGCCTTCTAGATAAGTTTTAATGGAATAATGATTTGTGTTACAAAATAGGTACCACTAAAAGTAAAAATTTTGGAAAAAAATCAAATATTTGTTTAAAAATAACAACTCATACGCATCATACATGTGACGTCTTTTTGTTTTGTGGCTTGTGTGTGAACTTTAACATAACCCACAAAACTTTTTTCAAGTTCAAAATAAAAGTTGTATTTGAAAGTGCCAAAAACCCCATGATCATAATATGATGCAACCAAATCCGTGAACCAAATGCAACTCTGCTTAACAGGTGGTTTATCCATTTTATTATAAAAAAAATGACACCAAGGGTCTAGTACTGATGTACTTCTGTAGGTATACTGATTTTGTGTTATGGAATGGTTGATATAAATTCGGTAAAAATACAATATAATTCAGAATACTTTTATAAGACAATTTTACTTACTGCTTGAGCCCATCTGGGAAAATACCATATCGAACTGACAAGCCGTTGTGTGTGCAGTACCCCATTAACCACTTGTCTTTCTACTACATCCGTTCCTATTACGGCAGGATTGTGGGGATTAGGGTATTTCCTCCAAGCTGCTGTTGCTACTGTCTCCCAGGGATGGCTAAAGAAAATTAGAAATTGTCATTACACAAACAATAAAATTAACTGAGCTTTACGTTTTAACTTACTTGAATGTATGTTCGCTCGTCCAAATCTTCATTTTGTTTTCTTGGTTGCACAAAAACTATAAATTTTTATTTAAATTATTGGACGTCGGCTCTTGACAGTCTTGGTCTTGGTTCTTGAGCCGCTTCACAAGACGTCTGTACTAGGCAAGTGAAAGCGATAGAGAGCAAAAATAGGTTTAAAAACGCGTCGAAGAATCAATAAATGACAGGCAAGACAGGGAGGGTTTACGTCATACGGAATTCCATGACGTAACAGTTGTAAATCACATGCTCGGTGACGCACCTACTACTGACGCACCGAATAGTGGAAGCGGCGTTGCGTTCTATTTAAAAGGCAATTGATCGTTTGCTGGGCACCAGTTACACTAAGGGCGTGTACCGTTGTCAACTTCGGTTACGGTCAACGGTTACGGTTTTGTGTCCCGTAAGTATCAGTAATCTGAAAAGTTGACAGATTGGAAACGCAATATCTGTCATTAATGTCACCGAATAAACCGATGCGGTTAACCAGGTTTGACAACGGTACACAGCACACAGCCTAAATGCACTGAGTGATGTATTTTACACCAGGTGTCTTCCTTTCACCCCAAGGCGGAGCTCCAGTACAGCTCCAGAGCAGCACACAGTTGTTCCACTCAACTGGGGCATCAAGCACCTGAACCGTTCTAGCCATAATTGATGTCTAATATGGATAAGCAACAATAATCGCGAGTCAGCTGTGATGGTCGATCCCACTCGGATTGTCAAGGAACATAAAAGGGTTTGCTGATTGTTTTCCAGCTGGTTATGCAAACCGTGTAGCAGATGACAACAAGCGAGTTGTGCGCATGCCCCTCGCCGATCTGGCTCGAGAAATATGACCGGTGGTCGTGCGTACAAACGCAATAGCTCTGTTCGTAGAGAAATCACAAACCGATCAGCGCCAGTCAAATTTTAGTTATTTGGTAACGTGACAGTTTGCGGACTGGTTTCCAGTAATTTCATTAGCTCTGACTGGTTTGAAACTGTTCTGCGAACAGGGCTAATATT
This sequence comes from Philopedon plagiatum, assembly GCA_963971165.1. Taxonomy (NCBI): domain Eukaryota; kingdom Metazoa; phylum Arthropoda; class Insecta; order Coleoptera; family Curculionidae; genus Philopedon; species Philopedon plagiatum. The sequence goes on along the minus strand of OZ020189.1, from coordinate 124,761,352 downwards.
TCACCCTGCTAACTTAACTTTTGTTTGCGCACGCTGTCAGTTGTACGGGTCTATATATAAAAGTCAATGGTTCGAGCCCTATACCCCCTGCCCTCTCGTGCATCACTTATGACTTGAGCTTAATGTCAAACTTGTCAATTGTTCCTTTCGGAACGGTGTCGAGTTACTCCGGGGCGAGTCGCTCCGGGGCGTCAGGCACCTGAAAAGAATATTACTAATGTCAGTGTAAGGCGTGTGAACACAATAAAAAAGGTGAAACGAAAACGAACGCTTTTGATGTAGGTGGTGTTTGCCTTGGGACTACCTCAAACAGAAACTAAAAGCAAGTCTTCTACAAAACTAAACATTTTGTAGCAGATTTTTACTTTTACATGATAGAAGGAAACAGTCCGCGGCTTATGACATATCTTTTATTTAAAAAAAAATTAAAGGGCGGCCAAAATTGATAAAAATACATAAAAATACACTATAAGCAGGTCTTCTCCAAAACCAAAATCATTCTCATTGGTTTCTTATTTCTACGTGAAAGAAGGGAACAATCCGCGGCTTCTGACATATTTCTTTATTTATTTAAAACAATTTAGGGAAAAAAACAATAAAAAGCCTTAAAAGTTACCTTAAGGACATCTTTAAGATGTCCCAGTAAATAAGCCTTCTTCGAGGATCTCCAAACCAAAATTAAACATTTTGTCGCAGTTTTTTCATTTGTATATGAATGAAAGGAAAAGTCCGCGACGTATAACATATTTTTTATTCAAGAAAATGTTAAACGGAGTTCAAAATCGATGAAAATATGTAAAAAAACTCTGTGCAGGTCTTCTCTAAAACTAAAATCTTTTTGCTTCTTTTTTACTTTTACATGAAAGAAGGATACAATCCGCGGTTTATGACATATTTTGTATTTCTTTAAAACAATCTAGAGGTCACAACGGCAAAAACATTAAAGTCGCATAGGTTACCTTAAAGATATCTTTAAGATATCCCGGTACATAGTTGTCCTCAAGGCTGCATCAAACAGAACTAAAACCAGATCTTCTCCAAAACTAAGCAATTTGTCACAGTTTTTTCACGTTTTCACTTGGGTATTTTCTGTTTAAGGCAGCCTCGAGGCAAACTTCACCTGTATACAAAGGGCGTGTACCGTTGTCAACTTCGGTAACGGTTTTGTGTCCCGTAAGTATCGGTAATCTGAAAAGTTGGCAGATTGGAAACGCAATATCTGTCATTAATGTCACCGAAGAAACCGAGCGGTTAACCAGGTTTGACAACGGTACACAGCCAAAGGGACATGTGGCAAAAGTTGCCAAAACACCCAGGTGCAACTCCGGGTGGTTCTAGATTTCTATAATCGACACTAAGCAATCGTGTTGTTTTTATCTGCCGATCATTCGACAGCTAACGTAATACAGAGCGAAAAAATATCGCTTTGTCTCTATAAATCTCGCGGAGCTTCACTGCAGCTTAGACGATAAATGAGCACTGCAGGTAGGGATGCACGATGTTTTTCGATACATCGAAAACATTTTTTCTTTCTTTCTTCACCTGTTATTGGCCCTCGTCCATGGGACAGGTTGGCCAGCTCTCCACCCGGTCCGGCGCTTAACCAGAGCCCTAGCTACCCTTAGGGATGGCTTACACGTTACCCAGTTTGGGTGGTAATTCCCTTAGAATCTCCGATTTGTCGGGTATGTACCCTCGGAGATTCCGAATACAAACAATAACAATGATAAAAAATGACAAAACGTCAATGTTTTCGGTTTGGCACTGTAATATTTGTGTTTATATTATTAAATATTATTAACTTTTTATATAGAAACTTTATTTTAAAAGTTGTTGACAAAGTCAAGTAACAATCACCTGATAATGTTCAAATGTAACAAGTTTACTGGTACCAGGTAGATCCATTACACGCCCTCTTTTCAGAGATTTAAACGAACAGGAGGTTTCCTTTCTCTGGGACTTCTTCTTAATCTGGTGACTTCAATTCCATCATTAATATTAGTATCTTCCTGTTCAAGTTCTGCTCTGCTCTCACTATCATCTTTTTCATTTGCTCTGTTTCCCTTTACCATTTCTCTTCCAACTACGTTATCTGGAAAACAGTATGGATATTTTTCTGTAAAACCATTTTTATTTTGACAATGAAGTGGTTTGATTAGCTGCCTGTTTCTTCTAAACTGACTTCCATATTCATCCTCAATGATGTAGTCTCTAAAATTTAGTTTCTTTATAACAGCCCGCTAAACATGTTATATTACAAAAATATTGCATAATATTTTTTCAAAATAACTTTTACAACATTAGCAAATAAATATTGTGCAAATATTGTAACAGCCTTTTGTGCAATTACGAGACAACATTATTTGTGAAACTTTCTTAAAATACAGAAATAACATTATTTTCTTACAGAAAAATTATATACCTACCTAATAAAATTACAACGTTATTTTCATATTTGTGGCAAGTTTTTTTAATAATATTTCTATTTGTAAGTAAATGCAACATTTTTTTGTTAGTTTGACCCAACATTTCATTTCGCATATTTTATAAATATTTTTAAAACTTTATTATTTTAATTGCATATAATATTACAAAAAGTACTTCTATTTTATCAATTTCATATATACCGCCTTTAATAAGACTTTCCGCTTCCCCGACCTCGAACTCTGATTGGTGTTTTATTTAACTAATTCTTCGATGGAACATGGAACAGAAACCTAACGTCCATTTTGGTTTTATGCGTTTACCAATGCAGCCCATTACTTTTCTCTGACGGAAAATACATGAGTGCAGTGAGCAAAATTTATTTTGTTTTTTATCATATTGATAATAAAATGGAATGTGAGTCTCTCAAAAAAAAGGTAAGTCTTCATCTTTTTTTGGCATCTATTTTATTGTGTTGTTTGTTTCGGAGATTTAGGATCGACCACTCCGGTCTTAAAAATGGCGACTCTATTCAACGTTGAAAATTTCATCTCTGAACCGAAGTTAATAAGTAATTTTAGGTAGATATTAGAATTTAATTGTGCTGAAAGTCCTAAATTTTTGCATTGGGATTATCACTTCGATGCCCTCAGAGCATAAATTCCATTTTCTAGATCATTTTACAAAAAAAAAAGAATTGAATAGCCACGAAAGTGTAAGGATTTAGATTCTGTATTTTCTAAAATAAATGCAATTGTTTTTCTAAAGAATTATGGTCAAATTAGGTATTTAAATGTACCAAAAATACAATTTTTAAGAAACAAATTTAAATTTTATTTTAGAAACTACAGAAGTTAAATCCACATTTTCCGCGTTACTAAATTTGGTAATTATTTAGATTAGTGGAAATTGCGAATTTTTTCATGAAATTTTGCACAGATCCTAATTTTGGGTCGTAGACCACGAATCCGAAGTCAGTTTTTGGCGGTCTCGTAAAAAATTTTTTTTTTTGCTCGCCTAACCTGAGCAAAAAGGTGGTCAGGTTTGCTCAGTTTTGATTGATATAGATATATATGTATCTATATCAATCAAAACTGAGCAAACCTGACCACCTTTTTGCTCACCTAACAAATTTAAAGAAATTCATTGAAAAAGCTAACCTAAAAGTTTAAAAAAATTTTTTACGAGACCGCCAAAAACTGACGTCGGATTCGTGTTCTACGACCCAAAATTAGGGTCTGTGCAAAATTTCATGAAAAAATTCGCAATTTCCACTAATCTAAATAATTACCCTAAATTTTTATGCCCTCAGGGCATGATAAATAATAAAATTTTGAATTAAGTACCTACTCTTTATTTATTTTTGTACGATTGTTGTAAAGAATCCTGACTAAGTTTAAAAGTTATACAGGATGTCCCCATCGCAGGGACTTCCTGGATGGGGTTAACTACCACAAATGAATCTAATTTTTAATTTTTCGACAAAAAGTTATTCGTATAAACATTTTTAAAGCTTTTAAAAAATGCGATTTATGTAAAAAAAATTAGTTTCTATATACAGAGAGGTCAAAAACTTCAAAAATATAAACTTGACCTATGTACGAGTAAACTACCTTTATTTTTCATTTTAAAGAAAAATTACACTAGAAAAAGTTGCTTAGAACTTTTCCTGTTTTTAGGTCCATTTTATATTTAAAACTTGGTGTTTTTTTTTCAGAAAGAATGTAAAATTGTTAACTTGAAGGAAGATAAAATTGAATTACTGGTGGAGATGGCAGTTGAAACTCACGCTACATTAAAAATTATTTTACATAAAATAAATTCTCTGGAAGAAAGCGTTGAGCCTGTCGAGGATTTTTCAGGCATTTTTCCGCAAAAAGTATACAGGCTATGCTCAATATTGAAGAATCTTTACAAACAAATTCGGAACTAATAATAAAGTTGGTGAGTTTTTCCACTTGCTTGCATTAATTATAGGTTAAAATACATTTTCCAGCAAAAACGAACCAGAACGCCAGAAATAGTAACTTCGTAGTTTTTGCTTTGGGTAAGAAAATAACAAAAAAACTTTCTTGCTCAAAATTTACAAAGTAGAATATAAAAATAAAAAAAATAAATTGTCACACAAGTAAAAACAATAAATTGCCCATTTTAAGGCAATGCTATAGGGACAATGAAATTATTAAATCAGCTGTTTGTCTTTCAGTTTAACAGACTGCCAGTTGGGTGGCCTTAACACAAAGAACCACATAAGAAGAATGATGACTGTTGTTTTCATCAATTCGGTGGGGACTATAATTTCTTGGACGGGGCAAAAGCCGAGAAGAACAAAATTTTTGCATTACTAACACAATGAGACGTAAGTTAATTAATATTTCATAAAAATATCCACACAGCATTAGAGTAATAAAATTTGATTTACTTCTGCTTAAACTGAAATTTAAAGAAAATCTTTGGCAGGAAAATACAATATTTATGCACCATGCATAAAGTAAAAAGTACCTACATTTTACATTTTAAATGTATTTAAAGTAACAAGCAGAAGTAGTTGTCAAAACTACTTGCAAGTATTAAGATTGTACTTAAAATCATGCATTTCAAGCACGAGTATTAAGTAAATACTTTTTAATATTTACAGTTTTTAATTTTTACTTACTTAGGTACAAAAAATACTTTAAAGTAGGTACTAAATGTACTTAATTAGTGTGTAAATACTTTAAGTATGCATTAAAGTAAAACGAACAATTTAAGGTATCTCAAATTTGGCATATAGTCTTCACTTGTTAAATATTTCTAAATACTTAACGAATTCAAAAGTATTTAATGTGCAGTGACCCCCTAATTTCACCGTTGTGTTTATATTAAGCAAATAGCTATCGTTGAAATGCTTGGCGTCTTAAAAATGCTGGTTAAAATGTATGTAGTTCTTTATCAGTGACCACGTCTTAACTATGTTACCCCCATTTGTAAACGTTGCTTTTTATCCCCACATACATCCTAACTAAAAATATTAATATTGAATGGCACACTGTTGCCATGTGGTGACCTACTCGAGCTTAGTTGCCGATTTAAGGCGTCTTATGTAGATGCCATCATGGGCACCCGCAGGGAGGGGCCAGGGGGGGCCGTGGCCCCCCTGAGCTTGTGAGATTGTCATACTTTTTAATTATTAGTAGTAAAATCTTTAAAAATATATTCCTTTTTTTCATTTTGCCCCCCCTGAGAAAAAAGTCTGCGGGCGCTCATGGATGACATGTTTATGCCCTTATTGTTTTGTAATTATTTTAGGAGCTAGTCAGAAGCTATTTCCAGCACTGACTGACAAATAATTTGAGAAAGTTGTAGCTGAATGGTTACGATTCTCCAGACAAAGAAAAGAAAGGGAAAAAATAATTTTTCTGTTTGTGATTACATATATTCATAAATATATTTTGCAAATTTAATGTTTGTTTAATATGAGATTTTTGGCCTAAAAGTTTAAACTAACAACTAATATAGAAACAGAAAAAATATAGGACTTTATGTTAACAGTAAATTCAGTCGCTCCAAAAAGATTTGTGGCCTGCAGTTTTCTGGTAAAGGTAAACATTGGTGACTAACTTTTAATTTTTAATTAACATTTTATTTTTCTTTGTTTATAATTTGCCTGCATGTTACAACTCTGAATCAAATTTTATTTATGTGAATAAGAGTGTGCCAATTAAATTTTTTATGTACAGGGATTTGGATTCAGAATTGCACTACAGCAGTAACTTTTGATTTAAGAAAAAGAGTCAATATGCAGTGTCCAAAAATGTTGCACATATTTGAAAAAAGTAATAATTAGGACACTAAATATTTTTAACAAGATTTATTGATGTCAAAACGTTTGGAAAATATATGAAAAATAACGCTGTCTAAATATTTTTTCTTTAGTTGCTGGCACCTCCAACTTTAACCTGAAATACACGCTGAATCACATCCGCCGGTATGTCCTTAATTTTTCGGTGATTCGTTCTCTTGACTGATGGTGTATCTTAGCTAGCGGAATAATACACACATTTTCTTGGCGGTAACCCCACAAAAAGAAAGGTTAAATCTGGACCTTTTAAAGGCCAGTTGATTTCGCCCCTTTTAAATATAACCTTGTGATGTTACAGAGCAGTCTATGATAAATTTGGAAGAGCCAGCGTTGAGAGGGAAGACATTTAGACAATAATAATAAATCTTGTTAAAAATGTTAAAGAATCCCAATTATTATTTTCAAATATGCACAATATTTCGGGACACGTATCATCTTAAAAATGGGATGGCGAATGCGCGAAAATGTATCAGCTACAATATTAAAAAAATATTGGGCTCAAAAAAAAAGCTACATACTATCTACATAAAACAAACATTTCGTACATGAGCTTAAGTAATATATTGTCAAAGTACCTTATGAAATATTACTCTCATCAAGATAAAAGTTATAACAAAATAATATTGGAAAAATTACTTGTACACAATGTAAAAAAGGCATAGATTTAAATGTTTTATTAACGTTGCACGGATGCAAGATGTTGCATTGTAACATCAAAAAGCGGGACATAAGAGGTGAACTACATATTACGTTAATGTTGCATAAATATTTCTCAGAATGTAACATTGTTAGTTTTTAATATTGCTGAAATATTCATACAACCATTTTTTGTTTAGCGGGAGTTCCCATAATCCATTTTTTATCGTAACTTTGAAATAACACTGATGTCCCTTCTTTGATATCTGGTAGATTTCTTGTACCTTGGTCATAATAAAATTTTTGATGCTGTTGCCGTTTATGTAGCTTACCTTTTAGGTTATTGGTATCAAAACTACTGCAACGTAAAAGGTCTTTGTGTATTGGTAAAATTGTTCTTGTTTTTCGCCCAAACATCAGTTCTGTAGGAGCAGGTAGATCATTTTTTGGTGTATTATTATAATACAACACTGCCAGTAAAGGATCCATGTTGTTTTCTTCACATACTTTTAAAAATAAATTTTTTGTAGTTTGGATATGACGTTCTACCATTCCGTTTGATCTTGGATAGTGGGGGCTCGAGGTAGTCAATTTTATGCCAAATTCTTTTGCAAAATTTTTAAATTCAATGGATGAAAATGGTTGATTATCAGAAAAAATCTCACTAGGTAAACCAAAAGAACAGAAAATATTTTTTAGTGTGGATATAACAGCACTTGTAGTTTTACTTGTCATTTTATTAACAATTAAAAATTTTGTAAAATAGTCTACTACTACCAGGAAATCAATGCCATGAAAATATGCAAAATCGATACCTATTTTATTCCATGGGTGATCTGGTAGCTCATGGGGTAATAATGGTTGACGAGGATTTGCTTTAGAAAATTTAGTACAAATATGGCACGACGAAATTAAATTTTCTATATCTTTCATTATTCCCGGCCAGTAAACAGAATCTCTGGCAATATTCTGACATGAATTAATTCCTTGATGGACTTTATGAACTACTAATAAGAACTCTTGTCTTAAGGAAGTTAGAATGATTAAACGTTTTTTATAAAATAAAACTTTTTCATGGATATATACAGGGTGTTATGGAAATCATTTAATATATTGGAATGGGTAACTCCTGATATGAATTCAGATTGAATAAAAATATTCATAAATGGTGTTTCACTATTAAAAAAGGTAAATATCGGCCCTCGAAAAAAATTTTTTTAGTACCTGCGCGCCACTGTCATAAATACATGGCCATATAAAAAACAGCAAGAAATGTCAGTTACAGAAAAAAAATTTTTTGTTTCGAAGTCAGGCGTTGCCAAATTTCTTTACCATATTTCTATGAATCAAGTTTGAAAACCTAATATCTTTGTTACCTTTAAAGAAAGAACTCCTAGTAACACTAATTTCAAAGAGCTAAAATATTACAACACAAAACAATACAGAGAACTGCTCTTCAAGTGAAGTGTAAAATAATAATCTTCAACTAAACGTACTTATTAGCACTGGAAGTGGAAACTTTCTTCTTCACTAAATAATATCCACAAATGTCCAGTGTTATCCTTATAGCACTGGAAACATTCTTTTTCACTAATTAATAAAGTTAATATACTTAATATACTTATAATAATAAGTTACAAAACTGGATTAATGTGTAAGGAATGTAAACAAAGTGATGACATTCCCAAACCAGAGAAGTATATCGAAATTATGTATTTAAAGACTTTAGTGGACGAACTAAAGAGTAAAAATGAAATTCTTCAAGAAAACAATAAACTTCTTAAAGAAAAAAATGCTTACTTTGAAAAGAATATAGAAAATTTCGAAAATTCTAACCTAATAAAAAAAGCCGTAAAACCAAAAATTCCGTGAAATTAGCTGCGAAACAAACAAAAGAAGCAGAAATTGGCATCGAACAAAACGACTTGAAATAAGGACCACAACAACAGTCTAGCGTGACTGCAAGCCATCCCAAGAAAAAAGAAGAAAATGACAGTGGCATTAACCCTACTTTCAGCCCCTTCAATCAAACCCTTCTATTTTCTTTGATTTTTCTATGCTTTCAACTTAATATGCAATAAAACTGTTTACTAAGTTACCCCAAAATGTTAAAGAGCTCTCTACTCAGCAGTTTAAAATGAAGGTGAAACAGTTCCTAATAAAACATGCTTTTTACATCACAAAACAGTACTTAGATTATAGTTGTAATATATTTTAATATTTTTATTTAGATTTTTTAATGTGTTTGTATTGTGTTCATTTCGATTTATAAATTTTAATGCATTGTATTGTCAGGAATGTTTTTATTATTGTCTAAATATGAAAATTATTTTATCTGTAATTGACGTGTGTAAACAATTTATTTGTAATAGCATGAATAAATGAATTTGAATAGAAAATTAAACTGTTTTAAACCACGATTGTATAGGGATATCCAAATAAAAGTGAACAGGCATATAACTTTTTTATTTTTAAAGATGGAAAAAAATGTTAAATATGAAAGCTTTGGGGATTTTTATAGATCATGCATATATCTTATCAGCAAAATAATCGAGCATCGGATAAAAAAAATCCAAAAATATGATAAAAATCATACCATCCAATTTAAAATAAGTGAGAAAATCAATGTTTTATACTATATTTCTTTTATTCGATACTCAATTGTTTTGCTGATAAGATATATGAATGACTCATAAAAATCCCCAAAGCTTTCATATTTAACATTTTTTCTCATTTTTAAAAATAAAAAAGTTATAAGGCCTGTTCACTTTTATTTGGATATCCCTGTACATATTACCACGTACACAGTATATTATCCAATTTGAATTTGTTGTAAAAATGCTAAAAATATATAAAATAATGCAAACAAGGGGCGCCATCAAGGAGGGGGGGGGGGGGGCAAAATGAAAATTGGAGAGCTTCCAACTATACGATGGTGGTTAAAACTTAAAATGGGCACCCCGTATATAAATATGTTTAAAGGCACAACTATAGAGATGGTAGTGACCAGTGGCATATGGTGAAATTTCTAAGTTGTATATATCTCTGTTCCTACGTACAGGACCGGTCCCAATTTTAATTGGTTTTAATTCCCACTGGGAATGTTTTTGTAAAGAAAAAAAAACGTTTTGAATTTGCGAAAAAAGTTGAATTTTTGCTTGAGTTTACCAGAACATTCCCAGTGGGCACACTATTAAAACCTCTAAATTTGGTCGGGTCCTGTAAATAGGAACAGAGATATACAACTTTGAAATTTCACCATACGCCACTGGAACTGACCTACGTTACTAGCCATTATATCTAGTTCACGATACACTTACAATGGTATGCTACGTTATGACGTCACTTCGAGGGAAAATTTTAAATTGACTAGGCGCTTACCTGAGCAAATGAAATATGACAATAATATTTTAATAAATGTCAACTCAACATACTACCCGACAATAAACTGACCTGTAATATTTGAATAAACGTCAACCCAATACACTACCCGACAATAAATTGACCTGTACATATGTACAAGGGGTGCAAGTGTCTAGTCAGTTGAGGATTTTCCCTCGAAGTGACGTCATATGTAGCATACTGTTGCAAGTGTATCGTGATCTAGTTTAATAAGAAGCATGAAAAGGTAGTAATAAAAAAATAATTCCTCTGTATCGATACACGATAGCTCAAGCTCCTGTTTTATAACAAACGACATAAAATTTTAATGTTTTATTTTAAAAAAATAACTAAACTCTAAAACTGTCTAGAAGACAAAAAATAAAATATAATCCATAGAGGAATGTAACAATAATCAAAATAAATAATTCTTTGAACAAAATTCAATATTTAAAGTAGTTAGTCGACTTATTTCTTTTAGGTATATGTCTTCTATATGTAACAATGGCAATTCTTTAAGCATACTTATATTGTTTCAATATAGTGTTTCTTTCTTCTAAAATGTTATTTTTTCTTTGTTTTTCCTGTAACTTTTTTTCTTTTATTTCCAGAAGTTTTTTATAGAAATCTTTTCTATCCTGTCTTATTTCCTTTAGAATATGTATATGTCCTTAACTCTTTATTCTTGTAACTAGTTTTTACTGACATTGTTTTTACAGATGCTACTTCCTTTGTCTTCTCAGTGGCATTTGCTTCCATTATAATATCCTGCATTATATTCTCCTTTTCCATGTTTGTGTCCACTAAACCAGTATTTTCCTTCTCAATTGCTGAATAAATCACGGTGTCTGAAGACAGCAATATAGCTGGATGTATTCCTTTTACCTAGAATTTTATCCATAATCTCTACATATTCAAAATCTTTCCTTCCTCGGCCTGTTATTGTTATCTATATATTTTTTGTACATTCTTTCTAAATGTTTCCACCGATTCTCACAATTTGCAGCAGTTATGTTTTGTTTTGTTTTGTACCGTAATTCTTTTGCTATTTCCTCAAACATTTTCTTAAGGTTTCTTATTTTTAAAGAACCAACTTGGTTCCTATAATCTTTATACAAATCCAAGAACAAAAGTGTAGAATTGTGACTCCACTTATATGATTCTCCTTCATCTTGGGCATGGGAAGGATTGGTTGAGGGCAATATTATAAACTCCGACATACCTAAAAAAGGAAATATTGCTCTATTCTACGGTAAAGTGAAAATCTGGCAAAAACTTACCTTCTTGTTCACACATTTTAATAAATATTTGCAAAACAAACAATCTACTAAAAATCTGACACATAAAAAAAGTATGGTTAATGGTTAATTCTGCTTCCTTTCTTAAAATCGATGACGCCTTTTTTCTCTTTTTCGATAAGACTTAAACCTTCCCATATAAATTGCATTGCTGTCAAAAATGACTTCAATTTGACAGCAATGTATTATTTGTTATGGGAAGGTTTAAGCTTAAGCTTAAGCCACTATTGTACAACCCGGCATCAATAATCGTTGATCAAACCCAAGTAGTAAATTCACAGATTTACACTTACATTACCTGCCTGCTGTCCTCCCTCACGAAATCCTTAACCAAAACGAAGGCCCGCGTGGAGGTGGACTAAATTTTCAACTTCTAGGATAAAATCAAATTCCAGTCAAACAAATGTGTTATGAATTATTATCTAACTTACCTGATGGATAGGATAGGAAGAATCCCATTTAACTTAAAAAAGGCCAAAGAGATTTTAAAGATTCACGAAAAGCACTTCTTTACAGACAGGAACAGATGAAAAATGGCGGTTTGACACTTTGGTCTTTGACTGCGCTTGAGGGGTCAAGTGGGTGCACTGCTGCCAAGATTAAAACTTCTTTGAAAATATCGACGTAATTTTGATATTTCAAACAGTTTCTTAATTAATAAACTTAGTATCCTGACGTTAAAATTTGTACAAGTGTTTTTAAAAATTAAATAAATCCAATTAAACTTTTAAACTTAGTCCGAAAAGAAAAACCTCAAAAATCTAATGTCATTTTCAAAAATGACACCTGTCTCTAGTGTCAACCGAGGTGTCAATCTCAAGTGGGCGACGTTGACATGTTGTGAGATTTTTCTGGGTTTTCGTGTTGCCATTTTCCCCATTTAACTGACATGGCCCTGGCATAGAATTCTATGCGATTTTGACACTAATGACAGTGGCTATGCGATGGATCGTTTGTTTTGTTTGAGTAGTCATGTGACTTTGACACATAGAATAGAATTCTATGTGGCGTGATTCAGGGGCAGGTGACAATTTTTGGTTTTTTACTTGGTTGTTGTTATTGTTATTGAATATTGTCATGAAAATTGACATTTAACAAGCGCAAAATTGAAAATATTTGCTCTTAAGCGCAAAATTAAAATTTCTTGCTCTAAAGCCCAAAATATCGGTCATCTCAGCGAAAAAGCCTTCTTTCTATTGTAATATCACAGATTTTCCTACCAGATGCGAATCTTACGCTTTCGACGGTGGCTCAATTTAGAGAAATTATAAGGCGGCGATGCACCTTATTATTTATTAGTCTGTCGCCGAACGGTGAATTCCTCGCTGTTAGCGTGTGCGAGCGTCTCGGTGGAATAGAGAGCAGGCTAATGTTATTACATCAGTTTTGTTGCGTTGATTTTATGGTTTAAATTGTTGTTGTACTATGTTGTAGTGTAATTTTAATAAACGAGATACGTTTTTGTATTTGTTAATGATATAATTTTATATAAAATGCCACACAATATCATGTTTTAATATTTTAAAATATAATCCATAATTTCTCTGAATTAAAACCTACCAAACGCGGGGAAAATTCCATTCACGGCTTCGACGCTCGAAGCGACCGGGCAGCTCTGTCCGTAGCGCCAAGACCGCGGAATCCTGATATAGGAAAGTTATTATGGGATTCGCATCTGGTAGGAGTAATCTGTGGTAATATTGTACAAAAATAAAAATACCTTTATTATAACTAAAAAACATTTCTCCTAATAAATTTATTTAAATACAAAACATGTTTTGTGTTATGCATAATAAAAAATAATTAGCCATTCTTAAAGAAATTCAAAATAAAACAAACATTAAACACACAGGATATTACAACTAAAAAACCATATTTTTTTAATAAGATGGATTATTTAAACACCGAATATAACACAAAAACAGCGATATGACATGTTGACATGTATTTGCAATACAAAAATTAATTAATAAATTCGATGCATCGACATATATGTATATCGATGCTTTTCAGTCGATGTTTTTTCAGCATCGATGAACTAAGGTCGATGTTTCTGCTATATCGATGGATTGAAATTCGATGTATCGATGTATTCTGAATTTTGTGCATCTCTAACTGCAGCAACACTGCAGTTCGAAAAATAGTTATATTCCTTTCAGGTGTCTGACGCCCCGGAGCGACTCGCCCCGGAGTCACTCGACACCGTCACGAAAGGAACAATTGACAAGTTTGACATTAAGCTCAAGTCATAAGTAATGCACGAGAGGGCAGGGGGGATAGGGCTCGAAAGGGGACGCGTCACTGTTTGACATGAAGTGGGACCATCCGGCACCAGACCGATCCGCTCAGTGGCGTAACTAGAGGTTTTGTAAATTAATTTAATTTTTTTCCTTCTTGCTGCAAAAACAGTATGAAATAGAATATTTAAAATAGTGCTATAAAATAAAACAACGTTATACTGGATTTGTTTTAAATTATGCATTTATTTTTGTAATTTCATAACAAAAACCATAGTGTACCAAAGAAAAAAATCTAAATACACTTACATATTATTATTAGCTTAGACGAGGAAAGAGAGAGGACGGGTAATACAGGCTACGAATATGAAGCCATCTGACACCAGACCCCGGATCACGCCACATAGAATTCTATCCTACGTGTCAAAGTCACATGACCACTCAAACAATCCATCACATGGCCACTGTCATTAGTGTCAAAATCGCGTAGAATTCAATGCATTTTGATCCAGCACCAGGCTATGGCGGCATATCATGAGAGGCGATTGTAGACTTTTACCAAAGCGAATAAAACGACTTATAGTAATAATTTATTTTTGGTTTGTTAAATGTGGAGAAAATCGATAGATCCCATGTATTACTTCAATTTAAATTTTTCTCAAGTATATTTAAAAAAATATGTAATATAACAATAATAACAATTCTGAAAAGTTCTTAAAACTAACTATATAGGTACATAGGCAAACAAATTTAGAAACAATAAATATTAAGTACGCCTAATAAACTGATACAAAAATAAATATTTACATAATACAAAAGTTGTGTAAAGTTATTCTGCTTTTCAAATTCAAATTGAAATAAGCTTTATTGTCAGAAGACTTACATCTCATAGACAAAGCAAGAAGGTAGTTCCTATGATACATGATCCTACATACTAGTATTTCATTACAAATAAATATACATAAATAAATATCTAAAAGTATATAAACAGACCAACACTAATAAAAGACAAACTCAACTAGGCACACAAACAATACACATAATTTAAAACTCGATATAATCATATAGGTGTAAAAAAAATTAAAATGAGTCATCATAAAATTCAGCAATAGAATAATAAGCCCTGTCAATCGGCAAATGTCTAACTATTCAAAGACTTTTTATTGCTTGGAAGGTAGTTGTACCGCTTCGAATAACTGCATTCTAAGCTGTTTTTCATGGT
The DNA here is from genome assembly GCA_963971165.1 of Philopedon plagiatum. Lineage (NCBI taxonomy): Eukaryota > Metazoa > Arthropoda > Insecta > Coleoptera > Curculionidae > Philopedon > Philopedon plagiatum. The sequence goes on along the minus strand of OZ020189.1, from coordinate 124,746,313 downwards.
GTTTCATCTAAGTTGTATTCCACATTAGGGGCCTTACTATCCCTGGCTGGCACAACAATATATACATTTAATTAGCTTATTTCTAGCATATGATACCTACACTAGGTACCTATATTACAAAATAATATTAAAAAATGTTGTATAAAGTCTAGTACTTGCTTTGTTCGTGACAATTCCTGGAGATATTTAGGCAGTTCCTCAAATACTGTGGGTACTGCATCATCTAACAGACAAGTTTTTTCACCAATACTATAAAATAAATTCCAGTCAAGTGCTTTGAAGAAATTTTATCATTTTTGTAGGACTCCAGTCTGCAACATGCATTTTTTTAACCTAAAGAGCAAGTCTTCTGGGATCGTTCATGAGGAATCTACAACAAAACAAATAAATTATATATTTAAAAACAACCTGCTGTGCTGACTAATTTACCCACACAAAGTTAATGAAATATTATAATATTTTTTCCGAATAAAAACATACCCGCCACTGGAAAAAATCTTGCCATTATCATAATTTATATCTTTAATGAGTTGATAATGAATGAAAACATTCAAGCACATTGTTCAAATAAACATAAATAGTCTGTTTTGAAAATGCCTAAATCATCGTATTCGAATTGCGTTGATAAATTATCTCATAACAAAAATATTTCGAAAATTGTTTGTCTTGCAACTATGTAACATTTAACTTTTGACCTGTGAAAGGTAATTCCAGGCTCCTTTTTCTCGTTTCGGCTTTTGCAGCCATAAGCAGTACAACCCACCATCATAAATTACTAAAATGTAGCCGTCTTTAATCAAAATTGTGTTCGAAACACCACAAAATATCTTTGATGTCACCGGCAATGTTTGGCACCAAAAAATGGCGTCGTCTCGAATTTTGGTCACAATTGCCATGCGTTAGCTTAAATGAGTGTTACCAGTCCACTCTCTTTCCTTGTCTAATGCTCGAACGGTTCAGGTGCTTGATGCCTCAGTTGAATGGAACAACTGTGTGCTGCTCGGGGTATATAATTTTTACCCACCCGGCGTCGATTCTGAATGTGCCCCAGGAGCTGTACGGGAGCTCCTCCTTAGGGTGAAAGGAAGACACCTGTAAAACGAACAAACTTTGAATATTCATTTTTTCACCGTTTTACATTATTGTGCACTGAATGTTCGTCTTTCCCTTATTTATCGTATGGGTTAGAATAGGACGCAAAGATACTCAAACCGGACCAGTTCATTGTACGAAAAAATTTGGTTATGTTGTTCGTATGTTTTGTTTACTGTATTTACTGTTAAATTTAAAATAGCAACTTTCCCATTTTCAGTTAGCATAATATTTGGAATAGCCAAACAAAAGTGTTAAATTAACATTTTTTCGGTAACCTTGCATTGTATATATAATTTGATATAAGTAATGTATAAAATTAATTTTATACATTTTCCTGAATTGGCAAATTTTCAAACTTCTACCTGTGTGAAAATGTACACCTTGCAACTTTTTGCCATCCATGTTTCTTTTTTACTGTGCAATTTTTAGGTATCACTTTGTGCAAAATTAGTGAAGAATGTGTGACTGAAAACTTTTACCATTACCATACTAGGAACAAAGTCTTTTTCTGTAGCCCATAATACCAAGATGGTAAATTATGTGTGTCGAACATGTCTGTATGTCGGTGATAATGAGTTTTCCTTTAGAAGGTTGGAAAAAGTTAAAGAAATATTGCAGTTATTTGTTCCTGAAATAGTAAGTTTTTACTCTGCACTTCAAGTAAAATTTGGTTCATGCAACATTACCTAACTAGTAGTACCTAATTTTAGTATAAGTAAGTACATGTAAGTTTTAAAAATCACCTAGTCTGCATATTTCAAATTAAATAGGTAGATAATTTAACTTGTGGTTGAACCTAGGGTTCAAGAAACTTATTGCATTGATCATGATGTTATAATCAATAGAAGTAAGAAGGTACAGAATTAACAAGGGTGGTTAAACAGATACCATTACAGAAACTGTATTAATTAGGAAAAAAAGTTGGAGTTTTTCTTATGATTATAGACTGTTGTATGACTGATGTATTGTTCGACGTATTGTTATATTAGATTCTCACACAAACAATATTTTTGTAAGCACGAACTATCCGAGAATAGTGCAAGATTATCAATAAGTACAGACAAGATGGGTAATAAACTATGACGACTGTTCATTTACACCTAATAAATTCAATATATTTTTGGCCACTGTTGCTTCCACTACTATATCATAATTATTTTCATCTGCAAACTCCAGTACTTAATTATTAAGTACTTAAACAAATTAAACTTGGTCCACTGCCCTTTGGTTTTGATCAGATTACATATAAGTAATGAATTTCATGACATTGTTTATTATTTATTTATTCCTTTTTGCCAACAAAATCACAAATGTGAAAAGGCAACGTCACACAAAAAAGCCATAAATATACTACACACAATATGTAACACAGGCATTTAAAATAAAATAAAATAATACGTTAAAAAATAGTATCTACACACTAGAATGCCCAACATCAGCAATAAAATGAGAATCGGACAGTAATTACAGTCACACTATATCAATTTAAAACTTAATAATTAAATGTAAATGAATAAAAACATTTATCTCTAGCAAATGTGCCGGCTGCCCTTTTGAATTTTTCTCTTCCATCAATGCTTGATAATCACTTGGCTTTTGGTGAGCATATAGGTCATATTGCTAATAGGGGGCTAAAACTCTTTGGCTTTATATCCGAAATTCATCGGATTTTAGTGATATTTCATGTCTAAAGAATGTGTATTGTTGTGTTGTTCATTCCATTTTGGAGTACGCATCACCGGCATGGTCGCCATACTACAGTATCTATAAATCACAGTTGGAGAAAGTTCAAAAATGATTTTTAAGATTTTTGGGTTATAAAATGGGTATAACCAGGGATGACATTGACTATACTTCTCTCTTGCTTCAACTTAATTTAGAGTCTCTTGAGAGCCGGCGAGAGTATTTTGACTGGCTTTGTCTTTTTAAGATTGTAAATGGTATCATTGACAGTCCACAACTACTTGAAATTATAGACTGTCCCTCAAAGAATGATAAGACAATGAATGCAGGGTAAGCCTGGATTTGCTGTAAAAAGAGATCCAATATTGTGACATTTTCAATTATAGCTGGTTTTACTACTAGCGCTATCACCTTTTTTTTTCTGTGGCGCCATCAGTTTCTAGTGTTTTTGACCTAGCAGGTCGAAGAGGTCACGGCCATTATGGCGGGAGCAGTGGCGCGCCATGCCTTTGGAGGCGGGGGGGGGGGGGGCATAATGATTTGGGGGGCGCACAATTACTTTCTTTTTACTGGAGAGTATGTGATCATAGTAGGCAGTGAATCTGCAGGGGGCGCCGTTACGATATGGGCGGTGCGTGGTGGGTCTTGCGCCCCCTAGCCCTCTGACGGCACGCCAATGGGCGGGAAGTTCACTTTTATTGCATGTTGAAGATTTATAATTATTTCAAGCTCTTCATAAAGACATAATTATGAAATTTTATTGATAATATCAACAAAAATGTAGTTTTTAAGGCAGAAAATAAAGAAGTTAAATCTCAAAGGAGATGTGAAGGGAACACAAAAGTATCTTGGAAGTTAAAAAATACCATTTATTAACATAAAATAAATATACATCAAAAATGTTACTGGAATGTATGACAAATACATATACTGATCACATTAAAATAATTTATTTGAGTTTTGTATTACATACCTACCTACTTACTCTACCCTCTGCTCCTTAAATTTATTTATTATATTTCTTTAAAAGACTTTTACTATTGTTTACGTAATTTAATTTGGAGTACAATGCAGCTAGTAATATTAAGTATATATTAATTAAAAGAGAAATAAAGTTATAAGACACCATCAGGTTTTTAATAGAATATTTAAAAATTTAACGGTACAAATTCAAGGTTATGTTAAAAAAATTTAAAACTCAGTTAAGTATTAGTCGCAAAATATTTTTTAGGGTGTAGAAAGATTTATCAAGAAAATAGCATTTTAGGGAATTTCTGAATGCACGAAATGATGGTGCATTTTTAATATTATTAGGAAAATTGTTGAAAATATAACAACCAAAATTATTTGGACTTTTTTATAAGTTTATTAGCGATTCAAATTAAGCCAAACAGCGTTATCACAGCTGCAAACAGCTGATTTTTAGTGGGAAAAAAGGGCTCACTAGATAAAGATGGCAAATATCACAATAATGACGACAAAGACGGAACGAAAACATTGCCCACTGTGGTAGATCGCAAATTGGGTGATGAGGGCGTAACTTCCTTAATTTGAATCGTTAGTAGTCTGAAATTGGGAATAATATTATTGTTATTTGGTCTGGTTACAGAGTTATGAGTAGTAGCAACAGTTGAGAAATATGCAAAATGCCTCTTGACATAAGCAGCAGCCTCCATGATTAAAATTATTGGTGCAGTTAAGATTTTTTTATTACTAAAAGTTGCTTGCAAGTTTCGATTGGGGATAAAGAAAAAATCTCCAATTATTCTTTTCTGTAAAATGAAAATTTGATGGTCTGACCCCAACATAAAATCATATATTTTAAATCCCTTTATGTTATCGCATAACAAGCTGATTTTAGTTTTCCAGCAACATGTTTCTGTCCTAGGATCTTATCTTGAGTCGCTCTTGGGATTTCTACACCATTCATTTTAAGGACAAAGTTTGGTATAGCACTCGGTATAGCACGTCGTTTACGGAACACTATATCTACATACATAATTATGTATTGCGTTTTGCTTTTATTAACTATAAGTTTATTGTTTATGCACCAATCTTTAAATTTTTTCAAAAGTTCATCAGTACGCAGTACCGGAAGATCGAGTTGAGGATATATATATATATATATATATATATATATATATATATATATATATATATATATATATATATATATATATATATATATTTTTTATAGAATTTGTTTTCTTGGATCTTCTATATATTTTTTTTATAGGAATGTTTTCTTGGGGTTTATAGATCCGGAATAATCACTATTTTTTTATATTTTGTTTTTGTTTTTATTAACGTTTCGGTCAATTCTTGTGACCTTCTTCAGAATACAGTGCTGAAAAACCGCTCTAATTAGTAATCTTAGTCATAATGAACATAAAATTAACATACCTGTGAACGAAAATGTTTTTGGGGAATGCATCCTCTTAATTAAGATTTAAAATTGACATATAACACTAACATTGTGGACGACAGTTTAAAAACGACGAGAACAATTTTAAAAATATCATGCAGGCAAGAAGTCTGCGTGTCTACTGCAATACTGGGATCTTTATAGATATAAAAATGGTGGTGAATGGAATTTCGTTCTTTTTTGTTTAATAATTGCCTGAAAGATAATGTTTTCATTATTAAGATAGAGGGGAGCTGGATTCCTTTGGATGCCTTTTTTTTAAATTAATTATTAATAGTTATGTGTACATATATATATTTTTTTAAATTTATTTTATTAGATTGTGATAGATCTTGCTGAGGTGTTTTGTATCCGATTTTGAGTTTATGTTTTTTGAATTTTTTTGGATTTCTATCATTTCGAAAATTTCACGTTTCTTTGTATTGGTTTCAGTGCGTAGGACTTTTACTTTTTCATAATTGAAGGTGTGTTTCTTCTCAAGCATATGGTTAGTTAGGGCTGTTTTGTTCTTCTTGTCATATTTGTGTCCATTCAATCTGTTTTTTAAAAGTTGACTTGTCTGTCCTATATAGACGCTATCGCAGTTATCACAGGGTAGTTGATATACGACATTGCTTTTCATATTTTGTGGTATTTTTGATTTTAAGCAACTGAAACAACTCTTCAATAGATTGTAGCCTTTATGTGCGACTGTAACATTATGACTTTTGAAAGTGTTGTGTATTTTTTCAGACAACCCATTAATGTACGGTAATGAAAGATATGACATTTTTGTTGTTTTTGGTTTGGGTTGGTTCTGGTTATAAAAAATATGTATTCGTCTTTTAAAAATGGAATTTATTAGGTTTTCGGGGTAGCGGTTTAGCTTAAGGGCTTGTTTTGCTTTCTTTATTGCATTTTCCCTATATTCAGGGCTTGAAAGCTTTATTGCCCGGTCGGCTAAGCCGATAACTACTGATTTTTTTTGGGATATTGGGTGTTGGGAATTGTAGTTGACATATCTGGAAGACCAAGTTTCTTTAGTATACCATTCCGTTTTTATGTCGCCATTATTATGGTGGAGTGTGAGGTCCAAAAAGCTTATTTTATTATCATGTTCTTTTTCTATGGTAAACTGAAGCTTGTTGTGGTAACTGTTGAAATGATTTAACGTGTCTTGTATTTTATTTGTTGGTATAGCTGTAATGCAGTCGTCAACATATCGAAAGAAAAAGGGTATTTGAAAATTAAGGGTTTTTATTATATTTTCTTCAAGGTCCTCCATTACAAGTTGTGCAATGACGCTTGAGATGGATGCTCCCATGGCACAACCTTCTATTTGTTTAAAAATTTTGTTATTATAATTAAAATAGGTTGAGTTCAATGTCAGATCTACGGCTTCTAAAAAATCTGTTAATGGTATGTCAGTGAATTTACTTATTTTATCCCATTTCTTTCTTACTACCTACAGACTTAAAAATAAAACTGCAACCAACGATATCTCAGACTGGATCGAAAACCTAACAGATATTGATATTCCCGATTATGTGAATGAAATACTTAGTCTTGGTCCAAACTTTGCCATGCCTTTAAATACACCAGAAGAAATACCTATACCCGACCTCATTAGCAATATCGAAACTTCACTAACACATCTAAATTCAGATAACGATACTAAAGACAGCTTAAGATCAAAATGCTGTAACATTATTACAAACCACAAAAATAATTTTCATAGAGTAAACAAAAACAATAAACAACAAAAAAGCTTGGTACAAAAGTTTAAAAAAACAAAATATTTCATAAAACAAAATAAAAACATAAAAATTCTAAAACCGGACAAGTCCAATAAAACGGTAATTATGTATGAAAGGGACTACGATAAAAAAATGAATGATCTATTACAGGACAACAATACATACAAAGAACTAAAAACCGATCCTACCAACATTTATCAAAAACAAAACAACGCCTTGATATCTCGATGGGAAAATTTAATGTATATATCTCCAAATACGGCAAAAGAACTAAAAATTCAAAACGCACAAGCCCCCAGAATTTACGGCTTGCCAAAATTACACAAAACAAATATTCCACTTAGACCAATTGTTTCCTGTATACAATCACCGTTAGAAAAACTTTCTAAATTTCTAAAAAACATCTTACAAAATGTCATAAATAAAAATGAATATTACATAAAAGACTCTGTCGACTTTAAAAACAAAATAAGTAATACAAAGTTACCAAACGACTACATACTAATATCCCTAGATGTTGTATCCCTTTATACAAACATCCCCTTAAATTTAGCTAAAGAGGTAGTAAGAAAGAAATGGGATAAAATAAGTAAATTCACTGACATACCATTAACAGATTTTTTAGAAGCCGTAGATCTGACATTGAACTCAACCTATTTTAATTATAATAACAAAATTTTTAAACAAATAGAAGGTTGTGCCATGGGAGCATCCATCTCAAGCGTCATTGCACAACTTGTAATGGAGGACCTTGAAGAAAATATAATAAAAACCCTTAATTTTCAAATACCCTTTTTCTATCGATATGTTGACGACTGCATTACAGCTATACCAACAAATAAAATACAAGACACGTTAAATCATTTCAACAGTTACCACAACAAGCTTCAGTTTACCATAGAAAAAGAACATGATAATAAAATAAGCTTTTTGGACCTCACACTCCACCATAATAATGGCGACATAAAAACGGAATGGTATACTAAAGAAACTTGGTCTTCCAGATATGTCAACTACAATTCCCAACACCCAATATCCCAAAAAAAATCAGTAGTTATCGGCTTAGCCGACCGGGCAATAAAGCTTTCAAGCCCTGAATATAGGGAAAATGCAATAAAGAAAGCAAAACAAGCCCTTAAGCTAAACCGCTACCCCGAAAACCTAATAAATTCCATTTTTAAAAGACGAATACATATTTTTTATAACCAGAACCAACCCAAACCAAAAACAACAAAAATGTCATATCTTTCATTACCGTACATTAATGGGTTGTCTGAAAAAATACACAACACTTTCAAAAGTCATAATGTTACAGTCGCACATAAAGGCTACAATCTATTGAAGAGTTGTTTCAGTTGCTTAAAATCAAAAATACCACAAAATATGAAAAGCAATGTCGTATATCAACTACCCTGTGATAACTGCGATAGCGTCTATATAGGACAGACAAGTCAACTTTTAAAAAACAGATTGAATGGACACAAATATGACAAGAAGAACAAAACAGCCCTAACTAACCATATGCTTGAGAAGAAACACACCTTCAATTATGAAAAAGTAAAAGTCCTACGCACTGAAACCAATACAAAGAAACGTGAAATTTTCGAAATGATAGAAATCCAAAAAAATTCAAAAAACATAAACTCAAAATCGGATACAAAACACCTCAGCAAGATCTATCACAATCTAATAAAATAAATTTAAAAATATATATATATATGTACACATAACTATTAATAATTAATTTAAAAAAAAGGCATCCAAAGGAATCCAGCTCCCCTCTATCTTAATAATGAAAACATTATCTTTCAGGCAATTTTTAAACAAAAAAGAACGAAATTCCATTCACCACCATTTTTATATCTATAAAGATCCCAGTATTGCAGTAGACACGCAGACTTCTTGCCTGCATGATATTTTTAAAATTGTTCTCGTCGTTTTTAAACTGTCGTCCACAATGTTAGTGTTATATGTCAATTTTAAATCTTAATTAAGAGGATGCATTCCCCAAAAACATTTTCGTTCACAGGTATGTTAATTTTATGTTCATTATGACTAAGATTACTAATTAGAGCGGTTTTTCAGCACTGTATTCTGAAGAAGGTCACAAGAATTGACCGAAACGTTAATAAAAACAAAAACAAAATATAAAAAAATAGTGATTATTCCGGATCTATAAACCCCAAGAAAACATTCCTATAAAAAATATATATATATATATATATATATATATATATATATATATATATATATATATATATATATATATATATATATATATATATATATATATATATATATATATATATATATATATATATAAAGTGTCATCAACATAAGGAACTTATCTCTGAATCATCACCCAACTCCAGATAATCTAATATATCATACATGAATATCAAAAATAGTAACGGCGAAGGAACGCTACTCTCCATAGTTTTGTATATTATAATCCGAAAATGCTGCCGCTTCATGGGTATCTTCCTATTGTGTCAAAATGACTCCAAAAGTTTATTTAAATTACTTCCGAAACCAAGAGCAAGCAGTGTTTTTACCAACACTTATCAATAAAGAATTCGCGAACGTATACTAATGAAAAATATCCCCGATATATGAAGGAGGGAAGCTTTTAAAGATGATTTATATACATGTCTGCGGTATCCCGCTGATACCGGGATCGCACGGGATTATGACTAGTTCCACAAATACCGGGACTACAAATTTGCAGTGAGATCGCAATCACTATCTGCGGCCATCATAACTCCATAAATAACATCTAGACACGCCTAAAAAAACGACTTTGTTCCATTCGTCGCCCGTTGCACTATTCTAGTCTGCGAGCAAGCTGTTGATTTGTCCGGGTGATGCTTTTTTTGTCATTCAGTATATTTTTAACAACACAGTTAACAAACTCGTAAAATACCGAAAGGTGGTTTAGTCCTAAACAAATATACATGTATTGTGGCAATCATGCGATTTCCCAGTAATTTCTAGGAATTTTTCTAAGCTAGTGACAGCAAGCTTTCAATGGCGACTGCGCGCATTCTGGCGGCGATTGTGCCTGTTACTTCAGAGACTTCGGCGGAGATTCCAAATACGATTTTTGCAGTTGCTGACTAGGAAAAGTGTGGTTTGATTTTGCGATTTAACAGGTGATTTCAGATATTGCTGAAGTGAACATCTCGATACTGAATTTAAAGAAAAAACGCTAAAAATAATAGAACCAGCAATAATCCCATTATACTAGAGAGAAATATCGTATATTGGAAACCTGGTACCTACGTTATGTATCTATTTTATTTATTGGCATTTGGATTTCAGATTTTGTTAAGTTGGGACTTGAAGATTTTTATGCTGCCTAATATATGTTTTGTATTAATTACCCACACAAAAATGGATTTTTACATTTTATGGATATACAGTTGATATGCATAGGATATTTTGCTTCTACAATGTCGCACATATATCAATTGCATATCAATAGAATATAGATCTCCATTGACTGTTACGCGGGTAATAATTATAACTTAAAATAAAATTAAACTCTTGAACTTCCAACAAAAATATATTCCTTTAAATTACTGAAAGCTATTAAAAATTTAGATATATATGCACCTTGTAAGAATTTCATGAATATGTGTTAATATTGAAATGGATATAGGCCTTAAATGATAAGTTTTTTTATCTTTCCAAGTTTTCTTTATCGTTAATTTAATTACAGAATCTTGACTATGGTGTTCCTATCACATGCTCATTTAATCGAAATGGTTTTTTCAGTATTTTCAATTAAAAGCAAAAATCAAAATGTTGCAAGTAACCATAAGTAATTCAAATATATACATATCTTTAAACCTAGGTAATAATAAATTCTTGCACACTCTGTAAGGTCTCCGGAAAAGAGTCTCCTGATCGACAGTGCGATCATATTGGGTTCCCTGAGCCAACAACGCTCACGGCTGCGCCGGATTCTTCGAGGTTGAGGATGCTCTGCATTTGTTCCTCAAACACTTTTTGTATAATATTAATGTAGCCCATGTGATATGTAAATATACTTATGAAATAAATGATTTTAAAAGTAAAGTTAAAATGATCACAATCGAGTCGGAAAGTGATAGCGAGAGAAGCAATCTCTTTTCATTTTTCTTATAAAACATTCTGGTTCAGAAAGCTATAGCCCAGGTTAAAATCTTTTGTTAAAACTCTTAAGTTATTTAGATAGTGCACACAGGAGCTTAATATTTATTTTATTCATATTGATGCGTACCATTTACTAAATGTCTAACAAGTACTGGATGGAATCTGTTTTTTTTTTTATAAATCCGTAGATACTTAAAATGTTTTTGTGATAAATTTTACTGATTTTTTATATTATACAAGGTTAACCAACAAGTATTTTATGATATTTTATAATTTTTATATTTATTCTGTTATTAATCTTTCAGAAAACATTTGTTGGGAAATACTCTTTAATTTGTGACCAATGTTACTACTTTTTAAAGAACGTGGAAAAGTTTAAAACGAAATGCATAGAAACTCAAAAGAAACTTGTTTCAATGAATATTGAAACCATAAAAGATAAACATGATGCAGTTTTAAAGTCTGTAGCCAATGAAGTGCCTTTAAAAGGTCAACACCAAAGAGAGGCCCAGTTAAATTTAGAGGCTGCAAATCAATCAAGATTAAAAAGGTCTATTGAAGGTAGTACAATAAAAGCATGTAAACGATCAAAACAAGACTTTGTTTCCGTAACATCTACCGTAACATCTGAAAATGAAATAACGCTTACCAATTTATTAAACTCTTCAGAAAAACCTTTTTCTTTGTCACAGAAACAACCAAATCAGAGAAACATAGTAACACCTTCAAATACTTCAGTTGGTGACGATCTTTTACAGTTGTTTAACAGTGATATTTCTGATTTAACAAGCTTTCGTGAATTTGCTGTAAAAGATGCCAATTCACCTGAAAAATCGGGGGAAACAAGTAGCAATACTGCTTCCAAGAAAAATAATAATGAACCTGTTATAAATTATGAAGACGATGAAGAATATATGACCAAAGATGATTTAGTGTCTGCTGGGATCTTGTCAGACGATAGCAACAAGTCGGCAGATGTTGTGCGACAAACAGGTAATACTTTAAAATGTAGTGGATCTGATTCATTCAGATAAACTGCTTATTTGTATTGGCATCGTGTAATTTATAAAAGTGAAGTCATAATTTTTACAGAACTATTATTAACGCCCCCAAAATAATGTGCTGAATCATGATATTGCCTGATAATTTAAAGTTGATTTAAATAAGGTCTGAAAGAGAAGTTTCTATATTCGTAGATTGTCTTCAAGTCAGGGTAAATATTAAGTTGCAAAGAGAACAAGTTCTTTTAATAACACTTCTAAAGTGCATTTTCTTAAAGCGGACCATAATGTTTTAAATGCTAAATTTTTAACCCCATTTTAGGCCCTGTACTATTGGAAGTGTAGAGGTAAAACTTGACATAGGTATACTTCAGTCTTAAAATTATGTTAATTTGCCATCCTATGCCAAAGAAGCTCAGAAATACTTAAAAATGCATTTAAAACTGTGACAACTGTGCATTTAATTGGCAACTTAACATAACCTTAAGACTCTGAAATTTACCTATGTCAAATTGTATCTCTATACGATCGTTTCTCAACCTGGGATTTTATTAAACAATGAATTTTAAGTTATAATCAAGTATTAACTATTACATATGAGAATATACAGGGTGTTAATAAAGTATGTGGCCAAAGTTCAGGGTATTTTTCCTTACTCAATTTTAAGACACAAATAAACATTGGTCCTAAACGACTTTGTTTTTAATAAACAGGGTGTTGAACTTTTTTTAAAAGGTTTTTCCCATGGATTTATTAGGACTGGATACGGGATGATTTAACATTCTTTGAAGCCAAAACAAACCATTCTAAACGACACTGTAAACACAATTTGTAAACATTGGACACATCTTATTTTACTAATTTTACCTTGTATTTTTGTACAAAAAATACGTTAGAAGCATCACAAGATTTGCTAAAAGTAATAAAAGCCCTAATATATTTTATTTTCTGCTAAATAATAATAAATTTAAGTTAAAAAGGTTTTATTATTTATAGGTTATGTTATTTCTAAAGGTGTTTATTTAAAGTCGCTCCGAGTCATTTATAAATCTATAAATCGCACTTTTTCTTTTCTAGTTCATTAGACAAAGACGTACGTGTAACCGAGTGTTCAGACCGAGGTTCAGCCGTTTTCCTAAACAACCAGCAGAGACTGCAACACTTCTGAGCTTCAACACTCCAATGCTATTTTATCTCTTTCTATTACCATTCTTGATTCAATTACGTATTTCCTTAAAATTCGTACTCTCGTAATCAAACATCAAACTCTACCACTACGGTAAATGTTTTCATAACAAATAACAAATATAAGGCTTCACATTCGATACGCTCACAGTATACGGACATCGAATCCTTCTTAATAAATCCATGGTTTTTCCTAAATAACTGGAAGAGGCAAGTTAGTATCAGGTTGAAGCTTATTGACAATTTTTAATACATAAAGAGGAGCCTTACTAGTTATCAAATTTGTTTAAAGATGTGCTTTTGTTTCCACGGCTCTCTTACTTTTTTGTTATTTTTTTTAAATTATTTTTAAGTTAAATTTTCTTGATGCTGTTTCCGAACACCCTGTATAGATAAATGAATATAAACTAAACATGCATTTTAGTGATAATCATGAAACAGAGCTCCGCTTTCGATTCCACGAATGCGGAAATTCTGCATTACTTTAGACCCGTTTCCGCTTCTGCATTTTCGCTGAAGAACATCTTAAATTCTAGCGCATACTGTCACCAGTGAGCAGTTATTTAGTAGAACAGCCTTAATATGATGACAAATGAAATAAACTAAATGGCGAAAAGGCTGTTTTTGAAATATAGCTTGTCTCTATTAAATTTTTGTTATTAACCTTAGATTTGGTTAGAAATAAAGATACAGTAATTTTAATTATGCATGTTTTTTTTTATAAGAAAATAATAAATTCTATTTTTTTAATAGTCACTTAAACTTCCGTTTCTGTTTCAGGATTAATATTTTTATAATCCATTTTTGTTTCCGTTACAATGCTTTTAATACTTTACTAATATATTTCCTCCATAAATGTATAGGTAACTCTTTATTTGCCTAAGATTAATTTATATTTGTTACAGAATCGGCGAGTGAGAATGAACCCGAAATAGTGGAAATTGAACTTAGTGACAATAGTAGATCATCTGAAGGAAACACGGGAACTGTAGAATTTAAATTACTTGAAAAAAGCAAGACTAATAAAAAACACAAAAAGGAGATACCAAACGAAACTTCAGAGGAAGCTAATAGTACCGCTGACACTGTTCCTAAGCCAATACCTATGACTGCCACTGTTAAAAAAGAAATACCAGAAGACGAAAATCCAGGGTAAGATATTTGTGTTATGTGTCATGTTTCATTTTTTGTTACTAATAAAAATTAACCACAAATGAGTTTTCTAGTTAACATAGCTACAAGTTTTCTTGCTAAACTAAACTAGTTTTAGAATTAGATTAGTACCTTTTTTATAAATCTATGATGGCAGTACGAAATTTATTTCTAATTTATATTTATAATTTATTTGTGAAATGGGATGGTGTAAATCAGTTTAACTTATTTTATTTTGAAAAATATAATATTTTTGGATTGCAAAAAATCTGATGTGTATGAAGTGTGTTATAGACCTAAGATGACTTAATGCACTTTGTCTTATTTTAATGCAATAGTCATGGAGGAATGAAAACTTAAAAAGCATGCCATTAGTAACATTATCATGAGGCTGAGTAGATATTTCTAGAAATGTATATTTATAGTGTATGTCTAACATGTATTTTACTAACTCTGCTCAAAATTTGCTTGATATATACTTTTTCCAATACAAAACGATATTGATTTTTTTAAAGGTGATACCTCAATAAAAGTGAGGAGTTTATTAAGTTCTTCATTAAAGGTTCTTCTGCATGATAAAAATTGGTTAAACTCTGAACAACTCAAAATTTTGTATGTATAATATTTTTCAGTAGTTGCTGAATACTGCAATTTTTACATTTACGGTATTTCTTTACGGTTTTGTGACTAAAATAAAATATTTTTAAGTGAAATATGTGAAATATGTGTGGCGAATTTGAGGATTAGAAAATACTGCTAATACTTTTAGGTAAGTTTAGACTGTTATAATATATGTATATTTAGTGGAGTTGGCAACATTTATCACAAGTTTAGTATTTTTAGACTTTGGACCTGGGACTAAAAATGTTTAGGGCTTAGTGCTGGTTTAAATTTAGATCTTCTAAAGTGTATATTTTGAATTCTCTTGCAAGATGGTGGCCAAGTCATGTAATATTAATGGCATGCCTGTTTGATTCTGGTCTATTCCGTTTTGTTAGGTTGGTAGTATAAATTCCAGGACCGGACTTAAAAATTACACACCATTAATACTACTTAAAATATTTTGTAAGTTTATATCAGAAATGAATATATACTTTTAAAGTGGGTATTATAAAACATGCCTATTTAAGAATAAGGTAAGGGAGCAAAATAAATTATCAAACAATTAAAAACACAAAAACATTGTATTTTTTGTCCTTTATTTATACAAAAATATGTACCAATATAGGCTTGATTTTAAACTCACCGGTGGATCCACCACAAGCAGTCAATGTAAGGTCAGCCTTAGAATATGTATTAGCTAAGCGAGGCGATTCAGAGAAGCATATGGTACCTACTAAAACTTAATATTACCCATAGAAATATTACAAAGTGACTTACTTGAAGAGCACTTAGTACAGGATGTCATTCTTGAAAATAGTTGTACACGTTTTGTACAAAGTTCATTGCGATGCAAATAGGAATACGCCTTAGGCTAAATAAAAATATGAAATGATATAAGAGTTACATAATTGCTCTAATATCTAATACAATTTTGAGCATTTAGATTACAGGATGTCACGTGATTATCATTGTTTAGCAATAATTTATTTTACCTCCATCATTAATGTCATCTAAACGCTTTCTAATGATTTGCCGAAGGAACCTAAAGAAAAATGATAAATTTCGCCCTCTACAGGTAAGTTATGCCTGAATTTCGTAACGAAAATCGAGCAGCATCCAATTTTACACTTATAAACCACGCTTTTTTACCAGTGGAGTCACGATTTTTGACCCAATTGTGTATTTGAAAATTGCGATAATGGTCCGGTACCTTGACTTTAGCGACAACTACCAGATGCTAACAATAAAATAAATTTAAAAAATATTTAAAATTACCTTATTGCCTTTACCAACGGCATCAGCTAAAGTACTAGGCAAGAAGTAATCATGTTCTATAATTACTTCATCTCTAAAAAAAGCTTAATACAATTTTAACCAAGAAGGTTTTGAGTCAAGTGAATTTTACTTACTGTACTTTTAATAATAAACAACAACAAAATAATAAATTTTATTTATTTATTTAATCAATAAATCCAATGTACCGTTAGGTGTAGGACTGGCTGCAAAAATTGACATGATTTATGCTGCTTCACGTATCTTCCTCTTCCGGCAGTTCCTATCCTGTGCCAATCTTCTAACCTCGCACCACTGAATTTTTCTTTTTTCTGCCTCCTGTCGTACTTGTTCCTCCCATATTAGTTATGGGCATCCTATTTTATTCTTGCCCTGTACTCTGGTTTCATAGATTTCTTTTGTCACTCTATTTTCTTTCATTCTATGTATCCTAGTCAACTCAATTGTCTTTCTCCAATGATTGATTCTATCGGTCTTATCTTTAGTTCTGTTATTACTGTCTCGTTCCTTACTCGGTCTCTTTTGTAATTCCTTTTATTCTCCTCAAGAATCTCATTTCAGTAGCTGTTACTTTGCTGTTATGGTTTTTACTTAGGGTCCAGGATTCGCTGCCATATAATATTCATGGTCTGACCACTTTCTGATATATACTTGTGTTTTATTTCCTCTGGTACCTCTTTCTTTCCAAACAATGTGGTTCTTAGGGTGTTGTATGGTCTTCCAGCTTTTCCAGTTCTCTGTTTTATTTCTTCGTCTATTTTTCCGGATTCTTCTATGATTAAGCCTAAATAGTTATGGTCTAGCTCTTGTCCTTCTATTTTAAATTCATATCTTTTTCGCTTGATGACAATATCATGGTTTTACTTTTTCGGAGTTTATTTCCATATTTATTTTTCTCAGTTCTTCTTGGTATATTTTTATGTTTTGTTGTAGTTTGTCCTCTGTTTCAGCTACCAATACCATGCCATCAGCAAACAAGAGTTCTTGTTGTCACATCTTTCAGTTTCCGTTTGCCTATTGGCATGCTCTTGCATATTTCTTTGCGTAGTTTTATAGCGTCGTCTGTGACTATGGAAAACGCATCCCCGTTTAAGTCCCATTTTCGTTTCGAATTCTGTGGATTCTTGGTTATGCATTTTTATCTTGTTTCTTTTATTTTCATATAGGGCCTTCATAATTCCAATCATGATCTTTTTGACTCCTTGTCTCATACTGTTCCAAATATCTTTTCTTCTTATTTTATCAAAGGCTTTCTTTAGGTCAATTAAACATATATGAATTTCCTTTCCCTTCCTCACCCGCTTTTCTTCCCACTTTCGCTCACTTGTTATATGTAATTTCTTCCTTAGTCATTTTTCTAATATTCTGTTAAAAACTTTGCTAGGTATGCTTGTCAATGTGATCCCTCTATAATTTGAACAGTTTCTTGTGTCTCCTTTTTGGAACATTGGCATAATTATATCTGTGTTCCAATCCTTGGGTGTTTATTTTCCTTTTAATATGTCATTTAGTAGATCGCGGAATGTTTCTTTTTTTCCCCATGTACTTTATTATTTCAGATGTAATCTCGTCTTGTCCTGGGGCTTTTCCCTTTTTTAACTTCTCCATGCCCTGTGTAATTTCTTCTGTCATTATTGGTTGCAGTTCGTTTTCATGACCATCTCTCTCGTCACATTGTATTTCTTCCTCTTGATTTATTTCTGTTAGTTGTTCGAAATATTGTTTCCATCTGTCCATTATTTCTTTTTCTGTAGTTAAGACATTTCCTTCTTTGTTTTGTATATTTTTTAGTCTTGGTGGTTTCTTTTGTCTTAGTTGTTTCAGTGTGCTATAACATAATTTTTGGTTTTCTAAGTAGTTTCCTTTCATTTTATGTCCGAATTCTTCCCAAGATTGATTCTTTGCGCTCTTTATTAGGTGTTTTACTTCAGTACCAGCACTTTTATACTGTCGGTTATCTTCTTCTGCCTTCGTCTGCAGTTATGTTTTTCTTTTCTTTTACTTTTATTTGTATGTCCATTGTCCATCATCTCCTTTTCTTTGAATATATATTTAATATTTTTGATGTCCCGCATGCTTTCTTTCCTGTAGTAAAATGACCTGTTTACATTACCTGCAAGTCGGTGCTATGCAAGAACAAATTGCCTCCAAGCATGCGCGTTGGTGACTTTTCAATCAGCTGATGCAGTTTTACTTGCATTGCAAAAAATTAGGACTTGTTCTAATTTAATTGCAAGTAGCATGCGTTTTTAGTAACTTTCTTAGTAATATTTCGAAGCACCAACCATACATATAAAAAGTAAACATAACCTCACACAATTAATATCGCTTTTGTTTTGGATGGCGTTTGAGTGGTTTATTTTGCAAACTTAATATATTTTTTACTGTTTATCTGTATAAAAAATAAAGCCGATATGTCCCAAAAAGCAGCACGTGGCACAGTTAAAACTCATTTTTTAATCAGCTGATTTAGATATATTTTTAAAGTTGGCGATATTTCTTGTCAGGATACTTGCATAAAAAAATTGGTTTCCTTGTAAATGGTCATGCTATGCAATTAATTGCCTTGCTATAACTTGCATGCTATAAGTTGCACGTAAAGTCAACAGGCTTTAAGGATTGTCTGTCTAAAATATTGCCATCGACTTATCAATGACCGAGCCCTCACGAGAAAACTCCCTTCTCTCGCTCATCGCCGCGCTGTAGGGGATTTATCCCTTTTCTACCGCTACTTCCACGGATTTTGCCCTGAAGAACTAGCCGGTATTATTCCCCCCTTGAATGTCCCTAACAGAACAACAAGAGGCGCGTTACGTATGCATCCCTTTACTGTCCAGCTACAAAAGCCTAGAACAGACCACTTCTCTCGCTCATTCATACCTAGGGTCTCCAGTTTATAGAACACATTGCCTGCAGATGCTTTCCCTTCCCGTCCCAACCTCCAATCCTTCAAATCCCGTGTCAATATACTACATTTCCCTTCTCTTCAGACACCCACGGTACGGTACGTAGGCTTGAAGTTTACCTGGGATGTCTTAGATAAAAAAATCTAGATTCTATTCTTGTATGCGTACTTATGGTATTCTATGTAAGCTGGTTATTTAGCTTTTGTTGGAATTTCTTTTTAATTTCGCCATTCTTTAGTTTGTAGCTTCATATTTGTTTTTTAACTATTTTCTGTCTTTTCTCTTCTTCCACATTATTTCTATCCCACTTCATTTGGATAGTAAGCAAGTAGTGGTCACTGCCTATTTCTAATTCTCTTTTTACCCTTACATCTTTTATTGACTTTAAATTATCCCTGCTTACTATAAAGTAAGGGTCAGCGTTGCCTCGGTTAGTTAAGGCGCTATCCTTATAAGCCGAGTTTCAACCATCGCACTATGGTATATAAACCCCCGGGTTTTGGCCAAGAATCATGATTTTCAAACTTCTGCTGGTGTAAAACTATGGTAGGTATTCCAAAATAAACATTCGCCTTAGATAAAATTTGCACGACCCACTCTGATTAGTCCCTCTGGTCTGTTGCTTTTGCAAGTTGAAACTTGATATTATTTTTGTATACAAATATCAAAGTGAATAATTCTAACGTGGAAAGCAATTGTTTGAAAATTTATAGGCAGCATTAAGGCAACAGGTATACACTCTAAAATTAGTTGTTATTTGGTAATAGCGGCGTTCGGTAATTCAATTTTTTGACTCATTGTTGTACTCAGTACGACTGATCACGTGCCTGTCAAAAATTCCAAGCAAAACGATGGAAAAAATTGAATTACCGAACGCCGCTAAAATATATCTTCACTCAGCAAACATAATTGTAATATTTTTGCCAGAAATTTTTTTTATCATAAAAAAATAATTCATGAATTATGTAGAGTAATAAAAAAATGTTAGCATATGTTAGCAATAATTTTCTTATGCAACAGTAGTATTGTTCCTTCTCAATAAACCTAGAAAATATAAACGTCCAGTATTTGACCGGTTTGTGAGAATTTTCTGTTTTTCTAGGGATGTATAGTTTTAAAAATCAAGAGCTTTTTAGTGACTGGTTTGAAGTAGAGGATAAAAATCTAAAAACTTTAACCTTGCAAACGTGTCATTCAAAGATTTTGAGTTATATTAATTTGTCTGATTTTAAATTTATTGCTTTTAAACTGCCGAACTTTATATGAAAAAATATCCATTGTATCCTGTGCCCGGCACACTCCACAAAGTTTTAATTCACGCCAAACAAATTCTGGATGTTTCGGAGAAGAAGCTTAGAATCAAGGAATAAGTTATATAGACCAGACCGAGAGTCTCACGCAAGAGAGCGGAAAAAATAATTTAAACCTTCCTTCTAAAGTCTTTTTTCTACTATCATCAGGTGATACAGAGCCACAACCATCAACATCTAGCCCCACCGAATTAGTGGCAGAGTCGGCGGAAAATTCGGATAATGATTCAAAGGGGGAGCATGAGAATGACCTTACCTGCTATTTGGAATTAGAACATCTAGATTACCTAGATTAGAGTACCTACCTACCATTAGCAGAACTTTACACCATTTATTTCAATATTATTTGTTATTATGTTTCGACAAGCTGTCATTTTTATTAAGGATGCTAAATTGTTACCTATTTGTTATGTTTTATAGCCATGAGGATAATATAATATAGGTTTATTACTCATCATTATGTATAAATACAACTGTTTCATTCGATATTTTTTTAAAATTTACTTTTTCAACTTTTGACCAAACACCGGGGGTTTATATACCATAGTGCATCGTCGTGGGTTCAAATCCCACTAGGGGGGAATGTAAAAATTTTCTACCATTCTACGTTTCGTAAGTACACTCTACTGTGCGGTAGATGGAAAAGCGAAGGGAACAGTGTAAAATGAATCGACGTCAAAACCGTCCTATTCACGCCGGTTAAAGGCCGGATGAGATCGGCTATCTCGTAGGATGGAGGTGCCTTTTCACACTCCCCAGTCGGTAGGTAACAAAAGACACGCGCTACACCAAGGGTTGATAGCCCTTGGGGGGTGCATGCTCTGGGTGTCGTGTTACTGAGGGCTGTGGTTCAGAGCCCATGTTAATCTGTAGGTCCCGGGGCCAATACACTAGCTTGTAGTGCCAACGTAATAAAAAATAACTTTTTAACTTACTATAAAGTAGCCTGTGATGGATTTTTAGCTCCTTGAAGGCGCTTCTCTGGTAAACTTATGAATATCTTTATGCCTAAATTTTGATTTTGTTATGACCAGGTCGTTTGCTATGCAGAGGTCTAGTAGTCTATCTCCATTATTATTTTTTGATATTTCTCCATATGGTCCTAAGTGCCTTTCGATTCCTATGTTATTTGTTCCAACCCTTCCATTCATATCTCTCATTAGTATATTTCCTGCTGCACTGTCCAGTTATGTCTGTAACGCAGGCTAGCCTGCGTAATACCAACCATAACCCCACAGCCCTATCTAAACATGCTCTTGACGAACTACATAATTTCAATTTCAATAATGTTCAAATATTAGAGTTTGAATCGAATAACAAAAAAAGGAATATTAAAGAAATGATTCATATTAAAAAAACCAATAACACCATCAATTTCAGGTCAGATACCGAAAATTTAAGTTCAGTTTATGGAGGCCTAATTATGTCATAAAAATAAAATTTTTGCATTATTCACAAAACATTTTGTACCTATAGTGGACTTTCCATCCATTATACCTTCTAAAAGGTACGATGCAAATTTGGTTGTTAAGGCAAGTTAGTAAATAATAGTTTAACTCTGTGTCTCGTAGAGAGTACATGGTTGTTAAAATGTAGTAGTATTAGTGCTAAGTTTGTTCATCATAGTTAAAAGGTATGTCTATTTGTGTTATTATTAGTAAACCTGATAAAATAAGTTCTTTTTAAAAATTTGTAGTTAACTTTCTGATGATGGTTTAGTCAGTCAATAAACCGAAACGTCAAAGATGACTATTGTTTTAATGTAAACATTTTGACCGCAACCCCATGGAAAAATAAAACCATATATTCTTTTGTTATATCTTTCTTTTTTTAGGTCTTTTGCTCTGTCGAGCTTAACCATCAGGCCTGACCTATATAACCAGTATCCATCCTTCAGTTCAGTCATTCTCCTTCGTTTCCTCTTGGTTTCGGTTATTCCCCAATAATCTAAGTTAAGTGATTTCATTTCTTCAATCATTTCGTCTTCCTTTCCGTTGATGCCTCTCACATTTCACGTGCCCATTATGTTCACCTTGCTTTCTCGATTTATTTTTTTTTCTCTATTCATCCTTTACCTTCTCATTTCATTCTCTTCTGCCTTAGTATCTACAGTAATTCGTTCGAATAAAATTTCGTCTCGTGTACCTTTTCTTTGCCAGGTCAATATATTTGTGTCTTCTTTGTTTCTTTCTATTGCTAGTTTTTTGTACCATATGACTTCTTGTTGGGTTTTCCCAATTTTTCAGTCTCCTTATTCCAGTTATAGTTTTCTCCATCGATTGTTAATTTCTGAAAGCCCACTTTGACCGATTTTCCTTTAGCTTTATCTTCTTTTTCGGTTTTCCTGATTTTTGATTGTACTTCTCTTTCTCTTTTTGCAAGATCATCATTTATGTAGATTTTTTCCCTATGATTTTGTAATTTACTTTTATTGTTCATGATAGTATTTTTATCCCTTTTACTATTTAGTTCGAGCAAACAGGTTTTTTCTCCCATTTTTCTTGTAGATTCTACCCTTGCTACTACACCGAGTTCCTTATCTATAAAATTTTCAATTTCTTTCTTAAGTGTTCTAGTGTTGTTCGTATTTATCTTTAATCTTTGAAGGACAATATTTTTCCTTCGCTTTTCTCCCTCTAATTTCTGTATTTTCTCATTAGATCTCATGACCTCTTTCTTTAAGTTAAAATAATAAATAAAACCTAAAATATCCAAAACTGAGTTCACTGACACTGTGAAAAACACTGTGAAGGGTCAAACACAGAAAAACAAAGTGACGCGCTAGCTAAATACGGCCCGCTAAAATCTCAAATCTGGGAATATTTCAAAGTTATAAATCAGCTCGACGATGTCAAATGGCTGGTGTCAAATGTCGAAATACGACAGAATTCACAGTAAAGACTTTAGTTGACCAGTTAGGCTTTGACAAGTTCTTGTTATGTCACTGTTACTAAATCACCATTAAGAACTTCTGAGTTATTCTATTTATTTATGCGATTAGTAAATAATTTTTATTTTAGGACTTGTTACTATTGTGAATTTAATTTAGTTATTAGAAAAATACATACCTTAGTTACCCTAGTCTTTATAAATTTGCAAAAAACTCAGAAATTAAGTCGTAGTACAAAACTTAGTTGTCAACTTTGTCAATTTAAACCCTGAATTGTCAAATTAGACTGGTCTTAGCAGTAGTGAATCATAAAGTAGAACTTTTAGGATTATTTAAGTAGGTATTTTCATGAGTCTCTATGCAAGTAGATTTCTAACATATCTTAATGGTTTTACCCAGTATGTCGCTGGTTTTACCTCAGAAGTAATTTTCAGAAAAAAGTGAGGACATTCTCTTTAATATTCAAGACATCATTATCGTCATTATTATTGTCAATACGCACACATTCATACACATTAGTTTTTAATCACTCGGCAAATTTTATAAAGAAATGTTATTGTATCGAAAAAAAACGGTTAATCCTGTTTGTCTCAGAAGAGGTTGCTGCTTTAATTGCATTTAATGTGTAGACAGTTAGGCTCTTCTACAATTAGCTCAATTTGTTTGTTATGTTTATGTTATTTGTTCAATGTTTTCCTTGTATCGTAAGATAAAAAGAAACGTCCTCAAAGTATGCCGTGGAATCAATCAGGCATGTCTTGAATAGTTATTCTTGAAAGGTAACATAGGTAAAAACTTTAGGTGAATGAATAAAACTGTCAAGTCCTGAAGTTTATATTTTTAAGAAAATTACATTATTGTCATTCTCATTGCATAATACAGAATTAAAAAAAAAACATATACAACAAAGAACCTAAAAATTATAAATTTAAACTAAATGAGAGACGTGTCCACCTTCTACTTCCAAACATGTTCTCATTCTTCTTTTTACACCATCAAAACATTGGCGAGCACTTGGGGGAGTTGTTAGTTTCCTGAAATTACGACTAATGATTCCGTCTTCGAAAAATTCTTCCAAAAAATTTAAGTTGTCAATAGTTACGTGAATTGATGCGCCGTCCTGCTGGAAGTAGCCTTGTCGCATCTCTTAATCGTCTAATGCGTTTATAAAATTTTCTAAAATTTCATTACCTTTATCGCGCCGAATTGAGAGTCCCTTCAAAAAAATCGATTTAATTAACCTTCCTTTCGATATGGCCGCCCACACACCAACTTTCTGTGAATGCATAGGCTTCTCTGTTAAGAAATGTGGATTTTCAGAACTCCATCATTTGTTAAGAATTTACATAACCAGAGAGGTAAAACCATGCCTCGTCAGTAAAAAAGTTTATTTTCAAATATGTTTTCATTAATATGCAAATTGCCTATAAACCACTCTGAAAATTGAATTCGCTGCGGCTTGTCGTTTGGCAACAATTCTTGGACTGAGCTTAAACGATAAGGGTGTATATGCTGGTCCCATTTCAGGATTGTAGTGCAGGTTTCGCAGGATACATTTACTTGTTGGCTTTAACGCCGAATAGGGGTTTGTGTGTGTTCATTAATAATTAGCCTTAATTCTTCTACTTTTTGTGGAGTGCAAACTTTAGGTCTCCCACTGCGTTCCGTTCTGTTTCTCTAAACAAAGCCACAGATCTAGTCAAAACTTGGCAAAACTGGTCGAAATCTATGACTATGTGTGGAAATTCTGTTTGCAAATCCTGAATGGCATCCCGTGTTGAATAAACCCACTGGCCATCAACCCTTCTACCATTTCTAAAGTAACTTTTGATCATAAAAGCTTTTTGTTCTGCCGTGATTACCATATTTAATTTTCTTAAAAATAAAAACTTCAGAACTTGATAGTCCTATTTTTCATTCACCTTATTTTTCATTCACCTATACCTTTTACCTTTCAAGAGAAATAATTCAAGATGTGTGATTGATTCCACGGCGGACTTTAAAGTGTGACTGCATAACTGTAGTGAAAAATAACTAGCCGGCCGTGATTGTCCGGTAAACTAGACGTTAATACACTAATTTGGTAAGGTAAAAGGGTTTCAATTTTTATGTAAAGTAGTCATAAAATACCTCGCAAGATGGTAACAAAGTCGCGTGTTATTGACGACATACTTTCTTCGTTCTAGTCTTCGTTCTAGCTTAATTAAAAGGAGTCTAAAAATAATAAAGCTCGAAGGTAAAATTTTTGAAGAGTGTGTAAACAAAAAAGTAATACCAAAGCAAAAAAGGGCGTGTGGGCGTACGGATTCCAGCTAAACTGGAGAAATTTCGGTGTTATATCAGGTATCATTATCATGTAACATGTTGTCACCTGACTAAGAACGTTTTGGTTCGCTGTAATTAGTATTTTATGTGTGCTGAAAACTAAGAAATCTCCAATTTTCAAAAGGTTCGATTTAGCTTTATATACAAACACAATAATTTTTCTGTTTTTAGCTTCGTTAGTTTTTACTTTGCAAAATGTATTTTTAATCTCTTAGTTCTAGCGTTGATAGGAGGTTTGTTCTCCGTTTACTATTGGTTAACATATATTTTCATGTTTTGTGAAATTGAAGTAATTTTAGAGAAATAGTTATTAAATACACAACCATTGATTCTAAACCTATGTGTTTTTTCCATGATCCTTGTTTATTTATATTTTAGATTTTCTTTTTGGTAGCTTAAAGCTTATTAACGTTTTATTTAATTTTTATCCAATGTAGGCCCAGTTGTATAGGTTGAGATTAGCCCAAAGTAGGAGTTATTAGGTATAAAAAATAACTAACTCTACTTTCGGCTACCCAGCCTATACATACAACCCGGCAAAAAAATCTGTTTTTAAGGTTATCTGCGAACCTTCAGATCAACCTTTCAAAAGTAACAGCGCAGAAGATAGAAAGCACCATCGAAAAACTGGTGAAAAATCAAAAGGATAATATCAAAGAACAGTTGTGCAATGGTCAAGAACCAGTGCAGAGTTGCAAAAGTGGTAAGTTCATACTTTTGTATCTGTACTAATATTATATTTGCAAACAAGGTCATGGATATTATTTTTCAAAATGGTCAAAAGTGCTTTTCATTCCAATAGACTGTGGTAGGGTTATCCTAAGCTTAAAATATCCTTATTTATTTACAAGAAAGATAAATCACCAGCTGTTAATTGGGTTACTCAGATCTCATATTTTTCATCAATATATATTGACTGTATGTTGCTTTATTTTATTGTTGCTCGCTAATATCAATAGTTTTTATGTTTAAAAGCATTTGTAATTCAACATTTATTTTTGACTATTATCCAAAAAGTTGCCGTGAACTACTCTTCAAACGCCATTATCCTATTTTAAACAAATTCCGTGAACCTGTTGTTTGTAATATGTTCTTTCTTTTCTATTTCTTGGTTTAAAGACTGATTTTTAGTGACAACTTTATTTTCTTATAACTTTTTTTCAAACTTTGTTACAACTGTATAGACACCAAACAGGTAAAAGTACATATACAATAATACAAAAATAACACTAAATAATATTCCACATTCTCCAATCGGGCAGTCTGTTTAACTTCCTTGTAATGGTGATGGCGGGGCAAAACACTGGTAATAGATTAACACAGGCATTTATATTGGGATTTCTTGGTGTGTCTCTTTCGTCTTCGTCGTCGATTTCAAGCTTACCCAACTTGTTTGTAGGTCTTCTGTAGGTTGCATTTGAAGTTTTGACATCAACCACTCGTATTCGTCCATCTGGACCAGGGTAAACAGCAGTTATTTGTTCCATTTTTCAGTGATTTTTTGTGCATTGTCATCTACTACTATTACGATGTCACATACTTTTATTGGTTTCTGATCTTAGGTCCATTTGCTCAGGTTGGGTTGGGTACCGTAACCGTATTAAATCCGCACTACGCGATAAAAAAATCTCTGGTTAACCGTGGACGAGACAACATATTCTAAAAAACATTCTGTTGCCAATGTTATAGTACACACATTGAATCGGCTTGGACCGTCACCTCCATATTTGTTGGCAAGTCAACGATTAGAAAAGGGCACTGCTGAAGTAGTAAAGAACCTGATATTAACTACATTGCAAAACTTTCAACTTTCACCACAACAGTTTGTTAGTGATAACGCCGCAGTCGAGTCGTATTCCTCAAAAATGTTTGGAATAACTTACTACACGTTACGTGTATACTTCATGCGCTACATCTTGGAGCAGAAACACTTAGAGATTGTTATCCAGATGTAGATACATTAATGGGTTTGTTTCTGCAGCAGTTTCAAATCAATCGGAGCCAATGAGATTGCCCGGTTTCGATCAGCGAACTGTTCCTTGAAGATGATTGGCTCTGACTAGTTTGAAACTGCTGCAGAAACAAGCCTAATAGCACAGACAAAAGCCGTGTTCTACAAATGCCCGAAACGTATTAGGGAATTTCATCGGCAGTGACCTGGCATTCTAGAACCTCCCCAGCCGATTATTACACGCTGGGGAACATGGTTAGAAGCAGCTTTTTATTATTTGGAACATTTTCCCCCGTAATTTTAAACTTTGATGCTACAGAATCCGCTGCCATTGGTAAGGGTCAAATTAAAGCTTTAAGACGATCAAGTTGAAGCAGATTTACAAACGATATATACTTATTTTGGAGCACTAGCGGATGCCCTACAAAAGTTACAAAGGACTACGATGTCGTTAAAGGAATTATTGCAGATCATAGATGGCGTACAAACAGCGTTACAACCTTTAACTGACGAGAAAAGTATTCGTGTTAAAGACAAGATTAACAGCGTGTTGAAGAAAAATCCAGATTTCGCCCAGTTACGATAGATTTACGGTCATAGTGCTCCTACCGATCCATTACGTAATTTCAGAGACCATTTATTTTAACTACGCCCATATTACGCCATTAGATGTAGAACAGTCCTTTTCGTTGTATAAACATATTTTTTCTTCCCTATGTACAGGGTGGGCAAATAAGCGAGGTAAGCGGCTGTATCTCAGAAACTAATGATCGTGGAGAGTTACGGTAAAAAATTTTATAGGTAAAGTGGGCAAGGGAAACTGCTGGAAATTATTTTCAAGTTCCCAAGATGGCCGCCAGTGGGCGTTTCCGCCATCTTGAATTACATAAAGCTACGTTTGTCGCGATTTTCCCCAATGAATGTAACAAAAAAGTATTTGCGTTTTAATGCTAACTTAAAGTCGAACATTTTTTGTAAAAACAATTTTTCTCTATCTTTCGAAATAAAGTGGTGGGGGGTATTTGAATGTTGTTTTAAATAAATGCCTGTAACTTCGAAACGGCTTAATGGATTTGGATAAATTTGGTATCATTGGAAAGAGCATTTCTTGGGCTTTTAGGTTTCTCGTAATCATGACAGTTGTGACCTACACGACCGCCGATAGAGGGCGTTATTCGATATTATAACCAAAATATTGGATTTTCTCAAAAAATTTAAATGCGATGATATGACTTTTTTTACACTAGAAAATAGACAAATGACCAACCAATAAGCCTGCGCAAACCGCATCTTAATATCTTTTTCCTAACTCAAATTATTAAAAAAAAATACTAAACCAGGAAAATTCATATATCCCCATTTAAAAATGCATCGGTTCCTTTCGATAAGAAGGCAAGTAGTAGGCCATGGACACGACAATCGCCTAACAAAAATATTGCCAAGTAACGTCAAACTTTTGTCACACGCAGGCTAATATTGTTGATTGAGTATAATTTGAGTACTTTTTAATCAAAATGCCTCTCACAAATAATGAAGCTGTTGACATGATTGCGATTTATTTCGAGTGTTTTCAAAATGCAGCTATAGCGGCAAGACAGTACGCGGCACGGTATCCAGATCGCCGTCATTACGGGAGAAGAATGTTTCCGCGCTTGGTACAGCGATTACGCGATACTGGAAGTTTTCGTCGTCCTAAACTTCGCAGGCGTCGCAATGGAAGGACCGAAGAAAACATTATCAATGTCTTGGCTTACATAGAATTTGATAGACATGTAGGAACTAGAACATTGTCTCTACACTTGGGAATAGCACGAACAACTGTTAGAAATATTTTGAAAGATTATAGGTAAATAATTTTATCTTCTTCCAAGTATCTTAGCACATACTCGCAAATACACAATTCAGTGTTATTCTGATAATATTATGTTTGCGCATATGTTGTTTTTTACTTTTAGATTACATCCTTACCACATAGTCTTGCATCAGGCGCTAAATGAACAAGATTTCGACAATAGATTAAATTATTGTCAATTGATGCTAGGCATGCTTGAGGAAAACAGAAATTTCTTAACGGAAATTCTCTGGACCGACGAGGCTACCTTTAGTAGTGATGGTAGGGTAAACCGTCATAATATGCATTATTGGTCCATTGAAAATCCGCATTGGTTACGAGAAGTGCAGCACCAGGGTCGCTGGAGCCTAAATGTGTGGTGCGGCATCATTGGGGACAGAATTATTGGACCTTATTTTTTTGATCAAGCTTTAACTGGTAACCGCTTCTTACAGTTTTTGATCAACGACTTGCCAGTTTTGTTGGAAGATGTGCCACTGGAAACTAGGAGAACTATGTTTCTGCAATTAGATGGTTGTCCGGCACATTATTCAATTAATGTCCGAAACCATATTAACGGGACCTTTCGAGAACGCTGGATAGGAAGGGGAAGCCTATTTCCTTGGCCGGCAAGATCTCCCGACTTGACATGTCTTGATTTTTACTTGTGGGGACGCTTAAAAGATATTGTTTATCAAACTCCACCAACAACACGAATGGATATGGAAAACAGAATTCGAAACTCAATTCGTCAAATATCAGCGGCAGAAATCGAGGCTGCGGTTCTGTCGACTCAAGAAAGACTGGAACAATGTGTGGAATATGACGGAAGGCAATTTGAACACAGAAGGCATTAATCGTTTTTCAAAATCGGTCCTTTCCAGGACCACAACTTTATTTAAAAGGGAAATCACTTATAAATACGAAAACGTGTGACTTAAAATCACAGCACTAAATAAACCGATATTTCTTGTGAATAGTTTTGAGAGGAGTTTGTCTTTTATTTCCATGGCCTACTACTTGCCTTCTTATCGAAAGGAACCGATGCATTTTTAAATGGGGATATATGAATTTTCCTGGTTTAGTATTTTTTTTTAATAATTTGAGTTAGGAAAAAGATATTAAGATGCGGTTTGCGCAGGCTTATTGGTTGGTCATTTGTCTATTTTCTAGTGTAAAAAAAGTCATATCATCGCATTTAAATTTTTTGAGAAAATCCAATATTTTGGTTATAATATCGAATAACGCCCTCTATCGGCGGTCGTGTAGGTCACAACTGTCATGATTACGAGAAACCTAAAAGCCCAAGAAATGCTCTTTCCAATGATACCAAATTTATCCAAATCCATTAAGCCGTTTCGAAGTTACAGGCATTTATTTAAAACAACATTCAAATACCCCCCACCACTTTATTTCGAAAGATAGAGAAAAATTGTTTTTACAAAAAATGTTCGACTTTAAGTTAGCATTAAAACGCAAATACTTTTTTGTTACATTCATTGGGGAAAATCGCGACAAACGTAGCTTTATGTAATTCAAGATGGCGGAAACGCCCACTGGCGGCCATCTTGGAAACTTGAAAATAATTTCCAGCAGTTTCCCTTGCCCACTTTACCTATAAAATTTTTTACCGTAACTCTCCACGATCATTAGTTTCTGAGATACAGCCGCTTACCTCGCTTATGTACATCACTTTCGGAAACTACTGTGAAGACATTTTCAATGCTGCAGATGTTTAGCCGAGCACATCCAAATTTCTAATACGTACCGGGTAAGAATTTCAAAATGGGTGATACTAGCAGGCCTATGCGAATAGACATCACTATACAATATAAAAGAGAATATACAAAAGCAATTCGTAGAGCTAAATTGCTGCAAATGATAATTGCATTACTTCTTCCAATAGCCATATTAAAAGTATGTTGCAAATCATTAACAAAAACATAGGAAAGACCAAAAAACTGAATCAAATAATCTCACCTGTAATAAACCATTTTTTAAATATTGACCATAAACTTGTGCAGGGTAGGCCAGAGTCAGATATCGATTCTTTGGAGAATCTCAAGGGTGTTAACGTTCACAGTTGTTTTTCCTTCTCTGAGGTGACCTTCAACGAGGTTCGAGATGTAGTAGATAAACTCAAAGATAAAAACAGCCGCGACATATTTGGATTAAACGTAAAAATAATAGAATCGGTAAAGAATCTGATGCTGGTGCCCCTCACAAAACTTGTAAACTCTTCTATTAGGGAGGGTATCTTTCCGAAGTGCATGAAGAGGGCACTTATGGTTCGTTTGTTTAAGAAGGGTAGTCCGAAAGAGGGTGAGAACTATAGACCACTATCGTTGCTCCCCATACTATCCAAGATCTTTGAACAGTGCATGTCTCAAAAGATAATACATTTTTTTCAAGAGAGCAATCAATTTTGTGGGACCCAGTTTTGTTTTAGAGAAAACAAAAACACAGTTTTGGAAATCCTTAATCTTATGTCTGATGTTATGAGTTCTTTTGATGGACAGTGTTGTGATACAGTTCTGTTTTGCGATCTCGGCAAAGCTTTTGACTGTGTCGACCATGGAATCCTTCTGCGAAAGCTGAGAGCGTACAGGTTTAGCGAAGAGAGCATTCGACTCTTGGGGTCCCATTTTACGGGACGATGCCAGGCTGTGCAATGCGATGGTGTGGTGTTGGCAGAGCAAGAGATAACTATTGGGGTGCCCCAGGGCTCTATCTTAGGCCCCATACTCATATACATAAACGACCTGCCATTAATGGATGCTAAGGCAAATTATACTCTCCTTGCGGATGACACAACCATTTCTGTTGCGGTTGGTACCCTTGAGGCTTCTTTGTTGGGTTCGTTGGAGGCACAGGAGACAGCTGAAAAATGGTTCAAATCCAACAAGCTACTGTTAAACAAAAGCAAGACAGAGAGAATAGTGTTTGCACTGAGACATGTTGGGACTGTGAACGATCATATCTGTGAAACTAAATTCCTCGGGGTTCATACTGATCTAAGGGCACAGTGGGGTATGCATATTGAAGCTGTAGCCTTAAAGCTAAACAAAAATCTATATCTGCTACGTCGTCTTGCAGAAAATGTATCTCATGCAGTACTAAAGACAGGCTATTCTGCAATTTTTCATGCACATCTCTTATAGGCTGTGCTTGTGTGGGGACATGCCTCGGGTGCTCAGCGTTTGTTTGGACTGCAGCGGAAGGCAATCAGGGTAGTGAGTGGTCTGGGTTACAGGGGTGACTGTAGAGCGATTTTTAGGAAGTTAGGGATACTCACCCTGCCATCTCTGTACATTCTGGAAAATCTGCTCTATGTAGAAAAGAATGTCTACTTATTTTCTGCTCACAGAGACATACATGCATATTTATTATTATTTACATAGGATATTTATTTTGTATTAGGAAGTGCCCAGTATCTGAGTGTGCTGAAATGTATTTAGGTGTTAGCTTTAATGTCTGTCTGACAGGTGACCTCAGTATTATTTGTAATTTTATATTCCTTTCCTTTGACGTAGTACATTACAATTATTGTAATTTTTAATATGAATAAACAATTTGAATTTGAATTTTAAAATATTATATCAGTTATATACCCATTTACTTATTTCCGCCATCCCCGCCTCTGGTTATTTATTCAAGGGTTAGCCTTACCATACTTATTGAGAATTTTGCGTTTTGTGAGAAATTCGGTTCGATTTGACGTTAAATTATAACCATTTTGTATAAAAGTGTAATACAATCTAAATTAGAAGTAACGATCCTAGAAGAAACGAAGGTACAAATTTTCTTTTTAAGTTTTAATAGGTCATGAAGTATCTATAGCGAAGCTATTTACATCTGTTTACTTTCTATCTTTCTACTGGTGGACTTCTGGTTCCACTGTTTATTGACCGAATATAACAAAAACCGTATAAAACACAAAATTACATTTCTGAATAGGTGATAATTTGATAAAATACTAAATTAAAATACAACCAACCGTAAAATAGTTTATTTTGCAAAACGAAGCATTAGAAAGCTATGGTAAAAGTTAAAATCGTAAATTTTTAAGGTGTGAATATCTTAAAAACATCTTCATATTTATTTATTTGTAATATAAGCCGGCACATCCCATTTTGATAAATGTAACAATAACAGTTCTACTTAAATCCAGTAACAATATAGTACTGACGGAACTCTCGCCAAAAATAAAACAACTAACTGATCACATCAGCTAGCAAGACTAAAAGTAAATAGAACAAAATAATAACTAGACTAACAATGAATTATGCATTGCTTAGAACATTCCTTACCTTCCTTTTAAGGGAACGAAGAGAGTCCGAAAAAATATCTAAGTCAGTATGATGATTAATAAAGCGCATGGCTACCACTAAGGGCGAATTCAATCCATAATTGGTTCTCTGATGGCCAGCATTAAAAATCAAGTAATTTCTAAGGAGGCTTACGGGCACATTAATATGAATTTTACACAGTAAATCAAGACTTACAATAAGACCTCTTAACAACTTTCCAAGAAAAACCACATCAAACATTATTCTTTTATGTGACAAGAGGTCGAAAGGTACATTATTTCTAATGATGCTGTATTTATGATTTTCAACTGTCATATTCATCTTTCATGCATAAAGGTTCAGGAATCTATTTTGCACCCTCTCCAAACAGTATTTATGGACTTCATAACATGGAAACCACACCACCATAGAACATTCCATTATAGATCACAGTACAATAGTCTTAAAGAAAACAGAAAAATCACCGCAGGTCCTAGACATAAAGCCCAGCAACCTTGACGCCTTGATAGCAACAGCATTGGCCTGCTCCACAAATGTGAGATGACAATCTAAAATCACCCCAAGGTCCTACACATTATCAACGCTATTCAGAGCCACACCATTAATGCTGTAGCCACCGTTCGTCTTTTTCAGTCCTCGGTAAAAACTCATGGCATAACATTTACCTATATTCAATTGCAAGCCATTCGCATTCGTCCACAGCACAAACCAGAATGATGTTCTGCAAGGGACACATCATTACTAGTGTTAATTACTTTGTATATCTTTAAATCATCAGCAAACATTAAAAATTCACTCTCAGCTATGTACTCCTCAATATCGTTCACAAACAAGTTAAAGAGTAGAGGGGATCAGTGCGCACCTTGGGGGGGGGGGGGGGGGTGCTCCTGATACCGCTACAAAACCCTCCGAGTGAAAATTACCCACTTCTACTTTGTATACGCAGTCCCTTAAATAACTACCCATCCATTGAACAGTAGACCGACTGAAGCCCATAGCAGACAGTTTAGCTAGTAGAAGTCTATGATCGACTCTGTCAAACGCCTTGGAGAAATCAGTGTAAATTGCATCAACCTGAGAATTCTCCAAAGCATCCAGCAGTTCCGATAAATAGACCTCTAAATTAGTGGTTGTTGATTTATTCTTTGAAAAGAAATGCTGCTGCCCGACAATGACCCCCTCCTACAGAGCCAAGCGAGTTGGCCATGCGCCTACGAAAAAAAGAGCTTTGGTATACTAGATTAATGGCAGTGACGGTAGTTTCAAATGTTCTCCTTGTCACCAGATTTGTATACTGGAACAAGAAAACTCTCCTTCCGTGATGCAGGAAAAACCCCCACATCCAGTGATTTATTGAAAACAATGTCAAAAGCCCCAGATATCGCGCAAACGCACCGTCTCAACAAAAAATTCGGTATTTCATCAGGCCCAATAGAAAGTTTATCCGGCAGATGGACAATTTTATCATATATTTCCGACACTAGAATAGACCGCAGAGACGCATAACACTTAGTATTTGGATTGTAATCGGGCGTAGGAACCTTACTCTCACCAAAGACACTTGCAAGGTACTCGGCAAAAAGGTTAGCAATATCCTGCCCGTTAGTAGGAACCGTGTTTTCCCTGTACATAGTTGATGGTAGGCCAAATGATGCCCGCCTGCTATTAATAAATGACCAAAAGCTGCGATGATTGACATTTATATTTCGTTCAGTTATGTACAAATTATCAGAATAGCATCACGCAGTAAGTAATTTACATTTATCTCTCAGGGAATCGAATCTATTGCAACAGCTAGGAAGGCCGGTTTGCTTCTATTCTTTATGTGATATTTTTTGTCAATTATAAGTCTCTTTAAATCCGGACTAAACCATTTTGGAAAATTTGTTGAGACACAGCGCTTGCGCGGAATTGTATGCCACAATACAATATATCCTACATTAGCTCTGTTGTATGGTTGACATTAGGAACCCGGACCAACATACCCTACCATACCGTACATAATGATTTGTTAAAAAACTCATTTAATGCACAATAATACAGCACTTAAATAGATGTATCCTTAAAAAATATTAAAACTTTTCATTGTATACTAAAGTATCTTATATTAGTACGTAAATAGTGTATGTTGGTAATTTTAAGGTTCTTTTCCAATTAATTACAATAAAGAAAATAAACAAAAGAAAAAAACTGACAATAATAATTTTTTTCAGCTAGTTGTGAGTTTAAGGATGAATTGATAAAACGCCTCGAAGACGAGATTTTTAAGCCAATACGTGGTTCATGGAATGAAGACCAGAAGTCGGTGATGTTAGAGTATTTTGACAACCATATTATCGAAAGGAGGGCTCCAAAGAAACAGGAGTGCGTGAAATTGAAAAGAGAAAAGCCTGATTTATTTAAAGATAAAACTTGGGTGCAAATAAAAGTTTTCATATATAACACATACAAACAACAATCAATTTTTTAGTTATACCTAAGCATGCTAAGTTATAATATTTATATTTTGATACTTATCTTTAATAGTTTAGTGTTTAAGTATTTCTGAATTTGTTGTTTAGTTTACATTTTTCATTTCTATTATTACTTCATTTTGTA
Organism: Philopedon plagiatum; assembly: GCA_963971165.1. NCBI lineage: Eukaryota > Metazoa > Arthropoda > Insecta > Coleoptera > Curculionidae > Philopedon > Philopedon plagiatum. The sequence continues at coordinate 124,709,882 of OZ020189.1, read as the reverse complement.
ATAAAAGCCATTTAATTCAAAAGTCTTTTGTAGATTGTTTGATATAATTTGTGTACTTTACTGTGCTAAGGGGTCGTGCATTATCACTTATTCATTTTTACACTTACTAAAATCTTTAGAGATCACATTCATCACCAAATTCACTTATATTTTTTATTCTTTTTGCGCATTATCAAAACAAAAGTCCATTAAAATTTGTTTTTTTGTCGTTCAATCTTTTCGAGCATATATCATATCACTACCGACCTCCACCAACACTGATCCCTGATCCTGATAGATAGCAGCACCTGATTGCGAGCAGCCTTTAGTCGTACGTTTAGTACACTTTACCGACTGAGAGTGTGAAAATGCATCTTGATTCCCCAAGGTGTCCGACCTCAAGGCTGGTTTTGACGTCTAGTCATTTTATATTCTTTCATCCACACACTCTGACGAACGACCACAGCTCTAAAAAAAATCGATTTTCTACTTCCCACAACACATCTGACGTTGTAATGTTTCACTGGAAACTGATGACAATAAAATATTTATTTATTTCTTTATTTACAAATTAGCCTTTTTGCCGCGATCACAGTTTATAGTGACCGAACATATACTGGTTTATGATGGATTTTGCAAACGTCATATCGATCCGTACCTAACTTTTGGTTACACTGGATCATGTCGCGGAAACGCACCAGGTGATGGAGATTGTGATTTAAGGTTAAGTAAACAAATCTAGCATATACGTATTACTACTATATAGCGAACGATGAAAAAATGTTGAAGCAAAGACTTAGCCTTTGGAAACAATTGCTAACCAGTCACGTGATGTACTGAACTATGACAACATGGCCGCTCGCGCCTGTCATTCAAAAGTTCAAATTTGAATCTGACAAGCCTTCGATTTCGCCGTAGCGTTATTTTGTGAATAATCTAATAATTTTTAATTTAATTTATAATAAAATATCAGAAGAACCAGTAAGTATAAATTATTATATACTTTAAAGTACAATATTGAAACAGAGTTAATAATATTTTAGATAGAAAATGAGATCTTGTTTCGCACGTCGACGGTTAGTTGAGAAAGACAAAGTGATTTTGCATAGATAGCTAATTAATTATTTAAGAAGATTTTGATTTTATTTATAATGTATTATATAAAAATTAATAATTACAATAAATTATACTTACCTATTTTTGGTTTTAATTCGAGCTTGAATAATGTGTCTTTTTTTAGATTTCCAAACGATGCCTCGCTTTATTTACATAATGTTGGGGTTTTGCCCCAAAATTTCAAATTAAAAATTAAAAATCATGTATTCCCTCTTCAGTTTACATTCTTGTGAAGACTATCCGTCGCTGAAGCTACAAATAGTTTTTTCACTTCTTCCTGCTTAAAACTGGCATTATCGGTACATTAACTATGTCATTATCGTAAATAGGATAATAATTAACTTTTAGTCCACTTTTCACAAATAAAAACACATTAATCTTTACTTTTGAAAGGCAAAAAGACGAGAAGGAAACCGACAAGCTCGCATTTTAAACTGCTGTCAGAACTGACAGTGACAGTTCCGTTAAAAGTGCATACATCACGTGGTACAAAACCAAAGAAAAGAAGATTTTATCTTTACTTCAAATTTTAACAACGGGTAGATTGGATGCTAACAATATAGTAGTAATACTTATATCAAATCTAGCACTCTATTTTTCCTTTATTATGGGTATTTTAGCGTGTCTTACTAATTTTTTCTCTGTGATGGTTCAGTTTCCTTTTTTGGCAGATTTGATTTGTAGGACAATTTATTTTTGTAGACCAAGACAGTTTTTTTTTTGTAAATGGACGCATTGACGATAAAACTTTTTTCCATTTATAACTTGTTCTACGAATTACCAGAATCGGAGTTCATGTACTGCGATTATATTTTGTATAGAAAAGAAATTGCTCGGAAGTTAGTTTTGCTTAAAAAGTTTTCATCAGCCTTATCATCTACTTGATGTTTGTAAAACATTGCGGCATTAAACTAATCATATAAAGGAGGCTAGCCACCGTTTCACATTGAAACAAATATTCGGCGGGAAGTTTAAAGTCAGGGAAGCGGATAAATAATGTCGTAATTCATCAAGTATTTCATATTTTGCAACCACTTTGTTGTTTTTTAGTATCATTTTGTTAGTTTGATATCCATTTATTTTCAGTGGAGATAATGCTAGTTTTAAATACTGTTACAGCATTTTTAAGAGCCCGCCAGTAGATAGGGACCGCCATTGTGTTTTTAATATATAAGTCAGTTTTTAGGACCAATAGAAAATAAAACAAACCTTTAATGCTTTGTGTAATAAGTAATGACTGAGTTAACAGTTCTCGAATACGATGATAAACTTTTACATCTGATTGTTTTAAGAGATTTAATTTACAGGAGACACGAAATGGTCCATTATCGTATTTTGACCCTTGTGTCTATTTAAAAAAAACTGTGTTTTGGTCTATCAACATAAATTGTCCTACAAATCAATTCAAAGGAAACAGAACCACCACAGAGAAAAAATTAGTAAGACAAACTAAAATACTCATAATAAACGAAATATAGAATGGTAGATTTATTCACTTAGCCTTAAATTACAATTTGCATTATCCGTTTCCGCGACATAATCCGGTGTAACCAAAACTTAGGTGGGGATCGATATGACATCTGCAAAACCCATCATAAACCGGTATATATTCGGTCACCATGAACTCTCCTCGCGGCAAAGAGGCTATTATATTAATATTACTGACATAATTAATTATTAAGTGATTAAATTTAAAAATAGCTTCAAAATATCTGATAACTTCAAGTAGCGAAAAAATTTTGAATTATTAAAAATTCCAAAATATTTACACACACATTTTATCCTTTTGTGTTTTACAAAACCGCTCATCAACGTCCATGAATTTAACTTAAAATATGTTTAAATATGTATGTATAGAGTTGCGGTCACTCGTCAGTGTGAATGTTGTGTGTGGGTGGAAGAATATAAAATGATATATGTTTTTTAAAGTGTTACAAGGCGATATCTCAAAACGGTTTAAAATATTTTCATGAAATTTTTGGAGTTAATAGGGAGGTGGGGCAGGGACATAATTATACATTTTTGATATTTACCCACATGTCAGGATTTATGTTTTGGTTTAATAATTTGGGTAATTGGTTTCTTAAAAAATCTTTACATTTCTCCATTTAAATGCCCTTCAAACAAATGCGGACCAATAACTCTATCTCCGATTATAGCACTCCAGACATTAATTGACCAGAGTTATTGATTTGGCAAAGTACTCATCCAGCGGGGATTTTACGACGCCCGGTAGTGAATATTGTGTCTGTTTACCTAAAGAAAACAACCAAACAAAAAAAAATTAATTTTTGCTGATAAGGGATAACTTACCATCAAACCTGCCCACAACTGCTGTAAAATGTAACGTGATTTTTAATGTCTTTAAAATAGCTCTTGGTGGAGTGTGTGTGGTATGGAGGAAAATTGTATAAGTGCAATATGGTCACGATTGTTTTTTGACTCATTCCAGCGTCTCTAGCAAGCCATCTGGTACCTACTTGCGGGTCAGTAACTACCGCTCCTAAAACACCAACTGCCCGATTTTCGTCAGTTGTAGTTTGCTTCCGAACTCGTAGTTTCGTCTTCAGATTGCCAGTAGCAGTGCAGTGCAGCTTCTCTGTAGTTTTTTTCTGCACTACCCCAAAATTAACAACATATCAGCGTGCACATTAAACTTCGCTTCCATGGTTAATTGAGCAATAAACTGAGAAATAATCATTAAATTCTCAACTGACTTAATTAATAAAATCTTATGTAAAAATACTTTTTAAAAAGAAGCTTTTATTATTTAGATGTACTAAAACGAAAAAAATAAGTATAGTTTTATTATTTGGGCAATGCTGAATGCTATTTATAGGTGGATGTAGTTCGCGTGGGTGGATCAAATAATAAAAGTAGTATCAAAGTTATCACTGAAATATATGTTTTATGTTATGTTAAATTTATTGTCTTAAAAGCTTGTCGCGCGCGAAAAGTTTATACAAGTATTAATTTTGATTGGCTGAAATTGTACCTGTATTTTTTCTTTTCTATTCACGCGACAAGCTTTTAAGACAATAAATTGAACGTAATCTATTATATCTGTTTCAATGATAACGTTGATACTACTTTTATTAGGATCCATCCACGAGAACTACGTCTACTATAAATATCATTCAACTTTGCCCCAATGAAAAAACTACTTATTTTTTTTTTCGTTTTAGTACATCTCAATAATAAAAGCTTGTTTAAAAAAATGTTTTTTTGTATAATATTTCATTTTCAAATTTTTAGTTAAGTCTTAACCTATGCATTTCTGATAATGCATCATTATTACAAGGACTTCTACCTGTTATCGTATTTTACTCGTCAAACCCTTGCACTTGATACTCATATCAAGGGGATTGTAAAGAAAAAGGTAATCCGCCATCTTGTGACGTCCGCCATATTGGGTTTAGAATGACGTCACATAACTTGTGGCTTCAAGTTGGTTTTTTCGAGGTGATTTTTTCCAGTAATAATAAAACAGATATTTAAGCTTAACTCATTTAAATTAAAAATTGCTCGATAAATAAAAATAAATTACATGGGTCCAAGAAATTACTATCGGATGGGGCCGATGGCGTAAATAACATAATACAATTCCTTACCCAGGGCCAACACCAGCCACAGCCTGGCTGCTTCCCCCTGGCAATTGTATAGAAATGTACATATTGTCATGTAAATATATTTAAGTAAATAGATGTAAGGACGTATTATAAATATTAATGAGGAAGAACTAAATGATGTTTGAAAAAAAACATAGATTATGTCATTCTACTCGTCAAACCCTTTCATTTGATAATCATATTAAGGGGATTGTGAAGAAAAAGGTAATCCGCCATCTTGTGGCTTTCGCCACATTGGGTTTGGAATGACATCACATATCTTATTTATTCTAGACTAGTAACGCTGTAAGGTAAACCCCGCAAAGTCACCACTCGACAGTGCCGGACCTAGGAAATTTAGAAGGGGGAGGGGGCAAAACTAAATTTTGCCGTCCCTAAATCTAATAATTTTACCTAGATTTGCTTTTGAAACTAAAAAATAAGACCAAAAAAAGGCAACCAAAATAAAGCAGTCTTGAACGTTATTTTACTGAATACAAGAAACAAACATGAATCCCATTTAGGAATAATTACTATAGCTAGAAATATTATCTTAGTTTGTCATAATAGCAATTTTTATTAATCGTTCACAGACCATGTAGCGGCATTACGGCAACCAAGATTTGAACATTTTTGGGGAAAAATTGCAAAATTAATTGATTTAATTGATCTATTGTTTAGTCTAAAACCTTTGTGCTTATAACTACGATTTTTTATTTTGTTCAACAAATTTTCAATGGAGTTACGGTCTGGGGAGTGTGCTGATTAGAGCAAATCCAAAATGGTATTTTTGTCAAGTCATTCTTGAACAAATCATTAACAGTCGTATTCATAGTCGTTATCCTGGCGAATCGCCAGCGACTTCTCAACAAGCGCTTCGCCAGCGACTCGCCGTTGATGGGTCTATTATAATGAGCGATGCTCCGTCTATGAAATGCATTACCGGAATATGCGGCGGGATAAAAGCTGGCGAATCTCGAGAATGACTATCAATACGAGTGTAAGAGTGTTTCGAATCTGTTAAAAATTAAACGCAATAGAATTTTCCACGTTGCATAGAATAATATGTAATACGTATTGCATAGTCTTAATAATAGGTAATCCACGCCATGTCATGAAATTCAGAAGTAGCCCAACTCGAAAAGCCTTTCTCGACCACGTTTACTTTAGCGGACTTGAAATTAATGCTGCATACTTTTCAATATGACATTGTTTTAGTGATCTACCGTCCAGACTAATTTTGTTGATAGATCTACTAAATAGATTTAAATTATCCTTGGACTAGTCATAATTGCTGGAATTTCAACAGATTCTAGATGTAAATTTCCAGGGTAGTAATACATTTCTTTAATTTGTATGTCCATTTGCTTTTTCTGTCGTTTCAATTTTCATACTTTTACTTCATTTCCTCTTTCGTTATAAGGTAAAGTTATTTTCGAGAAACAAGGTGGGTAAAAATTTCCATCAATTATATTTAAATTAGAATGATTAACTCTTATAGAATTAAACACAGCAGGATGGAAGAATTAGAAAAAGTATCAGGTATTCTATGTGACCATGGAATCAGCACGAGATCAGTCAGTCAGAACAGTGGTCTGACCTGTGATGTATGAAGCGAAAACATGACCATTAAAATAATTTAAGAGATGTTTTTAGACGTAACATGAATAAGGATGTTAAGATGGATGTATGAAGCAACAGAAAGAGACATAGTTTAAAATAAAAAATAAGGACACCAATGTTATTCAAATATCTAAGAAGATGCGGGAAAAAGGACTGGTAGAAGTGGTAATGATTATTATAATATGTTGTTTGCTTAGGATAGATAAAAGCCGAGATGGTTTAAAGAAAAGACGGTTAAATTTAAAGAAAGTAGGTTGAACAAACTCGGAACTGAAGGTGAAGATGATTAACCAGGAATCTACCTCCATACAGAGTGAGAAAAAATGAAATAACAGAAGAAAAACTCAGTGTAGAATTGTTTACTGATATTGATAATAAAGTAAACTCTATCAAAATCTACCAAAATTCTTCAGGCCATTATTTTACAATAAACTATGTTTTCACAGAAATATTTAGAATGTTGCTTTACTTTTATTGCACCATTCTTTCATTTTCATTATTTGTTAGAAATCGGTGCTAATAGGTTATGTTGAATTAAAGTTGTTTATATGTAACTATTTATTTATTTTCATTGTGATATTTAATAAAAAGTTTAGTCCTTTTTTCACAATCGCATTATTATAATTGATCGTTTTGGTTCCTTCACTTTCAGTGAATAATAATATAACTCTCTTAGATGAATGAAGGTATTGAGTATTTTCGATATATTAAAACTACATTGGCCACCAGCAGATGTTGCTGAGAGTTATCTAAATTCTTTAATACCATGCAGATGAGAAATTACGCCCATAAAATATCTTTATTGAATTAAGTTTAAAATATCAAGAGCATATTCATTCTATGAAGTACCTACATACCTCTTTTATGTTTTTACCTTAATCTTTATATACAGAAGTTAAATTTTATTAACGTTAACTGATAGCGCTATTCGAAAAGGAACCGAGCGACGTTTTAACATTTTTAAGTATATAAAGATTCCCTTTGGTTACAAATATTACATTATAAATGACAAAAATGCTTAAGTCACGTTTGGTAGTATATACCTTGCTTAACTTTTTGGCAATTAGTAAAAGAAAAAATCCGTAGATAAAGCTGGAGTTTGATTTTTTTGGCGGTTGGTACTATTTGAAAATTTACAGTAAAAGAACCATGGAATTTTCCAAAGCCAAGGATAGTATTTTCTTAGCTCTGTCGCCCATTTTTTAAATTGATCCTTGCACAGGATGCGTTTATTAACGTAAAATTATTCATAAAAAACAGCACGACAGAACGTACGTAAAACTAGGAAAGGAACCAAGTGACATAGACATAAACGTCTAAACAGAGTTTTTTTGTCACTTGGTTCCTTTTCGATAAATTCGCATTGCAGTATTTCTTTGTTGTCGCTTGATCCTCTCGACAACAGAGGGCTCTGTTGCCATTCTGGCACTTGAGTCTTTTTCGAATATCTAATTTAGGGTTTCAGCAGGAGTCGCTTAGCGCCAATAACTCAAATAATTAAAATTTGTCGCTGGTTCCTTTTCTACTGTACATACTATATTCTTATATTGTAGGCAGTGGTTGTCAGCTTGCCGCCCCCCTCGCTTGCCGCCCGGGGCACGTGCCCCCTTTTGTCCCCCCGTAGATCCGGGCCTGCCACTCGACAACGGCAGTACGTTCTCGGCTGATGACGTTGCGGTGTTTAACTTACAGCGTTACTAGTCTACTCGTTAAACCCTTTCATATGATACCCATGTCAAGAGGGTTGTGAAAAAAAAACGTAATGCGCCATCTTGTGGCGTCCGCCATATTGGGTTCAGAGTATTTACTAGAATTAATAGTTCAGTCTAAAAATTTATTTTTTACTTAAAACAAATATATTTATAACTAACTTGAGCAAAAAAACTGTATATATAAAGCGTTTTTGAATCTTGCCATCTTAAAAGTTTTTTAAGTTTATAAAAGTTTATATCTTATCTACAATTTTTTATGTCCAAATTAGTGAAATTACCATGCACAAACTTTGATTGAGAATAAAATTTTCTGATGGCCCGGGTGATAGTGGTAGAAAAGGGTGCGATAAATTCCTGCTTCAAATTTTTTTTATATTTTCGGTAAAGATTGCAAGTATGGCAACCTGCTGGCATATGCGTCATGTTACAATCTTAAAATTGCACGAGTATCATTTGGTTACTCAAAGCATTAAATCAAGTAATAGGTTTAATTGGCGTTTAAGAGTCACCTTTGACAGTGACATTAATATCATTTTACAAGTGTCCAGTTAGATAATTATGAATTACATTTTTTTGAAAACCTGACTTACATCTACCCAAACGGTATAAGCACACAATATGTTTGGAGTGAATGTTTAACATATTTGTAATATTTCTATATTACACTAAATTATTTTTTACAGATTTTTTAATAAACAGTCTGGTGATGGTTACTACAAGTGCCGCCTATGTGACAAAAAATATAAAACGTCAAAAGGATTGTACGAACATACAAAGAAATTTCACATAGATGTGAAGATGCATCACTGCGATTATTGCAGTTATTTCACACTATGGAAATCGTCGTTAACACAGCACTACAGTACATTCCATATGGAGATTGGGGAACAAAATAAACCCACTTTAGCGAAGTGTCACTACTGTTCCTTTGAAACGAGGTCACAAGAAAAATTAAACCGGCACATTGAGGCTCATGTTTATGACAAATTTATTCGTTGCAACCTATGCAGAGCACGGTTTTCTGATAGTACTTCTTTTACCAAGCATTTGAAAAAGGAACATTTGACGTTAGATAGCGCCGAAAATTCCGATTTGTGTCCATGTAGTAAGGTATTTTTTTAGTAAAGGAGGATTATAGGTTGCACCTAGAGAAAGATTATACGCTGACAGTTATGATAGACGGAGATGTAATAAAAGAGTAGAAGTGGTATGAAGCTCATGCTCTGATATATTTTCTGATAGTTTTAGACTTAATTTACGTTTACGATATTTGATTTTTTATATTTTATAATGCCACTAAAAATAAAATTTAATGTGGAAGTTATATAGAAATACTTAACAGTCACGCGGTTTTTTTTTTGGCCGATGGTGGTATATGAATTTTCTGAATAATTTTCAATAAATTTTGCGAACACATAGTTTTGTAAATAAAAAATTTTTCCAAAGCAAGATTTTTCGAAGAGCAAAATGAACCCAAAACTCATTATCTCAAAATAATAAAATTCAGATGTATGCAAACGTCTAATACTGAATGAAATTTGGAATATCTTGTATATGTTATAATTTTGATTATTTTTATACAGTATGCCCACGGATAGGATAGACAAGAGGACAAATTGACCAAAAAGTGAAAGATACAAAAAAAGGTCATTGTTTATAAAAGTTTTTGCTTGCTTTAAAAATAAGATCCCCGATGCCAAAAATTTGTTTTTTTTTGTACAGGGTATGCAAAAAATACAAAAACGTAAAATTTGGTTGAGTAAAGTTACCTTTTTTAAATTGTAATGCAATACGTTAAATGAAAAAGTTATTTTAAGTTTAAAAAGAATTCCTATTCCAGATTTTCAAGTAAAAATTTGAAATTTTTAAACTACGCTTTTAAAATCAAAATTTTTCTAACTCATATTGTCAGGTTTTTTATTTGATTACACCTTTGATAACCGTGACGTATTTGTTAAAATAATAAAGATGTTTTTAAAGCAAAGAATATTTATAATCGAAAATTACAGACTCGTACAGGTTAAAAAAATTACTAATAGAATACTAATTGTAATATTCGAGAAATATTTCTTATTTTATTAGCACATCATATGTATTTTTCAAAAACTTCTCAATGTTCGACGCATTTTTCTAACTGACGTCGAAAATGGCTAAAACTTCTTATTTCTTCTAATGATATTATCTACGATTCAGTGATTCATCGCTCAAAATTATCTGCTTTAAAACTTCTTCGCCAATTTCAGTGGGTCTTTCATATGTTAGTTGATTAATGCGCCCCAGAGAACCGTATCACAAATTGTCAAATCGGGTGTCCTAAGGGGAGTCAATCCCTTACTTCTGCAGCATAATGTGCAGGACACCCATCCTGCTGAAAATACATATTTCGGCGATATTAAAGAGGCAATTCGTCTAACTTGTCTGGCAAAAACGACTCCAGCCCATCATATGTAAATAAGAATGTATTATTAAAAAAATATGTTATAATCCCCTAATAGGAAATGGCGCACCAAACATTAACTTTTTTAAAATACTTGCGGCGGCGCGGCGGTTCGCAATTCTAAACTCCGGATTTTCCCTATCCCAGTATCTCACATGCTGAGAAACTACAGTGCCGTTTGTCCTGAAGGTTGACTCATCTGGGAACATTATCAGCTTATGAAAGTTCATGTTGTTACTTAGAATTTCATCACCGACCCACAAACCAAAATTCAAGCTTTTTGTCCCCATCTTCCAAAGTTGGGTTAAAAATTGGTTTTAAACGACAAATTTTATTTTCCTTAAACACATTTTGAATATGGCATTTTTACACAATAATTGTAAACTTTGTGCTCGTTTTCTTAAAGACATAATAGAATTTTGATCAATAGATTGCAAAATTAGTACTGTAGAAGCATCGTTCTCGTTGTGTATCTTTTTTACGATTCTTTAAATTACAAACGGATCCATTTTTTTTAAAAATTTGATTACTAACTTATGTACTGAACTTCTGCATAATTGAATATTTGGAAACTTTTCTTGAATCTTCTCAATAACGTAGCGTTAGCACTCTGTCTAGCGTCTGTTGCACTCAATGGAATTTAAATATTATTTATAAGTAAAACAATAGTGGGTAGGTTGCAGTTTATTAAAATGAAATCAGATTTTTCATACAACAAGTCTACGGCAACATATTGAACGTGAAAATTTTAAAGGATTTAAAAAACCCGCCATATTTCACACCAATAAAACAATATATCGATTTGCGCTGTTGTCATAATGTCTGACATATAATTCAAAGGATTCGATATAAAAGTGTTTCATAGCTCTCAATAATCCACATAAAGTTCCGAGGTAATCAAAGATTTATGTCCGACTTCGGCCTCCTTCAGTATTATTACTCATTAGAAAGGGATAGCTTAACACCGTTATCGGCTAAGTCCGCAATGAATGTTCGTGGAGCAAACCATTTCTGTCAGGTAAGGTGACAGTTGTGAAACCTAACAAACCTTTTGAACTCTGTGTTTGTTTTATATTTTTGTTGGTTTTGAAAGAAAATTTATTCGTTTGTATAAGTGTTTTCACCATTAGTGATTCAGTGAAAAATGGATCAAGGCTTTGAAAAAGCTGATTCGAGCAATTTGCCAAAGGTTACTATGGACATGATATATAAATATATACTTTTAAATGCAGAATGTTTTAGCGCTGAAATGCGGAATGTGAAGCTAAAATGGTTAGTACAAAAAAGCTATGCTTCTCACATTGCTCTCTATAATTGTTATCTATATTTCCTAGGAATACTTTTTTCGTAATACGTAAGCAAATAAATGTTGAGGCAGAGAGGTTTTAATGGGTTTGTTTCTGCAGCAGTTTCAAATCAATCAGAGCCAATGAGATTGCCCGGTTTCGATCAGCAAACTGTTTTCCTAGAAGATGATTGGCTCTGACTAGTTTCAAACTGCTACAGAAACAAACCTTATATTAGATTGATTTTGTATCTTTAGTTGAATGCCTGCTCTAACTCTAGCGACAAGCGATTCGGCAACATTGCAAAAGTCTAACAAATCAAGATGCAGAGAAATGATGACATCACTCGCCTATGTGACAAAACTCGCCAAAGTTTAATTCGATGTTTAGGGCATTTTCCGTTTCCCAAAAAATTCGAAAAAAATATTTTTGCACTTCATTTTGACCATAAATTTTAAGAAGTTAATAAAAAAAAGTGTGCAACTCGCCATTTCTGTAATTTTGGATTATAAAATATTCTTTGCTCTTAAGACATCTTTATTATTTTGACAAAAATACATCCCGGTTATCAAAGGTGTAATCAAATAAAAAGGTGAAAATGTGACTGAAAAATTTTGATTTTAGAAGCGTAATTTAGAAATTTCAAATTTTTACTTGAAAATGTGGAATGCGAATTCTTTTAAAATTTAAAACAACTTTTTTATTTAACGTTTCGCATTAAAATTTAAAAAGAGCAACTACTCAACCAAATTTTACATTTTTGTAATTTTTGCATATCCTTAAAAATTTTTTTAAGTTGAATTGCAAGTTACAAAGTTATATAAAAATCAAGAAGTGAAGCCAGAACAAGCTTCTGCAAACCTGACAAACCTATTTAGGTCGCAAGTAAATATCTATATTTAGGAGACCGCTACCGATTTACCTTTCATTTTTTCATATGTTGAATTCGATTTACTTTGGCTTTCTTTACGTATTTTTTTGATCGGAAAATCTCAAACTACAGCGAACTTTGTACACGTTTTTTCTTTATCTTCGCACTTTTGTCATGAACATGAAAAACGTTGGAAAAGTTCACTTTAAGATAATGCTGAAAGAAGTATATTCTTATGTCTTTAAATATTAGTGGGAGAAAATCACAATTGTTGTATGCTTTCATTATTATATTAATGTTTGTTAAGTTAATTCCTACTGTTCCACTGTCAATAAGTACCTGAGATACAAAAAATCCTGTAATAACTAAAATTTGTGAACAATTATTTTGTATACTAAGAAAATTATAAATAAGCCTGTGATATTGGTAAAAGGGACATTCCAGAGTGCTGTAAATAGTGGCCCAAAATAAGGGGTACCACCACAGGTAATTAGGCAGTTAGTTTGTATTTTATACGTACGTTTTGTTTTATTACTCCAAAATCGAATCTTTTATTTTTTGTTTGTTGTCTTAAAATAAGTCGCTACATTTATAAAAATGAACTGAAATTATTTTCCTGAATCTCTTTTTGATATTATTTTTATTGTTTATTCTTTCAAGATTATTTTTTGTTTCTAAATACTTTTAATAGGTTTTAAGCTTTTATAGATTGCTTTACAGTTTTTAATTTGGTAATTTATTTTTCTTATAATTATGTAATACTGTGTAGACTTGTAATAATCTTACAGTTGTTTTAATAATCTCATTTCATGTTAAAGTACGTATCCACCTAGCGCACAAATGTTCGCGAACGTTTGCAAATGTTTGCGAACGTATATATTCGTCCGGTGGAGTTTGCTAACGTTCGTTCGTATTTGTTGCTGTTCCATGCATTGTCAGTCCATCAAGAGGAATTCGTTGTTTGTTTGCGCGCATTTAGTGGAGACAGACGCTAGTGTGAGAGTTAAGGCCGGGACACATTATTGTCACGTCAAGTGAACTCATGTTATAGCACGCGGCATCCGAAACATGTAGTTCTTTATTTTTCCATGTATTCAGTGACGTCACACGTGTAACGTCATGGTACTCATGTCACTCAAAACCGGGAACACATTATTGTCACGTCACGTCAGCTCATGTGCTATCACTTGAGTTCACATGATACGACGTGACCATAATGTGTCCCGGCCTTAAAAGGCGGAAATACATTATAGTCACTTCACATGAGCTCACTCGCTATCGCGCTAGAATCCCGTTTTTATTAAGCAAAAACAGTGTCGGCATAGCCACATTAACCTTCATATTTTATACTCCCTGCATAAAATTGTTTCCTACCCCTTTATCAATACTCCCTTTAACTCAATAATTTGCAATAAAAGGATCGGAGAAAAAGTTTTTAAATAAATGAAGCAGAAATGAGTAAATATTTTTATTAAGATAAACAATTTATAATAATGTTAAAAAAAAATTTCCTATTCTGCGATATATAATGAAAATTGACTTGTAATACAGCCTACCTGCGAATAGTGACGTTTCTATGACGCGATAAAAATTGTTTAATCGAATGTACCCAGTAGTTTCACAATTTTTAACTGTAAATGTTGAGTCTTAGTTTTAGAAGGATAGGTACACGTTGTATTGGCACTGTGACTTCAGCTTTAAACCGAAACCAAACGTCTCTAGGGCGCAATTGTCATTCCTTTATCAATATCTAAAGGAATCTTCTGTGATGCCCTCTGTTCTCAACTTTCTATCGGATCGGCATTCCTGTTAAAGCTTGTTTACATTACTTGCAATTTATAGCATGAAAGTTATTGCAAGGCAATTAATTGCATTGCATGACCGTTTACACATGAAGCAATTTTTGTATGCAAGTATTCTGACAAGAAATGTCGCCAACCTTAACAATATATCTAACTCAGCTGATGAAAAAATAGGTTTTTATTGTACATACTTATCTGCCACATGCTGCTTTTTGGGACATATCGGCTTTATTTTTTATAAAGATAAACCATAAAAAATATATTAAATTCGCAAAATAAACCACTCAAACGTCTTTCAAAACAAAATCGATATTTTTTGGGGTTATGTTTACTTTTTATATGGTTGGTGCTTGGAGATATTACTAGAAAAGTTACTAAAAATGCATGCTAGTTGCAATTAAATTAGAACACGTCCTAATTTCATGCAATGCAAGTAAAATTGCATCAGCTGATCGAAAAGCCACCAACGCGCATGCTTGGAGGCAATTTTTTCTTGCATTTCACCTACTTGCACGTAATGTAAACAGGCTATTACTCATTCCCATAACGCCCAGTCCAAGTAATGTAAAGAACAAATATTATGTATGTACCTTGCGTAATATTTCAATAGTTATTCGTCAGTCGCAGATTCATATAACACAGGAGGTTAAACTGCTAATGCTTTATATACACTTTTTAGGTATATTTTTACACTGCAAAAACAGCTTGGGACAGGCTTCAAATAATGTTATGTTTATGTTCCTCATAACCTGACTTTCTACCAATTGTAAAAATTTTACGAGTATGCGAAATAGAAAAATTAGAGAGAAAGAACATAAGAGATTGAGAGAGAGACATAATTGATCTCTCCGTTGTAAAATGAGTTTCTCTCATTCTCAAATAAAATTGGATATGGTATAGTAAAGAAAGAATTTATTTATTTTTAGTAGTAGATCCCATACCTACCAGGCACTATCGCTAAAAATATGTTTTCTGTTTTTTAATTTTCTCTTTTTTAATTAAATCACACATTATTATAAAATATGCTGCATTAGGCTTTCTTCTCGGTGCCATTTTAAGTTCTTTTAGTTGGAACTGCAAGAATTTATTTGGTGGAAATGAAATATCAAAATACGTTCGCAAACGTTTGCTAAGGATGCTTTTTTGGTGGATACACATCTTAACAGAATGCGTGTGAAGTAAACAAGTCAAGTTTTTGACATACAATATTTTTGAGGTAATCTATTTATAGTTTTAGTCGTGGTTTTATTAAAAAAGTTGGAAAGCATAGTAACTGATAGTCTGTTGTAACCTTTGCTTATCACGATTGTATTGTGTTGCTAATAAGAAACTTGCAGATCAGGTGTTCTAAAAAATATATTTTTGTAAATGGCAGGAAACCAAGTATTTTTTAACTGGTGGCAATGATAATCGGTTGTGTTACGTGAAGAAACTAAACTATAAGTTTTTTTTGGATAATTAAGGATGTTTCTATAATAATCTTCATAGCTTCTGTTTTCTTATTACATATACGAATACATACTTATTATGTAGCTTAAATTTTACATGTCGAAATATAATATGAAACATACTTACGACAAATCCTCATGCATCCGAGGTTTGATGATATGATGTTCCGAACGCGCTGGCCAGAATACACACAACCAAACCTAGTACTTTCGATTCTGTTCAGTAATAATAAAAAAAAATAAAGGGGTTATCTAAAGTACGTATTACTAAAGAATGTTATTGATCAACAGCGAAAAAAGTACCAAAAAATTTATAAAACTGCACATTTTTGCAGCAACAAAACTCCAAGTTTACCAAAACAAAACTTATTCACTCACAAAAAATTAAATTGGTCAAATATACTGAAATAATTTATTTCAGCATTTTCAAAATTATGCTTAGGTAATACATACCATTGGGCAGTGGCGGCTGGTGAAATTTTAAAGTTTTATATCTCTGTCCCTACTTACCCGAACCAAATTTAGGGGTTTTAATAGTCAGCCCGCTGGGAATGTGTTGGTAAAGAAAAAAAAACATTTTCCAACTTGCGAATAAAGTTCAATTTTTGCTGAGCCCCCCCTGGGGAAAAAATTAACGCGTTTAGGTATTTTATTTATTATTTTTTCTAAACAAATTTTACATCATTTTGTCGAAAATTTTTAGGTTTCTAGAGAAAACAATGTGTTAGTAGAAAGTTATAGGCATTTGGATTTTTTAAAAATTATATTTTAGGTTTAAAAAAGTTCAAATGACTAACATTCTATTAACATATTTTTTTCTCTTAAAATTTAAAAATTCTGGACAACATAATGTAAAATTTGTTTAGAAAAAATAATAAGTAAAATACCTAAACCCGTTAATTTTTTCCCAGGGGGCTCACCAAGAATTCAACATTTTTTCGCAAATTACAAAATATTTTTTTCTTCACCAAAACATTCCCAGTGGGCTCACTATTAAAACCTTTAAATTTGGTACGGGTCCTGTAAGTAGGAACAGAGATTATACAACTTTGAAATTTCACTGGCCGCCACTGCCATTGTGTGATGTTAGATCACTAGTATCTTAAGTCAAATTAAAACTTCCTGATTATAATTAGTAATTATAATATTACATATTATATTGTCATCTCAATGAACTTAAATAAGAAACATATACAGCAGCTGTTTAGAAACCATCTTAACAAAAGGGAAACTTTTTTATTTTTGATTTTACGGAAAAAAGTTATTCTTCATAAAACGTTTTGCTTGTTGGGGAAATAACACTCAAATAAAACTTTTTGATCCAGCATATACGGGGTATCAAAAAAAGTAAAAACGATAAATGCCATAAAAGGAGGACTATCTTTACTAACTTTAATTTTAATTGCAAAGTACCTACGTACAATAACGTAAGAAAGTGTCGTCTAGAACTGAAAAGTGATCGAATATGAAATTTGACAAAATAACTTCATGGTCATTCATATGTTTCTTTGATTTTTTTTAAAAAATATTTTGAAATACATGTTTTTTAAATACCATATTACCAAAATAAACCACAATATCATTTTATGAAATACGACACTAAGCTTCAACATGACCACCGTTTCTTTCCATACAAACCATTGTACGTCGTGAAAATTCCGCCACTGCATTTCTGACCATCTCTCTAAATGGTCTAAGTTTTCGAAAGGTCTGTGGTCATAGACTTTTTATTGTAAGAATCCCCATAAGAAAAATCTAGGTGAGTAATATCTGGGGACCTTGGTGGCCAAGAAAATTCTGACCTTGGCCGATTTACAAATTCTGTCACTCTTGCAGAGCTGTGACATGGAGCAGCACCGTCATGTTGGAACCAAAGTGTGTTTCTTATATCCAGTAGTAGTCGATGAAATTTTTTTAATAATTCGGTGTTCAAAAAGTTTAAGTAAATTTCGCCGGTAATATTTTTTCGAAAAAAGTGCGGCCTTAACAACAACACACCAAATGGTTGTCTTGCAAGAATACTGGTCACGACACTTACTTACAAAGTGGGGATCCACTGCTTACAGTTTTGGGAACACACCACTCCATTTGAGGTGAACATGGCCTCATCTGAAAATAAGATTTTTCTTGCAAAAAATGGGTCACCTTGAAACCAAGAGCAAAACAAACACGCGAATCAAAATCTGTAGGCTGCAGTTTGTGAAGAAATTTTGTTTTGTATGGGTGAAGATCGTTTTTCCTTAAAATAACTTGCCTTGGATTTTGTAATAGATCGTAGAACAGTTAGTGAAATTTTTGGATTACAAACAGGTACTTGCTTTTTCTGTTCCTAGTGCCAAATTTTGACAGATTTTAACACGATATTCGGATTCATACTCGTATATATTATGAATAAAAGAATTATTTTGACTCCTGATGTCGAAAACCTCGAAAATCGGATGCATAAAAATTCACCCTTGTTCACGTGCAATGTTAATTATAATTTGTGTCAGAACATTTCGGTACCTCCATAGGCGCAACTAGGGACGGGCTAGGGGGGGCTTAGCCCCCCCAAACTTGACATTAGCCCCCCTAGACCGATTGGTGTTCCATAAAAATAAAAACCGACTATATATTAAGGGTCAGGGCTTAAGCCCCCCCAAAAGGCACTGTCTAGTTGCGCCTCCGTACCTCCGAACAAAACTGTAGGTATTTGGTAAATCACAAAATATGAATTTTGCAGAAGAACCTGATAAAGATTTTTTTCAATTCTTGGGGGTTACACGAACAGCTTTTATTTTTTAGCCGCTACATAGAATGTACAAAAATTTTAAAAAATATTTTGCATGGACAAACCAATAAATGGCAATTTTCAAGTTAATACAGTTATGCAGGTGGGTACTGATATGTTCAATTTTCTTAAACCTATGCGTCTTGGACCATTTACACGAGGCCAATTGGGAAGACATTCCACTAAGCCAATCCAACATTGGCAGCGTGTGAACAGAGGCAATCCATGTGAATGGAATGTCTCCACCCATTGTCTCCACTAAGTTGGAACGGTTTCAAATTTTTCTTCGCCATTTGTCATTGGATTGGCTTAGTGGAATGTCTTCATAATTGGCCTCGTGTAAATGGTCCATTTTATACTTCTTGCTGAGACATGTGTCTGGTGGAAGGATTATCGATTTCAAATATGTGCGGATAAACTTATCATCCACGGATACCTACAGCGTAATAATTTCTAAATCTATAATAAGGGAAACGTAGGATAGTTTGTAAAATTACAGCTTTACTAACCAAATTATATTAGTTTTTATATACATAATATATATTTTATTTTGTATTTTAAGTTTGCTTCTATAGAATATTTGAAGGGCACTTAAACTAAACGTTTGAGTTAAATTAATGCACTTGTGAAGAAAGTTGAGCTTATTAAATATTTTATATGATTTTCTAACAGTGAATAAATATTAGTTTTAAATAAATTTTATTGAATTGAGTAGCATTTTTAATTAGTCTAAACCATTATATCTGAAGTATAGCACCTAAACCCCATTAAAACTGAAATAAGGTCATTTGGTCAATGACCCACCTAATAATTTATTTTTTAAAACCCCAAAAATAATTATCTTTCCTTTCAAAAAGTGCAAGTTCCATGCGAAAACTCCCCAATTAAGAATCGAGCTAAGCTTGCTCCTGGCACGGCCGTTTTTTAAATTGACTTCATTGGTTTATAAGGAAATAGAAAACTATATTAATACGTTTAAACTAAGAAAGAAACAAACCAACGAGCTTTAGGAAGTTAAAAAGAGAGGAATATGGGTCGTTCTTTTACAAATCGTACGTCTAAAAATCTTCATGATTTCCAATTGATTGGAATTTTTTTTTTACAAATAATATATATACCTACATAAAATTAGCCAACACGTGTATCGGGAATTTTTAAACGTTTCTTCCGAGTTATGTTATGAATTTTAATAGGTTGCTTGTTTCTCTCACATTGCTAATTCACTATATATATATATATATATATATATATATATATATATATATATATATATATATATATATATATATATTGTCTGTGATTCTAAACTTTATATCGGTTGGCGTTCTTGTTAATCATTCCCATAACGTCCGGTCCAAGTAATGTAAAGAAGAACAAATAGGGGAAAGGCAGGCAAGATAGCATAGGCGGGCAAAATGGCACATCGTCTATATACAATAACACTATCCACTAAAATGTCCTTTATGTGTGACAAATTAGCGCACATGTTGGCAACATCCCTTATTTGTAATGGTAGGTCGGTTGCAGCAGGGAGACAGGCGCTATTTGTTTTTATGTGAGGTTGATCTAATGTAAGTCTTATTTTAGAAGCAGATTAAGTAATCATAATTTAATTTTTTATGTA
Organism: Philopedon plagiatum; assembly: GCA_963971165.1. Classification (NCBI taxonomy): domain Eukaryota; kingdom Metazoa; phylum Arthropoda; class Insecta; order Coleoptera; family Curculionidae; genus Philopedon; species Philopedon plagiatum. Next base: position 124,689,606 of record OZ020189.1, on the reverse strand, counting down.
ATTTGTGTACACTGTCGCAACTGTAGGATCACTTTATTTTCGCGTTCTTACATTTTTACTTTAGCTTTTCTCCACATATTTGTAGCCAATAATATTTTTAAAAATGTGAGAGGCGGGCAAGTTGGCCTAACCGTCTGCTTGGGAAGATGGCAGGGTACTCCATCTTGCCCGCCCCTTTATTTTTATTGTTTGTGTTACAATAAGAATTACAACAATTTTTATTCTTTTTTTTTAAATGGTTTACTCATATACAAGAAAAACAAATAGAGGAAGCTGTGATGAGGCTAATATGGCAAGAGCTATAGAAGCAGTTAGGAAAAAATAAATGGGATGGGCTCGAGCAAGTAAAACTTTCAACGTACCTGCGACTACCCTGCGACGTCGAGTTGGAAATAAAAATAAAGTTGCAGTTAATACTAGAAAACACCCCAGTTTTAAGTTTAACCAGCGTTAAGATAAGATTACGAGTCGTTAGTGTAGTGTTATTGCCTAATGCCATCTTACCCGACCCGGTCGGGCAAGATGGATTTTAGCATGTATATTTTTCGATTTTTTTCTTTGTAATAAATGGATTTTAGAAATCAACATTTTTGTGTCAAGATACTTTGCGAATACCCTTGGCTATCACCAGATTTAAGAATTGTTGCTTGAACTTTAATGATAAGGTAATATTCGAAAAATTAAAGATGCTATGCCATCTTGCCTGCCTTTCCCCTACGTACTTTGCGTAATATTTCGGTAGTTGTTAGTCAGCGGCTAACGTTTTATTGGCACTTTTTAGGTATATTTTTTACACTGCAAAGACAACTTATGGGAATGCTTGATATATGTCATGTTTCTCATAACCTAACTTTCTATCAGTTGCAAAAATTTTACGAGTAAGAGAGAGAAAGAAGACGAGAGAGAGAGAGAAAGAATATTAGAGAGGGACATAATTGATCTCTCCATTGTAAAATTGGCTGTCATCATTCTCATTTCAAATTGGATAGGGTTTATATTTTATCCGCATCTGTCATTAAAATATTTCGTATTCGATCCTGGCGTTGTGTAAAGTGAGATTCTCCAAGTAAAATAGGATCTTGATCTGGGGCTTTTTCCTATCTCACCATTATTCTTCTCAATTTCTCCAATCACATTGACAAGATATTATTTGCAGAAAATAGAAACAATGAAAAGTGATTATTATACTGCAATGAATAAATATAAATATTTTTTTCACAAAACTTTATTTTATTAACTAATTTCAGTAATCTTACTAATAATGAAATTTTAGCAGATATTCATACAAAATAAGTTGTTACGTATTAATACTAATATTTATCCGCATTTGTCATCAAAATATTTCTTGGCCGACACAGTCGACACTGTAATTGTGTAAAAGCACTCCAAGTAAAATATGAGCTTGCCCTGGGGCAAGTTTCCCCTTTCCTATCTCATCATTCTCAATTTCTCCCGTCACAAGATAAATTATTTATTTGCAGAAAATAACAATAGTGAAAAGTGCTAATCATACTTCAATGAATTGTTAATGTAAATATTTTTACCCATAATCTTTTATTTTATTAACTAACAATCTCAGTAATCTTACTAATAATTAAATTTTAGCAGATATTCTTAAAAAATAACGTTGTTACGTATTAATACTAATATTTATAGAGATTTGCTATCAAAATATTTCTTAATCTACCCTGTAATTGTGTTAAATGTACTCCAAGTAAAATAAGGACTTGCCCTAGGGTAAGTGCCCCCTTTCTTATCGCATCATTCTCAATTTCTTAAATCACAGTGACAAGATAATTTTTTTTTCAGAAAACACCCTTAATGAAAAGTAATTATCATACTACAATGAATTGTTTGGGTAATGTAAAAAAATGTTTACACATGACGTTTTATTTTATTAACAAATAATCTCAGTAATCTTACTAATATAATAAAATTTAAGCAGATATTACTCATACAAAATAAACGGTTGTTAACTATTAATACTAATTTTTATCCCCGTCTACCATCAAAATATTTCTTAATCGACCCTGTTCTTGCGTGAGATAAGAAACTCCAATTCAAATCAGTCTCTGTCCTAGGGCAAGTCGCGCCCCTTTCGAACAAAATACCACGTAAAGATTCCTGCAATATCTTCCTGAGGTTGGCGATACGACGGCGCATCTTTACGAACCCGAGTTTGTTCGCACGATTACGATTATATGGATCTCCTTTACCGCCATATCGAGTTAGTAGAGGATAGTTGATATGAAAACCGATAGAGAGTTTATAAGCAAATATAATTATGGGAACCGTATCCAGTTGGGGTTGGTTTAAAGGAGTTTACATTTTCTTACTGGATGTAATGAATATAAAAGTTACAAAATTGCATATTGATGCTAATTTTGTCCTGAAAAAACTTACTATATGGATGCAGAGTTATAACTCGTTAAAGGCAGCAGTATCTTTAAGGATGTTATCTAATGCCCAAGAAAATAATAAAGCGCGTCTTCAGAAATATTCTAAAATTGGTGAATAACCAAGGAACTTACCAGTTAATTGCATTGCATAATTTTCATTTAAGAGACTTATTCACTAAAAATGCTGAGCAAACCTAAGAATAAAGTTTTTGCAAAAATGTACTGTATGAGTATTCTTTAAACATTTATTCTCAAGAAACTGCATAGTTTGTAATAAAGAAACTAATTTTACATGGGTAACGATTTAAATAAAAGATTTGTAACAAATTCTGATAAAAACCGTTTTTTAACCCAAATAAGTCTGAAATATTTTTTTTTATATTCTCTACGTAAATTAAATGTTTATGGCGGTTGCTGTTATCCATTTATTTTGGTCTTTATTAACAAAACGAAAAGGATTTTCTACTGCAAATTTTCGCGCGAAGTTCGAAACTTATAAAACGTGATCCCATTGGCTGGGTCAAAGTCATTATGACTCATAATGAGTACATTCCAGTGTTGTACGGTCATCGAAAAATCAATAAAAAAGGGCATCTAATGAATGCCAATGAAATATCCCTGCACTTAAAATAGAAGGTTCCTAACATCTTATTCATGTATATTTCAAGCCGAAATCGCTCCAGGAACCTTTCAATTTTGCCACAAAAACTGGCATATTTGTAAAATTTTGACTAAATAAACAGCAATTCTTTGTTTTCATGGCAATCTTCGAAACTTTGAACATTTAAAACTTTTCAAATTTTGCATGTCCCCGATGCAAATAGACCTATTTATTAATAACTATAACGAAATAGCGATTTAAATTAGTGGGAGGTATTTTAGATAATTAACAGATATAATGAACATAAAAAGAATCACTAAATAAGGAAAATAGTGTGGAATAATGTCGGTTAAAAATAGGATTTGTCGGAAAAAATCAAGAAAACTTTGTCTTTACCCCTTAAATACGCTCCTGGATGAGTATTCGGTATTCATTTTAAAGTGTGATTATCCATTTATAAAATAGTATTGCAAAATTGGGAAAAAATTAGATAGAAAAAAATATAGAGTGATTCAAATGTACCGATGTCGTGGGCAAAAGAGTCAAAAAATCATAATTTAATCTGCGATTGCTCCCTTCCTATAAAGAATGAAGGAACTAAATAATATGGATTTCATGTATTTCGACGAGCTCTTTCCGATGACGTATATGGGATTGTAATTTGAACCATTTTGACCCCACAAAAAATTACAAACCGTGAAATATTTGGGTCCAAAATCAAAATTTCCAGTTTTTCCCAAATACGTCCATTCCCCAGTGATTTTAGGTTTAGGTAAATGTATTGCAGAAAGAAAGTATTTCAGATTTTAGAGTTTCACTTATGATTCTGTTTTTTGATCCGACGTTCTGTTTTCGAGTTATTAGGTACCAAAGAGGGGCCTGCAAATGGCATTTTTCGATCTAAAAAAATTAACTTCTAAAAGAATTACTTGCCATTTTCCGGTCCTCACCCGTTTTAATAGAGTTCTGAAGCTTCGGGTCCTCTACAACTTCCGAAAATTTACGTCGATTTAATTCATTTTTGCGACCTTTACCCCATTTCAGCTGAAATCCCGGAAATTTCGACTTTGACGTTTAATAGCTCCGAAACGAAACATCCTGTATAGCTGAATTTTTTACCGACGCTAGATGCCTCTATCAACCCAAAAAAATTGATTGCTCCTCCTCTGACTATTTTCGAGAAAAACCACCTGTTCGACTTTCGGTTAAGCTTTACGTTAACATGTATAATGTAGATCGACACTTCTTATTTTTGCTGATCTCCTGACTTTATCATGCACTGGGTGATTTTAAATTGTAATAAGTTATACCGAGAATTAGACATTTTTTGTAGCTTCATTATCCTAGTAGTTTTCTTCAAAATATTTTTTTTGTTGTGAATATGTGCATATTCCTTATTATTGATTGAGTTAAATTAAAAAAAAAACAATGACTCTCAATAAATAAATATATAACAATAAAAATCTATGTAAATCTAGCGTTCTCTAAGGGATATACAAAGGCCCATACAAATTATGTGCCGCGAGAATTCTTAGCGCCTAAAGAGCAGCAAAACAACTTTTTTACCTTTTCCACTTTTCATATTGTACAGTGGGTTGACTCTCGATAGTTTTTTCATATTTTAACATTTACTTTCGCGAAACCTTCTTATTTTTTCCTTTGTTACAATTCAGAATGTCGTAAACGTCATTCTCAATGGGAATGCCCCTTGCTTTATTAGTCGCCCAGATTGGTAAACGTATTGTAGGTGTACTGCGGAATGAAATAAGCCGTGATATCTGCTTTGTGATGTGGCATACTGGGATCTGGTTGATAGGTAAGACCCAACCAAGGAAAGGCTGTTTGCATTAAGGCTATATTGTTTTAACTTTTGTAAAAGTATTTCATGCGAAACGCAATCAAAAGCCTTGATTAGATCTAAAAATTCCGCCAAAATGTAGTCCGTATTCTCGAATCCTTTATTTACGATATCAAGTCTATCAATAAGGAATATGTACATATTTTTGTATTGCATAAGTCGTTTAAGGAAGTCAGTAAAAACCCAAAAAATTATTTTGAAGAAAATTACTAGGATAATTTAGCTACAAAAAATGTTTACTTGTCGGTATAATTTATTACAATTTAAAAAGCAGCCATTTGTCCTTGACGTCAGGAGATCATCAAAAATAAATGTCAATCTACATTCTACATCTTAACGTAAAGCTTAACCCAAAGTCAAAAAGGTTTGTTCTTCTCGGAAACAGTCGGAGGGGGAGCAATCGAATTTCTTGGGTTGATAGAGGAATAGTGCAACCAGCTTCGGTAAAACATTTCGTTATAAAAGGTCGAAAGGTAAACGGTCGAAAGTTGAAATTTCCGTTGAAATCGGATACAGGTCGCAAAAGTGAATTAAATCGATGTACATTTTCGTAGGTTGTAGAGGACCCGGAGCCTCAGAACTCTATTGAAACTGGAGGGATCGGAAAATGGCAAGTAATTGTTTTGAGTTTTTTTAGGTCGAAAAATGCCATTTGGTACCTAATAACTCGAAAACAAAACGTCGGATCGAAAAACGAATTCATAAGTGAAACTTTAAAATCTCAAATACTTTTTTTCAGTACATTTACCTAAAATTACTGGAAAATGAATAAATGTGGGAAAAAATGGAAATTTCGTTTTTTGACCCAAAGATATCACGGTTTTTAATTTTTTGTGGGGTCAAAATGGTTCAAATTTAAATTCCGTATATGTCATCAGAAAAAGCTCGTCGAAATACGTGTTTTCCATATTTTTTTAGTTTCTTCATTCCTTGTAGGAAGGGAGCAATCGCCGATTAAATTTCGACTTTTTGACTTTTTTTGTCTTCGACATCGGTAAATTTCAATCACTCTGTATTTTTTCCTATCTAATTATTCCCATTTTTCAACACTATCCTAAAGGGATAATCACACTTTAAAATGAATACCGAATGAATACTCCAGGAGCGTATTTAAGAGGTAAAACCCGATTTTTCTTGAAATCCTATTTTTACCCGACATTTTTCCACACTATATTTTCCTTATTTAGTGATTCTTTTTAGGCTTATTTTTTCCGTTAATTATCTAAGAATACTGCTCACTAGTTGAAATTGCTTATTTTTTCGTTAAAGTTAGAAATAAATAAGTTTATTTGCATCGGGGACATGCAAAATTTGAAAATTTTCGAATTTTCGAAGATTGCCATGAAAACAAAGAATTGCAATTTATTTACTCGAACTTATTAATGTGATATGTCAAAATTTTGCAAAAATGCCAAATGCCAGTTTTTGTTGCAAAGTTGAAAGGTTCCTGGACCGATTTCGGCTTAAAATATATATGAATAAGATTTTAGGAACCTTCTACTTTAAGTGCAGGGATATTTCATTGGATGAGTTACGCATTAAATGCCATTTTTATGGATTTACTTTATGGATTATCGATGACCCTACAACACTGAAATTTGCCATGTACCTACTCATTATGAGTCATAAAAACACTTTAGACGACAGGGCCAATGGGATTACATTTTACAAGTTTCGAAATTCGCACGAAAATTTGCAGTAGAAAATCCTTCTTTTTTGTTAATAAAGACCAAAATAAATAGATAGTAGCAACCGCCATAAACATTTAATTTACGTAGAGAACATAAAAAAATTATTTAAGATTTATTTGGGTTATATGCATATTCCCTATTGCTAAAGGTGTTGAATGACCTGACGTAAAACCAAAGTAGGCTAAATTAAAAATATTATTACTTTCGAGGAAGAAACTCAGTTGTTCAACTTTACAAATGTTTGCAAAAATAGGGATACCAGAAATTGGTCGGTCATTTTGAGGGCCGTCTTGTGTGGCACTGTTATGCACGTCTGGAAAACGGAAGCTTATTAGCTTCGTTAAAGGAATCAAAATTTGGTGACTCCTCGCATTTAAAATTTGTTTATTAAGCCCATAAACGTCCTTACATGTGGTATTTTTAATGCTAGAAATAACATCGTTTACCTCGATAAACCTTACTTCTTAAAAATTAAATTCTAAAGCCTTCGGGTTGATATTGTCTAAGAATGTAACAAAATGTGTTCCAATTGGTGGAAGTTTACGTACTAAATCCTGAGCAATGTTGGGGAAAAATAATGACAGTGGTAAATCACGCTTGCATAATGAAAGTACGCAATGAGTAACTTTTGGACCTTTCTCAGGTTTATTTTACCTTTACTTTAGTATCTAATATTAGGTAGTTATTTGCAGTATAGCCGCCACTGGTTTTGTTTTTTTTTAAAAGCATATTTGAATTCTTTTTAAAGCCACAAATAAAATGTTCAGATTAAATAGAGATAAATTGTATTCTTTATGTTTCAATTAGTTTTACTAAACATATAAATACATTTTGGCTGTGTTGTCTTAGATTTTTTTTATATGTCTACATATTACGTAGATAGCTGAAGTTAACCGGTCGACGGTAAAGTAGGAGATGAGAAAGATATCTTTTTTGGCTTATCACCTCCCTATTGAAAGGATACAATTCGGATCGCATAGGTGATGTTTGGCGGCGCCTGCCCCGCAGCCTGGATCAATATCCTTATCGCGTGACGTAACAGCGCTCGCCACTGCCATTGGCCGTCTCTTAACTCATCCCATTATTTATTAAAAGTCTATAAATGGGTAATTGCAACTGTGATATTTGACTGTAGATCGCTCGACACAACCAAGCCAAATAAAAAGGCACGAATTCGTTTGAAAAAAGTGACGTATCGGTACGGGTTGCGGTTTTTAGTCTTTCGTTCGTGTCGTGTAAGTAATTCCGCATGCTGTGGTGCAGTTATTTAGTCTGATATGACTATGGCTGTCCGCGAGAGACAGGCTTGCTAATCCATGGACGGGTAGGCCTGGCAGCCGGTGTAATGCCTGACGGGGGCTAGCATGGAGGAAGGGCCGGATTTGTCCCACTTGACTCCTGAAGAGCGGGCCATCATCGAGTCGGTCATGGTCCGGCAAAAGGAGGAAGAGGAGCGGGAGCAAGAGATCATGAGGTGGGTCCTTAAGCCTAATCATACCCTATGACATCTTATGACATTTTCTCAAATAATATTTTTGAACTTTACCCTAAGCCCTGCAACTACTTGAAATTGTATTTTAAATCTTTAAACTAATTCTCCTTGGCAACTTTTTGACCAGATAATACGTAGGTTTAATATCCTCATGTAAAATTATAAATTATTATATGTTTTGGGATATAATTTCAATATACTAATTTAGAATATAAATATAACGGTTTATTCTTGTGTTAACAAGCACAATTTTTAAGTTGTGAGTAAATGACAAAATTAGTCCCTTATAAATGTGTGTTTTTTTTTGGTTTTTAGACATAAACAAAAATAATTTTTGTTATTGATTTTTAAACCCACTCCAAACTAATCTCACTATATTAGTGTGCCGCCCTTTAATCGTTTTCTAAAACAGTTTATTATTTTTTGATTTTTATATAAATAAGGTAAAAAAAATGTCCATTTTGAAAGTTTGATATAGGCTAAATAATGATAAATGGAATATTGCAGTGTTGATTTGTCACAACTTAAAAAATTACGATATGCACGTATTCAATAATTTTAAAATAATTTAAATATAACATGATGGTACTTCGAACGGCATTATAAAACTCTTTTGCGAATTTTGCTTAGGGAATTTTTCATAACAAAATGTTTCTTAATTTCTACTCTAAAATAATGTTAGTACCCTGTGTAAAATCTGTTTTCTTTTAAATTTTGTGTGGTAATAAATATTTCAATTTTGTAACCATGTTTTATTTTTAACGAAAGAAAAAGGGAACGTTATTTTTTATTTAAATAACAAACGTATAACAATCAAATGTAGGGAAACGTGTTTTAAATTATGTACTTACTATAAGTATTTCCAAACTTAATGCTATTTTGATTGTAGGGCTCCAATTTCAATAATGAGTCACGAGATGGCCCTAGTAATGTCATGTTAATATTGTCACTGCGTTTGAATAATATTAAACTTCTGCTTCGGCTAAACTTTTTTATTGAGCAGGAATTATCTTTTGCAGTTGTGTTATCCAGAGGACTTTTTTATTCGTTTGTAATGCTCTTTTCCACGTTGTCAAAACTATTTCGATCTGTTTTCGGTTACTATCAGTAAGGCTGTAGCAAATGAGAAAAAAATTAATGGAAAATACAATAAAAGTATTTCTCTAGGAGCGTTCAAATTTCCTGCCAAATTTATTTTTGTTCCTTATGGAGCTACTAAACATAATTATTACGTCCAAACCTCTATCGACTGGGGACGGATTAAATATTATGTTCGGATCATTTAACCTTTGACATGCTTTCATTGTTTGGCTGCATATTTTTTTACCACATAGCGAACAAAGTTTTTGCCCCAAAAGTCACAATTAACACTGAGTTTTAAAATTTTATTATTAAATCTTGTTTGTCTAACATTATTTCGTAGAACACAGTTTTCAGCTAAATAATTTCGCAAATTCCATATATGTATATATATATATATATATATATATATATATATATATATATATATATATATATATATATATATATACACGTTGGCGTGGTGTGAGAATAGTATTTTCAATATATATATATATATATATATATATATATATATATATATATATATATATATATATATATACAGTGACCGGCAAAAAGTTCGCAACATATGGGAAAAATTTTTATTAGGAGAGTATCGGAAAAACTTTCCCAGGGGATCGGTTCTGCATGTCCGATAACCTAAAAATCGATTTTGACATACGTCACGTGACCACTGGTATAGCGTCAAATTAAAAAAAAAATTGTTAATTTACAAAAAGTGAGGTTAGTTGACGAGATATCAAAAAAAGTTATTTGAAAAAATTGCTTAGAATTAAATTCTAGGTCCTTGTGCAAAATTTTAAGATTTTATTTAAAAAAATTGGAAAACTCAATTTTTTTTTAAAATTTTTTTTATCGATTTACAAATTTCCGTTTTTTTTCGTTTAGATAGCTTGGCTAATGTAAAGCCCATGTATCTGGATGAAAATAAACGAATGTAGTAGTTTTTTCTACAATTGACAGGACAAAATTTAAAAAAACAGGGTTTCGCCGGACGCTAGCTGTTGCAATGATTTGTATCTAGCAGCAGTGTCAAAATTTTAGAGACATTTCAATGAGATTACATTGAGAAAACTTTAATCGTCTTAAATATATCTGAAGTTCGACTTTTTGTAAAGTTAAGGGGATTAAAATAGATAATAAACAAAAAATTACCTGTTTATTTAATCGAAATTTTATAAACGAAAACCAATGTAAGAAAAACTTAAAAGTAGTCAAATTCTGTACTAACAACACAAAAAATCATTGTTTTTCCTTGGGTGCACAAAATTTAAAACTCAGTATGACCACCATTTCTCTCCATACATACTGTTGTTCTCGAGCGCAACTCTCGATTAACATTTCGGAGCATTTTACGATTTATTTGCAATACACAATTTATAATGACATTCTCTAAATTTTGTATATTCCTAAAGGGTCGATGTTTGTACACAGGGTTCTTTAGGTATCCCCACATAAAAAAATCTAACGGAGTCAGATCTACAATTCTACAATTGACAGGACAAAATCGAAAAAATAGGTGTTCGCCGGACGCTCGCTGTTGCAATGGTTTGAATCTAATGAAATGACTGTATCAAGATTTTATTAAGATTTTTCGCACATAAATTTAACAACCAGGTCTATTTAGTTGTACTTAAAACTACCAAAGCAGGCTCTGAAATTAAAACAACCAAATAATCTAGTAGGTTAAAAACAACAGAAAAATGTCAAACAAATTATAATTTGTTTGATTTCAACCTATGTCATTGGTTTATGTCTCGCATCTTACTAAGTTTGATATTTTACATAAGTTTATTAATATTTTATTCCTTAAAATGGCACCCACACTACTTCTTCAGGAAAAGATAGAAATTATTTTAATTTCTGGAGATAATTACAAAAGCCATAGAGAAACAGCAGCAATTTTTAATGAGAGGCACCCCGATAAATCCCTCCATTATTCCACAGTATCTCGTCTAGTCAATAAATTTAAAGAAACGGGATCGGTAGAAAATCAGTATAAAGTTTCCCATGAAAAACCGGTAACAGGTGACGAAGGTTCTCTGGATGTGTGTTTGTCGATCACAGAAACACCCCAATTAGCAGTTAGTCAAATATCGGAGATCACTAACATTCACGAAAGATCTGTGCGGAGGATATTAAAAAGAAACAAATTTCATCCGTACAAACCTAAATTTGTACAAGTATTAAAAGATAGGGATTATGACGCCCGCTTCGATTTTTGTGCCTGGTTCCAGGGTATGATTGAGGAAGATTTTAATTTCCCAAAGAACGTTCTTTTCTCGGATGAAGCTACATTTACCTCTAACGGAACCGTCAGTTCACAAAACTGTAGATGGTGGGCCACCGAAAACCCAGACTTTGTAATTCAGAGTAAAGACCAATATAGTTTTAAGGTTAATGTGTGGTGCGGAATTTTCAACCTCAGAATAGTGGGACCTTTTTTCTTTAGAGACAATTTAAATTCAGAACGATATTTAGAATTTCTACAAACTGAGATATCTGACTTTTTAGACAATTTGTCATTAGCCGAAAGAAGAAATTTATACTTTCAACAAGACGGAGCTAGCATTCAATGAGGTGAAGAGATGGCTGGATCAAGAATTTGGAAACCAGTGGATAGGACGGTTTTCTGAAAATCCGTGGCCTGCGAGATCACCAGATCTGACTAGGTTAGATTTCTTTATGTGGGGATACCTAAAGAACTCTGTGTACAAACATCGACCCTTTAGGAATATACAAAATTTAGAGAATGTCATTATAAATTGTGTATTGCAAATAAATCGTAAAATGCTCCGAAATGTTAATCGAGAGTTGCGCTCGAGAACAATAGTATGTATGGAGAGAAATGGTGGTCATACTGAGTTTTAAATTTTGTGCACCCAAGGAAAAACAATGATTTTTTATGTTGTTAGTACAGAATTTGACTACTTTTAAGTTTTTCTTACATTGGTTTTCGTTTATGAAATTTCGATTAAATAAACAGGTAATTTTTTGTTTATTATCTATTTTACTCCCCTTAACTTTACAAAAAGTCGAACTTCAGATATATTTAAGACGATTAAGGTTTTCTCAATGTAATCTCATTGAAATGTCTCTAAAATTTTGACACTGCTGCTAGATACAAATCATTGCAACAGCTAGCGTCCGGCGAAACCCTGTTTTTTTAAATTTTGTCCTGTCAATTGTAGAAAAAACTACTACATTCGTTTATTTTCATCCAGATACATGGGCTTTACATTAGCCAAGCTATCTAAACGAAAAAAACTGGAAATTTGTAAATCGATAAAAAAATATTTAAAAAAAATTGAGTTTTCCAATTTTTTTAAATAAAATCTTAAAATTTTGCACAAGGACCTAGAATTTAATTCTAAGCAATTTTTTCAAATAACTTTTTTTGATATCTCGTCAACTAACCTCACTTTTTGTAAATTAAGTTTTTTTTTAATTTGACGCTATACCAGTGGTCACGTGACGTATGTCAAAATCGATTTTTAGGTTATCGGACATGCAGAACCGATCCCCCGGAAAAGTTTTTCCAATACTCACCTAATAAAAATTTTTCCCATATGTTGCGAACTTTTTGCCGGTCACTGTATATATATATATATATATATATATATATATATATATATATATATATATATATATATATATATATATATATATATATATATATATATATATGAAGAAATATTGATCCGGGAGTACATCCGTTCGTTTGTTAAATTCCTATTGGAATCTGGCAGACGTTTCGCCAAGGTCTCACTTGGCATTATCAATGCTTACTCGTTGCTGTCAAGTCGTAAACTGATGACAGCAACGAGTAAGCATTGATAATGCCAAGTAAGACCTTGGCGAAACGTCTGCCAGATTCCAATAGGAATTTAACAAACGAACGGATGTACTCCCGGATCAATATTTCTTCACATTTCTCCATCCGTGAAAGTCTACGTTCAAATATATATATGTATATATATATATATATATATATATATATATATATATATATATATATATATATATATATATATATGTATATATATATATTATATATATATATATATATATATATATATATATATATATATATATATATATATATATGTATATATATATATATATATATATATATATATATATATATATATATATATATATATATATATATATATATATATATATATATATATATATATATATGTATGGGCAAATCTTTCCCATTAGTAAAGACAGAGACACCAAATTTTTATGTAATTTATCTTTTTCAACCCCCTTGAGGGGTGACGCTTGGGAGTTGGGGTCAAAAACTTTAAATTCAACCCTAGGCCGAGTGGTACCTTATTTGATAGGCCTTGAAAAAAGAAATAATTTATCGCAAACCCGAGGTCCGAATCTTAATTCGTATTTAAATGCAAGCCTAAAAAATAAAAAATCATGAAAAAAAATTAAAAAATTAAGTAGGTACCATTATTTCTCTTCTTACTTTATAAGTTGTTCAAAATGACCACCATAAACTCTTTTGCAGTAATATAGTCGATTTTGGAACTCTGTCAAGAATTAACACATGCCATTTTCGAAAATGAGAGAAGTGAGTTCCAAAATCGACTTTATTACTTCCAAGAAGTTTATGTGGTCATTTTGAACAACTTGTAAAGTATTAAGAGAAATACAAGTATTTAAATTTTTAATTTTTTTTTTCGTGATTTTTAATTTTTAAAGGCTTGCCTTAAAAACGAATTAAGATACGGACCTCGAGTTTACGGTAAAATGTTTCTTTTTTGAAGACCTTCAAAATGAGGTACCACACGGCATAGCATTGCATTTAAAATTTTTGAACTCAACTCCCTATCGTCGTTTCTATCTACTTTACTAATCGCAAAACTATTTGCCCATACTAAGACTTTTCGGACACCCTATACACGGTGTCCCATATAAGAATGCACACTACAGGGATCTCGTAAACCAGAAGAGATACAAAGATGATTAAATTAGAGAAAAATTGCGCTTTGCTGAACCTTTCAAAGTCACGATACGAAATCTAAAAAAATCCGATTACTTCCGAAGATATTTGGGAAAAACCGAATTTTCCCGATTTCGTTTTTATTTTTTTCTGACTCTATTTAAAAAGATATGACAAAATAAATTTCACATTCTCATTGCCACTTTTTCTGCTCTACAAGCCGACGTTCTTAGATTTCAATACGACGTTTCGTTTCTTCGCAACCATCATCAACTTCATTTTTTTAAATAGTCGAAAAATTTTGTTTTATTCCTAAAACATTCTAATTTTAATTCTAAATCCCACGACATATCGCTTCTTACATTTATCCGACGTCTCGGACGAAAAAATCATCATCAATATTATTTGATGATTATTACGAAGGAACGAAACGTCGGATCAAAAATCGAATTACGTTATCATGTAGAGGAGAAAAAATTACATGGGAATGTGGATTTTATTTTGACCTGTCTTCTTTTGTGAAATCAGAAAAAAATTAATTGCCAAAATTTGTGTTTAAAATTTGAAGAATTCGTAGATTTTTTCTGATTCTACTGTAAGAGATAGATTAAAATAAATTTTACATTTTTATTGTCGTTTTGGCTTTTCTGGCGTTCTTGGCTTCGATTCTATGTTTTGGCTTTTCTCGACCATTATCAACTTTTTTTAAATAATCCGAAAATTTTATTTTAGCACAGTTAAATTGCCCTTGTTATTCTGAACATATGATTAAATAAGATTGTTTCAATGAACTTTTTGTAGCGTAAAAATAAAATAATTTGTTTTTTGATAATAACATCTTGCTTACTTGCACGTATCTGATAAGTCGTTGAATTCAGAATAACAAGGGCAATTTAACTGTGCTAAAATAAAATTTTCGGATTATTTAAAAAAAAATTGATAATGGTCGAGAGAAGCCAAAACGTAGAATCAAAAATTGAATGACGTCATGTTGTAGAGGAGAAAAACGGCAATAAAAATGTGAAATTTATTTTAATCTATCTCTTACAGTAGAATCAGAAAAAAATCTACGAATTCTTGAAATTTTAAACATAAATTTTGGCAATTAATTTTTTTCTGATTTCACAAAAGAAGACAGGTCAAAATAAAATCCACATTCCCATGTAATTTTTTCTCCTCTACATGATAACGTAATTCGATTTTTGATCCGACGTTTCGTTCCTTCGTAATAATCATCAAATAATATTGATGATTTTTTCGTCCGAAACGTCGGATAAATGTAAGAAGCGATATGTCGTGGGATTTAGAATTAAAATTAGAATTTTTTAGGAATAAAACAAAATTTTTCGACTATTTAAAAAAATTAAGTTGATGATGGTTGCGAAGGAACGAAACGTCGTATTGAAAATCTAAGAACGTCGGCTTGTAGAGCAGAAAAAGTGGCAATGAGAATGTGAAATTTATTTTGTCATATCTTTTTAAATAGAGTCGGAAAAAAATAAAAACGAAATCGGGAAAATTCGGTTTTTCTTAAATATCTTCGGAAGTAATCGGATTTTTTTAGATTTCGTATCGTGACTTTGAAAGGTTCAGCAAAGCGCATCTTTTCTCTAATTTAATCATCTTTGTATCTCTTCTGGTTTACGAGATCCCTGTAGTGTGCATTCTTATATGGGACACCGTGTATATATCAAGTTTTTAGTACCAAAATATTATTAGTGACTATTTTGTAAAAAAATATTTTTATTGATATTTAATTTGTTTCTACGTATGGTTGAAAAATGAAAAATAGAAAGGTTTAGAAATTAAACAATATAATGTATAATGTATAAGGTTTTTACTCCACCGTGCAATTTCATTTATTCTTGGGACCAACAATCATCATGTTATTGGTACTGACGTTATGTGCGATTGCCCCCAAACTGTCAATGTATGTCCGTGCTTAAAAAAATTGAAAAATGTTAGGTTAAGACATGTTTCGTATAATGTCTCTTTTCTGTTGCAAGATATTGCATAGGTAAGCATTTTTTCTAAAAAACTATTTTACTTGCTGTAATCCGCTAGTCCGCCTGCTTTGTACGCATTTATACCTATGGTTTTTTTTGGTGTAGTGTGGTAAATAAAAATAATTATGATTATTTCACTCATGTGTTAAAAGTCCCGTAAGATGAGTGAAGTTTTTAAAATTACAGCGATAATTTTTTTACGTCAATTAAAAAAAAATACATCGATAATTTTTTCCTCTCATTTTCTTGGTTGTCATTTATTTGTGTTTTCATTCGTGAAATAATCCCCTAAATACCACTCGAGCTTTAAAATTACTGATAATTTTTCACTCTTACGTGTTTTCTTTGCATATTTCACTCGTCCTGCGGACTCGTGAAATTATAGAAAACACGCAATCGTGAAAAATTATCGGTAATTTTTAAGCTCTCGTGCGTATTATCCCCGATAATTTTCTAGTCGGACAATTTTTATTAGTTTATTACTTTTTATTAAACTGAAAATATCAGTGCTGGTCACTGACCTTCAGTAAAAGGAGATGCAACCGTTCATTCATAACTATAGTTATGCCTTTGGTTTGTATACACTGTGCGTGTGTGGGACAAAGACCAACCGCTATAATTCTGTCCCGGCACGCCACCGTAATGGCTTTCCTGTATTCTGTATTCCACCAAGAAAACCTCTGAAAAGACCATTCCAGATGAAAAGAATCCATTTTCCACACACCACTAACGCATCATTCCGCAAAATTCATGGATAAAGTTCTGTCAGGGAAAACAAAAAATCACTACACATGTATATTCCGACCTGCCTGGAAAGTACAAACAAAATTACGCCTTTCAGATTAATCATATTTTCCAAGGAACCAGCCGACGTCCGCGAATCGACGTTGCCACTTTTGCTCTAAATTTCGTCACTATGCAATGGAAATAAATTACTAAAAATTTCTTATCACGAAAAATAATTGTACATTGGTATATTATATGTATTAATCCTTAGCCATATGCTTTAGCCTGAGGTATTTATGATTTAAGATAAGTAATAACCCACATTAGTTGCGTTATTTTAGTAGAGTCTGCAACTATTCTATATAACTGAAAGTCTGGCAACAGCCGTTCTCAAAAAATAAGTGGGGGACCATAACGTTTGGCAGGTTATAAATAACTTGGCAATCCCCGATTGCTCTAAAATGAAAATAATGATATCTATACTTGATTCGAAATCAATAGTCCTAACACTACTATTTTAGTATAATTTTGTTAGTTTTACCAAAAGGAAAAAAGTAATGATATTAACAAACATCAGAGTGCTTTAAAAAAATGCTTATTTAAGTAAAATACACCTGTAATAATTATTAAATTAAATTATTTATTAGTGACTTTGTATAATTTGTATTTTTGTGCCTTATGCATCCCAACGTCAAAAGAAAAAATTAAAATAATTTGAGAAATTAGCTACATTTATCTGGTCATCATACACAAGAGGAGAGAAAGGTTTTACTGTATTTATTAAATGCATTATTCTCACATTTTTTATACGGAACAAAAGTAGTCTTAAAATGACTCACTTTGGCGGCAATCACCAGTAGTTTATTGTTAAATACACAGGGTGTCTAAAAAGTCTTAGTACAGGCAAATATCTTTGCAATTAGTAAAGATAGAGACAACAAATTTTAGATGTATCTTATTGGTTACTCAATCTACTTTTTTATGTAATTTAACTTTTTCAACCCTCTTGAGGGGTGGCGATAAGGAGTTGAGGTCAAAAATTTAAAATGCAACGCTATACCGTGTGGTACCTCTTTTTAAAGATCTTCAAAAAAGAAACATTTTTCCGCAAACCCGAGGTCCGCATCGTAATTCATTTTTATATATCCAGCCGTTAAAATTTAAAATTTAAATAGTACCTTTATTTCTCTTACATATTACTTTAAAATGTGTTTAGAATGACCACCAAAAACTTTTTGGCAGTAATAAAATCGATTTTGGAACTCACTTGTCATTTTCAAGAATGGCAGGTGTTACTTCTTGGCAAAGTTCCAAAATCGACTTTATTACTACCAAGAAGGTCATGGTGGTCATTTTGAACACCTTCCAAAATAATAAGAGGGTACTAATGGTAATTAGGGTAATGGTAGTGAGAGTAATAATAAAGGTACTTAAATTTTTAATTTTTTTTTTCACGATTTTTAAATTTGATAGGCTGAGGTAACGGAAGGTCAACAAAAAAAAGGCCTCAAAATATGCCGTGGAATCAGTCACGCATGTCTTGAATTATTACTCTTGAAGGGTAACACAGGTAAAAGGTACCTATAGGGGAATGAAAAATAAAACTGTCAAGTTCCGAAATTTTTATTTTTAAGAAAATTACATTATTGTGATTTTCATTTCATAATACGGAATTAAAAAAAACATATACAACAACGAACCTAAAAATATAAATTTGAACTGAATGAGAGACTTATCCACCTTCTACTTCCAAACATGTTCCCGTTTTTCTTTTTACAGCATCAAAAATATTGGTGAGCCCTTGGAGGGAGTTGTTAATATCCTGAAATTTATTTGTAATTCTATATATTCTAAACTTTCACAAGGGGTTTTCAAAACTGAGTTTTTGATGTGTAGTCATAAAAAAAGTCGCACGGCGTGATATCGCAGGGCCATGGTGGCCACCTAACTGGCATATTACGACTAATGATTCGGTCTTCGAAAAATTCTTCCAATCAATTTAAATTATCAAATGTTACGTGATTTGGTGCGCCGTCTTGCTGGAAGTAGCCTTGTCGGATCCATCGTCTAATGCGTTTACAAAAATTTTCTAAAATTTCATTACGGTATCACGCCGAATTGAGGGTCCCTTAAAAAAATCGGTCCAATTAACCTTCTTTTCGATATGGCCGCCCACACGCCAACTTTGTCTGAATGCAGAAGCTTCTCTATAAAGAAATGTGGATTTTCAGAAATCCACAGTCTCATTTGTTGAAAATTTACATAACCAGAGAGGTAAAACCATGCCTCGTCAGTAAAAAAGGTTTTTTCAAATTCGTTTTCATTATTATGCAAGTCACCCATAAACCATTCTGAAAATTGCATTCGTTGCGGCTTGTCGTTTGGTAACAATTCTTGGACTGAGCTTAGATGATAAGCGTGCATATGCAGGTTATATTCCAGGATTGTATTGCAGGTTCCGTAGGATACATTTACTTGCTGGCCTAAACGCCGAATAGGGTTTTTCCTTAATTCTTCGACTTTTTGTGCAGTGCGCACTTCAGGTATCCTTCATTTATCTTCACACTTCCTGTTTCTATAACAAAGCCACAGATCTAGTCAAAACTTGGCGAAACTAGTCCTCTGTTGAATAAACCCACTAGCCATCAACCTTCTATCATTTCTAAAGTAATTTTCGATCATAAAAGCTTTTTGTTCTGCCGTGATTACCGTATTTAGTTTTCTCAAAAATAAAAACTTTAGAACTTGACAGTTCTATTTTTCACTCACCTATGTATGTATACCTTTTACCTGTGTTACTTTTCAAGAGTAATACTGCAAGACATGCATGATTGATTCCACGGCATACTTTGAGGAAGTTTCTTTTGACCTTACGTTATGTAGGTGATAATACACTGGCTGTAAGAGCAAGTCCTTTTAAAAATGGCTTAATTTAATCTAACATATTGTGTACAATAGCAACCTAGATATAAAATTTATACAATGGATATAATTATAGTTTGAATCTAGCGAGCTCACAATAAGAGCCTTGATAAATGCCATTCTGCAGAAAATTAAACCGAGTAAACCTAAATCTTATGCTCTCTCTTCTGCTAAAGTAAAGAGAAAATTAAATCCTTTTATGTCTGTAATCGATTGATGCTAGGATAATGTTGATAAACCCTGCCAGTATAGAGATGACATCATTCTTTTTCTTTGAATGCCGACTATATTGTATGTTTTGGTATTGTATTATTTTATACAGAATGTGTAAATCTGTTACCTTTTAAAAATGAATGAACATTAAGAAAAATAATAACTACTAACGGGCGTGCTTAAATTACCAGTTTACAAATAAATAGTTTTAGGTTTCTGTTTTGCGGCTCTTTGAAATGTATTTAATAATTGTACTTTTTTTCTTTTTGTATTCTTGCGGCCGTGGGTCATATATTGCCTCATTGTACTGGTCCTTAACTACACTGACCCCCGGTTACAGTGTGAAACGGCGCACATAGGCGGAAAAAATTCAATTTGTCACAATATAGTGCAATGTATGGTTGCCCCATTTTCTTGTTTCCAGATAGTGAATACTATCCACTGTTACTTTTTTTAGTCTATGCAATATACATTTTACTACAGCATCTTGAATTTGCCCAACTTGTTTAAAGCCTATTTAAGTAATTTTGAATAAATTCAAAAGATTGAAAATGAAATTATCGAATTTTATGCAATTTATATTATAACTTTATAAATGTCTTTTGTGTTTATTTATACCATCAAACCTTAATGTCCTTTATTATACAAAATTATTACTTAAAAATTGCACATAGCTATTTAAAAAAAATCTAAATACATACTGTAAAATACAACCTTGTGTTGTGAATCTTTAGGGTTAGGGATACAAAGACAACTCCATTCGCCTCTACGTCCATATGCATCATAATATACTTGGTACCTTAGACTAGAGATATTGTCTCTATACCTTACGAGTGCTCCATTGAGCCCACAGTGATTTTTGAGTCGTGCCTGTGTTAACATTGTTAAAGCCATATACGTATTAAATAAATATACCGCGGGTTCCCCATTTACCCCATGTGCGGTTTTTGATGCCAACAATGTGAAATGGAGATATATAATCTCGCATAAGTCTATCCTTTATTCCGATATTTCGTAAACTGCGATTGCGCTAAATTTTGTGTTGCTATTGGCAATCTAACAGCGCCACGCTTCATAAGTTTCTTGACAGGGTTGATTGGTTGAAAGAAGCCGAAATAGACGCACAACAGCCGATGATTAGTACAATTCACCATCTAATTCAGTACAATGTCTGACCAATGAAAAAATTCGTATTAACGCATGCGCATATACAGAAATATCAGACTAAAGGATATTGTCTTAAGGAATAAATTCAAATACTGGTGTCTTCGATTCAGTGGCGGCTCTAGAATTGCCTGTTTTGTGGGGTAGAGGCATTATCGAGAAACTATTCGTCTTAAGCATGCCTCGAAGAGAGAGGAAGACATAAAATTTCTACCTTTTTTTGTCTCTACCCTTGCTGGATTATACAGGGTGTTCGGAAATAGCATCAAAACAGTTTAGGGGTGTATGTATCGTCCTAAAATAAGAAAAAAATCGGTCAAGTGCACGCTTTACTTGCACAGTTAGTGTTCCGGTTGGGTTTGAGATCAGTTAACCTTAATGTGAGCAAACCTCGGCCGTCCGATCTCCGCCCATCTACCGCGCCACCTGCCGCCGATGGCACCAATGCCGTATCTCATAGCGTATGCGCGGAACTGAGCGGGGAGCATTTCGACTGAGCCAAATTAACAATTTTTAAAAACGTGTTAGAACAAAAGTTGTTTCTTATATCGTGAGAAATATTTTTTGCCAAAAAACTTTTTCTTTAAAACCAATTGTTCAGCAGTTATAAGAAAATGAACAATTAAATTGTTTATAATAATTGATCGCTCTAGAATTTTTCAATGTGACAATTTTTGTTCAATCTACACCTAATTCTTAATGTTCATGATGTTTTCAGACATTTCTGAGCAATCCTTCTGGTAATAAGGGTGGGGGACAGCAATTTTTAAACGTTTTCCCGAATTTTTTAAAATGCATGAAAAAATACGTCATATATACACGATGCTCTTAAAATCTTTTTCCATATCCCACTTTACCCCCTGACTCCCTGACATTAACTCCAGGAAATAAAATTCAATTTTTTACACTTCACGTCTATAATTGGGCTACCACACCCTGTCTCTGTGCTAAATTTCGAATTTTTACGTCGAATAGTTTCAGAGAAAATCGCCTGTGACGGATGGACGGACGGACACCGAAGTTATTCCATAAGTATTTCGTATTACGGAACACTAACAATATCATATAAATATGGGTCCTCGACTGCTTCTTAGGGGAGCTAGAAGCCCTTGAAGATGGTATCCAAAAAATAGGGTTTATTTAATAATTAAAGATCACTTAATAATAGCGCAAGGAGCTTTGAGAATTAAGTTATTACTAGTAAGTGCCTTTATTTGAATGTAATAAGTAGCCCAAATTATAATTAGATGTTGCGTGATTGAAAATGCCCACCATTCATTTCAATGCAGCCATTTAGCCTATTTTTCATGGATCTTCTAACCCTTCTAAATATCCCTGATCAATTGGAAATTATTTGGCAACAATTAAAAACTCGCTATTCTAACTTTTGAACACTATCCATCGAGGAAGCATTCACCAATGATTTTAGAAAACCCCAAAGAAAATAGTCTAGGGAATTCAAATCCGATTTCTGCCTTAATCTGCCCATTTTCCTTATTTTCTACTTCTCTAACCCTATCGGTTTTGTTTTGATTGTCTCCATCATTATTTATTTCTTGCAAAATTATTGCATCATTGCATTGGTGTGATTATCTTCAATTTCTATAGTAACAGTGTCATTTGCACTTTCGTTGGGCTCTCTGTCCGTTGTCAACGCAGAGGCAAATTTATTTTACTATCTCTCTCTGACTAACTCAGCTCAGTTCAGACAAGTGGCAACTAAGACACCACTTCTGTTAAATTGGAAATTTATTAGCAGACTGTATACCAATTTGTACAACGATAGGTGTCCTGAAAATTCAGCGGTGGTTTTAGTTACTATACGTATCAAATCACCGTTGTAAAATGCAGGGAAATTTGACAGTTCACTGTAGGGAAATTGTTTTTGAAAGGTTACCATCACTGTTTCTATCGCAGAAAGTAACTTTTCTATCCACTTCAATCTATTCAAATCATAAACATTATAGAATTGACTTGACCTGGTACATCCGATCGGAACATCAATTCTAACTGTTAATAGTGCAATTTTGAAGTAGATGCAGTTCCATCGGATGCGTTCTATGGCATCGTAACGTCCCGTTAGAAACGTGGTCATATAATATCTAATAATAAAGTTAATTACTTAATTTACAAAGGTCCTCACCACAATAAATAGTATACCTATTAGTTATTTGATAGTCACTGATAATACTAACACACGTGTTCGTGCCGTGAATGGCAACTGCTTTTTAAGTGGAAAACGAAGGATCTTAGGACGGCCCGACTATAGCAGAATTTTCCTAATAGACGGAAATACGGAATTAGATTATGTCGCACAATATTATATAAAATGACACAATACGTTAACAGACAATCTAGTCTAGATTCGAGAAAAAGAACTGATGTCATCGCTATATTCACAGGGTTTATCAACATTCTGCTGGCACCAATCGATAACACACATAAAGGGATTTAATTTTCTCTTCAGTTCATCAAAATTAGGGGACATATAAAATTTAGGTTTCGTTAGTATAATTTTCTCTAAAATATGTTTCACTAGTTGTCGTTTTTTTACTTGCTAAAAGAAGGCGTGCATTGATATAGAAGCGGTTGCGGAAAGGTCAGCTGTATAAGTAGGTGTATTGCTACCTAAGCAAAAGTAACACGACCAGACTGACTTTTTTTACTGTTATAGTTTTTTAAAATTTACATTTATATGATTTATGTTCTATTCCAATATATTGTTATGTTCTTTAAAGCCGTCAAATCTCACCAAATGGTAGCAATGACTTTTTTGTACGACCTTACTGGAAAATAAGGGCACATGGTGATAAACCATCGTTTTGTGATTGGCATTAAAATTAAAGAAAAGGAATGAAAGTTCAAGAATCCCTAAATGACATCTTAGGAGTTAGATGGTTTTCTCTAAATGGTCCTGTAAAATGGCATGTAGGCTTCCTGATCTGACCCCCTTAGGTTTTTTCTTACGAGATTTATAGAAGAAAATGTATCGGATAAAAATCCCTTTAGCATCGAAGATATTGCTTTTCAGTGGCGTAATTCAATCAACGTTTGGTGTGGGATATTACAAAATAAAATTCTAATAGGAGTATTGTTTTTTCGGAGAGCATTAACTGGCCAGCGCTATCTTAATTTTTTAGAAAATGAAATAGAGAATATTCTCGACGAATTGCCACTTGAAGGACGTCGACGTATTATATGGCAACAGGACGAAGCGCCTCCCCATGATATAATTGAGGTTAGCGATTTTTTAAACCATCAGTAAAACAAATGGATCGGTAGATATGGAACGTTACATTGGCCTGCAAATAGCCCAGACCTCACACCTTTAGATACATTTCTTTGGGGTCATTTGAAAAATGTCTTATACAGCAATCATAATGAAACTGTTGAAGAAATTCAAAGGAAGGTGAAAAATGAAGTCAGAAATATGAACGAAAATGATGCTGAAAGTATTATAAACACGCTTCAGAGGCAGAGAAGAATGTGAAAAGTGCGACGAAAATAATGGCGGACATGCTGAAAATTTCTTTTGATATTTATTCGCGATGTTAACATTTATTGTTTAATAGAATATCTCATTTTGCATAAAAATAAAATTATAAATTCACAGTTACTAAAGTATAATTGTCAACCTTGACATTAACTTTGACTTTCCTACGAAGATAAATTAAAAAGGTAGCAAAAAAATATTCCTTTCGATTTGACATTTCAAACTTGCCATCCGCCCTTCAAAATATAGACGGCGGTCAAATATATTTTATAACATGTCTCCCTGTTTCTTGATTTATTTTTTTAAAGATTTATTTAGCAATATATGCTACAATATAAACATTATTTATCAAACAATAACAATTAAGCATATTAGATTTTTTTTTTAATTTTAAGAATTTTGTGAGCTGTTAACCTGTATTACTTTCACATTGATTAATTATAAATTAATATGTTTTTAATTCGTTTTTAAATTCCTTACATTTTATTGATTTTTAGTACACTTTTTAAGATTATTAAATTCTATTATTCCTTGATGAAAAATTGATTTATATTCCATATTGGATGAAACATTATTTCAAAACAAATTTTGCTTGTTTCTTGTATTATGTTGATGATTATCTAGGTTTTGCGATAAAAATTCCTGAAGATTTGTTGGTAAAAGATTATTTTTAATTTTAAAAATAAAAACACAAACGAAAAAAATAATAAAATGCTCTAAATCCATCCATTTTAATTTTTTAAACATAAATTTAATTGGCGTATATTAAAAATTATTCTCATTGCTTTATTTTGTAAAATTTGTAATTTATAAAAAATGTCTTCATTTGCAGTGTAGGATAGTTTAGAACAGTATAAAAATATGGTAAAATAATAGAGTTATATACAGTCATTTTAGAGAAAAATGATAAATTTGCACTTTTTCTAAATAATTAATTTTGTTTTTTTTTCTTTGATTCAATTTGACTATAATGATTATTAAATTTTAATTTTGAATTTTAATAAATTCCCAAATATTTGAAAGTATGTACAATTTGTTATTTATGTTTCACCCTCTATTTCAATATCAACATTTCGTGCATTATATTTTGCTTGTATTAGCATAGATTTTGTTTTAAGAACATTTAATTGTAATTTATTCCATTGTAACCAATTTTCTACATATTTTAAATATTTCTTATTTTTTTTTACGCCATTATTTATATCATGATCTCGAACATAAATCAGTGTATCATCAGCAGACATCTGTATACTTAATTTTTTTAGAACTCTATTTATGTCAATAATATATAATATAAACAACCAACCACCCCCTAATTTACTACCTTGTGGCACTCCAATATTATTTACTTTTTTAATAGACAATACATTATTGATTTTTGTTTTCTGAGTTTTATTAAATAAATAGTTTTAAAACCATTTAGTTAACGATTCCTATCAATAGTTTCAAAAGGTCTCTTAAAATCTATAAACACTGCAATAATATTGTCTTATTTCCCCAAACATCTTCTCCAGTTTTCTATAACATATTGAATGGCAGTTTCGGTTGAATGATTTCTTCTAAAGCCAGCTTGAGATGAAACTAGCATTTTGCAAAAATTTTATTATAGTACTCCAAACCGTTTCTGATCATCACCCTGTATAGGTCCAAGAGAAGCATTTGCAAAAGGGTCGTCGTTTTTTTAGCGCTTCTAAGCACTTATAAAAAAGTAACGTTTTTTACTGTGTATTTAAGCTTTTCAACAAAGCACTTGCAAATAGGTCAACATTCTCTGTCGGCCAAGGGACCTCCTTTGATAGTTGGACAACCTCGCAACCCTATTTTTTAAGCGCCATTATAAACCATTTTTTATCGATACATTGGCATCAATTAATCAAAAATTCTACATAGCCTTCATTCTTTAACGCTTACCTTCCCATGTTTTTTCATTTAAAATACAAAATCCGCTCTAAAAATGTTCCATTCAAATTGGATTTTTACTATTTACGTTTCGCATCGGGCGATGAGATTTAGCGTTTAAAATAAATTAAGCGATGTATTTTTCACAACAGACTTTTCCTGTACCTGGTTGAAAGGAGGAAAAACACTGCAATTTTAGTTTGTTTTATGTGCTGCAGGGATTTTATGTGTTCTTTACAACGGTACAACTTACTTTGTAAGCGAATAAAGATTAAATTTTAATAGAGTGAACGAGCGTTAGAGTATTATTTTTTTACTCTTTTAGGATTGGTGCTTGGTAAGTATTGTTACTTGAACAGTTGAACTCAATAAAAGTAGAATACTTATGACAATAATTGCGCAATAGGGAATATTATGTATATAATGCAAATAAACCTGGAATAAATTTTTTCTACCCCAGTATTCTATACCATATCCAATTTATTTTGAGAATGATGACAGAAACCCATTTTACAACGGAGAGATCAATTATGTCTCTCTCTCTCTCATGCTCTTTCTCTCTCGTCTTCTTCCTCTCCCATACTCGTAAATCTTTACAGTTCGTAGAAAGTTAGGTTATGAGAAAGATAAACATATATTTGAAGCCTGTCCCATAACATAAGTTGTTTTTTCAGTGTAAAAATATACTTAAAAAGTTTATATAAAGTATTAGCAGCTTAAATTCCTGTGCTCTATGAATCTGGGAGTGACTAACAACTATTGAAATATTACGCAAGGTACATATTTGTTCTCCTTTACATTACTTGGACCGGGCGTTATGGGAATGAGTAAAAATGGCGCCCTAGAAAAGTTTGTAAAGTTGGTTAATTCAAAAAAATATATTGTTATAATTCTTCGTGTCATCCAGCCCAATATACTTAAATGAATGAAGACGGAATTTGACTTGGTGTATTTTCAGGACTAAACTTTAAAAACTGATTTATGTGCGAAATTTACGCAGATTATATCTTTGAAAACGTATAAAATAAATAGGCAAAACCAAAATACAATTAAAACTTTATCACGCTGTATCTTTAAGTGAAGCGCTTCCGGACCTTTGTTAACAGGACTTTCCTTCCTTTTCTTATTTTTGGCAAAAGAATGACCAGCAAAATTTTGTCAGTAGAATTTTGCAAATTCCAGTAAAGTGATTTTAAAATAGCAGTCAGGCCTCAATTTTTGTTTTATTTTACAAAAATATTATTCACAATTCGTTTGAAAAATATTATTACAATATCCTCTTTATAAAAATATAATATATAAATAGAATTTCAAGTTTAGTTTTATTGTCAAAAAGGTAATTCTTTTACGTAAGAGCATACCATTGGCTGCACCTAATTGTATTACAGATATTTCTATATTTTGTGTCTATTTTTATACATTTATTCTTCGCTCGGCATTGAAGTTTTAGTGTTTTGTGTACCTAAAGAATATTTTATTTGAAACAGACGTATACGTCGAAAAGAACTTTTATTATGCTGGTATGTTATTGTATTTTATATTTTTTGTATGAGCTCAATATACTAGAATTCTCTATAGTCGCAAAAAAACGGTTTTCTGATATTATCCATATAGAATGTCAATGGATATTACCGACAGCTATTTTAGCTTATTGTTTTTATAATTTTATTCCAAAGTTTCAAAATATACAATTAAAACTATATACGTAAAAGCTTTTAACATTAACTTTTTGGCAGCTGGCGAGATATAAGCAGCAGCTACAAATATAATAATAATTGATGCTGTATAATTTGCCTAGCCATTTATAAAAAAAGCTAGGCGTTATATAGAACGGCTGTTTTTCAATTCGTAACGTGCAAGAAGTGTATTTACGGCATTTGACCTATTATTTAACCCGGATTTGCCTGGACCATTTTGATGTCCTTTGCTACTAACTCTCTGCACCAGATACATAAATAACTATTATAGATAATAATCAACTCAGTAAACCTTTCGATTATGTCTAATCTTGATTCCTTCATTGCCTTATGTTATTAGTAAATCATATCACCAAAATATTAAACAGCTCAGTTCGAGGTTCAATGATCAAAGGTATGTTATATAAGCACATTGATCCCAAAATATCATGTTTTGTTTGTAAATAATTTTAGGGATGAAAAATACCAATATAGATTATTGTTTGAAAATTTATTGGAAATAAGCTAGTCGAGGTCAAATAATGGATAAGATAGTACGTGTTAGTTTTTATATGTACAGCCACTGACAATTCAAACTTTCAGGTGTAAATCGAAACCGGACCTGGAAATAAATCTACAGGCAGGGGAATGGGAGGCACTGGTAGTAGGAAATTGCATACTGTCCAAAATAATGTTGTACAAGAGGGCTATAATTAGTGTCAAATAGTACATTTGCAAATTAACATCAACGCGAGATTCCCTTAACAAATGTATTGGAAAAGAGATTTAAAATTTTAAAAAAAGCAGAGAAAATTCAATGGACGCCCTTTCCTTTTTTTTTAGATCTTCATGTATTGGGGTCTCCAGATCCGTCGGCCTGTCTGTTGGAGCGACAACTGAAAAACTACTAGACCAAAGAAAAATTAAATTTTGCATAGGTATAGGTCTGGCTTTACCCTAGATAGCTAGCTTGCTGTAATTCAAAGACGATTTATTTTACAAAAATTATTTTGGATATGACTAAGGCTTGTTGCCATAAATAAAGCCGCTTCTGATCCCCCTGAGGGTGGACAACTTAAAACAATTAAGTTTGGTATATTTTTGCTATAATTGAAGCACTAGACGACAAATCTTCTGATACAAATTAAGGCACTGTTAATGACCGAAATAAATACAAAGTGAAAAATTTTAAAAATAAGTTTTTTTTTTGATTTTTTTCTCTAACTGAAATACTGTTTATGTAGGACCAATATTACTTATTAAATAGTTGTATTTCTCGTAAGTAGGTTGTTCTTATTGATGAAGTTATATGTGCTGTAATATATGGTGTGCAATTTTTTATTTTTTTTTAATTTTTACTTTAAACAAAGAATGTAAGTTTGCGAAAAAGTTTAAGGATACACCTAAAGCTTTCAATTGCAATTTAGAATTTTCATATACTACAGGGTAAGTTTTTTTTTTAAATTTTGCTATACGTAATTCTGGACCATAATATTGCATACATACATAAATGTTTTTGATTTTATTGTAATAGTACCCAAATACACTAAAATTTAACTCGCTGTTGTAATTTTTTAGTAATTTAATTTAGCCCATAAAGTAAATTTCAGGGCGGGGGGGGGGGGGGGGGGGGGTCAATGAGCCCAAAAACCGTATGTTACAAAATTACAAAGTTGCGCAGTTGTTAAAAAGCACCGTGGAACCCGACCCCAGGGGGCAACCGCCCCCCTTGCCCTTCCCTATGGGCGCCCATGACCTCAAGTGCTACTGTTGACGATAGACGAAACAGCGGAGATTTACAAAATTTATTATATTTAATTTCATAGTGAGTAATTTTTTTTCCAAATTTAGTCCCCAAGTCCGTTTAAATAATAGGCTGAAAGTAGATTAATTGCTTTTAATAAAACACTTAACTATTAGCTATCTTTCGTCCGCGGTATAACAATTTTACTCCATTACAAACTTTGAACCCCCATTTCACCCCCATAGAGGTTGATTTAATAAAAACTCTAAAACACGGGTTTAAACATTTATTTTTCATAGTACTTCTATGAAGTCTGGAGTTAATGGGATCTAATATGTTTCCTCCATACAAAGTTTGAACCCCTGTTTCACCCCCTTAGGGGTTGAATTTTGAAAAACCTCTCTTTAGTAGATGCCTACGTTATGCAAGAAACCTCTGTGCAAAATTTCAAATTTCTAGACCCAGGCTGTGCGTTGATATGTCAGTCAGTCAGTTTCTTCTTTTATATACAGTGTCCGCCACAAAGTTAGCTAGGTATGGGAAAATTTTTATTATTGATATTTTTAAAAATCTTTATAGGGGGTTCGTTTCTGCATGTCTGACATCTAAAAAATCTATTTTAACACAGGTCATGGGCCACCGGTTTGGCGAGAATTTAAAAGAAAGTCGATGGTGGTACCGACAAATGGGTGAAATTGACGAGATATCAAAAAATTGTATAAAGAAAAATTGTTCAGAATGCGCCGAGGATCCCACATGCAAAAAAAATAAAAAATACAAAATTTTATCCGTACCATCTCTATGAAAAATCATACATTATTTTTTTACTAACAAATACTAAATTTAATTATGAAAAATATTGTATTACTAAGGCGACATGTTCCACGTGGCATCCATGTTGGCTTTTGCGACGCCCGGGGCGTCACTAAACCTAAACACGCCACTGTTAAGAAACCAAATAGACTGGCGAAACGATGTTAATTTCTTCGACTTTTGATGCGGCTCGATTTATTTTTAAGTAAACGCCTAAACCAGTTGTCCTTTAGAAAAGTCGATTGTAAACCGTACAGTTAATATTTTTTTTATTGCAGAAGGAAAGCAGACGAGGTCCAGTCACTAGAACAACAAATACGTGCCCGCAGTGAACAGCACAAAAAGGCCGGCATCGAACTGGAAGCCACCTGTCACATTTGCCTCAAAACTAAGTTCGCGGACGGAATCGGTCATATATGTAACTATTGTTCTATTCGATGTTGTGCAAGGTGTGGAGGCAAGGTTACGTTAAGATCTGGGAAGGTGAGTTGTAGTAAATTATCTATACCTATACTTAAAAATAACCTGTATAATGTATATATTAGTATTATTACTATATAAGTACTACACTGCACGAAACTTGAATAACAAAACCATAATAATATTTAGAAACAACATGCAAAGTAATTAGATTATTAAAATCCAAAAACCCGACTGAGAAAAACAAAAGTTGAACGAAAATAAAATAAACAAGATTTTCTAAATTGTAATAATTGTTGATTGAAACAATATGACGTTCAAATTCCATCATTTTGTATATTTTTAATTTAATACTCCCTTTGTCACTCGCGGGACAGCGACTAATATTTTGACACCCCAGGTCATAGGTCTCCCAAAATTTTTATTTTTTTGATTGGACCATATAGCTTCCTGCGTACGCCATTTGTTTTTTTTTTCAATGTAATGTAGCATATGCCAGTCGCTGGACTAAGGCGAATCTTTTGATTTTATTAAGATTTGTTGAGCCGTTCCAATATACTCGTAGAAGGACACAAACATAACGTAAGATAAAAAAAACGTCCTTAAAGTATTCTGTGAAATCAATCCCGCATGTCTTCAATTATTATTCTTGAAAGGTAACATACATATTATATAGATAAAAGGTATAGGTGAATGAAAAATAAAACTGTCAAGTTCTGAAGTTTTTATTTTTAAGAAAATTAAATTATTGTCATTGGCATTGCATAATACAGAATTAGAAAAAATATATTCAACAAAGAACCCAAAAATTATAAATTTAAACTAAATGAGAGACATATCCATCATCTACTTCCAAAGATGTTTTCGTTCTTCTTTTTACAGCATCAAAAACATTGGTAAGCACTTGGGGGGAGTTGTTAATCTCCTGAAATTTACTGGTAATACTAGCCCGTAGGTCTTCTAAATTTTCACAAGGGGTTTTGGAAACCGAGTTTTTAATGTGTGACCATAAAAAAAGTCGCACGGCGTGCCTTGTCGCGTCACTTCATCGTCTAATGGGTTTAGAACATTTTCTAAAATTTCATGACGGTATAGCGCCGAATTAAGAGTCCCTTCCAAAAAAAATTGGTCCAATTAAACTTTTTTTCGATATGTCCGCCCACACGCCAACTTTCTGTGAATGCAAATGCTTCTCTATAATGAAATGTGGGTTTTCAGAACTCCACATTCTCATTTGTTGAGAATTTACATAACTAGAAAGGTAAAACCATGCCTCGTCGTAAAAAAGGTCACATTTTAGGATTGTATTGCAGGTTCGGTAAGATACACTTACTTGCTGGCTTAAACGCCGAATAGGGGTTTGTGGGTATTTATTAACAGTTTGCCTCAATTCTTCTACTTTTTATGCAGTACCAACTTTGGGTCTCCCACTGCCTTCCTTTCTATTCACACTTCCTGTTTCTCTAAACAAAGCTACAGATCTAGTCAAAAATTGGCGAAACTGATCGAAATCCATGGCTATGTGTGGAAATTCTGTTTCAAAATCCTAAATGGCGTCCCGTGTTGAATAAACCCACTGGCCATCAACCCTTCTGTCTTTTCCAAAGTAACTTTCGATCATTAAAGCTTTTTGTTGTGCCGTGGTTCCCTATATTTAATTGTCTCAAAAATAAAAACTTAGAACTTGACAGTTCTAGTTTTCATTTCATCAACCAGCCAAAAAACCATTTGTTACAAAATCACGAAGTTGCTGTGTGTGAAATGATGTTCTGTGGAACCCGACCCCAGGGCGGCAACTCCCCCCCCCCCCTTGCCCCTCCCCTATGGGCGCCCATGGATGCATTACTACACACTGTGAGATAATAAAAGTAGTTTTGTATATCAGAAATGAGTCATTATTGAATAATTGTATTATTAAATAGTTGTAGATACACCCCGATTATCATTTTGCTAGTACCTACATATGTTCAAAAAAACTAGAAAAACCCATAGGTATGTTCCAAGCCTGTAGAATTAAAAAAAAAAGTATTTATAGTTTATGGGAACGACGACTCTATTTACCAAAGAATTTCAAAAAAATAAGAGCTATTTAAAATAAGTTCAGAACCCTCAGCGTGGGAGTGTAACTTGACGCTACTATGAAAATTATTATGAGAATTAAGATTTTTTCATGTTTTTTTTTGTTAGTTGTATCTTACATAAAAACAACATTTTTAAGTTCATTTTTGGTTTTCTAGAAAAGAAGACTAAAGCAATATTTTGCAACAAAACCAAAAAATTTTGTTAATAAATGATATACGAGCATATCTAATAAATAATTTGAAATGAAAAAAATGCCTACTTATTTTCTCAAAAAAAATCACAAACGTTTTTATAAAGTGCTAGGATCAAACACTTTAACATAAATTGACAATTTAAATTTGTAACAATAACAAACGACAATAGTAAATTTATGTCCAAGTTTTTAATAATTTTATTATCTTAATAATTCTTTTCACAAAACTTTTTTAAAACGCTGTATATACACACAATTTGGTGCGTTGCTCAAAACTGTTGCGTAAAAATAAAGAAAAAGAAGAGTCTGGGGAGTTTTAAGTAGCGGGAACATAGACTTTATAGTAGCGGGAACATAGACTTTATAGATAGACACACAAACAAACAGGCAGAAAGACAGGCAAACAGACGAGCGGGAGAAGCAAGCTTACCATAGGGTTCCACCGCTTTACCCGAGTAAATTTAATTAATGACCTTAATTAATCTGCATTTAAACGTATGAATGAAAGTCTACTTGTCAGGGGTACATATAAATATGCAAAAATTGAGAATAAATTCTCTAACCACCTGAAAATTCCTTATACAATAAGGATTTCAACAAATAATGGTAAAACAGCTATTCTCTGGGCTATATGCCCCTCCGAGCGCTGAATTACATACCAAAATTTGCCGTATTTTCTTCAAACACAGTTAGATAAGAAACTACCAGGAAGAAGGAAGCTTTTTCTTTAGTTAGAATGTCGTCACCTGCAGACCGGTTTCGAACTCGTTGGTTCTCATTAGTACAGGATAGACGAACATACCAACCTTCCGAAAAAGTAATCCCTTAAAGCTACAACTGTCGTACTGCATAAGCAGTGAGACACAGGCAGCGCCATCCATTAGCAGTTTCGATCATTCAGAGTAGAGTTTACCATAAGGTAAAATTTTCAAACGTATGAAGGAAAGTCTACTTGTCAGGGGTACATATAAATATGCAAAAATTGAGAATTTTGGTATGTAATTCAGCGCTCGGAGGGGCATATAGCCCGGAGAATAGCTGTTTTACCATTATTTGTTGAAATCCTTATTGTATAAGGAATTTTCAGGTGGTTAGAGAATTTATTCTCAATTTTTGCATATTTATATGTACCCCTGACAAGTAGACTTTCATTCATACGTTTGAAAATTTTACCTTACGGTAAACTCTACTCTGAATGCTCGAAACTGCTAATGGATGGCGCTGCCTGTGTCTCACTGCTTATGCAGTACGACAGTTGTAGCTTTAAGGGATTACTTTTTCGGAAGGTTGGTATGTTCGTCTATCCTGTACTGATCAGAACCAACGAGTAACGAGTTCGAAACCGGTCTGCAGGTGACGACATTCTAACTAAAGAAAAAGCTTCCTTCTTCCTGGTAGTTTCTTGCATTCGAAACATTAGTATTTTCTTATCTAACTGTGTTTGAAGAAAATACGGCAAATTTTGGTATGTAATTCAGCGCTCGGAGGGGCATATAGCCCGGAGAATAGCTGTTTTACTATTATTTGTTGAAATCCTTATTGTATAAGGAATTTTCAGGTGGTTAGAGAATTTATTCTCAATTTTTGCATATTAATCTGCATTTACTTTCTTGTGGAAGGGTCTTTCATTATTTTAAAGTTTTCTACCGCCACATTTGGCAGACTGTGGGAGTTATATTGACCTATATTTAGAATGGGGATTGGTCCTTTCGTTTTTAGACAGATTTAAGCAGACATATACAATGTATACATAATAATAATGTCATTTATGAATCAAGCAAAGCTTTATAAAAATTTCGATGCGTGCAAAATTAGACCAATACAAAGAAATGTCTAATTCTCGCCATTCACCGAAAGGCTGAAACTATTTTTATTCCCTCAACGAACTGAAAAGTGTAGTCTTTAAAGACCCTTGATAGACAAGCTGCACTTCGAGAACCTCCAAATAGTTTAAGTTTTTAGCTGAATCTATTTATAAAATTCCTATTTGTCCTGAACACATAGCTGTCTAAATGCATCAGGGTGTGATTGTGATCTTTTTTTTTACTTTATTTAAGAAGTTTTCATTTTAGCGCTACCCCCTTATAGTCTACAAATTATTTATTAAATTTAAAACTACAGTTTGACTCTTTAAAAAAAATTTTAACTTTTATTCATTGGGTACCATTGATATAACTTTACTCATTGTATGTAGTATCAATCAATCACATCAATTTTCACGACCAATCTCAAATTGTCGCCCTTCATATACAGTGTGTCCACTTAAGTTCTCTACATATGGAAAACTTTTTTACTATTTATTTCACGAAAAAAAGTTACTCTTTATTAAAAGTTCTGTTTTACGAGTAAATAGTATTAAATAATTCAAACTTGAGACAGCATGTACAGGGTAGTCAAAAATTTAGAAAATCCATATTGATCCAAGTTGGAAGTACAATTAATTTTTATTTTGGAGCAAAATGTAATAAAAAAAAGTTACTTAAAATTAAAAATTATGTCTAAGGTTAGACTCACTGCATCGTATTATTAAAAATAATTTTACAAATTTGAATTCTAATTCATTTTTAAAATCTTGCTACCATTTCTCACCTACATGCACGCGAAATTTCCTTGTTCGTCCATTGTTGATAATGACATTGTAATAGTCAGATTCTGTTAACTGAAACATCAATTTAAATATCGAAGTAAATAAAAGCCGTTGAAATTGAGCATGCAAGATAATATTGAAATTACTTTAATTCTTGGAGAAAATTACAAAACGTTTCGGGAAGCTGCAGAAATTTCCAACAACAGACACCCCGATAAAATTATACATTCCACAACAGTAGGGAACATACTAGCTAATTTCAAGACCTTTGAAATAGAGAATATGCAGATAACAAAAATTTAGAAATTTTTGTTTTTATATTCTCTACATAAATAAAATGTTTATGGCGGTTGCTGTTATCCATTTATTTAGGTCTTTATTAACAAAAAAAAAGGATTTTCTACTGCAAATTTTCGCGCGAATTTCGAAACTTGTAAAAGATGATCCCATTGGCTGTGTTGTCAAAAGTGTTTTTATGATTCATAATGAGTACGTGGCGAATTCCAGTGTTGTACGGTTATCGAAAAATCAATAAAAATGGCATTTAACGTGTAACTCATCCAATAAAATATCGCTGCCCTTAAAGTAAAATATTCGTAAAATCGAATTCATGTATATTTCAAGCCGAAATCGGTTCAGGAACCTTCCAATTTTGCGACAAATATTGGCATTGTTAAGAAATTTTGACATCATATCTTAACAATGTCGAGTGAATAAACTGTAATTCTTTGTTTCTTTCGAAAATTCAAAAATTTTCAAATTTTGCATGTCCCCAACGCAAGTAAACCTATTTATTTATACTCAACTTTAACGAAAAAATTAGCGATTTAAATTAGTGGGAGGTATTCTTAGATAATTAACGAATAAAATAAACCCAAAAAGAATCACTACATAAGGATGTGGAATAATGTCAGTTAAAAATAGGATTCGTCGGTTGGCTCTTTACGATGACGCATATAGGGGTTTTTTAATTTGAACCTTTTTGACCCGACAAAAAAATTAAAAACCGTGAAATATTTGGGCCAAAAATCGAAATTTCCAGTTTTTCTCAAATATATCCATTTTCCAGTGATTTTAGGTTTTGGTAAATGCATTGCAAAAAGAAAGTATTTGAGATTTTAAAGTTTTATTAATGAATCTATTTTTCGATCCGATGATTTGTTTTCGAGTTATTGGTTACCAAAGAGGGGCATTTTTCGACCTAAAAAAATTCAAAAGAATTACTTGTCATTTCCCGATCCTAATCAGTTTCAATATAGTTCTGAAGCTCCGGGTCCTCTACAACCTCGGAAAATTTACATCGATTTCATTTACTTTTGCTACCTGTACCCGATTTCAAGGGAAATCGCGGAAATTTCGAATTTGACGTTTATTAGCTCCGAAGCGAAACATCCTATATAACTGAATTTTTTATCCAAGCTAGTTCCACTCTTCCTCTATCAACCCAAAGAAGGTATGATAAAAATTTGAACATATTCATTTTTATTTGTCGTTTTCTAATGCACTTTCGCCAATACGGATAGAAATAAATCTGATTCCTCCGTGATTATCAAAAAAAAAAGATGAATATTGTGATTGCTATTTTCTGGTGTCAACTGTTCATGGAACTGGCCAATAGGGTGACTTCTTGTTCAATTGTTTTTTTTTCTGTCATCATTCTCAAATATATTGGATAGAATATAAATTACGGAACTTCTTGCCTGCAAAAGCTTCAGTTCCTAAATTTAACCCCATTTGTAAAATTAGAGGGTACATGTTTTATTTATATATCTTCCCTGGTAGATTTCTTGACTTGTGAGATGCGTAAAAAATAAAATATGTTTTTCAAAAATGTTTTATCTTTAAGCTGGGATCTTTTATGTTGTTATATATTTTTTGCCCTGAAGTACGTCGGAAAAAAATTATTTAGAGTGACTTTAATCCAGGTATTTTTAAAAGAAGAGATTAAACTGTTTTTCGATATCGTGAAACCGGCGTTGGTGGAGTTCTTTACTACGACAAGGAGTTCCGGTGTGCGCGCAAACCGCTGTTGCCAAATATGCGATTAGATAATTATATTATAAACTTATTTTATGTTTGACATTTATTTATTTTTACATTAGGATTTTAAAATAAATTTTTATTTTAAATATTTTTTTCCACATAAAGTTACCAATTCCCTGTGTATTTGCGGATATTTTTCAATTAATAAATCAAATCGAATTTTAATAAATAAATCCCAACCAAATCCCACATAATATATAAACAATTTTCTTGGAGAATAGTTATGACAGATTAATAATGACATCCTCATTGTTAATCTGTTAACTTGTTAAACTTTGAAAAAATTATTGTCACACTCACTATTGCTAGATCGGTCTAATTCGTCAACCAAAACTTTTTTCCTGACAAGTGTAAGAATGAGACAACACTATGTTTTGCATTATGAGTTTATTTATGAGCCTTCTTGCAAATTTATAAAAAAGCGACACTTTAAGTATGTATTTTCTACAGAAATAGGACCAAATTCATTTTAGCAATACGTTTCAACATAAAAATCATTTGGAGGCCAAGCAAATCGTTGAAAAATCAGAATAACTCATTAATGACAACTTATTATCAACGACAGGGCAAAAACTTGTCAAAACATCACCTAGAAGATCTTAATTTAAACCAGTACCAAACCTTTACGTTTAGATTCATTAAAAAGGTTTAAGATTTAGTACCCCTTTAAATTAAGATCTTCTAGTTGATCAGTTAAGTTTTGATGGGCTTTTGTCCTGTCATCGTTAATAAG
The DNA here is from genome assembly GCA_963971165.1 of Philopedon plagiatum. NCBI lineage: Eukaryota > Metazoa > Arthropoda > Insecta > Coleoptera > Curculionidae > Philopedon > Philopedon plagiatum. The sequence goes on along the minus strand of OZ020189.1, from coordinate 124,650,805 downwards.
TCGTCATTAAAATCTTATGAGTTACTATAATATTTCAGCGATTTGTTTGTCTTCCAAATGATTTTCATGTAGGAACGTATTGCTAGAATGAATTTAGTTTTATTTTGGTGGAAAGTACGTACTAAAATTGCCCTTTTCTTCACAAATTTGGGAAGAAACTCATGAACAAATTCATATTATAAAACTTACACTTGTCAGTTGTAAACTTTAGGTTGTCAAATTAGACCGATCTAGCGTTGGAGAATCTGGCCGTCAATCTTTAAGTGAATCCTTATGCTAAAGTCACTTTAATTTGTGCCAAGAACATAAATAAACATAAATTGAGGAATAAAAATTGGATGATTTTATTTCATACCAATCCAAATTGCTAAAATTACATTTTCAAGTCTTAAAAATGTGTTGGTCAAAATTTTGCTAACTAAATAATGGCCAGGTGTAATTGTCATTTGACATACGTCGAATAATATTTACCAGGAAAAAAGTACAGAATCTCTCCAAGAGTTACAGATGGTTCAAATTTTATATAATTTACAAAGTACGCCACAACTACGGGACATAAGTCAAATCATTATATTAAAGATGCATGTAAAACTTTATTTTATCACTGTTTCCCTTTAGCTACAAAGGTGTAATAAAATCTTAATATATTTTATTTTGATTAACACTTTTTTGCCGAATGTATGTATCTAATTTTCAATCGTTCTAGAAGGGCACATTATGTACCATAAATTTTTAACGTTACCAAGCAAATAGCCAAATATTTAATCAAAAATATAAAGAATTCATAGATATAGATACTTATAGATACCAGATCAAGTCTATATTTTAATAATTCTGCTCCTTGAAAAATTGAATTCGTTAAATCTTACTTCCAGTTTTCACACCTTCTAAACATATGATAACAATTTGTTAAATTCGTGTACAATTTAAAGGAATACGATACACATTTTTTTCAATGAAAAAATATTTTTTATTATGTTAACGTGCTATTATTATGTTTTTATAGAGATTGAAAAATGAAATTTTGGCTTCCATTTATTTATAAAAATTTTAGAAATTTCATTTCGTTAGTCGTAAATACAAGTCAAATAATGTCAGATTTGATATATTGTCCCTGGTTCTAAATAAAATACAAAATAATACAATGTTAGATAGCATTTAGCTACTACGACTTAAATTATGTTAATAATAATTAATAGCCACTTTAAAGTTAAAGTAATTAGTACTTATTGTATATATATATATATATATATATATATATATATATATATATATATATATATATATATATATATATATATATATATATATATATATATATATATATACATGTTTGCCAACCAAATTTTAATTATATGTCATTTGTAATCTCTAGATGGAAAAGGCTTTAAACAAACTTAGTTTATCCATACTAACTAAATATTTACCTTCATCTTTCCTAATTCTTGTGGTCTCATGATCGGGGGGCAATATGCGTTGTATAGGTGATGATAACCGCCACACCCAATCAAAACTTAAACTCCACCTGGCAGACAGTGTATGACCAGCTCCGGTGAAAGTTGTCAGTATCGTCATATTATAGCCATAAAAATAGCTTTTTTTAGAATTAAAAATTCAATCAAAACTATTAAAAACACAATATAGAAGGAAAAAAGGGAAGAAAAGGAATAACGACCGTTCTTGACATTTTTTAAGATTTAATATCTGACAACGTAGATTTGATTTTAGAAAAAGGAAAAGAAATATTGACAAACTTATGTGTACCGCAACTACCTTTAATCATCAGGTATACAAAAATCAACCTGTTCAATACTCAGTTTCAGCGTAGCTTTAAACTTTATGCTAAACGCTACCTATACAACCTGACATAAATAGAATATATTATAGTATAAACATAATCGACACATTTCTTATTTATTTTACCAATAAGCTATTTTTAATCTTTATTAATAATATAATTATTGTAGACAGCAGCGGCCAACAAAATTTTATTTTAAACCTGACCTCGTTTATTTAGGGACGGATGCCGGTGTAATAAAGTACACAATACAGAATAGTAAACTTCTGTTTTTATAACTAACTGGTGTAATAAAATAATTTTCTTTATATTGACTGTGTACGTGGGCGAAACCTTTAATTAGACGAAGTAGAAAAATACTTCCTGTTTGATTATCTTATTGCTATCGAATCAGCAGAACATTGATACAATTTTTGTATTGTGCAGTATAATACGTCAATTGAAAATAAACGATAATTTTAGGAATATGCACACTATTGCACACCGATACAGGTTGGGCTGGGTCCTCTATTAAATTTTCTAGGATCCTTGAAGCTCGAGGTAAAGTCTTTTTTCTGCTTATTGTGTTATTCGTTTGGCAACAGTGCTATAATTTTGTTCATTGGTAACTTTCATTTGATTCAGTTAAATTTGTTTTGTTTGTACCTGGTCTGACAAAATGTAGTAGCTCTCTTATGTTTTCAATATATGATTGTTAAGGATGAAGAAATTTTCACATGTGAAGAAGAACAGTATTGTATACCCTTGCATTTCCTGTTAAATATTTTACATAAAAATATTCCCATCTTAATCTTAATATACGAAGGAAAATTAATGTTGCAAACGTAATGATAATACGAGTACATTGATTGTTGAAGTCAAATAAAAGTTTACGAGTCAAAAAAACATTTGCCATATTTTAACTTGACCAAAAATATCTGATCTTTATATTTTCATATTAGCGATATTTTTATGTCAAATATTTGAGAAGCAATGCACAGTTATACAATACTGTTACTCTCTGTCGTATCTGAAAGTTTCTCCATCGTTATTTGATATAGTATACCAAAAATATGATATAGTTGCATTATTGCAGATCAGTAATAAAAGGACTCTAACTAAATCAACTGGACTGTTGCCAATAAGCAAAATTATAGCATGGCTATCAAATGAATAAAATTTAGGCAATTTTATAAAGAGAAACAAACTGTAAGTACTATTTGGTTGGTATAATTTTTTTTTCGTTGGTAACACTTTGTCTGATTTAGTTAAATTAATTTTATCACCGACAAATAAGAATGAAGGGGCTTACAAGTGACACAGAGTGATTTTATATTGTTTAACCTAACCTTACATTTTCCGCTAAATTTTGTAATTTACTAGCTTAAACATTTTTCCTGCCAAAATGAATTCTTATTTGAGTTCCTCACAATTCTGTCTATTAATGATTGAGAATAGTTATATTTACAAATGGACATAGCGATTATGACCGTCCCTAAAGTATTTTTCGCAAACGTGGCACCGTTCGTTCTTCTTCGATGGAAATTAACTTTTACTCTATTATTTTTACAAAAATAGAAACAGGGAATGCTTCAAAGCACAATCTTCTTGATGTACTATACGTGACAGAAATAATGACTGCCTTACGCAGCACATCGACAAGTTATGATTCAAGAAATAATTCCGACTTAAAAATATTCGATGTCATACTAAAGCAGTGCGTTCAAATTTATTTTGCTGTTGTTAAAATGTTTTTTTTTCATAAAAATACCTGACTACCATGTCAATAATTTCTGTTTTGTGCAAATTTGACTTTGACTTAGCAAAATATATAACGTAAGATAGAAAAAACGTTCTCAAAGTATGCCGTGAAATAAATCACGCATGTCTTGAATTATTACTCTTCAAAGGTAATATAGGTAAGGTGAATGAAAAATAAAATTGTCACGTTCTGAAGTTTTTGTTTTTAAGAAAATTACATTATTGTCATTGCATAATATATAATTAAAAAAAACAGACGAAGAACCTAAAAATTATGAATTTAAATTAAATGATATACGTATCCACCTTCCACTTCCAAACATGTTCTCATTCTTATTTTTACAGTATCAACAACATTGGTGAGCACTTGTTAGAGAGTTGTTATTCTCCTGAAATGTATTTGTAATTATAGCCCGTAGCTGTTCTAAATTTTCACAAGGGGTTTGAAAAACTAAGTTTTTATTGTGTGGCCATAAAAAAGTCGCACTGCGTGAGATCGCAAGACCGTGCTGGCCACCCAACTGGCATATTACGACTAATGGATTCGGTCTTTGAAACATTGTTCGAAAAAATTTAAATTTTCAAGAGTTTCGTGAATTGGTGTGCCGCACTGTGGTCGAAAAGATCAGATTAGCTCCATCTTCACCTACAATCTTGTATAATAAAAATGCAATAATTTTTATTATTGTAATTTTACAAAGTATTTTGTGAGCCGTGTATCTGAACGCAAACAAGAACAAATAAATTCCTACGTACCTTAGTTTAGAAAATATACGGCGGCACAGTTACACATTTATCTCCGGTGGTGTAACAGTACAGTTTGATCTTATGTTCTTTTACAAATTAAAGTAAGGGCAATTTAAATATTTTTTGGATGGATACTGAAGAGAAGGGTATGTTATTTAATTTAGATATATTTTTTTCGGATAAAATACTTTTTATAATATTTAATTTCATAGTTAGCATTATTTTTTTCACTACCCATATGAACATAGGCATAACTTCTACGGAAAAAGTTTGAAACAAATAATCTGTGTGCCATAATCTTGCCTGATTATCTGACTACATAACCAATTCAAGTTCGTAGCCATATGCAACCATATGACTTTTAGGTTTCTTTTTTAGTGCAAGCGGCTGCCTTCTTAAGAAATGACCTTTTTGAAGTATGGGAATCTAAACAAAGAAAAGCGGAGAAATTGTAAGCTGTATATAGTTTTTTATACAAAAAGTGCATTTAGAAGGTTGTGAAGACCGAATAGAAGAAATTTTGAGCAAAAAAAAAATTGAAGCAATGCGTTTCTAAATGGGTCGATATATGTTTTCCACTTAGGACAGATTAGTTATAAAATAACAAGAAAAAGTTTTATTTCTATTTTTTGTAAAACAACATGAAGAGTTGGAGCTAAATTGGTCAAATCGACCACTGTGCGCCAACCTGCGGGTAGTAGCCTTGTCGCATCTCTTCATCGTCTAATGCGTTTACAATTTATTTTAAATTTCAATACGGTATCGCGCCGAATTGAGAGTCCCTTTTAAAAACTCGGTTCAATTAACCTTCTTTTCGATATGGCCGCCCACATGCCAACTTTCTGTGAATGCAGAGGCTTCTCTACTCCACATTCTTATTTGTTGAGAATTTACATAACCACAGAGGTGAAACCATGCCTCGTCGTAAAAAAAGGTCACATTTTAGGATTGTATTGCAGGTTCCGTAGGATACATTTACTTGCTGGCACGCCTAATAGGGGTTTGTGGGTATTTATTAACAATTTGCCTCAATTCTTCTACTTTTTGTGCAGTGCCAACTTTGGGTCTCCCACTGCCTTCCTTTCTATTCATACTTCCGCTTTCTCTAAACAAAACTGCAGATCTAGTCAAAGATTGGCGAAACTGATCGAAATCCATGACTATGTGTGAAACTTCTGTTTAAAAATCCTGAATGGAGTCCCGTGTTGAATAAACTCACTGGCCATCAACCCTTCTATCATTTTTAAAGTAACTTTCGATCATAAAAGCTTTTTGTTCTGGCGTGTATTTAATTTTTTTAACAATAAAAACTTCAGAACTTGACAGTTAAGTTTTTCATTCACCTATCTTTTACTTATGTTACCGTTTAAGGGTAATAATTCAAGATATGCGTGACTGTGTCCACGGCATACCTTGATTACGTTTTTTTTTTTGATGTTATGTTACTATTGTTTAAATTAGTACACATTACAGAAAAAGAGAAGCATTTCTTGTATTGCTTATTTTCTATCATTAAATTTGATAGGGATAAACCTAAATGGCAAACCAGTGGGAAAATTTTCCCTTTCTTCTTAAGGTGGACGTTCACTTATCGGTAACGAACCATAGACTAAATAATACATAGACGAATACTGACGTGTAACAAAAATTGACCAAAAAGCGGGTCTCCCTGGAGACATTTTGGGAGTTTACTGGTTTATGGTTTAGGAATTTGTTTGTCCGCTATTATATTTATATGTATATGGATGTACTATATAGATATATAAGGATGAATAAACTAATTCCTAAACCAAAAACCAGTAAACCCACCTTAATATTTTAAGGGAGACACGATTTCGATTCCATTTCGGTGTATTCCAGGATTTGTCTATATTCTTTGTGCGCTCACCAATAAACAACTGGATGTCAATGGATCGCCTCATCCGATGTATAGACGTGACTCGGTATATAGGTAAAGGGGAGGCGATGCCATGTTGATAAGTGAGCGTGAGCGACCTTTAGGTAAGCCGACGTCTCATGTGCCGAAATAAGCGAGGAAACAGAAAGTAACAAACGATTCTATTGACCCATGGGCGGCCATTTTAGAATATTTCAAGTTAGGCTTGCATTCTGCAAAAAGTGCGCCTGGTTTAACTTTTTACAGATGTCTACTAAAATGTGAGGTGATTTTTTGACATAACGCAAGAGAACATAACCTGGCTTGTCAATTATGCTAAGGTTGCTACTACCGTTAATGTTGTCCATTGTTAAAAATTTAAGCAAAAAATAAAATCGCCAGGTAACAACCAACAATCACTATACCTTTATTTACGTTAGAACTGCTTTTATTTACGTATCTTGCGCTAAAAAAGTGTGAAACACATGAAGTACTTATGTTCCGCTAGAAATTGTACATTTATTTCTGTGTATTTTCGTCTTGAATTCCGTATATGAGTCGCCGGCGCCGGGTTTAACGATGAGAAATCCAAACACTCTAGATGTAGTTTGTTAATGAATCTATTCACAGTGTTATTAGCGATAGCGATATTTTGAAATAGTAATTTATAGATAATGATTGTTTATGATGCGAATTACGCTCAAAATAAACCTTTTTAAAATTTTTATTATAAAATAGTGAGCTGCTTTACCGTTTCCTTGACAACGAACCAACGAATGCTTTACATATTGTCAAAGGCTGCATTTAATTTTTCCATTATGGTACTATACGGTATCCATTTGGTTTTGAGAATGATGACAGAAAAAATAATTGAACAAGAATTAACCCTATTGGTCAGTTCCATGAACCGTTTACACCAGAACATATTTTAGTGATCACAATATTCATCTTTTCTTTCCTGATAATCACGGAGGAATCAGATTTCTTTCTATCCGTGTTGGCGAAAGTACATTAGACAAAGACAAATAAAAAAAGGATTTGTTCAAATTTTTATCATACATTCTTTGCTTGTGGAAGTATTGCTGGTTATATACTTCGAAAGATTAGTCATCGCAAAATTCTTTTTTTCCTGATAAAATCCCAGCGGAATCCGGTTTCTTTCTATCCTTGTTAGCAAAAGGGACATTAGTAAAAGACAAATAAAAACGATGTTGTTGCCAATAAAAAAGAATTATCAAACATTTCATCACATGCGGCTTTGTTTGTGCGCAAGTATTTCCGGTTGCCTATAGTGAATTAAAGTTTAATCGAAGTTGTCATAAAAAATAAATTTCTAACCTGACAAAATACTTACGTAGTTTTATGATTTTATAGCAAAAGACCTTTGTTTTTACTGAACACAAACAGCATTTGCAAAAATCCCGTTTTTATTAAACAAAGACAGTGTCAGCATAGTCACATTAACCTTATTATTTTATAGCATTTAAAATTGTTTCCTACCCAAATAACAATACTACCTCTAACCAACAATTTGCACTAAAAGGATCGGAGGAACAGTATTTAAATAAATAAAGGAAAAATTTCAAAAATGAGTAAATATTTTTATTATGATAAACAATTTATAATATGGTTAAAAAATATTCCCTATTCTCCGATATATAATGAAAATGGATCTACGTATAATATAGCCTACCTGCGAACAGTGATGTTTGTGTAAGTTAAAGACGCGATAAAAATTGTTTAATCGAATATACCAAGTAGTTCCACAATTTTTAACTGTAAATGTTGAGTCTCAGTTCTAGAAGGATAGATACACTTTGTAATGGCACTGTGACTTCTGCTTTAAACTGAAACCAAACGCTTCTAGGGCGCAATTTTCAATACTTTCTCAATAACTAAAGAAATTTTCTGTAATGCCCACTATTCTCAACTTTATATCGGGTCGGTGTTTCTGTTACTCATTCGCATAACGCCGGTCTAAGTAATGTAAAGGAGAACAAATGTGCCTTGCGTAATATTTCAATAGCTGTTAGTCAGTCCCAGATTGATAGAACACAGGAATTTAAGCTGCTAATACTTTATATAAACTTTTTAAGTATATTTTTACACTGAAAAAACAACTTATATCATGGGACAGGCTTCAAATAATATGTCATATTAATCTTTCACGTAACCTAACTTTCTACCAGCTGTAAAAAGTTTACGAGTATAAGAGACAAAGAAGATGAGAGAGAAAAAAAATGAGAGGGAAAGAACATGAGAGAACATTGATCTCTTCGTTGTAAAATGGGTTTCTGTCATCATTCTCAAAAGTAAATGGATACGGTATAGTACTTTTTGAACTTCCTTATGGTACTAGTACCATAATGAACGTTCTTATCGAACTAAAACACAGTCTCATAACGTTGTTATTATGAGGGTCAGCAGATAAAAATTTGGTCGGTATTTGCAAACACAAAAACAGCAATAAAGTAATGTAAATTGTGGCAAATACATGTTAATAAAAGTAATATATAAAAATAACAGTATATTATATATCATCCCGCGAGTGGAGTTTATTGCTCGAGGGCAACAGCTACTCAAGGGATTAAGTCACTCTAGGCCGGCGGTATTATATATTATTTTTTGCACTTTCGGGAATATTATTACGGACATCCGCCTCTTTATTATCTAACTCTGGGGCATCTGTGGATGTTTTAAAATGGCACAGAGGATGGAAATCGGAAGCCGTTGCTAAGTTGTACGTTGAAAATTCCATAAATAATAATAAAAAATAAAGCCGACAAGATATTTAGACATGGTGATATGGAAGCATCCCAAATTCCCGGGCCTTTTGGAAATACTTTCAGACAAGCTTTTAGGCTAGTTTCTGAAGCTATCGCATGTTCTTCTACATCAAGTAGCGTAATGTCGATGAAATAAATCGATTATTTAATAGTGTAAATTGTACTAATACAAACATCCATTTAAATATCAACAAGTAAATACAGTTTAGCAAATAGGACGTTTTTTAATTATGCGTTTCTAGGATACACTTTAGTCCCTAGGGAGTAAATGAATCCCTTTAGTCTCTGTTTGGAGGGAAGTGCAAAAAAATTAATAACAAGAAGTTATGTAGGTAGAAAAAATGAAAAACATTTTACTTTAAACTTTTTCAAAAATAAAGTAGGTGTAAGGTAAAATAGTATATTATTCAATGAGCATATAATGGTGGCTGTTATTCACGCGGATGAAGTTTATGACACGAGCCGCAGGCGAGTGTCATAAATCATCCAAGTGAATAACAGCCATTATATGCGAGTAGAATACTATACTTTATCCAGGACTATCAAAAAAATTTTGATAATATTAATATATGTTTTTATTTTTAATGTCATGTTGACGTTTTGAATTAAACTCGGAATTAAAGTAACCACAACAGCGCGACAACGCAACGTGACGAAGCTAATGTTTTCATAGCCACCTTTGTTTTTTATTTTGTGCGTACAATCGCATTCCGAGCCGGTTTGGATCGAGCACAGCTCTTGTTTGGAGTTTGGATCGAGATATCCGTGGAAGCGGTGAATAATGAAACCATTATTCACTAGTGAATAATGAATATTATTATTATTTCATAAACTCATGTATAATAATCAAATTATAGAGAGAGTCGTGGATAAACCTTTTTTTATGACTCTCCATGGTCATGTAGTCACCTATATACTTCCTTTTTAAACAACATTCTTATTTTGTTAGGAAGTAAAATTTTTATCTATGGTAGCAATATGAAATAAAACTTTCGTTTTATCTTCTTTTCAACTCTATCCGGAACCGATAGTCAAATTAATAGTCGATTTCTCAAAGATCTTTAATTTCTAATGTAACAGCGCACACGTTAATGTCATTGTCAAAGTGACTCTAAACGTCAGAGAAACCTAGTACTTAATTAAATGCTTTGAGGAGCCGAGTGTTAGTGGATAAACTGTTGTTTTCCCATTAGATATACTACTATACATTACTTTGTGATGGTTATATGAGGGTAATGGTCAGGTTTTTAACACAACCTTAAGTATGATTTAAACAAACCTATTAACGGACTATTTGACCAAGCAAATTGTTCCAAAGAAATGCATGGTTTTAAAAAGTACGTACGTACCTTCCAAGCTTTACTGAATTCAAAAATGATCCTCAATTTTGATTTGTCGTTTGGGAAAAAAATTCACTGAAAGGACTAAAATAGGCAACAGTGTTTTCTGTCGAAACCCAGCCGGCTCTTCCCGATGACGTCAGTGGACGCCCCACGCATCGCGGCGCTCACAATGGGCTGCCCACGCGCCCGGGCCGCGTGAAACGTAAATTGGCAAGATTTGCTGGATCCATGGTAGCGAGCGAAACGGCCGCACCGTGTCGCTTCGTCCCACAACAAATATCGAAATCTCTGACAGTGGACTATACATATATTTTATTGCAATTTGCATAAGCGAAGTGATTTTTGGACTAATTTGAAAAACTCTCAATAAATAAAGACTGTAAATACGAGTAGGTTTAGACTTAATCTGTTGTATACTGGACAATAACAAAAAAGTTGCGTGTAGTTGTAAGTATTTAACATGCTGGAAACGTAACATGGAATGGTAAGGCTTGGGCATGAACTTAGATTTCTGTTGTTTATAGAACGTTTAAAAATATGCACTTTCGTAAAATTTTAGCAACATTGATAGGTGACAAAAAGGTAACAAATTAAATGACAAAACTTTTTATATACAGATTAACAAAAAATCATAAAAATCAAGTTAACGTTGACCATGGGAATAAAAAACAAATATTTAATATAAGACAACAATACGTCAAAGAAGTAAACACTAACCCTGATATTAGCTAAAAAGGTTTAACACGTAGTACTCGTTTAAATAATTTAATTCTGCTAGTTGCTTGGTTTCAAAATGATTTTTTAATGTAACTTGCTACTAAAATGAATTTACTTCTGTTATTGCGGAAAATACATAGAGGAACTTCGGTAAATATGGAATACCCATTCTCCTTTTTCCGCTATTATCACCCACCATGCCATAATGACCTGTATAAATGCATATACGGATGACCAAATGCAGTGACTATGTGGGAAATATACAATATTTAGGATAAAATGTATACAAAAAAATATACATAAAGAAATATTACGTCATTTTGAGGGGGCGAGAAAAGTGGCGGGTAATATGGAATATAGCATGGTGCAGTAAAAAGTACCTACTTAGTACTTAGCAATTACACACAGAAGTCACATATTATGTACACTTTTGTGAGGGATGAGAATGTATTTTTATACATTCTCATTGTAACGTCTATAAAAAAATTATCATTATATTCTGGGTAATATGGAATAGAAAGATAATATGGAATATCGGCTAATATGAAATATCTCATATTACCCTCATACCCTATAGGTTATGTTTTTGTATATTATCGGTTAATAATGATATTAACAATCAGTTTTTATAAGTAAAGGCGTAGTTTTATCTTTACAATATACGTACCTAGTCGATAAAATAACTCAATCCTTGAAATACCCGAAATATTACAATAACTGTACCACGGTGCTAAAACAACGTGAAACAATTTCAAACATTTAGTGCTAAGTGCTTTGGTGCAGTCGACGAAAAGTTTTGGATCTGCGATAAGTACAGTGATGACTAGCGTGCTTTTGATCCACGCATAATTCTCTAGATGGCGCTCATATATACGAAAATAATCGGAATCCCATATTACCCAAACTATTCCATATTTACCGAAGTTCCTCTACTTAAGTTTTCCTCTTCTTTATAAATTTGCAAAGGAAAAACTAAGGAATAAATTTATAATACAATTTTCTTTTCTGAAAAAAATGCTTAAGTTTTATTCGTTTGGTATTAGTGATATAATTTTGCTTAGTGGCAATACTTTAGTTGATTTAGTTTAATTCAGTCCTAGTCTGCAACTAGCAATGTAGCTATATCATGGTTTTAATTAGCTACTAATAAGAACAGAACTTTTAGATGTGAAAACCAGTGGCAGTATTGGCGACTGAAATTAAGGAAGCCAGCTGCAATCAGCTGATCTTTAACGGGGAAAATTGACATATGGCAAATAACATGACGATAAAGATAAAGATGAAACGAAAACTTTCCCAGTTATATTAGTTAGTAAATCGTCTAAAGAGGATGCCACGGTCGCAATTTGTCGCATTGTCGCCAATAATAGTACCTATATGTTTGCAAATATTTGACATTACAATATTGCCAACATAACGTAAGATAAAAAAAACTACCTGGTACTAAGCTTTGACAATGTTCCGCATGTCTTGAGTTATACCTAAAACTAGAAAAAGTGATAAAGATACTGAAAGGTATATAAACTGCTGGCCAATTGAAGCGGTACAAACTAAATTTTTGATAAAATTTAGAGTGGAATATTTTCGAAACGAAAAAAGATTTTGATTTAACTTTTTCATTATGTAATTGAATAGTTCTTCTAGTTTTTATACTTCAAGGCACTATTGCTAGCAGTCGCTGCAACTCTATTTTACAGGGTGTTAAGTGAAACCCTGACTTTTTTGGAAAAGTTTTCCAGTTCCGAGAATCTAGGAAGAATTTTTTTTGAATTTTCTTTTCATACTAAAATGATCCATGGTCAAATACAAAAAAACAATTTCTCCGGATTTTCTCTATTTTCATTTGTTTTCCGTATACAGGGGTTAGTCGAAATTATCGACTTCTTCTTACAAAGGAACCCCTAATTTGGCCGTTTATTCACAAAAAGCGAAAGACCAAGTAAATTTGTAGTTTGAAGTAGTCCAGCTAACAAAATTAATACAAATTTTTGTACAGGGTGTAGCAAGTTTGGATCACGGGCTAGTAAATTATTATTTTTTAATTTCTACTACTTTTTCCTAAGTTAACTATTAATTATCACGTGCTACGTTAAAGGGTTAAAATTTGTTAGGTCCGATAACAGTACTGGATAGAAAGATCCTTTTTGCCCAAACGGGTTTTTCATTTTTTGTCTAGTCCCATTTTTAGTGATTAAACGGCTCGCATTTTGAACCTAACTTTTTGCAATTGCATCCATGAACGATTGAAGTGAGAGTGCTTTTTTGGTGGTACATAATGAATGTTTTATCCAACCAAAAAACATGTAGTGGCCAAACAGCTAATGATGCTTATTCGAAGAATTTTTTAGCATTATACAGGGTTGCAAAAAATATACCACCTATACTTTATATGGAAGTCATGTGATTTTCAAATTAATTGAATATAGTCCCAATTTTCTTGGAACTTTTTGCCGAAACTGTTTTTGAATTTTTTTGTCTGGTCCCATTTTTAGTGATACAAATGGCTTGCGTTTAAAACTTAACTTTTTGCGATTGCATTCATGAACTATTGAAGTGGACATCGTTTATTGGTTTAACCAACCAATAAAAAAGTGTCGTGGCCATAGAGCTAAAGATGCTTATTCGCTGCTTTTGTCCGCGTTTGCCCAAAACATATCACCTACATTTTATATGAAAATCATGTGATTTTAGAGTCCTTTAGGTATTCATAAAGTTCCTTTTTGCTATATTAATAATTATTAAAGAAAATGTCCTACTTATTATTAATAAAATCTAGTAACGATACAGATAAAAAGAATAATATTCATTCGGAACTTTTTCACATTATACAGGATTGTGCAGAAGTTACTACTTATAATAGAAGCCACGTGTTTCTCGATATCTTTGGATTTTCGTAAACTTCGATTATTCATTATAAAAGAAAAATATTTTACCACTGCTCTAAAAAGTCAGTACATGGCATTGAGAAATTTTAATTAATAAGAAGTGTCTTAAATTAATAGTCACGGAGTACATTTTTCTCGTCAAAAATTGGAGATGGATAGTGAATTCAACTGAACAAGTTATAAAATTCTGTATAGCGTAGTTTTTAGAAGGTATAGAAATTTCAGAAGATTTAATTACTTTTGAAAGTACTCGAAAAGATACGTAATTTTCAAATTTAGTAGTTATTTTTCCCGGCATTACTTTAGGAGATCCAAAATGTAAATTTTGGTTGTTACTTTTATAGGTAAACAGAAAACGTTTTAAATTATAGAACATTTTTTTTACTTTAAGGTATTATAAAAACTTGCAACTAACGAAAACAAAACAAATCTTAATACCTAGTAGGACCTCCCCTTACATTTATTATCTCTTGGCATCTTCGAGGCATGCTTATTACCAAATTATTGACAAATTCTTGCTGAATATTTTCCCACTCCTGAACAATGGCGTCTGCAAGTTGTTCTAGAGTCTGAGGAGGATCTTCCCTAGAACTTACCAATAATTTCAATTTAGACCAGACGTGTTCGATAATATTCATGTCTGGTGATTTTGCAGGCCAGACCATCCTGGTAATATTATTAGCTTCCAAAAACTCTTGCACAATGCGTGCTCTATGAGGTCTGGCGTTATCGTCAATTAGCACAAAATCGTTCCCAAAATTGTTTGCAAATGGTAGAACGATATTGCTTAAAATTTCGTCCCTATATACCTGACCGTTAATGGGCTCCAATGTTAAAAAAAGTTCCGTTTTGCCATTAAACATTACACCACCCCAAACAGTAACGCCTCCACCACCAAAAGGTTCCTGAGGAGCCATATTCTCCTCCATATACCGTTCGCCACGTTCACGCCAAACTAACATTCTGCCGTCCGAGTGAATTAAATTAAATCTTGACTCGTCTACAAACATGCAGTTTTCCCAGTTATCTAATGGCCAATTGCGATGTTCATATGCCCACTGGAGACGTCTTCGCCTATGCTGTGGTAGAAGTCGCACACATTTAGCACGTCGCCGAGCTCTAAAATTAAAATTTTGGCTTAAAAATCTGTAGTATAGGTGTAGGGAATGAACCAATAAATAAGCCAACAGTAGCTTTTATTATACTAAAATGCAAAATTAGGTCAATTTTCATAACGTTAGTTCTAGGGAAGAACTAAGGAACATTACGCTGCAAGCACAAATAATGTGTTTAGGGTCGCCTATCAAAACTTTAATTTATGAACAACTTAGTTCAAGTTTACATTTATAATATCGGTGCGCAAAATCCAAGATTCACGCCTCAGCTGACGTCGATATTATAATAGCCGACTTACTAAAATGAAACACTAAAAATATTGGTACAAAAAATAAGATCTCATTTGAAGTAACTCACCTTAAGTTATTATTGTTTAAAGTTCTTCTAATGGTCCTATTGCTCACACGAATGTGTGTTCTTGCTCTGAACTCCTGGTTAATTTTCTCTGATGAAATTTTTCGCCTTCGACGAGCCTCTCTAACCAACCATCTTTCATCTGCAATGCCGACTTTCTTTTGGCGACCTCCCCCATAACGATAGTTTGCACTTCCCGTTTCGTGGAAGCGTTGACGCAGTCGAGATATTGTACTTCGCCCAACCCCGTACATATCCGCAATAATACTAATTTTTACCCCATCTTGTAGTAAACGCAAACAATTAGCTTGTTCTTTTGCACTTAATCGAGCCATTATAAAGGATAATAACGCACCAATTCAAAGAAGAATACTTTGTTGCCTTGGTAACTGTCAATAGCAAAGAAAATGTTTTATTTTTTGGCCTACTAGATCTTTTGACTAAGAAATAGAAACGCCGCTAAATTAACAGAAATCCACCTGCAAAGTATAGGTGGTATATTTTTTGCAACCCTGTATAATGCTAAAAAATTCTTCGAATAAGCATCATTAGCTGTTTGGCCACTACATGTTTTTTGGTTGGATAAAACATTCATTATGTACCACCAAAAAAGCACTCTCACTTCAATCGTTCATGGATGCAATTGCAAAAAGTTAGGTTCAAAATGCGAGCCGTTTAATCACTAAAAATGGGACTAGACAAAAAATGAAAAACCCGTTTGGGCAAAAAGGATCTTTCTATCCAGTACTGTTATCGGACCTAACAAATTTTAACCCTTTAACGTAGCACGTGATAATTAATAGTTAACTTAGGAAAAAGTAGTAGAAATTAAAAAATAATAATTTACTAGCCCGTGATCCAAACTTGCTACACCCTGTACAAAAATTTGTATTAATTTTGTTAGCTGGACTACTTCAAACTACAAATTTACTTGGTCTTTCGCTTTTTGTGAATAAACGGCCAAATTAGGGGTTCCTTTGTAAGAAGAAGTCGATAATTTCGACTAACCCCTGTATACGGAAAACAAATGAAAATAGAGAAAATCCGGAGAAATTGTTTTTTTGTATTTGACCATGGATCATTTTAGTATGAAAAGAAAATTCAAAAAAAATTCTTCCTAGATTCTCGGAACTGGAAAACTTTTCCAAAAAAGTCAGGGTTTCACTTAACACCCTGTAAAATAGAGTTGCAGCGACTGCTAGCAATAGTGCCTTGAAGTATAAAAACTAGAAGAACTATTCAATTACATACTGAAAAAGTTAAATCAAAATCTTTTTTCGTTTCGAAAATATTCCACTCTAAATTTTATCAAAAATTTAGTTTGTCCCGCTTCAATTGGCCAGCAGTTTATATTAAACTGCCCTTGTCAAAAATTTGATATATTTGCATTTTCCTAAGAGAAAATCCTAAATATGGTTTATACCCCCCAGCAAAGATCATTTATGGTAGAGTTATTTTAGAAATGGTAGGAGAGATGATGGTCAGTGCGTGTATTCGGCACATGAAGCTCTGGAGAAATTTCAAGATGAATTTCCCGAAGAGTTAGTGGACTACGACCAATTTCGTCATGTTTTATCAAATAATGAAATTGCGTAAGTTTATTTAAAGAGACCGGTAATGTTAATGGGAAAGAGGGCAGTGGCCGAACAAAAGTTCGAACCAACGAATAAATTGAGGAAGAATGGCCAATTATAAAAGGGCAGCCTCAAACCCCAATTCGACATATAAGTTACCAAGTAAAATGTTTCCTGTGCCACTTGCAATACAACTTTGAAATCGGACTGGCATCTTCATGCTTATACCGTCTCAGCTGTGTACAAGAGTTACTTTCTAGCGACTCACCGCGATGAGCAAAGCTTTCCCAATGGTTTATGGATAACCTACACAACAAAGGATTTGAGAAGACATTTTTCAGCGACGATGCATGGATACAGCTCTCTGGGTAGGTGAATTCGCAGCAAATCAGATTATAGAAAAGCTTCTACATCCTCAGAAAATTCGCGTTTGGACAGCGATAAGTAATCGGAGGCTTTTTGGGTTAATATTTTTTGAATTCACTCTTAATGTGGATCGATACCTACAAGAAATTTAAGCACCATTTATAGAGCAATTAGATGACGAAGAAGTTCGACAAGGTTATTTTAAGTAAGACGGAGTGCTCATCCACGTGACTCGAAATAATTTAAATTTCTTGCAAGAATTATTTGAGGACTGAATTATTAGCAGGAATATTCCAGTAACCTGTAAGCTTATGGCCTCATATTCATAATACGATTTTAGGACACTTCCTCCCAATTTTGTTTGCCAAATTGAAAGGTTCCTGGACCGATTTCGGCTTGAAGTATACATGAATAAGATTTTAGGAACCTTCTACTTTAAGTGCAGGGATATGTCATTGGATGAGTTACGCATTAAATGCCATTTTTATTGATTTTTCAATAGCCCTACAACACTGAAATTCGCCATGTACTTATTACGAGTCACAGAAACACTTTTGACGACACAACCAATGAGATCACGTTTTACAAATTCGCGTGAAAATTAGCAGTAGAAAATTCTTTTTATTTATTAATAAACACCAAAATAAATGGATGATAGCAACTGCCATAAACATTTAATTTATGTAGAGAATATAAAAAAATATTTCAGATTTATTTGGGTTATCATATTCCCTATTGTATGTATGTTTTTGCCTTTTAGATTAGATAAAATAGCAAGTTTAAAAAGACAAAAAATGCACGTTTTAATCACTTTTTAAAAGTAGTTACTTTTAAGAAATAAGAATTAGCAATTAGGGAATAGTCTAAATGATGTTTAACGATTAGCAAATATTCACTAAAAAACAAGAATTATCGCTAATTTCGTGGAAGTCGATTTTGAAAACACAAGGATAAAATGAATGTTAATATTTTATAATGTAAAATAATTCTAAATGTTTGGCTGCTTAAGGCTATAATTTTAGTGCGACTTTAAAATCTAATTACTTAATATGAACAAAAAAAAATGGGGGATGAATAGCAGTGCATCCATCCGAACTCCCCCACGAGATAATCAACTTAGTCATATTGTTTGTTGTTGACGTAACAAGTAACAAAGCTGCCAACGTGCCAACATCTAAATTTCAATCCCCCACATAGTCGTCCCTTGCATATGTGTGGCATTTTATTAAGAATAATGGTCGAAGTTGTCTTTTGAGAAAGGTGTTTTAGCTGGGCAAAATATATGGCATGGGGTATTTTCAAATATTTTAGGGTTCGTGTAAGCAGTGTACTAAAAATCATTCTAGCAGTTTATCAATTTGGCTGTGCAATACATACTTAGTACGACATTTTTAATGGTCGATTCACTATTAAGTTTTGTCTTAAAAATCGGTTTGAATTGAGAATTAGAGGTTTATAAGAATGAGCTCCTTATGATTAAGTGTGGCCAGTTTGGTTTGTCACCAGAGGCATCGATGCCGGAAATAAGTACGTGCAAAAATAATTTAATCCATGCAAGTCCGACTCGCTCATAGAGGGTTCCGTACCACATAAATATTGTGAATTCCTGACAGAACGCAAAATGCTCAATAACTGTGGTAAGGCTAACCCTTGAATAAATAGTCAGAGGCGGCGATGGCGGAAATAAGTAAGTGCGTATAAGTAATAATAATATTGTGAAATGCTTACCCGGTAAGAAAGTATTAGGAATCTCGGATAAACATCTGCAGCATTGAAAATGTCTCCACAGTAGTTTTCGAAAGCAATGCATGTAGGGGAGAAACAAAAAGGTTTAACAACGAAAATGACTGTTCCACATCTAATGACGTAATAAGGGCGTAGTTAAAATGGTCTCTGAAATTACATAACCTTCATATGTTATTTTTGTGTATTTTTCCGTAATTTTTACAGAATAGATATGTGAATTTCTCTCACTAAATTTGAAAAATAAATTACTCACAAAAATAGTGTTACCAAATTTCAATTTTGAATTATAAAAGATAAGTTGTGACACGGCCAAAACTTTGCAAAATTTAACTGACTAACTACACAAAATTATCAAATCTAAAACGGTATTAAACCTTAAATCCTTAATGTTAATTTGGGTGTCAAAATACATATACATTTTTAAACGTGGTCGTAAGTATCCTTACCAGACAATTACAGTTAATTTAGTAATTATTTGCCAAACCACTGCACACTGATGGTGAACTTTTACCTGCCACGATAGTGGGCAGTGAAATTTACATTGTGACGCCCGGGAACGTTGGCCTGCACCCACGGTATACTTTGGACGGCAGTTAATTAGTGTATATTACAAGGAAGTTAATCTAGATAAATGCTGATAAATTTATCCTTTGTTTCCAAGAAGCAACTTAGAGCTATTTTTAAAAGTTTAGTTTGTACTTTTTTCAGTTTTCGACATTTTTACAATGAAAATCAAGTCAAACAGCTTCAGTTAACTATGAATAATTATTTGGCTTGACTATCAAGCTTAACAGAAATTTTCTACTTAACTTGCACTAACGAACAGCAAAACACCTCAGAAATACGAGAATTAGAAAGTAAACATAAATGGACCCTTAAAACTGGGTGAATAAATCACATGATCAGTGTCACTTATCTTTTGTCACATAATTTTGCCCCCATATGATTTATTTGCCCTACCACACTTGGTCACTTGGTTAAATTAAATAGGAGGATTAGCAAAGTAACGGCGACACAGTGATATGCACATTTTACTATACAGTGACATTAAGAAAGTGTGCGGCATAATATGGGAAAATTTGATATTATTAAATTTGAAAAAAAAACTTGGCCTTTTATCTCTGCATCACTTGAAACTCAAAAATCGATTCTGTGATGCCTACTGTCATTTGTCATTTGAAATTTAAATTTTCTGGGTTGTATAGCCAAAAGTCACACTATTTGTAAAAATATCGAAACATTTTATTTAAAAAAAAGTGTTTAGAATTTAATTTTATAGCCGAATATAAAATTTGTTTTTTTTTGAGATAAATTTAAGAATTGTCACTTTTTTGTCAATAAAAATACTACCATTAATAAATTTTCTGTTTTCGCCTTTAAAATAGATCTTTTGCCCTTAAATAAATGTTTTGGAAACTTTGGAAGTTACAGTTGGAAGACAGTTACAAACGCTTGGATTTTTGTTTGTGGGTTGGTGATAAAATTCTAAGTAATCACGTGAACTTTCATAAGCTGATAATAATAGGTGAGTCAACCTTCAGTACAAACGGCACTGTAGCGTCTCAGCATGTGAGATACTGGGGTGGGAAAAATCCAGAGTTTAGAATTGCGAACCGCTGTCAGCATTTTAAAAAAGTAAATGTTTGGTGCGCCGTTTCCTGTTATGGGATTATAGCATATTTTTTGCTCATACATGTAACAGAGATTCTTATTTACATATGCTGGAGTTATTTTTGTCAGACAATTTAGAAGCATTGCCTCTTCAGTATCGTCGAAATATATATTTTCAGTACGATGGGTGTCCTGCACATTATTCTGCAGAACCAAGGGATTGGCTCAATCGCAAATTTGGAAATAGATGGATGGGCCGAAATGGTCCAATTTTATGGGCCCCTGGGAGTCCCGATTTGACAATGTGTGATATGTTTCCCTGGGAGCGCGTTATACAACTAACATAAAAATGACGAAGATGTCTTAAAGTAGAGAATGTTAAGAGCGATAGAGCCGATTTCACTGCAAGGAATAAGAAGAAACTTTTTTTTTAAAAATAGATTATTCTTATAAAAAAAATGTTACAAACATTTTACAGTTTAAAAAGCACCAAATAATATCCGATTTCTAAGTTAATGACTAAAACCTTGGTGTCGTTCTTTTACACAAAGTTATAATAACCGGCTTATCATATCAGCTTCTATTGATTTCACATTAAATGGTGTGCGTATCATACCTTATGCTAAAAAACTCGAAGATATGACATTAGGTAGCTACAGCGTGTGCGTGTATTTGCTTGCCAAATGAAAAACTTCTTTAATGTTAATTTTTGTAAAAGGTTGCTCTTCATAAAAGTTTTGCATCCAAAAATATTAAGATCGACATAGAACTTTTTTTGATATTTTATGCAGGGGCTCTCAAAAGAGGAAAAAATTAAATTTTCAATGTGACTAAAGTTTACTACCAATATTTTTGAGTGACCAAACTGAAGAACGGCACAACAGATGTTAAATTAATGTTGTTATAATTAAAGAGATATGTAAAGACACTTCACGAATTAAGACAAGTCAAAGTTTTTTTGTGATTTTTATTTTTTCCTTTAACAATGAGTTTAACTAATCAAGAAAAAGTCGAGATTGTTTTAATAGTTGGAAATAATTATCGCGCAACTAGAGCAGCAGCCGAAGAATTTAACATTAATCACCCAGAAATACTAACACTATTACCCATCAAACAGACAGTAATGTTGTAGGTAAATTTAAACGGTGCTCTCCAAACTTCTTTCGACGAAGAGAAAACCAAGATCAAAATAATCTTTCTTGCTTATACGAGGATAGTGATGAACTTAATGTTTTGCTCTATGTCAACGAATTCCCTACAACTAGTTTAAGGCAGATATCTAGAGATTTGGATTAAAAAATCTACTTTATATCCATGGTGCTAGAAAACATAAAAATGAACCTTTTGAGCCCTATTTTACCCATACATTATTACCAGAGGACTACCCGATTTTTCTGCCCGCGTGGTTATTAGACTTTATGGAAGATGATCGCCGTTTACCTTTTAAAATATTTTTTCAGATGAAGTTGTTTTTACAAAGCCGAAGCAAATATTCTAAAAAAATGAATGTGTGGTGTGGTTTACTCAGTGACCGATTGTTGGGACCAATATTTTTTGATGAAAATATAAACGACGAGGTGTTTCTAAATTTTCTAGAAAATGATTTTACTGATATGTTGGATGATATACCTTTGGCCGTTGGACAAAATTTATTATTTCAGCTAGATAAAGCTCCCGGGCATTTTGCAGAGCAAGTTGGTTGAATAGAAATTTTGCTAATAGGTGGATAGGAAGAGTTACGGATCAAGATTTGTGTTTTTGTCATTGGCCTGCTAGGTCCCCGGATTTCATCCCACTGGATTATTTTTTGTGGGGTGTCCTCAAAGAAAGAGTATATAAAAAGCGGTCTCGAGACAGAGAAGACCTCAGAAGACTCATAATTCAGAAATGTGCCGGGCTTCGGCGATATTAGGTAGCAGATGCCGTCAGAAGTTTTAGAAATAAACTTATTAGGTGTATGATGAACAACGGGGGGGGGGGGGGGGTGGCTTACTGAAATTTAATATTTTATTTATTCTTGGTCGTATTTACTGTGTAATTACTAGTTATTGAAAAACAATGTGTAAATTTGTTTTTAGAATTGTTTAATAAATTTTCAATTAGGTTGTTAATGATCTAAATATTTTAATCACTCTGTATATTAAATTACCCTGCAAAGTGTATATTTACAGCTTAATAATAAATACTGCGATGGTAATTATCCATATTTTATTTCAAAAATTTTAAGTAACTAGTCAAATAATACTTTATCATTGCCCTGTATACTACAAATTATTGACGATTTAATGCACTTTTATCCCTCTTGAATTTGCCGGGTAATAAATACTGGTATAGAGTTTTCCCATTTAAAATTTAAGTTTATCGTTTTTTGAGACTGTACAATATCAAGCAAATTCACGCACACGCTGTATAACCATCCGGTAACATTTAGAGCACACTATTTTTAGTTAATTAAGTAAGGCATTATAGCTCCAGTGCAATAACAAACACTAAAACAATGGTGCAACATTACTCTTAAATTTTTTGACGTTATCAAGGTCATCGCCTTGTAACAATTTTCAGTATTGGTCCTGAAGATGGCGACAGAAAATTTGTGTATGATTCCTTACCGCTTGGTAACTCAAATACATCGTCGCATTTGTCGCAAAATTCAGAATTAAAAATCACAGTATATGGCGATCTACATATTAAAAATAAAAAGTTAGTAAGTACGTAATTTCTTGTCCAGCACTTGTTTTTATAATACGCAACACATTGAAATATCACCCTTTTTTTGTATTTACAATTTTTCTATAGTTCTTCTATCGTTAAGACTGTAGTTGGGTATCAAAATATAATGGAAAACCCTGTACATATAAACATATTTTATGTTCTTTTCTTTTTAAAGGTTTAAAACTTGGCATGTTATACATTTTTCACTGATCGAAATAAAAAAAAAATATCCGGCGGTAAGCTGTCATACCTGTTATACCTTGAAACCATGCATTTGTTTTCGCTTATTCCCCAGTCTTCCATCCACTATGTCTGGTAATCATTATTCTATTGTGCAACGATGTTAATAGCATATTCCCTTAAGCCATGATACATTTGACACTAAAAATTGCTCACTTTTGTGCCAGTCTGGTAAACCCTTCCACCTTCCCAAACTGTCTGGCATCAGTATTTTTTAATATTGTATTCTTCAAATAAGCAGTGTGTACTAAAAATTAACCGTTAAGTTATAATAATTTGTTTCGCACGAAAAATTTGCCATTTCAATCTGGCCGCCTCTTCCACTCGGACAAATAGTCCGGCACTTATTTTACGCTAGGCTTGTTCAAAACATCTTTTGAACCCGGTAAGCTATGAGAAAAAAACAATATTTTTCAGATATTTTAGGTGAGCCAGCTTTGTTTATGTTTGCTCAGGATCTGTTTTTTCATTAACATTCTTTAAATCATAAAGTTAAAAATTCTATATTACAAAAAAATCGGCCAAGTGCAAGCTATACTTGCACAATTAGTGTTCCCTGTGATCAGTCTCCCACTTAAATTATTAATAGTAATGCACTCGCGTTTTGACTAAATCAAATTAAGAATTTTGAAAAACTTCTAAGGACAACAGTTGTTCCTTACATCGTGAGAAATTTGAAGAATATTTTTTGCCGAAAAACTTTTTCTCCAAAGCCAATGGTTTAGCAGATATAAGGAAATAAACAATTAAATTGTTTATAACAATTGATTGTGCTAGAATTTTTTTATGCTGATAATTCTTGCTCAATCTACACCTAATTACCAATATTCGTAATTTTTTAAGATTTTTCTGAGCGATTCTTTTGGTGAGCAGAGTGGAGGATAGCAATAATAGTATGCACTGGCGGTTGAACTGAGCCAAATTACAAATTTTGAAAAACTTGTAGGGACAAAAGTTGTGTCTTACATCGTGAGAAATATTTTTTGTTGAAATTTTTTTTCAACAAAAATGGTTCACCAGCCAATGGTTCAGCAGCAGTAAGGAAATAATAATTAATTGCGCTAGAATTTTTCAATTCTGATAATTTTCGCTCAAACTAGACCTAATTCTCAATTGTTAATCATTTTTTTCAGATTTGTCTGAGAGGTACTTTTGGTGATAAGGGTGGGGGACAGCAATTTTTAAATGTTTTTCCTATCGTTTAAAAAAATGCATGAAAGAATACATCATATCGAGGGCTTCATAACATAGGGGCGTATCAACGAAATCAATAATGTTGAGGAAACGAAAAAAACGATTTAAAAATTCTGTAGTTTAAAGGCATTTTTTAAATTTTATGCGCAAACGTAGTATAAATTTGATATTCTAAAGCAATACAACCCTTCCCATTTGGTATTAAAACCCAAGGTTTAGAGTTGATACGCCTTTCTGTTACACTTTAACAAAGGGCGTAATATAAAATTTGGTCGATACGCCTGTAATATTTGTCGATACGCCTTTATTAAATAAAATAAAGTAAAAAAGAAGAGTATTTATTTTTACAAAATGGCAACTCATTCTCACAAAAGTAAAACATAAAAAAATACTTAAACCTAAAAACGTAAAAGAACTAATTTTTGCTGCTACTGCGCTTTTTTGATCTTATCCTGTTTCTAAGAGTTAAAAGGCACAATTCCTGTAAGTCGGCATATTTCTTTTCATTAATTGGAAGAAGATTAGTATACAAATTCGGAACATGTTCGTCATGAAAATGCATCTTGGAAGGTCGGCCAGACTTTCTCTTGACTATATCCATTACGTTTCCATTTCAAAATTTCTCCCTGTTCAGCAATTGTACAATTAGGCATAACTTTTTCGCGATAATTTTTAAAATTCTTAAATCCGTATAATTTAGAGAATGTACTTTGTACTAGTTTGTACGGCTGGCCTTTTCTCTGGCTGGCCATTTTGGTCTATTCTGCTTAGTTTTCGAGCTATAAGCAAAAAAATAAACACATTTTTGTATTTTTTTACGACCCGCTACCTGCATGGAAAAATTTCTGTGATTTTCATTCACGGCATATATTTTTTTTAAATCTACAAATTTTGGCAAAATATCAAGTTAACGTTTATAACTACCTCACCAAAATTTAAAAAAAATGCCAAAAAATTTGTATTTTGTGAAAATAAATTTTTCACAAATCTTTCCATAGAGGTCGCGGGCGTGAAAAATTTCAAAAATGTGTATTTTGCTGTTCAGCATTCACTTCTTTGGTTTTCTATTTCAGGCAATTGTTTTCAAAATTAGCCACACCAAAACTTTCCTCTTCGCCACTGTCTACATAATCTGGATCTCTAACAGAATCGTCGGAATCAAATGCATTATTACTATCTAAATCAGTTTCGACGGGTCCTTAAAGCAAAAAAAAAACAAACGTTATGTAAAATATCTCATTACAAATAAAGTAACTTGAACTTGATATTGTAATAGAGTAAAACCTATGTAAAGTGGAATCGCACGGTCCTAAACTTTCCGGCTCAAACAGGTCATGCCTGATACCCAGTGTAGATTTACAATACATTACCATAGGTAGTTTTTTTACGTTAATTATAACAATGTACTGTCCTAAAAATCTCCATTATGCACCGGTTTCCGTGTTATAGAGCGTCCGGCGTACACAGGTTTTACTGTAATATAAACTAACTACAGAATAATTAAAATATTTACCTTAGTTCTTTAGCCGCAGCAACCATTTTTCTAGTTCTTAACAACATTTCTGCATAAGAAAACACTTCACAAGTTCCACGATTCTAAACAAACGAACATAAGAGGTGGAATGGGAATATGAATATTCCTGAGGTTATGTTTTGGTGCTGTTTTAAATAGTAATGTTGGTCATCAGAAAACCGGCGTATTTTAGATTTTATGAGAATCCATAATTGTGAAAGGCAACTAACAATTTATTACTAATATTAAAATGCTTAAAATATTAATTTTAAGATTAAATTAGTTATTACGCCCCTTTTCTTAAAATTTTCTACCTGTTACCTAAGGTAATAATAGTTAGGCGTATGTTCATACGCCAAATAATTTCTCTTTATTTCCGTTATAACAAACGGGCGGATGACCATACGCTTCTTTGTTAAACTTCAAAGCTGTTAGTATGTTGGTACGCCTAAATGTGTTTCAGTTTTTCTCGAATAGTATTATACATGCAGGTACGCCTATTTGTGAAAATATGCATCACATCGAGATCTATCATAAGCCATAAAAAAACTATTTTACTAAAAATTGCAGATACGCCCCTATGTTATGAAGCCCTCGATATATATTATTGAATTCGTGCTTCAATAAGCTTTCATTTGACACCCTACACGATGCCCTTTACAATTTTTATCCCATTTCCCCATTTACCCCCTGAAATTAACCCTCAGAATCACAATTTAACTCTTTATACTTCACGTATATAATTGGGCCTCCACACTCTATCTCTGTGCTAAATTTCAAATTTTGACGTCGAATAGTTTCAGAGAAAATCGCCTGTGATGGACACATGAACGGACACCGAAGTGATTCCATAAGTATTCCGTTTCACGAAACACTAAAAATTGTGTTATCTAAAACGTGGAAAAATGCATTTTTTGAAAAGTTGTTCTTCGAAAATTCTTCACCGATCCCTTAAATGATTTTTTTCTCATTAAAAGTTAAATACCTACACTGTTAAAAAAATCTTTTCAACCCTGTAAGCTATGAGAAAATAAACAAATATTTTTCAGATATTTAATTTTTTTAGCATGATATAATGACGAGAAGTGCCTGGCATTGCATTTCCTTCATTTTTGAAGAAAATGTGACAAAGTGTTTGGGTTACCAAGCGGTACGAAATCATACCCAGATTCTCTGTCGAAATCCTCGAACCATATAATGGCCGTATATATGTAAAAGTTCTTTTTTTCCAGTTATTCTATTTTTTTCAATGCAAATTAGGTAAACGTAATTTTTCGGCGTGGAAATTTATACGTATCCAACAAAAACTGCAAAAAAATACTTTTTTGTAAATAATGCTGATACCGAAGATTTTCACCCACGACTGCGGCATGTTGTAAAGGTCACTAGGCGTAATTTCGAAAAATGTTTTGCAGTGAAATTTCTAACGCCCACAAGTTGATATTTGCGTTGGAAATATGTAATAACATAAATTTAAATTTGTGGGATATTTGAAAAGTTACATATGACTTTAGGCAAATTAAACTTAATCCCACTTGGATAACACGTCCCTTCATCATTTTATTTTTCAATCAAATTAGTCATCATCTGTGAACATTTTTTACTTCTATTCTTAGCATTAAGCTGTTAAAAATATTTTTAGGAAATTATAAAAATAATAAAAATAGAGCGATTTCCAAACTTGATGATACATTGAAACACATAGGAAAATTTTTTGAAAAACAGCCTTTCGAATATACTTACGTATTTTGAAATTCATTTTCAATATGTTCAAAATATATTGTTAGGGTTATGCTGACTATTGTTTTATACAGGGTGCCCGGAAATGACCATGACAAATTTTAAGGTATGATTCTACATAAAAAAAAGTTCACAATATCATAGGTCCCAAATGATTCCATAGGAAGCTACAGAGGCCCCTGAAGATGGTGTCATAAAAAAATAAAGAGATATCACTGCACAATAACTAATATAGAAAATATTGAAATTGTAAATTAACGTGATTACGCATCTTAGTCAAAATAAAGACACATTAATTTTTTATTTCCATTATTTTCGAGTAACTTTATTTATAAAACACAACTTAGAAACGCATTGTATAAAATAACATGTCTAAATAAGTTGTTTAAAACAACACAGAAAAGAAATAAAGATAAATATGCTTCAAACTCCATCTATGATACAGTAGCGGAATTAAAATAAATTACCTTAAATTTCCGTAAATTCTCATAAATTCTCAGAGAATATGAATTTTCCCGAGAACATTTTCGTTCTCGGAAATATTCTCCAGTAATTTTAATTTTTTTCTAAAATCATAAATTCTCGAAAATTTATGCTGGGAAATATTCTCGGTATTTACCGTTCTCCAGAAATATTCGCTTGAGAATGGCACATCCCTAGTCCAAGGATTTAATGGCCAAAGTGATGCTCCAAGTTAAAAACAATATAGACATTGGTAAATTTTCCAAACTAATATCATTGATGTTTTCAAGAGACACGATGGTTGGAAGTCTATGTCGACAGTCCGGTGAATAACAAGAAGGATGTGAACAAAAAAATTTTAGGTCACGCAAGAAAGAGTAATCTTTGCCAGTTTATGGATCAACTTTCAACACAGACCGCTTCTATTCGTACATCCAAAGAAACAAACCGACTATTAAAATTTCTACATTATAATAATGTTCATATAAAAGTAAACATTAATAACCACCAGTCGTTATACGGCAAAGAATATAGGTATGGTATAGGTACCACTTTCTTTAACTTAGATAATTTTTGACGTTTGAAATAGGTTAGTTGTCAATGTTTTAATATAATAAATATTGTGTCTCTAACGTTATTTTTTGGTATTTTTATTGGTACTAAGGGGATTAAAAATAACTTTTAAGGGGTTTTAAAGCATTTTTAATCCCCCAGGGATTAACAGTGTCAGTCCCTACAAATAGGGACTAAAATAGGCTTTTTTAGCTAAGGAGTGCAAACAAATCGTTACGTAACGCAATAAACATACGAGCAAATAGGGAGCGTGATTAAACATTATAATCTTGATCGTTAAGAAATGGCAGCTCTGTTGATTCCTTAAGGTAGTTATGATTACTGTAAAGGTGCGTTTCCTATGGGGTAGCTGACGCACGCGGCTGCCTCACAGCGTCTGACGCCTAGTACTGCTCGTGTGACAATTTAATATATCCGTTTCTTTTCGAGCGTCAGACGCAAGCGTCGTTTGCGGCAGACATAGACACTGTGCGGCAGCCGCGTACGTCAGCCGCCCCATAGGAAATGCACCTTAGGTGCGTTTCCTATGGGGCGGCTGATGCTCGCGGCTGCCGCTCAGCGTCTGGTGACGCCAGTATATCCATTGACGTTAACGCTTGCGTCTGACGCTCGAGAAGAAACGGATAAATTAAATTGTCACATGAGCAGTACTAGGCGTCAGACGCTGTGCGGCAGCCGCGAGCGTCAGCCGCCCCATAGGAAACAGGAAACGCACCTTTAAGGTGCGTTTCCTATGGGGCGGTAATAATAATATCACTAATTTATAATTTAATAACAAATATTGTATTAAGGTGTACATAAATTTAGCAAAATTAAGAGGCTTAGCTTGTAGTTTGTAATAAATTTGTCTTTATTTAGAGGATTTGACGTAAGCTATTTTGAGGGACACTCCAAATCAGATCAGATATTACAAAAAGACTTAAGGAGAACATGTAGTATTGTAATACATGAACATGCATAAAAGTCTAGTGTGATAGAGTGAATTAAAGAAAAGGTGCTATTGTAGCGTGGAGTTACAATTGTGTGGTGCAGTTACGTGATTAAGGGCGAATAAATAGTGAGCAACTCGTGAAATAGAGAGTTAGTTTCACTTCTTACTTTCTCAGATATCCGAGTGGATATTAGTAAAACTATATCAGGAAGCAGGTTCCATTAGTATTTTATAAGATGGATAACCATAATGGTTGTAAGACGGAAACGGAAGAATTGCAGAAACAAGTACTTGAGTTGCAAAAGAAAATGGAGGAACAAATGAAGCTAATGAAAGAATCTCCGGGAGGTTCTAAGAAAAAACAAAAGAGAAGTTACCAAGGTGCGAAGAGGCAAACCTTGCCGTTAGATGGTCAAAAAGACGCGAAATTTAAATTTCGAAATACTGAAAGACGAACACCAACATGTTATACATCACATAACATAAATTTCTGAATAAAAAAAAAGAAAAACAAAAAAAAAAGAATAACACACACCAAACTTGGCAAACTTGGTGATATTTGATTGAGAAAGTGATCGTTATTAAAAACTTTCCCTCGAAATTTTTTTTTCTAATTTCTTAGTGGAATAATTTAAAGTTGAAGTTTTCCTTTGTATTATTTCTAGGCTAGTAGAGAGGACAAATATTTTTTTATTTGTAATCGAACACGGAAAGAATGCATGATACAAGCACTTGGTAAAACGCAAACCGTCTGGCTGACGCAGAAAGAAGCTTTCTCAATAAAAATGTTTTGTTTGCGCTTATCAATGTCAAATGACGTACGAACTTAGACTATCAGCATTAATGTGGTTTTATTTCGTTAATATTATGTTATTATGCTGATTTACGTATGTATACTTTTTTATGTATTATCGTCATTCATGAAGTAGAAAGTCACATGATTTAAGGGAAATAAGATAGCGTCATTCACTCACGCTTGTAGTTCGTGTTACAAGCTGTTTAGTAAACAAACGGTGCCGGAAGCTTTTTGTAAAATAACTTCGATTGTCGATATCGGAGATTTTCAATGGCTTGTTTAAAGCTTGCTAAAAACGCTGTCTAAATATAGAAAATATTTGACATTTTAGGTCGTTCAAAAATAGGTACCTATAATGTGGGCATGTTCAAATTTATGGAAGAGAGGAGAAAGTGCGCATATTTTATTTTATAAATTAATGGCCTCAGATGCATGTTTGCCTCGAAACCGAAGTGTCCCTAGCAGTAGGTATATGACCCTCACAAAATCCCGTAACGGAAAAAATACCTAACCTACTATTTCTGTATTTATCCTATACATCCAAAAATAATAATACCAAATCCGTATTTTTGACTAACGCATTTATACTGGAACGTATATTTTCGGGAAATTTCGACTTAATTTTATCCATATTTAATATTGTCGTTGTATGTGTGAGGTGTTGGTGTATGTGTGAGGCGCTTACATTGTTGGTGTATATAGAGTGAGGATTTTAAAGTGTTAAAATCTTAAAAACTGTTTGGAATATTTTAATACAAATTTTTTAAGGTAATAAGGCGGCAAAAATACATATTTTAAAATATATTTGAAATTTGCCTCCTCCCCACATGTTAAACGGCGGGTGGCAAGTTTGAAATGTCAAATGGAAAGGTAGGTATACTTTTTTCTAAAATTCAGTGTCATTTTCAAGCACGTTCACACACGAAAGCCAGTATCTCAGTTGCCAAAGTTTTTAAATGGGACACCCTCTATATTTTGTTTTCATTCGATTGCTTTTTTCATAAGCTTTTCAAAACTATATAATTGTTGTTATATATCTTTTGGAATAATGTCCGAATTTTACAATTAAATAATGGTATAATTTTTCATAGTAGGTAGGCCGTGATATAATGATTTGAAACAAATGAATAGAGACATTTATCTAACACTGAGGTTTATTTTTAAAATTTTAAATCCCAATAATATAACTGAATCTAACTTTGAATAAAAATTCACTGTTCCAAACAAACTTAGATAAAATAGGAAACTGAGGTTATTTAGTAAATTTAAAATGTAAATGTAAAAATGTAGGACAAAGTTACAGTGTAACGAAACATGTCGTGTCTGATTTGTTTTATTATTTCTTAATAGACAAAATTTGTTTAAGTGAAAATCTGAAACAGTGTTTCATTTACGGTATAAAAAATATTTGTTTATATTTTATAAATTACAAAAGTTGCGTAAAATTGTTACCGTTTTCTCTGAGACAAAACCCGCACATTTTTCTTATTCGTCGTATGGCATTAGAGTGTAGTGGCTGCACTCAGTTTTTCGATAGTGCTATGTCGAGACTTTATTTTTTAAGTACCTAACCACACAAGAAAAAGTCAAGGACGGAAAGATCGGGTGATCGTGGTGGCCATCTGACAGGTCCATTGGTTCCTATTCATTTTTCAGGAAAATTATTTTCTAAAAAAGGGCGTATTATTCCGGCATTATGGGCAGGCGCCCTGTCCTATTGGAAATATATATGGTTTAAGTAAGCCTAGCGAGCACCATCTAGCAATTCAGGTACAACATCTTGCAATACACCCGGGTAACGATTTACTGAAATGCTTCCCTCATAAATTCTTTAAGTTAGTTGCCTTCCTAAAACAAGCAAGGCTGAAACCGAATCTTCCCTGCTGCTCCCGCTCAAAATAAAGATGATATGTTTTCTTGATACCAATGTCAGGTAGTGTGTCTATTGAAAATACCAGAGCTTGTGAAATACGCCTCATCGGACCTTATCACAAATCTTCCAAAAGTCACATTGGCTTAAGTTTGCTGCTAAAACCCATTGCAAAAAATGAAATGACGTTCAGCATCCCCAGGATATAAATGCTGAACGATTTTGACTTTATATGGTCTAAATTTATATTTGTGTAATATAGCTTGTGTTCTAGCCTTGTTCTCTCCAACTTCTTTCTCAATAGCCCACACGAAGTAGATAGAAGGAGTTGCTTCTACACACCCTAAAACGTTAACTTCGTCGATTTCTCGATTTTCCTAATTACCTATAGGATTTTGATCTTGGCTGCATGAACGCACCATAATTAACTATTTTTTTTTAATTTTTGAAAATATATCGGGAAAAGGTTGCCGTCTGTTTTGGTATCTAGAATAAATCTAGAAAAAAGCCAAAGATTAATGTATAATGGATATAAAATTGTCATTCGATTCAATATAGCAAACTAACATATCATACTTTTCAAAGTTCTGTCATTTCAGTAACAACAGTAGTAAATAACAAGTAAAGGTTTTGAGAACAATAATTTTTGACAAGCAGTCTGACTAGCAGTCATGAAAGGATACTATTATATTTATTTGTTTTAAATAATAAAATTATATCACGGCCTACTATAAAAAACTATTCCTTTTTTTAATTGTAATTCGTTTGGGATATTCCAAAAGATATTATTTACCAACAATTACATATTTTTGAAAAGCTTATGAAAAAAGCAATAGAATGAAAATGAAATATATAGGGTGTTCCTTAAAAAATGCAACTTTGGTTTTTATTCGTTCCTTCTAGTGAATTCTAGTTCCTTCCAGTGAATTCTACGCAAAAAACTATATAATAATCAGTTTTTACCTTACCGATTAGTTGAAAGACAACTGAGATACTTGCTTTCGTGTGTGAACGTGATTGAAAATGACACATTGAAAATTAAACATTTTCAAAATATCCGAAACGAAAGGGGCTATGAAAATTTTGGTGGTAGCATCATACGTTTCACGAGAAAGTAGCACAGCATTGCGAAACCGCTGATCTCTATCTTTAAAGATACCTGAGATACCTTGCAAAAGTGTCGAAAACTGGACATCCTGTACATGCATACTTGTCGAATCCGGTCCTTTATGTTCTCTTGTGTGGTTGGTGCTGTAGCCATAACTTTTTCGGTTATAAATACTCACAAGAAAAAATCTAAGGAAGTCAGATCAGGAGACCCTGCATGCCAGTTTACAGGGCCAACACTACCTACCTCGAAACATACCATTTGGAGTTCCTCGGACTTGTCGCGCAAAATATGTCGGGGCACCATCTTGCTGAAACCACACCTTCTTGCTGATGTTCATAGTTATTCAAAAGTTGATATAAGTCGTCCTTTAAAGAATCATTGCACATATTCTCATTAAGGGGGCTTTCAAGAAAATATAGCTCAGTGACTCTGTCCCCAACTATAGCAGACCATTTACTAACTGACCAAGGATGCCGAGTGGCCACAACCATAATCCATTGTAGATTTTCAACTGCCCAATGCCCAATCGTGTTGTGTTCACCTTAAATTAAAAAAGCAAAAGATGGGTTGCGAAATGCAGTACGAAATACTAAGTAAACTGATCCCAGTAGAATAAAATAAATAATTAATTGACCACAATAAGGACTATGCACATAAATAAAAATGCATAAATCGTGTAAGGACGTCATTACAAACCCAAAAAAATTATTTTGAAGAAAATTACTAGGATAATTTAGATACAAAAAATGTTTACTTTTCGATATAGTTTATTAGAATTTAAAAAGCAGCCATTTGTCCTCAGTGAACAATGACGTAATAATAGAATAAGTGTCAATCTACATGTTAACGTAAAGCGTAATCTAAAGTTGAACAGGTTTGTTTTCCTCAGAGGCGTATGGTGCCATTTCAAAGTTGTAATATCTCTGTTCCTACTTACACTGGGAATGGTTTTCTAAAGAAAAAAACCTTTTATAATTTGCGAAAAAAAGTTGAATTTTTGCTCCACCCCCCCCCCCTGGGAAAAAAATTAACGCGTTTAGGTGTTTTATTTATTATTTTTTCTAAACAAGGTTTTCATCATTTTGTCAAGAATTTTTAAATTTTAAGAGAAAAAAATGTGTTAGTAGAAAGTTATAGTCATTTGAATTCTTTTCAACCTAAAATATAATTAAAAAAAAAATCAAATGACTATAACATTCTAGTAGCACATTTTTTTTCTCTTAAAATTTAAAAATTCTCGACAAAATGAAGCAAAATTTATTTAGAAAAATAATAAATAAAATACCTAAACGCGTTCATTGTTTTCCCAGGGGGGGGGGGCAACAAAAACTTAACGTTTTTTTCGCAAATTACAATAGCTATTTGTGTATTAAGAGCGCAAAGTGATATATTGCCGCTCTGAGCGAGAAGTTAGACGCGCGACGCGTAGCGGAGCGCGGCTATCTCGCGAGAGCGGCAATGTCACTTTGCGCTCGAATTACACACATGATTTTTTCTACAACCGGTATTTTTATAAAAATATTTTGTAATGTAATTAATAATTATTGATATCAAATTTGACAGTTTATATTTTGTGTCAAAAGTCGCAGATACGCTGGACGTTTCTTTATTATTATTAAGGTGTCCATGGTAACTAAGCGAGCGACAAAGTAACTTTGTCGCTCGGCGAGCGACAAAGTAAAACAAACGCTTGTTCCTCGAAAATGTCCAACTTTGCGCTTTCTTTTGAAAGCGCAAATTTGTACTTTTCGCTCGGTTGTAGAAAATAGCTATTTGTGTATTAAGAGCGCAAAGTGATATATTGCCGCTCTGAGCGAGAAGTTAGACGCGCGACGCGTAGCGGAGCGCGGCTATCTCGCGAGAGCGGCAATGTCACTTTGCGCTCGAATTACACACATGATTTTTTCTACAACCGGTATTTTTATAAAAATATTTTGTAATGTAATTAATAATTATTGATATCAAATTTGACAGTTTATATTTTGTGTCAAAAGTCGCAGATACGCTGGACGTTTCTTTATTATTATTAAGGTGTCCATGGTAACTAAGCGAGCGACAAAGTAACTTTGTCGCTCGGCGAGCGACAAAGTTACTTTGTCGAAATGAATACCTAATGGGTCATCCTGGAGCGTATTTAAGGGGTAAAACAGAATTTTCTTGATTTTTCCGACAGACCCTATTTTTAACCGACATTATTCCACAGTATTTTCCTTATTTAGTGATTCTTTTTGCATCAGGGACATGCAAATTTAAATTTTTAAAAATTTTTGAAGATTGCCATGAAAACATATAATTGCAATTTGTTTACATGAAACTATTAAGAAATTATGTATAATTGTGTAAAATTTCGCAAAAGGCCGGTTTTTGTTGCAAAATTGAAAGGTTCCTGGACCGATTGGCTTGAAATATACATGAATAAGATTTTATGAACCTTCTACTTTAAGTGCAGGGATATTTCATTGGATGAGTTACACATGAAATACCATTTTTATGGATTTTTCGATGACCATGCAACACTGGAATTCGCCAGATACTCATTTATGAGTCATAAATATACTTTTGACGACAAAGTCAGTGGGATCACGTTTTACAAGTTTCGAAATTCGCGCGAAAGTTTGCAGTAGAAACTCCTGTTTTTTTGGCAATAAAAAATAAATGGATAACAATAACCGCCATAAACATTTAATTTATGTAGAGAATATAAAAAAAATATTTTAGATCTGTTTGGATTATATGCATTTTCCCTATTAGTAAATGATGCTTTATTAGACAAAACAGCTTAAGAAATCAATGTTTTCTTGAACTTTATGTCTTGTGTGTGTTTCTTAACCAGTTGCAAAAGGTTCTTTTCGGCACAAATGTTTTCGGTATTGCGCTCTTGGTCTTGGTCTTAGCCACTGTGTTATAGACAAAAATTTAAACAACTAGACGCTCAAGTCCATTTTTCCTGGGCATTGATGAGATTGCTCGTTAATAATGGGCAATGTTTATGTCTTTTGTTTTTCATATTGTCATATTTGCCAGGTCATTAACAATATTTTTCAGAAGCAAACAGATAATGCTGATGTTACTGCCAAAACTCGTTAAGGTGTGATTTCCGTAGGCTGGCACTAACGTCTGAAGCCGGCGCTACACGATACTATGAACACCTAACAACGTTCTACGTAACGAATACTAATACCACCGAATATATAACACATAGAAGGGTCACTCCTGCGCGGCACTGTGATGTTCTAAGATCAAAGCATCGCCGCCAGCAGCCGAATGTATTTTCTCGAATTTTAAGACTTGCGAGGTCGCAGACGGAAATCCCAAATTACGAGGGCGATACGTGCACGCGATATGTGTAAGCGGGCCGAGCTGTTTTACGAGGGTTACTCTGTAGGAACGGAATAAAACTAAAAGTAAACTACAGTTTTTTAATTAATCAGTTGTATTAACATAAAGTTACTATAAGAACGCAGTTCAATTTGTTAGCAACAACACTGCAAACTATTATTTATCTACAATAAAGTAGTTACAATAGAAACAACATTAAAGTGTGTTTTAGATCGATCAAATAATAAACTTAATATATCGGATAAAAAGAAACTGAGAATATATTTTTTAAATACATGTAGGGAAATATTTTTATTTAAAAACACACAGTTGAGCTGCGTTCTTTACTTATAGTTAGTTAAATTTGAAATAAAGAAAAAGTTATTTACTGTTTTTTCTTAACATAAGTATATACAATATAATTTGCGTAAAGTAAGTTCCAGCACCTACAAATAAATTAAATACTAAGTTTGTTTTTTATTAGAAATCAGTTAATGCTGAAAAAACGAGTGGTAATATAATATACCTAAAATAACTAAGAAATTATTAACGGCGTAACAGACCTTCCGAGATTTTGACAGATGTTACCGTTTTGGGGTTCCTAGATGACAACAATGTATGTTGTCCATTTCCGTCTTCCTGTCTGTCGGTCTATCTGTTAGCCCGACAGCTCCAAAACTAGTTGACGGAAAAGGATGAAATTTTGTATGCAAAGTACGCCTTAACCCTACTCGAAAAAGTATATCCTTTGTGTTCAATATATACACGGTGAACACTATAAAAAATTAAAATGTTAAGATTTTTGGTTAAATTTTATAATTTAATATGACAGTTATAGAAGAATAGTTAAATATTTAATGAATCCAACCATATTGTGAGAAAGTTATACAAAGTGACAAAGTTTGTTTTTGTTTCTTTACCTACTGTTCTGTTTAAAGGTAGGCAAGTTCCAAGTGGTATATATTATATTCATAAAAGAAGGCACATTAATTTGTAATTATATTGGGATCATAATCGATTATTTCGGTACATGCCTTATTGTCATGGCAGTATGTTGACGATAGGAGCATCTGAAATGGCCAATTACATTTTTTGGAAGGTCAAATTTTTTTATGACGAAAAATGTCATAAATGTGACAAAATTAATGTCTCTTACATTTTTACACATACCTCGCGAACTAATCGAGATAGTTCCGTTATATATTTTTTAATCCATAGAAGAAATGTGAGCGAAGGCTACTGAGTCATTTTGTTTTTTTGAAAACTCTAGTTTTTCTTTTGTAAAACTTGGTGAAACTTCAACATGTAGGTACTTTAATTGCAGCACTTTTTTCAGTAAGCGAGAAACTTTTATGTTTTAAAGAATTTGGTCATACCATCTGCATACGAAGGAAAGCCAAAACATCGACGAAGTTTAAAAAAAAAACGCAGTTTCTACGACTTATAGTGTTCAAGTTATCGTTAGTTAAAATTGAAAGATTCGGCTGCTGTGTGACCCGAAACGTCTCGCCATATTAATGCTCGTCTGCGCGCAGTGCTGGGCGATGTTAGAATGTTTAAAAAACATCGATGTTCTCTTATTGATATTCGATGTTTTGCCATCGATGTTAGGGGTCATAAACATCGATGCCAATATCGATGATTATCTTTCGATGTTCGACCATCGACCTTCCGTTCCGAATCTATTGACAAAAGATTTTGGGAGCTAAATTAATAAACATTATTTATTTAGTTTTACGTTCTTTAATTTTTTAAGGGTATGCAATTCTTTTGTTTTGTTTGTTTTTATTTTTACTACACAAAGAGATTAACACCACCACCAGAACGAAAAAGTAAAAAAATGTTCAACACACAAAAAAGTATTAATTTAAATTTATTCAGTCCCCCCTATATAAACAACACAGAACTCTCCGTCCGCTTATTTGATCCACTTTATACCACCACGCGTCGTCGAATGAATCAACTCGGGCGAATTTGCCCTCAAGCGGGGACGAGATGAGAAGGGAAAATTTCGTCGCGCAGTCTCGGGCGTGTTCGCGCTTATTGGAGAGTGATCCTTCTATGTGTTATATATTCGGTGCTAATACAGGAAGAACACCAACATTACCAACTAGCGTTGTTATTTGTCGCAGCACGGATAGAGTTGAAGGTCATATGAAATGTCAATCAAACGTCAAATTACAGCGCCAATTGGTCTGGACGGTGGGATTGGGAACTAAAGGTGGCGCAGGCGCAATTTAAAACTTCATATTTTTGGATATTTTACAATTTTAAAGTAGCAAATAAAACTTAAAAAATTATCTAGAATCAAAACCAAATAGGTTTGATGACAAATAAATTCTTAAGTTTTAAATCCACTTTAAAATATAACGTCTAGCGTGAATATGAAAAGGAAAATCAAACTTAATGTTGAGATCTGTAACTTTATTATCAAATATAAACACAAATATAAACATTTCATAATGTCAAACCAAATAAGTTAGTCTTCGATTGGGTAGTCTGTGCTTTTGGACTCCTCGTATGACATGAAAAAGAAAAAAGGATTTCAGGTTTGATTGGGTTTAATACAATACAATTGGGTATAATACAATACATTACAATATTTGTCACGTTGGCTCAAACAGTCTGATATTCTTCTATGAAACTGTAATTGGAATTTTTGTCAAAAGAATGTTTTCAATAATTTTTTAGAGTTTTGAAAGCTGTAAAACCTAGTCGCGATGTTAATGCACTAGCACTGAAACATAAACACTTAATACTTAGACACTGTAAAATATACCACTGAGAAATTTATACATATGAAATAAAGCTACATTACCATGGTCCATATGTCGATTCTGTTTTGATAAAAACAAAATCTATGGGAGTCCCTGCTGCAATATACTTGTTTGCCTGTTGTGACCCTTCCCACAATTCAACAAGAAACCTACATAGGCCAAGCAATAGAGCGATTTGTCGTGACATTAATAGATACTATTAGAAAACCGCCTGTGCCATCATCTAAAGGACGATCCGTGGATGATTCCTGTTATAAATCCAACTCTGAAATTTTTTCCATTAATTTGTTATAAACATTTTTAAGCAAAAAAACGGGATTTTTTTGGTTTTTTGCTTATAAAATGAAAAGTAATGAAGCAATCTTAATAGTGTAAATAGACGATTTGTAGAGAATAAAAACACGAATAAAATGAGAGGTCGAATGTCCCGATAGGATAAGTAACAACGGAGAAAATCCGGAAAAACCGGAAAATTTAGAGTTTTTTTTTTAATTCATAAATCGGCCATTTTTATACTTAGAGAGCTCAAACTTTGGGAAAAAGTAGTAATTTATAGCTACTTTATGTGTGCAAAAACCCGACGCTGTCCGACGATTAGTTTTGCCACAATCGTCATTTTAATTTTTCAACATACTATTTTGCAACAGGTCTGGGTGCTCAATGGATCGTCTGATTTTAATTATCGAAACGGATTTGAAAAGTACAGGTTTAATTCAACAATATGTATATCTTAATTTTTCCATAAAATGCTACGAAACCGGTTAAAAATGCACGTAAAGATGCGTGAAAATGGCCGAGCGCGCGAAATCGATCGAGTAGCGGGAGAGAAGCGGAGCGAAGGGGAGCCAATATTCGCGCGCTCGGCCATTTTCACGCATCTTTACGTGCATTTTCAACCGGTTTCGTAGCATTTTATGGAAAAACTGAGATATACATATTGCTCAATTAAACTTGTACTTTTCAAATCCGTTTCAATAATTAAAATCGGACGATCCATAGAGCATCCAGACCTGTTGCAAAATAGTGTGTTGAAAAATTAAAATGACGATTGTGGCAAAGCTAATCGTCGGACAGCGTCGGGGTTTTGCGCACATAAATTACTACTTTTTCCCAAAGTTTGAGCCCTAACAATGGCCGATTTATGAATTTAAAAAAAAAACTCTTAATTTTCCGGTTTTTCCGGATTTTCTCCGTTGTTGCTTATCCTATCGGAACGTGCGACCTCTCATTTTGTTCGTATTTCTATGCTCTACAAATCGTCTATTTACACCATTAAGATTGCTTAATTACTTTTCATTTTATAAGCAAAAAACTAAAAAAATCGCGTTTTTTTGCTTAAAAATGTTTATAACAAATTAATGGAAAAAATTTCAGAGTTGGAAATATAACAGAAATCATCCACGGATCGTCTTTCAGATGATGGCACAGGCGGTTTTCTAATAGTATTAATGTCAAAAAGTCGCTAATATTTTGCTCTGTTGCTTGGCCAAACAATTAATAAGTACATGACTATTAACACTTTAAGTACCTACATTATAACACGCAACTTATTTTGGAAAGACCCCGGTAGGTTACTTTTACAACATAATTTTTTCTGTATATTAAAACAAAAAATTGCTGAAACATGTTAATGGCTACATGCGCGCTATTTTAGCCCCTATTTGGATAAAGTGATACTTCTAAACCCTAA
This sequence comes from Philopedon plagiatum, assembly GCA_963971165.1. Classification (NCBI taxonomy): domain Eukaryota; kingdom Metazoa; phylum Arthropoda; class Insecta; order Coleoptera; family Curculionidae; genus Philopedon; species Philopedon plagiatum. The sequence continues at coordinate 124,609,219 of OZ020189.1, read as the reverse complement.
GGGATTAAAAATGCTCTAAATCCCTTTAAAAGGTATTTTTAATCCCTGTACTAACAATAAAAATACCAAAAAGTAACGTTGGAAACACAATATTTATTATTTTAAAACATTGACAACTAACCTATTTAAAACGTCAAAAATTAACTCAAAGGTTAAAGAAAGTGGTGGTTTGCCTAGGTATAACAAATAATTATTGGTGATTATTAATATTTACGATTTACTAATGTCTATATTTTTTTAACTTGGAGCATTGCTTTGACCATTGAATACTGAGGCCATAAGGTCGAGCTTCGCAGTGTCCTCGATTTTTGAAGAAAATATGCTAGGAGTACGTTTTCTGCATAATATATTCAGTTATTTTCTTGGAATGCCACCAGGTTACAAAATCTTCGTATTGTTTTTCATATATTTTTTTGATTTAGGCGGCAATAAGCTAGACGTAGCCTCTACAACATCTCTCTCAATTTCATTAATTAAAAAGTCTCTTAGAGTTTCGAACTTTCGGGTAAAAACTTAAAAAATTTTTGATAGTTTTAAACAAAATCTTAGTTTTCATAGTAGAAAAGCCATAAGATATGATTTTATAAGTAATAAACGACTTAGTACAACAGGTATGCATTCGTCTTATTGTTATGCTAAATGGTTTTAAAAATAATACTAAAAAATATTTGTTAATTTTGTGTCCAATAATTTTTGGAGTGCAAAAAATAGCTTATAACGACGGGACTAAAGGGTATTTTAACCCCTCGTGCAATTGGTGCCCTTGCCTGCGACTCGGGCCTCAGGATTAAAAGACCTACATTAGTCGCTTGATATATAATACACTATTTTTAAATTATTTTATTTACTGAAAAACGAACAGTATCTCCCGACTGACGCAAGGAAAAGCTCTTGTAATAAAAGCGTTTTGTTTGCGTTTATCAATGTCGAGTGACGTTCATACTTCTAATCTAAACTATTAGCATCAATGTGGTTTCAATTCATTCATTTTTGTGCATTATCGCTGTGGAATCTTGGCTTTTTATTTTTCGTTATATACCATATTCTGGAAAATCTTTTATTTTTAATGCTACGAAAAAATTATTCTTCGTAAATAAAGTTCTGCAGCATGAATAAATTCAATCAGAATAATAAAAGTTAAGGTAGCATAATATACAGTATGGCTGCAAAATCAAAATTTTAAAAATCCTACGAGAGAACTGCTGAAATTTCACTTTAGTGCATAATGTCATAAAAAATGGTGCTCAAGCATCGTCGAAAAATATTCTAAACGGTTAGTCACTTAGGCGAGAGGCGAACAACGGCAGAGGGAGGATTAAAAGCGCGATAAGCAAGTGCGAAGACTTATTAGAATATCTTTCCACGATGGTACAAGGGGTTACTAAATACAAAATTTCACAAATAAAATTACATATCCAAAAATATTGTCACGCCCTCGTTTTAAGGGTGCGACTAGGGGCGTAGAGGCAACGGAGCCTTAACTAAACTGAAATTAAGCGTGATTTCTAAAAACAAACTTAAATCATTTATTTACAAAAATAGGAACATTAAATGACATACAAAATACAGATTTATATTATTACTCTCGAAAGACAACTTAATTTTATATTACTTACATTAAATATTTGAAGATCATTTCTTCTACAATCTATCACAATCACCAACGTATCGGACCGAGGATCGTGCACTAGTGTCCTTTACCACTCTTGTCTTTCCGATCGCCCTATTACCTCGTCAGCAATTTCCCCCTTTATTTGGAGCGTTGACTTTAGGTCGCAAACCTCGATAATGATGACTAGATAATTAGACGTCGTTTCAATAAATTATTTCGAGTAATTATTTGATTTTATAAAGGAACTGTAATATTTCATAGTTGCAATTTTAATGTATATTCGATAAATAAGCTACATCCTGCCAATGTAGAGGGCAATTACTTATGATTAAGTAAAATAGGATTATAGATTACTTATTGAACTTCCAAATATTGATCTATGAAATATTATTGGTTTTTCCACTTGTGACAATATGTATATACAGGGTGTCCGAAAACCGAAAACTCTTAGTAGAGACATCAAATTTTAGGTGTATCTTACTGATTAATAAATCTACTTTTTTATGTAATTTAACTTTTTCAACCCCATTGAGGGGTGACTCTAGGGAGTTGAGGTAAAAAATTTTAAATTCAATCCTATCCTGTGGTACCTCATTTTAAAGGTCTTCAAAAAGAATCATTTTACCGCAAGTGCGAGGTCCGTATATTAATTTCTTTTTAAATGGCAAGCCTTTAAAAATTAAGAATCGTGAAAAGAAATTAAAAATTTAAATACCTTAGGTTCTCTTCTTACTTTAAAAGTTGTTCAAAATAACCACCAAGAACTTCTTGGCAGTAATAAAGTCGATTTTGGAACTCTCTGCTCACATTCGAGAATGACAGGTGTTACTTCTTGGCAGAGTTCCAAAATCGGCTTTATTACTGCCAAGAAGTTCATGGTGGTCATTATGAACAACTTTTGAAGTAATAAGAGAAATAAAGGTATTTAAAGTTTTTACCTTTTTTTCATGATTTTTAATTTTTAAAGGCTTGTCATTTAAAAACGAATCATTAACAACATATTTTTGTTTCTTATAGTTTAGAAGATAAACTTTTGCAGAATTTTACTTACTTTTAGTCTTCTTTATTATTAAGTAACAGATTATAAAGAATATTATGAAAACAATTATCATTATTTAAAAAAAATATATTTAAAAGTGTATGAAAATGAAATAAATGCCATTTTAGATTACTAAATACACAGGTATATTATATATACAGTAAAACCCCTGTTATCGACCACCTTTATAACGCGACCACCTGTGTTAAACGACCAATTATGAATTCCCCGTATTTAAAAATGGAAAATCCCATTCTTTTTTAATCCTCTTTACCGACCCATCTGTTAAACGACCGCGGGCACTCATCATCCCAATTTTGGTAGACATTAATGAAAAAGACACCCTCAATTACGGGCAATAAAACCATTAGTAAAACCCGACCCAAATTCTACCTAGCTAGGGTACCTAGTTACACTAATATGTATTACGTACTTTATTGTGTTCTTAATAAATATACATAATAGGTACTTACGATAATTAATTTATTGTGGTATTGTTGGCAAATCCATACATAAACCAAAGATATCGGTTGTTAGCATTAGTTTTATTTTAAACAGTTTTTGTGTGTTTTGGACTAACGAACGTAAATATATATTTGAAGATGGCTGGAAAAAGGAAATGTCTTTCTTTAAGAGATAAAATTGAAATAATCGAGGAAAGTGAAAAAACTGGTTTAAGTACGAGGAAATTGGCTGAAAAATTTAAAGTGGGTAAAACCCAAGTGACTATGTTGCTTCAAAATAAGGCAGAAGTTAGAAATTTGTTTGAAGAAAGTGGCAACGGTGAACAAAAAAGAAAATTTCCCAAAACCGAAGGATTGGCAGTGGATCAAGTTGTTTTTAATTGGTTTTGTAAAGCACGGAACAAGCACTTACCAATATCTGGGCCCATAATTCAAGCAAAAGCCCTCGAATCTGCGCAATGTTTAGGACTAGATAACTTTAAGGCATCAAATGGATGGTTGGAAAGATTCCGCCGTCGGCACGATATTACCTTCAAGAAAATATGTGGCGAATCCGCCGATGTCAATATCGAAGACGTAACTTTTTGGAAAGAAAAGCTGTTGACCATTTTAAAAGATTATGCCCCAAGGGACGTGTTTAATGCAGATGAGACAGGCCTCTACTATCGTGCGTTGCCAACAAAAACATATGCATTGAAAGATGACAAGTGTAATGGAAAAAAAAACAGCAAAACAACGACTCACAATTCTGTTCTGTGCAAATATGGAAGGTGAGAAGGAGGAACCACTTATAATAGGCAAAAGCAGAAATCCTCGATGTTTTAAGGGTGCACATATCGAAAAGTTACCTCTACAATGGGTCTCGAACAAAAAAGCGTGGATGACAGCAGACATCATGACAATATGGCTTCACAGATTTGATACCAAGATGAAGAAGCAGAATAGAAAAGTGGTATTGTTTCTGGATAATGCAACATCTCATCCTAAAATTACACTGGATAATGTCAAACTTATTTTTCTGCCACCCAATACTACCTCACATTGCCAACCTTTGGACCAAGGCATTATCCAGAATTTTAAAATGCTTTACAGAAGCTACCTTATTAAGAGGCTTTTAACATGTATAGACAGTGGTTCTCCTCTTCAAGAAATAGAAAATAACATTACCATCACCAACGCATTTATATGGGTTTCAGTGGCCTGGCGCAATTTGTCTCCAGTGGCGATAAAGAAATGCTTTATGAAAGCCGGATTTATGTGCAATACAGATATTGACGACTTCGAAGAAGAAGACAATATTCCGCTCGCACAACTGTTTCCTAACATTAAGGACACATTTGTGAATTTGAAACAATTTGCAACTATTGATAGCGATTTACCAACAGAAAGTGCAGAATTGACTATCATCGACTGTATTGAAGAGATCCAAGAAACGGATGAATGTACTCCCAATTCTGAAACAGAGGAAGAGGAACTTGAAATTGTTCCAGTTTCGAATATATCAAGCCTATCTGAAGCCTGCGCAAGTTTGAGAGACTTAGAAAACTTTTTTAATAAGATTAACAATTTTGACATGTCTACAAATATTTCTCAATTATTATTAAATTGTGAATCTGAATTTTATAAAAACAAGCTAAAAAATATGAAACAATCATTGATTTCTGATTATTTTAAAAAATAAGAATTTTAAAGCAAACATACAGTGTACTTTGCTTGATATATAGATAAATATAATATGTAAATAAACAATGTAAAATGCAGACCAGTTGTTTTAATTTTCTCTGTTAAACGACCACCCCTGTTTACCGACCAACATTTGATTCCCCGAGGGTGGTCGCTAGTAAGGGGTTTTACTGTATATATATATATATATATATATATATATATATATATATATATATATATATATATATATATATATATATACATATATGTATATTATATATTCTAATTTAAGAACGCAAGAGCTAGGTAAGACGTTTTGCATTTATGTTTTTATAGAAAATACAAAAATGTATTTCTTCACAATACAATCAAATACAATCAAGTCCAAGATTGATAAAAAATTTAATATCGTGGTACCTAATATTTAATTGTTAAGTCATAATAAATATGTTTTTTGTTTCAGTCTGTATGGGTCTGTATCCTCTGTCGAAAAAAGCAAGAACTCCTTGGCAGGACGGGTCAGTGGATTCAAGGGGGCATGCAATCTATGGTTTCTGACCCAGAAACTCCCATCCTGACCAGTTTGTTGCAATCGGATAAAAGACCCAAATTAGAACGAGCCCATTCGGCTGCTGAAAAGGAGAATCAACCATTGCAAAGGTAATATTTTATAAAAAGAATTTGAAGAATCAATTAAATTAAGATCAACAAACACACAATATAAATATGGTTCAGATTTCGATAGAAGGTGCTATCGAATTTTTTAAAAACTTGTTTAGCAAAATTCTCCAACGGTAGATTGGTCCAATTTAACAACCAAAAGTTTTAATCTTACCAGTGGTGTAAGAATAAGACAACTAAACTCGATTCTATGAATTTGTTTTTTAGCGTCTTCGCAAATTTATAAATAAATAAACAATTTGAATACATACTTTCTACAATAATAGAGCTAAACTTATTTTAGCAACGTAAAGTCATTGCTCCTGTCGGAGCGAAGCAGGGACCATATGACAGTGGTATGAAATTTGTAGTAATTAAATTATGGAAGAGATTTTGTCCAAAATAAAAAGAAATTACTTCCCATTTGGAAACGTTAAATTTAAAATTAATCGATACATATAGGATGTCCGAAAAGTCTTAGTATGGGTTAAGTGACTGTATTTGGTTTAGGCAAAAGCGGGACAAAAAACTGAAAAAGAATTGCCCTCATCGCAAGACAAAACAAAAAAGAAGGGTCTTCTGGCTCCAAGGTACGATCTTATATAATAATATATACATCATTTTCTTTTGCAATTATTAGATTAATAAATTAGTAAAGAGGGGAGGATCCAATATCGAATCCGGTACGATCGTTAAACAGAATCCAAACTCATTGTTGCATGATTATGGCACTTAACAGTTTCAGCGTTACCACTTGCCGTTCTATTTACGACAAAATAAGGCTATTCTTTTTTTTTCGAACAAAAGCGGGACCAAAGTGAGACCCAACCTGTAAAATCGGGTCTGACCATTTAAAAGCGGAACTGTCCCGCCAAAATCGAGACGGTTGGTCACTTTAAGTATGGGCCAATATCTTTGCTATTAGTAAAAGTAGAGACACCAAATTTTAGGTATATCTTATTGGTTAATAAATCTACTTTTTTATGTAATTTATCTTTTTCAACCCACTTGAGTTGTGCCGCTAGGGAGTTGAGGTCAAAAATTTTAAATATGTACAAGACTATGCCGCATGGTATCTCATTTTAAGGGTCTTCAAAAAGGAAACATTTTACCGCAAACACGAGGTCTGTATCTCAATTCGTTTTTGACCTACACATTTTTAAAGATAAAAATTATTTTGTTTGTTTATTTCATTGACGCATTGAAATAAACTGCTGGCCACTCGAACTTACACATAGAGATTTTTAGGCAAAATCTAAAGTTCAATATTTTCAACAGGAATGCAAATTTTGGAACGCGTCTTGCAGATTTTAAGAGCTAGTTTTTTTTGGATTAAGCTGCATGACGTATATTTATTGTAGGACCATAGGTTTATTTTATACGGGGTGATCAATGAAGTCATGCAAAAAATCAAAAAGTTTGTATGAGTGAAATTTCCGCAAAAAATTTTTTTGGTCGTTGCAATATGGTTCGTTACTAAGGTAACATCAATATCTCTAGACGTTTTTGTCACTTTTTGGATCAAGGCCCTTAGGTCTTGTACACACTACTATACATAAAATTTGGGTAGCAAAATTTTTAAAATGCAATAACTTGACATTGGTTTTTTTAGGGATTACAGGAACCTTTACATTAGGTTTAGAATTAGAAATTTTGTAAGAATTGACTTTGGCCGTTGTTAACCAATCTTGTATATTGTAGAATATAATGTAATAAACTTGTTCTTGTCGCTACGTTTTTGTCTATTATCGACTCGGTATAATGTGTAAATTTCAACCTGTATATTTCAACTCCCAAATAAAATGCTTAGATTATAGAAAATCTACGTGAAATAAGGATTCCAAATCCGTAAAAATCATCAAGAACCGTCAATCCAATGTCAAGTTACAGCATTTTAAAAATTTTGCTACCCAAATTTTATGTTTAGTAGTGTGTACAAGACGTAAGGGCCTTAATCCAAAAAGTGACAAAAACGGCTAGAGATCTTGATGTTACCTTAGTAACGAACCATATTGCAACGACCAAAAAAAAATTTTTGCGGAAATTTCCCTTATACAAACTTTTTGTTTTTGTGCATGACTTCATTGATCACCCCGTATATAATAAACCTATGGTCCTACGATAAATCTACGTCATGCAGCTTAATCCGAAAAACACTAGCTCTTAAAATCTGCAAAACGCGTTCAAAAATTTGCATTCCTGTTGAAAATATTGAACTTTAAATTTTGCCTAAAAATCTCTATGTGTAAGTTCGAGTGGCCAGCAGTTTAGTTTAACAAAGGAGTTGCAAAGGAATTATTTTTTTTTACTATAATGTTAAAAAAGTATGCAAATAACTGATAAAATGTGGTATTTGAAATTGTTTTTTTTTGTCAATTGTATAAATAAATTTTATTCTTCCTTAGGTTTTGCACTGTTTATGCTGAGTTTTCTTTTGCGTTATTTAGCTATTCGATTTGTTTTTCGGATATTTTCAATTAAAAGATGGTTCGTAACAACGAGGACAGAGTTGAAATAATTTTTTTCTCTGGGCGGCCGAATCGTAATTTTAACGAAGCAGCTAGGCTGGTTTCTCCTGGTTATGTAAGAAGTGTTTTCCCTAAATTGGTCGTCAATATGTTAAAACCGAGGAGCTCCAAGTTCAAGTTCTTGGAACAAACTGTGGTTGAACCACAACAGTCAGTTCGAAAAATTGCCATCGATGTAGATATGGGTAAATCTGCCGTCAACGAAATTTAAAAAAAAAACAAGTTTCATGCATACAAGGTACATGTTGTGCTAGAACTAAATGAGGATGATCCAGACCCAGTGGCGTATGTAGGTTTAGTGACGCCCCGGGCTACTTAAATCTGGCTGCGCCCACCTTCAGCATTTCTTTTTTACATCAAAGTGCCGCCCCTACAATTCTGCTGCCCTGAGCTATATCCCAATCAGCCCATACATAAACATGTCCCCGTCCAGACCGTAGGTTACAGTTTTGTGAGCAGATGATAAATCTTATGGCAATAGTATCGAACTTGCTTGGTTTAGCCGATATGTTTTAGTGACGAATCAAGTTTTCTTCTGAATGATACTGCAAATAGACACAACTGTAGATATTGGTCTGACAGTAATCCTTATTGCTTTGAAGAAACAAACACTCAGTAACCTCAGAAATTAAATGTATGGGCTGGAGTCCTAGGACGTTAAATAATTGGTCCTTTTTAATGGCGAGCCTCTTAACGAGCCTCTTTATTTAAATCTTCTGGAAGAGGCTATTTTACCTGAAATTGTAACAGCCATTGAAGAGGAAAATGAAGATTATGATCCATTTTTCCAACACGACGGAGCACCTCTTCATTTTTATTTATCAGTCAGGGAATTTGTAAATAATATATTCCCGGAGCGCTGGATTGAGCGACGTAGATTTATTGAATGGCCACCTCGTCCTCCGGACCTTGCTTCTCTTGATTTTGTGGGAATACTTAAAAGAAGGAGTATACCCAACAAAGCCAGAAAAAGATGAGTTACGACAAAGAATTGTCAACGTCTGCCAAGATGTAACACCTGCCATTCTCGAAAATGTGTCCAGTGAGTTCCAAAATCGACTTTATTACTGCCAAGAAGTTTATGGTGGTCATTTTGAACAATTTTTAAAGTTGAAAGAGAAATGAAGGTATTTGAAATTTTACTTCTTTCACAGTTTTTAATTTTTAAAGGCTTGCCATTTAAAAACGAATTAAGATACGGGCCTCGGGTTTGCTTTAAAATGTTTATTTCTTGAAGACCACACGGCATAGGGTTGCATTTAAAAAAAAATTACCTCCTCTCTAGCGTCGCCCGTCAAGGGGGTTGAAAAAATTAAATTAGGTACCTGAACAAGTAGATTTATTAATCAATAAGATAGACTTAAAATTTGGTGTCTCTATCTTTATCTACTAATATCAAGGATATTTGCCTATACTAAGATTTTTCGGATGCCCTGTATATGTTTTTTACTAGTAATTGTTGTTTTAGTAGTGTTGTAGCGGACACAGAAACGAATATAAAAAATCCTACATAACAGAAGCAGAAACACGTAAAATTGAGAATAAGTTCTCTAAACCACCTGAAAATTCCTTATACAATAAGGATTTGAACAAATCATGGTAAAACAGCTATTCTCCGGGCTATATGCCCCTCCGAGCACTGGATTACATACCAAAATTTGCCGTATTATGGCTAACACTGTTAGACAACAAAATACTTGGTTTGACTGCAAGAAACTACCAGGAAGAAGGAAGATTTTTCTTTAGTTGGGATGTCGTTACCTGCATACCGGTTTCGAACTCTTTGGTTCTCGTCAGTACAGGATAAACGATCATACCTACCTTCAACAGCATATTATCCTTAAAGCTAATCATGTCGACTCTGACTGCTTGAAACTGCTAATGGATGGCGCTGCTTGTGTTATACTGCTTATGCAGTTCGACATGATTAGCTTTAAGGATATGCTGTTTCGGAATGTAGGTATGATCGTTTATCCTGTACTGACGAGAACTAAAGAGTTCGAAACCGGTATGCAGGTAACGACATCCTAACTAAAGAAAAAGCTTCCTTCTTCCTGGTAGTTTCTTGTAGTCAAACCAAGTATTTGGTTGTCGTAACAGTGTTAGCCAAAATACGGCAAATTTTGGTATGTAATCCAGCGCTCGGAGGGTCATATAGCCCGGAGAATAGCTGTTTTACCATGATTTGTTCAAATCCTTATTGTATAAGGAATTTTCAGGTGGTTTAGAGAACTTATTCTCAATTTTACGTATTTATATGTACCCCTGACAAGTAGACTTCACATTCATTGTAGAAGCAGAAACATTAAACAAAAATGGAATTTATTGATTTTTTTTGCAGAAAATCATGCATAGCTATTTGAGAACAAAAGAGATTAATAGAACAAAATTTAATAAACGCAAGTGTTATTTTAGTTTAGCAGTCATTAAGCCACGTGGTCCATTTCGTTTTTTAATATGTTAAGATTGCTTCACTAAATGGTTGCTCATTGGCCACACTACGCGCTAAAATTTTTAAGGTCCTATTAAACTGTCGTAAAAATGTAAAAACATAAGTGGAAAGAGAAGTCTTAAATAATACAGAACTTTTTTGAGGAAATATCACTACTTTTTAAGTTAGTGGAAAGTTTTTGGGAGCTTAGCAGCAGCAGTTCAATTGGTTATGCTGTTAAATTAGCAGCACTAGTACAACTGTTAATGCTTTGTATTATTAAATATAAACGTAATAAATTTATGCTTTAAAAATTTCTTTGAACATAGAACTATACTGCTAAGTTTTTAATTATACACAAAGAAAATAAGAAATTGTCACATTCAGAAAACATGGTTATGCCAGATTTTAGAAGCGGTCGTTCCCTTATATTTAATTAATTAATTTATTTTGAGGTAAATTCTGATATTTAAATTAAACGTATTAAAGAATTTTTAATCAATATCAATTATAATTTGATTGGTGTTTTATCGTAGATAATGGTTCCCATTTCGTTTCCCGTTTAAAAAACTACGTATATCCTAAAAGTAAGCAATAAGGCTGTAACTTTTTTAAGGTTAAAATAACAATCAAATTAAGTGAACTTTTTTTTATTCCAGAGCCGGCAGTGTATTACGCCGTCAGTATTCAGAAGAACAATCTCGAACGCCCTCGTCCGAACGATACAAGCACTACAACGAGGACGATCCGAGATTTTACCAAGGAGAGTTAGAAGGACTGATGCGGACACATCCTCATTTGGTGCCTAGAATGTAAGATTATAGGTTTCAGTATTGTTAATTGCAGTATGTCGTGGTTTCTTTAACCTTCGAAGAAGTTAGGGTAACAAAATGTGGGTTTAAGGGTATTAAGTTGAGGATGTGTATACTCAATCGCCTCCCTAAGGTCGCCGAATAATCCTGTCATTCGCTAGGACAATATGAGTACCTTCGTTGCCTCACTAAGGAGGGCTTAAACCATGACTAATAGTAGAGGACAATTTATAATGCATGTGCCTTATGAAAGGCACATTTTCTTGGAAGATGATACTCGGCGCCGCGCCGATGAAACATAAAGCCAATAACGATGCCCAAGGAGAAGAGCCACGAACGACAAAAGTAAGGATGGCAACTTTTGGTCTGCTGGCAGTGGTATTTCGGCGAGCGAAAGTATTTGAACCGAACGCGGAAATTCTCAGGTTTGAAATATACCGGTATTCACATGCTGTGTGTATTTTATAACAAAGAATTGTCATGTTGGAACAGAGTTATGTGTAAAAAACCCGAACAAAATACCGAGAAATATAAAAAAAAACCTGACCAGAGACCTTTTGCGGAGTTTATTTTCGATTTAATTTTTACGGTAAGTGCTTGTAATGTGCCGTTTGATATACTGGATAAAGAACCATTTTAACAGTTCTGCAGAAAGGAGAGACCAAGAAAAAGATGGATAAATGATGTGGAAGAAGATCTAGAAAGAAAGAAAATAAGAATTTGAAGGGTGGTGACAAGGAGCAGAGGATAATGGAGAAAAATAGTCCAAAGGGCACTTGATCGAGCCTACATATTCTCACGTTTGTCCTCTTAAATCCACAGTGCTGTATAGCGTAATTTTTTTTGGTGTTAATAAAAATCTCTGGGAGTAGCAGCCTCCTGGAGTAAAATATATTTATTTTAAATATAAATACGAATACAAAAATATTATGTAATTATTGTAAAATGTGTTACCAGGATTTACTAAGAAGGTTTTAGATTTAGTAGTGGTTTAAATTACAATTACCTAGGTCAGTTAGATTTGGTCCTGTCACTGTTAATAAGCCGTCATTAAAAAATTATGAGTTATTTATACTTTATCAGGGAAAATCATTTTTTAATGTTATAAGCAAGTCCTTATAAATAAATTAAAAAACAATGTGTTCATTTAAAATAGATACCCTGAACAAAGTCCGGAAATCCAGCCGGAACTTCGCCAAGAACGGTTGCAAGGTCAAGCGAGTACCACGAAAAAGCACAAGCGGCAAACGAAACATCAGCACCAATCGACGCCTCCTTCGCAGCTTCAGTTGCACTCATACTCCAGCTCAGAGGAGGATCTAAAAAGTACTCCGGAGTATGGAAGCGACAGAGAGAGCGAAAAAGGTAGGTCTAATGCTTTTGATTTTTATGTTTATGTAGATACACAAATAGTGTTTTTAACGATATTAGGTGACATTTACTAATATAATTTTATAGTAGTAATCTTAACAAAACAGTTATCCTTTGCGTATTTTTTATTAATAATGTTAGATATTAATTTTTACTGTTTTTATTAATTATTATCTATGTATATTATGTAATTAACTATGATTGTGGTGAAGAATTAAAATTAAAACTTCTCGAACTACTTGACTATAATTTTGATTTACTCTAGACTCTAGACTCTTATTAAAAGGAAAGTTTAGTTTATTCTAATGATATTTGTACAACTAGACATTAATATTTTAACTTTTTATTGTCTACCTATCTGTCACATTTGGCTAATTCTCAAACTGTTTAACGCAGAAAGACAAAGGGAGGGGGTTTACAAAAGTAATTTGATGTTAAGCACATTAAAAATTGGATTCTCCGATCTATATCTCCACAAGCAAACACCTAAACATATTTTAAAGAATTAAAATTGAAATTTAGAAAAAAACATAATATTTAAGAAATTAAATTGGAAATATCATCACCTAAAATAATTGCTTAAATAGCCAATTTCAAATATCATAGTCATTTACTTGCAGTTCCCATTTTTAAAACTGCATTATCTTTACAGATTCTTCACATATTCTTAATATCATATGATATGCTTCTTTTTATCTTTTTTAAAAATTTATTGTACACTTTTGATAGAGTAATTCATTCACATTCGGTACATATAGCTGTTCCTATCGTGTTCTCTTAAACTCTCGTAAATTTTCAATTAAATTAAATATGAAAGAATGTTAAACTTACTTAAAACCTACAAAGTCTTCATTTAAGACTGACTAGTAAGGTTTAAGGTGTTTCAACACCGGGACAATACAGGCCTTTACACTACAAAGGCAGCAAATTCTATCAACTAGTTTCGCTCGGTCCTGAATCATCATTACATGACCTACTATACAGTATGTCTGCGGATGGGGTATAGAAGAGGACAAATGGACCAAATTTTGCAAGATACGTAAAAATGTCACTCCTAATAAAAGTTCACGATATGAATTTTTTTTTAATACGAAATCATTATTTTGCTTAAGAGTAAATATTTGTGTTAATTTTCTACTAAAAGAACAAATATGAAATATATTTTAAATCTCTCATCAAAATACTATCTACTGAACAAAGGATTTTCATAGTCTAGTATTTTGGGGATAGCCACGTATCATACTGCTACATCATGGAACAATTTAGCGAGAAATTTGTAGGAACCACAATAACTAAAATGACAATCTACAACACAATAAAAAAAGTTCAAAAGAACTGGTTCGGTTTTGAATTTCAAGAAGAAGAAGAAGAAGAAGAAAAAGAAGAAGAAGAAGAAGAAGAAGAAGAAATATTACCAACACGATGCTGCCACAGTTTTAGTTCTTCAGTCTAAAAGAAAATAAATTATTTCCGTTCAAACCCCACTTGTACCAAGCATTGAAAGAGGGAGATGAAGCGAAAAGACTAAATTTTTGTTTATGGGTGAGAGACCAAATTTTAAGTGGAAATATCCTTTTTTTTAAATCGATTATGATTTCTGATTAATGTACATTTTCTACTAATGGAACTGTAGCATCCCAGCATGCCAGGTACTGGTCTCGAGAAAGCCCCGAATTTAGAGTAATGAGTCGAAGACAAAAGTGAACGTGTGGTGCGCAATATCTGTCCATGGCATATATGTCCATATTTTTTAATAATACCTGCAATAGAATATCTTACTTAGAAATGCTGGATATATTTTATGCAATGAACTCGAAAATTTTCCATTAAATTTCCGCCAAAAAATGTATTTTCAACAAGATGGTTGTCCAGCATATTGCGCTCGCGAGGTAATAGAATCGCTTCACCGCAGATTTGATCCAAGGTGGAGTGGTACAAGTGGCCCAATGTTGTGGCCTCCAAGGATCCCCGACTTAACATTCGCCGATATGTTTCTATGGGACCGTTTAAAATAAGTTGTTTATACCACTCCAATATCAAATAATACACACATGCTAAAAGGCAGAATTACTTAGACTGTTCAATATCCCAGGAAGAAATCAGAAAATCCTTTAAGTAGATATCTGAGGAAACTATTAGAAAAATGTGTTTTTGTGGAGTTTTTGAATTTTGGTATCTTTATTGTATTGCTCAGTTTATATCATATTCTCTTGAGTTTAATTAAATGTTCGTGTTGTTTAAAAATTGCACTTGAATAAGAAGTATTTTAAATTAAATACTTGCTTCATTTAATAAAGATATTGACAAACATGTCCATAGGTGTCATTATTGTTTAATATGTAGAAACTAGTACTCTACTCTGGTTAAAGGTGTGAGAGAGAATGGTTGGGACTTTAAAACAATAATGTGACACGACTCGTTACTTTTAATATTTCAATTTTCTAATGAAACCTTGTACTTTGGCTTAGGGTTTAATTTAAAACATATTTCATATTTGTTCTTTTTGGTACAAAATGATGATATGTTTACTCTTAAGCAAAATAACGTTTTCGTATTTTTTATGCTCCCTGTATAAAAAATTAAATTTTTCATAAGGTGAGTCTTATTTATTTTACAACCAATAGCTTTTAGTGGGAGTGACATTTTTACATATCTTGCAAAATTTGACCCATTTGTCCTCTTCTAAACCCTATAATTACAAATAGTAAATAATAGTATATTATTAACCTAGGGACTAAAGTGTCTCTTTTAATCCCGCGGCGAAAGGTTTGTAGCCCGACCGTAGGGAGGGCTACAATTCGCCAAGGGGTTAAAAGACACTGTAGTCACGAGGTTAATATACTATTTTATGCACTTTAGGATAGGTAAAACGTTAAAGAAATAACAAAAAAAAAAATCATACCACTAAACGGTACTCTATTTCTAAAACGTCATCTTCAATGACTTGTACCATGATTGTCTCTGTCAACTGAAAATCTAGTGTGTTTTGACAAGTAACTAAGTAAAACAAAATCAACTCGATAAACATAGTCAAATATGCCAAACCTGAAAGACGTGTGTTGATTGTGATGGAAGAAATCGAAAAAGCAACTCAAAAGGCTGTAGGCCAATTATTACCAAGGAAATCTGGAGAACAATACTCGTTTATTGATACTCAAAATGATTTAAATGTTAATATTTATAAAAATTAAGTTGTTTTTTATAGTTAATATTGTTCTAAACACGTTACATTTCTATTGCATTAGCATATAAATATAGCATATAAATCCCTAGGGATTTAAAGTACATTTTAAATTATATTTTGTTATATGCGACTGAATTAAGTATTTGAGTATCTCTTAGGCGATGCAAAATAACGAAATAATAGGAGATTGGGTACGCGTCTTTTTAAGGAACAGTGTTAAGATGTCTCTAATCTATGCAACATCTATGGATATTGACCTTTTTACGCACCACTATGCATCATCAAATTTTTTATTTCTCCGACACATGATAAGTGAGGTAAATTGAATAAAATAGTGGAGCAAATTTTTCCCTATATTATGTATTTATTTTATTAATGAATGTACTTTTTCCATAAGATTTTCATCAACGATGTTCTGTCATCACTAGTGCTAAAAGCTTTTTGAACATTGACGCGGTAAACAATACATCAAAAATCACATACCTATATCGCCTCTTAATTAGACTTCGTGCGCTAATTAACGTCACTGGACCCGGGCCGAAGAGGTCCAATTTAACATATTTAGTAAACTATTGATGGGAAGCACCCAAAAAATAGCCGTCCAAAAATTATGAATTCACGGAATAATTACAGGGCCTTTCTACTTATATCGTTGCTATGCAATTAAGTTTATGTTGTTTACCTATTTGTTGATTATTATCAGTATAGACGTCAAAGTGAAAATGTGAAAATACAAAGGTTATTCAACTTGTATCCAACTTTTGAGTAGAAAATGGAGATCGAGAAAGAAAGTGAAGAGGATATGATTGATGGAGTACCGGAAGACGTTCTAGAAGAAGCTAAGAATGTGAACAATGTCAATATTACCAGAAAAATAGAAAGAAAAATACAAGAAAATAAACAATTTCAAGAAAGAAGAGGTAATTCTAGTATACTTTTCCGACATTTCAAAGACTTGCAAACCATCCACGTTATGGTCAAGGTACTCAATGTTAATAGCAAATGAAAATAATATAGTTAATAGCAAATGAAAATAATATATTGTATTGTCACTTTGATGTCTATATTGAAATAAAATATTTTTAAAGAAATACCAAATCTAGAAAATTGTCCGATGTGCTCGTAGAAAACTATCTAGTTTTGGTATTTTTTTAAATATTTTATTTCAGTATAGACAATAAAGTAAAAATACAATTGAAAATTCAAACTTGATTTGTTATTAACAATATTAATGGTAAAAGAACAGTTACTTGCATTTGTTAAATTTATTGCCGAAGCTAACTGGTTGCTTATATCCAAATTATGTTTTAATTATAACATAGATTTTAACATTGAGTACCTTGACCATAACTTCGATGGTTTGCAAGTTTTTGAAATGTCGGAAAATTATACTAGAAGAAAATTGTTTATTTTCCTTTTTGCACATCATTTACTAAATCTTTCCAATTCACTGCCATAACGGTATTTCGATTTTTCTGGTAACAGTTCGACGTTCACACTCTTGGCTTCTTCGAGAATGTGTTCCGGTACTTCATCAATCATATTTTCTTCAATTTCTTCCTCGATCTCTATTTTCAACTGAAAAGTTGGATAAAAGTCGAATAACCTTTGTATTTTTACTTCGGCGTCTATACTGACTATCTACAACTAAGTAAATAACAGAAACTCAATTGCATAGTAACGATATAAGTAGAAAGGCCCTGTAATTATTCGGTGGATTCATAATTTTTGGATGGTTATTTTTTGGGTATTTTTCACCACTAAAATTGAGCCTCTTCGGTCCGGGTCCAGTGAGGTTAATTAGCACACGAAGTCTAATTAAGTGCCGATATAGGTATGTGATTATTGATGTATTGTTTCCCTCGCCAGTGCTGAAAAAACTTTAAACACTGGTGCGGAAAAGTGCAACTTTCAGCACGCATATAAGTGCAGAAAGTAGTTACTTTTCGCATTTTGAAAAAACATTGTACCCAACACGTGCGAAAAGTCTTTTCCGCACTCGACTGCTGATCGAACTCGGCTTTGCGTCGTTCGGTGAACTGCAGTCGCGTGCGAAAAAGTATAACTTTACGCACTTGATAGGTGAAAAGCTGTTACAAGAACAAGTAATGAAAGCTAAAAATTTAGTTTTACCGAAATATGGCTTTGTACGTAGGTTTTATGTTGCAGGAAAACTATGTTTTACCCTTCTACAGTAGAGATTATTTCATATGTATGGCAACAAGGATATTCAACACTCAAAAAGTGTTACATACATATACCAAATTTGAATGAGTTGTCTTTTACAACGTGTAAAATAAACTAGACAATACCAAAAAAACTATATTTTTGTCTCCAGTTATTTTGGAAAAGAAAAACATTTTGACCGACATTAATACTTAAATTTCTTTTCTTATTTCTCACCAAAAAATTACTAGTAAAATTTTGTTTGTCAACT
Source organism: Philopedon plagiatum (assembly GCA_963971165.1). Lineage (NCBI taxonomy): Eukaryota > Metazoa > Arthropoda > Insecta > Coleoptera > Curculionidae > Philopedon > Philopedon plagiatum. The sequence goes on along the minus strand of OZ020189.1, from coordinate 124,591,016 downwards.
TTTTCCAACCTGTTTTATATAATACTTATTTCAGTTGTGAAAGTATAATAAAAAAATCTTGATTGCCTGAAATTTTTATTAAAACGGTTTTTTTTACATTATATTGAACTTTGCCACTACATTCGATCTCATTATGTATATTTTTAGCTATTGATAGATGAAGCTAAATAAAGGAAAATTTGCTATAAATAATATTTTATTTAGTATAAAGAACTAAACATTATCGAAATTATTTCTACAAAATATACATATATCTCAATTATTTCTCCACAATCATAGTTCATTCTAAATTATTATACACTATAATTATATGGCCATTTGACGCGAAGCGGGCGTTATTTACTAGAAAGTTAAATACAATTTTATAAGGTTGTTGCTCCCATGCGGTAGAGTCTGCAAACCTCCATTTTACCTTTAGCATATCTGAACCTTCTGCTTTATAATAATGGGTTACTTATACATTGCCTTAGCTTTATTTTAAAGTGGTTATACCTAGTATTATTTTTTTAAATTATTATAGTATTCAATAGTTGTATTGGTTAAACTGTTTGTTTTAATGATTTGTTGTATTATCTTTTAATTTACTCTCCACTTTATTTTTAATAACTAGGGTAAATTATTTCTTTTAACTCAAGTTTCTTTTTGGTATGGAATCGAATGTTATGTCCTTCAAGCCTAATAAGCCTTAAAATGGAACTTTTATAATTTTGGTTCTATTTTGTTTCAATTTAGAAATTAATCAGATTTCTAATCGCGACACAAGGTCTCAACGAACGCTTAGATTACTAATTTGACACTGACCCTGTACCATAGAATTAAAATGCCACTTTTTGTTCCAAGCAAGAACTTAATTACGTTTCGTTTAGCTTAAAAAAAGTTAAGTTTTACATTATTTTATTATTATAAAAGGGTTGTTGCTTATAATACAAATATTCGTACGGTTAAAAATCAATTTTATCTTTAAAATATTCAAATTTTAGTATCGAAACTAGAGGTGGTAAAAATTGTTATTTTTTAATAACAGTTCCGTTTCGCACCTGTTTCGCTTACGGAACAGTTCCAAAAACCTGTTACTTTTTAACAGTTGTTCCAACGTTGGAACTTTCGAACTTTGAGATTCTCGGAATAGCCTGTTACATGCGACGGTTGGGTTAGCTTGGGTAAGTAACAGGTTTTTGGGTAACATGCAACGGTATTGAAATTTAAAATCAACAGAACGCGGAATAGGGATAGTACTTAGATAAAATTACGACGGATGTGTAAATAACTTCGGATTTAAAATTCTTCATGTTAAAAAGGAGTATATAATTGTTACTTGTCATGTACATACATATTATGTGTATATTATTCGGATCTTAGACGAGGAAAGAATTCGGATTGTTTCGTGAATTATTTCTTTGTACTGTTCTGTCCTCCTTAGTTAAAACGTCCTAACTACATTTTTTCCATGCATATATTGGTTGTCCGATACCATATTAATTTTAAACTGTCCTAACGGTAAATTTTGATCAAGTTAGGACTATTTATTTTTATAAATGCTAAATTGGTCGTTCTAAACTAGGGAGAATAGATGAATATGGTATCAGACAACCAATATATGTATATAAGTCAAAAATCTGAATAAATAATATATTAAAATGGCATCTTTTAAGATAAAATTCCCGATTACTTTTTATAATTACGATGAGGCCAGAACCCACCTGGGGTTAGATAAATTAGAGTACAGGAGGAAAAAAGCTGATGTCTACTTCCTGTTTAAACTAATAAACGGTAATCTTGATTGTCCAGATCTGCTATGGCAGGATGGCTTAAGAGCACCCGTTAGACAGACCAGAGCTACTGAACTGTTTGCAGTACCATTTCATCGCTGCAATTACGGCGCTTTCTCACCAATATGTCAGGAATTGCAGCCAGTGGAAATAAAATAAGCGTTGACTTCTTCTCACATACTTTTGATTCATTTAAACGACATGTTACTAAACTGAAGTTATCTTAGCTCTATGTTTCTGTTGCTGTTGTTATTATTGTAATATTTTATTGGGTATTTTACGCGTTAATAAATAAATAAATAAATTAAAAATGGAAAAAATGAAGGTAGGACGTTTTAAAGGAGGGCAGTGTTATTGAAAGTATAATTTAAGGTAATTATTTTTTTTAAATAAAAAATAAATTTATAATGATATTATTCAAAATAAATAAAATTTTATAGAAAATAAAAAAAAATGGATCTTAACAATATATAAAAAAGTGATACAGAAAAAACAAAACGCTCAGCCTGACATCCTGACAGAAAACGTCTAAGTACTGAAAATAACAGATCAACAGGAACAGGCCAGCAAAAATTTAAAATGCAAAAGTAACAACAGTTCCCCAGAACGCGACAAACCCAAATTAATGTTATTTCAGCCGTAGCCGGCTGATGAGATGCTCACGATAACTGTTGCAATTTGCGCTGTTGCCAAGTGAGAACGGTTTCTTAATGCAGAACGTCCGTTTTGTTACTCGGAACAGTCGAAGCCTTCGAACAGATATTTTATTAAATTGATAACTGTTATAATCTGTTCCTCGTTCGTAACTGTTCCAAAATAACTGTTCCTGTTATTTTGTATCACCTCTAATCGAAACATTCTAACAGAATGTTTTTTGTAATTATTTTTGCAAAGTTACGTTAAGTAACCGTTAGGTGACACTAGTGCATTTTTTTTGTTCAGAATTTTAAATTTTATTAAAACAGTAGTAACAATATACCTTGAAGTAGGAAAATTGTTTCGGGCTATAGGTAACATATATAAATAATTCAAAATGTCTTTGTTAGTGCAATAAAAGACCGTCAAATAATTTAACAGAAAAAATTACCATTTTTGATTCTGGTCCAGGTGCCTACCGGCAACTGCGGTTTCTGGGTCTTTACCCTTTATCAGGTAAGCTTACACCCAAGGTGGTTAAAGGACAAACCACTTTTTAACCAGAATCAAAATCAGACTTATATATACGTACCGATGAGTTTTTAATGAAGGAAAATAAGGTACCCTAGCGTTTTGCTTCCAGAAAAGGTGAGCTTCTCAAAGACCTCACCTAAAGAGTAGTTAGTGGTAACTAGGCCTTCCTTTAGAGAGATAATTACTTCTTAGTAAATTTTATTTTCCAATATTTATTAAACACATAAAACTATTACCGATTTTTTGATCTTAGTGTGGTATATATAAATGTAATTCTGATAATTTTGCATTAATAGTGAGTTGATATACCCATGACCCACATAAAGTCAACTAAAAGACAACTCTATCACAACACTTCCGCATCCCGCATATTCAGGATAAGAATAAACCAAAAACAAACATCAGAAATTTCCACTTGAACGCAGCGTGTGAGAAAATCTTTCCTCTAAAAATATATATTTCAGCAACTTTCCGCAAACCGAATATTAAAGAAGTTTTCAAAAGTAGCATTCGACCACTACGACTTCCATTTATAATGAAAAAGTCTTTCTCACAGCAGCTGCGTCGTCAACTCTCGATCCCTAGATGTATATTTAGGTCACTTTCGGCATAGACGTAACACATGATTTTTTAAAGTTTTTATACCGTATTTTAAACACGTAAATTTAGTTAATTTTTTTCAATTCAGTGCCAAATTTTTGGAAAAAGGGTTGCGGTCTACTGGGTCTCGTCATTTTATATACTTTTTCTCTACAAACAATGTCAAAGTCAAAATATTGCAAAATTTGGGAGCATTTCCTTTCCTTTGGATTTAAATGATGTTGGCAATATTTTATGTCAAGTATGTGACAAGAAATGCAAGGTTGTACAATACTATCACTCTTTGTGGCATCTGAAATTTTCTCCATCCTTATTTGTCATAAATTGAGAACATTAGATAGCTACATTGTTGCTGACCAGGCCCTAAAACAAATTTAACTGATCAACTGAAGTGTTGCCAATGAGCAAACTTATAACAGATATCAATGAATAAAATTTTTTTATAGAAAAAAAAACAGACTATAGTTACTAAATACAGCGTGTCCCCGTTGTCATATGGGAAATTTTTTTCTGGAAGTTGTAAACAATATTTTGGTTTAGAAAAGTTCTGCATATTACTAAACTAACTAAAAGCGACAAAGAACAGTTATTTTAAAGAATTATTTGAAATAATTTTTTCTCTCTAAATACGAAGTCACAGCTACTTACGAAAAAAATTAAGAGTTTTTATATAAAACAAATGTACTACTTATTAAAAAAGAATAAATTTACAAAATTTAAACTTCAATATAGGAGCAAAATTATCAGAATAACATTTATATATAGATTACATACACATACATACATATATTTTTTCCGTTGGAATTCTTCGTTTATTAATATGCAGAACTTTTCTATATCAAAGTGTTTTTTTTTAGCTTTCAGTAAAAATTGTTCCCATAATAATATGGCAAGAACCCCGTGGGCCACGCTGTATAGGTTTGTTACATACAAAAAAGGAATTTCAAGTAGTAGTGTGGCAATTATTGCCATGATGCAAATCAGTATTGTCAACAGAAAACAGAAAACTTTAATTAAAAAGTAATAATATACTATTTCAATCAGAGAAAGGATTTCAGTTATTTACAAATATGTTACTTCTACTACAGAGATCATTCAGTAATGTCAACCCTCAGTTAATCTGTTTTAAGTATGAACGTGCAAGAATTTTTTTTTAATTTTTTAGCACACAATTTGGTGAATGCAAGAGATGTGTGCTGATGATCAATAAATTCAGAATCAGAAAAACACGCCGCTAATTTAAAACAAATAGCATAGTACGAAATTTTATGTGATTCGTCTATTTTTTACTTTTCATCTTCAAACGGTAGTATGCATTTTCACCCCACACCTGACACCATGGTGAACAAATTGGAAAAATATCTTGATTCAACTAGTCAAATTATTGGGAAATTAAATAAAATATTTTCAAGAATGCGCGTAATGTCCATATCTCATTTTCAAATGAAAAAAATTATGTACACGGTGTCCAATTTCGACACTTTTGCAGGGTACCTCGGTTATCTTTAAGGAAAGAGTGCTGCAGTTTTCGCAATACTGTGCTACTTTTTCGTGAAGTTGAAGATAAAAACGAAAGTTGCATTTTTTAAATGAGACACCCTACATATTTGCAAAAACCTTTTCAAAAATATATAATTGTTGGTATATATCTTTTGAATTTTACAATTAAAACAAAAAGGATAATAATATTTCATGGTATAATGAATTGAAAGTAATGAATAGAGACATTTAACTAACATTGAGGTTTATTTTTAAAATTTTAAATCCCAATAACCTAACTGAATCAAACTTTGAATAACAAAATTTACTGTCCCAAACAAATTTAGATAAAACAGGAAACAGATGTTTTTTAGTAAAAATTTAAAATGTAAATGTAAAAAATCCTTGTTTATATTTTATAAATCACAAAAGTTGCTCAAAATTGTTACCGTTTTCTCTAACACAAAACTCGCACATTTTTCTTATTCGTCGATGGCATTTAAAAGTATATATGATCGACGTCCGTTCAAATTTTGAAATTCGAGTGTACTGGCTTCACGCAGTTCTTCTATAGTGCGATGTCGAGACTTGTAAACTTTATTTTGTAAGTAACCCCACGAAAAAAGTTAAGGACGGAAAGATCGGGTGATCGTGGTGGCCATCTTACAGGTCCGTTTGTTCCTATCCATTTTTCAGAAAAATTAGTTTCTAAAAAAGGGCCTATTATTCCGGCATAATGGGCAGGCAAAAATCCTGTTGGAAATATATAATGTTCAAGTAAGCCAAGGAAACACCATCTAGCTAGCAATTCAGGTACAACATCTTGCAACATACCCAAGTAACGATTTGCTGAAAGGCTTTCCTCATAATTCTATAAGTTAGATGCCTTCCTAAAATAAAACAAGCAACGCTGAAATCGAATCTTCCCTGTTGCTTCCGCTCAACGCGAAGATGATGGTTTTCTTGATACCAGTACACAATACCATAAGTCTGGTATTGTGTCTATTGAAAATACCACAGCTTGTGAAATACGCTTCATCGGACCATATCACAAATCTTCCAAAATTCACATTGGCTTGAGTTTACTGCAACAACCAATTGCAAAAAATGAGATGACGTTTAGCATCCCCAGGATGTAAATGCTGAACGATTTTAACTTTATATGGTTTAAATTTATATTTGTGTAATATATTTTGTGCTCGAGGCTTGTTCACACCAACTTCTTTCTCAATAGCCCTACACGAAGTAGAAGGAGTTGCTTCTACACAGCCTAAAACGTTAACCTCGTCGATTTCTCGATTTTCCTTATTATAGGATTTTGGTCATAGCTGCATAAACGCACCATAATTAACTAATTTTTTTTTAAATCTAGAAAATATTTCGGGAAAAGGTTGCCTTCTGTCTGGATAGCTAGAATGAATATAGAAAAAAAGCCAAAGATAAATTTATAATGGATATAAAATCGTACTACCTGTTAAAATATAGTTCGGCGGCATCATGCGAATTTTCATTCGATTCAACATAGCAAACTAACATACTTTTCACAAAGTTCTGATAAACTCTCATTTCAGCCATTTTTTTAAACGAAAAACCACAGTAATAACTACCAAGTAGGTGTTTTGAGAATAATAATATTATTAAATGATCTATTACAAAATTTGACAGGCGGTCTGACTAGCACCCATAAAGGATACTATTATATTTATTTGTTTCAAGTCATTATAACACGGCCTACTATGAAATATTATACCCTTTTTTTTAATTGTAAAATTCGGAAGTTATTCCAAAAGATATATACCAACAATTATATATTTTTGAAAAGCTTATGAAAAAATCAATAGAATGAAAACAAAATATACAGAGTGTCCTATTTAAAAAAATGCAACTTTGGTGTTCTTCTTCAACTTCGTTCCTTCTAGAAAAACTTGACTACGCCCCTGGATTCTACGAAAAAAAATGATATAATAATCAGTTTTTACCTTACCGATAAGTTAAATGGCAATTGAGATACGAGGGGTGCTTGAAAATGACACATTTTCAAAATCGACCTGTATCTCCAAAACGAAGGGGCTTATTTGTAGCATCATACGTTTCACTAAAAAGTAGCAGTATTGCGAAAACCGCAGCTCTCTATCTTTAAAGATAACCGAGATACCCTGCAAAAGTGTCGAGAACTGGACACCCTGTACATAATATTTATCGCTAATTTGTGATGTCACATTACACCGTCAAACTTTTTTTGCAAACTTAAATTGTGTTCTCAAAATTTATTTTAAAAAATGTTACTGCAAAACTAATATTTGTTCTTAATTTCGCAGCCACACTTAGTACACATACATACATATGTAACATTATAAACAATCAGTCAGACTAACTGAACATCAAAGTTACCTGAGTAAACTTAAGCAAACCACAAATTATTAATAAGTACCAGTGGCGGTTCCTGGAATTTCAGATTGTCGTATCTCAGTTCCTACGCATGGGACCCACACCAAATTATAAAATGTTACTGTTAGGTACTCTGCAATCATTTTCTTGAAAAAATATTTAATTTTGAAATTTGAGAAAAAAAACTTAATTTTTTGGGCCGCTTCACATGAGATCTGAGAAAGCTTTGAAGAAAATTTTGCTCACCATATTTTTCATAAAGTACCTATATCAAATTGTATCGACAAATTCCAAATTTGGTGAGAATATTCTAATTTTCCTTAAAGAAATGACATTTTAAATTATTTCTTAGACAAAATATTTTAGGGTAAAAATTTTATAAACTAATTACTTTCAGGATATTAGAGGTAATTCAATGAAATTTGAATTCTATTGATAAAATCTGATAAAATTTATGAAAAAAACTTGGAAGTAAAGTTTTCTTCAGAACTTTCTCAGATCTCAGGTAAAGCGACCCAAAAAATTATATTTTTTTCGCAAATTTTAAAATTAAATATTTTTTCATGAAAATGTTTCTAGAGTACCCAATAGTAACAGTCTATAATTTGGTGTGGGTCCCATGCGTAGGAACGGAGATACGACACATCTAAAATTTCAGGAACCGCCACTGATAAGTACGCATACATAACATTACATATACATACTAATCTAAGCGCCGACTGCACTTTAATCTATGTTATCGAGAACACGAAAAAAAAACAATTCTGATAAAAAATGGCCTTTATATAAATAAGAAATTGTTGGTTTACTGAATCTTTCTTTGTCCAATATTATCCAAAAATACATTAACATAATACTAAGATATTTTTTTTATTAAATAGGGCTAGATTAATACCACAAAAAATTGATTTGCCACTTATGCTTTGTCCCCCTCAGGCAAACCACTTTCAGAATTAGTATTTTATTGAGCACAAAAAACAAAAAGGTAAAAATGTGGGAACTATAAGAATTAGATTACCGGGTTAAGGAATGCGGGTGTGAGACATAACTAGTCAAGATCAAAGCTAATTTTTCTTGCTATCCGTATTCAAGCCAGTTTTTAAACCGTATTTGAAACGAAGCTTTGTCCATTGGAGTTTCAAAAAAAATTAATATTTTTGCACCGTTGAGGATGCATGCACGATCGCTAGGAATTTGACATTTTTCGTTTCTCAGAGTTCTGCTACTTAACAAATTTAAAAAGTTTTTGAGTTTCAGAGTAACATATTATATGATGACGGTTCTAAAAGAAATGTTATACATTGTTTTGTTAGGCTAAAAGGCCTTGTTCGTAATTTTGTTCTATCAGCTTTATAAGTCCAAGACCAGGCAAAATTCTATAGAAAATCTATGAAAACTTAAAACATGAAATTTTTGATTTATACCACAATCGCAAATGAACGGATCAAGAAGTCAGTTCCCACAGGGATCTCGTATTTTTCGTAGCAACAAAAATGTATTTAAAAACGAGCAAGTTCACGTGTGACATCACTTTCTTATTGTTTAGGGTTCTAATAAATGTACACTATTTCATAATGGACGAAATGAAACCTGTTCTTGCAAAAACAGAACGGTTTGTCATCTTAACTTACCAATACTCTAGCCTTTTTTTATTTATAACTGCTGTCCATTTCGACTGTTACAGGAAAATTTTTCGATAACACATTTTTTGAAAGCAGATTTTTCCAAAATATATTTTCTCGAAACCAGAACTTTTTCGATAATACAGTTATTTGAAAACTAGGGATGTTTTCAATTTTTTTTTTCGGAAACCAACGTTTCGAATTGTTTTTAATACTTTTCGAAACTACTTTTTTTAAAGAAAACATGTTTTTAGGAAGTACATTTTTTTAAACATTGTTTTGAAAAAGACTTGGAATATTCATATTAGATTATTAGAAAGAAACACTTTTTTGAAAGTAATTTACTGCAGACAGATACAAGGAAACGTAAACCTGACCGAATACAAAAACGGTTAGTTTAGGTTAGTTCAGGATCTTATTGTCATTTTTTGATTGGCATTTTCTAAGCCAGTAGAGTTCATAATTTAAAAATTCTTTAAAAAAAATATTTACGAAAAAATCTATCTGTTCCCAAAAAATCATCTTCCGAAAAAAAATACTTAATTTAACATCAAAAAAGATGTTAATTGAAAAACAAAAAACAGAACAGTTGGTCATCTTAGCTTACACGTGACAGGGCCAATTGTCTGAAAGTGTAAATATTCTAGCAATTTTTTGATTTATGCTTTCTGCTTATTTGGGGGGATTTACGAAAGTACACGTTTTCAAAAAACCAACTTTTCGATTGATTTTTAAAGCACTTTTGAAAAATTAATTTTTTCAGAGAACATCTTTTTCGAAATTAAATTGTTTCTGATATTAATTTTTCCAAGCAACGGCTTTTTCAAAAAGTAATTTACGAGAAAGTAACGTACCAAACCTAAGGAAACCTGGTCAAACCCAAAAAAGGTTCGTGTAGGTTTGTTCAGGAGATCTTTTTTCTTTTTTTCCATTAACATTTTCCAAGCTACTAGAGTACATAATTTAATTTGCTAAATAGTGTTTTCGAAAAAATATATTTATGTACCTACATTTTAAAAAAATATTTTTATAAAGACGTTTTTGAAAAAAACCTACTTTCGAAATACGTGTTTTCGAGGAAATGTTTCATAAATTCGTTTTTAAAAAAGAATTTTTGAAAAATGTACTTCGAAATACATATGTGTTTTCAAAAAATATTTCATAAATTGCCTTTAGAAAAAGCATCTTTGAAAAAGTTGTCAGGTAATTTAAAAAAAAAATGTACGTTCGAAATGTGTTTTCGAGAAAAATTTTTTTGCAAATTTCGTTAATCTGTTTCGAATAAGCTGTTTTTCGAAGAAATTTACTTTCAAGAGAGATGTTTTTTGAAAAAAAAAACTATTTGGTTATTTGTTTCCTTTAGAAGCCAAAACGATCTGGCGCAAATTTTGATAATATTGCAGTGAGATGTATAAGGAATGCTTTCAGAAACAATTTAAGAGCATGCAAATCAAAAATGCCAAGAAAGGCTTGCATTTTTTATATTACATATTGGTATTGATCTATTATTTATATTTTAGTGGCATAATTCATTTCAAACACCTTACATAGACGGCAAATGTTTGTTTTGTTTATAATTTTTTGTAGAATATGTAGGAATGGTTAATGTTTCTGTTATAATATTTATTTTTATAAAATTGGGTGGCTGTTTTATAATCCACAGATATTATTAAATTAAATGGTTAATTTGAATGCATTTGGACGATATTGTCAATCATTTCAGAATACCTCTTTTTCAATTAAAATTGTAATAATCTCCAATAATTTTAATATTTTAAAAATTTCGTTATAACAATATAATCTACATTTTACATTTAAAACACAGTTAAAACATAATAATTTATGTTATAAGTTCGATCGGTCCGGTATTACAGTACGAGTTGTTTTACGGACGAGGCGACACGCAGGAGCCAAGTCCGGAATAAACGAGTACTATAACAAAGACCTAACGTATGTACGTGTATTGTATAATATTTTATTTCATAATGTATAATCATTCTTAAAATAAAAAAAAAGTTATAATTATTGAAATTTAAAAAAATATTAGCTGGCAATCTAACAATCGCATTACCTTAACGATGTTATAGCCATTGTTTTCCATAGCTAATGCTGATTGTCTTTTGCTTGTCACTGTTAACTAAATAGTTGTTGTAATTAGTTTAAAAATAAACATCTGATGTATTAAATAATTGGCAAATCTGTGTATTTAAAAAAAAATTCTTGTATTCCTAAGGAAAGGCCAAAAGTCAAAACTGAAAAATAATTGTTTCCTAATAACAATAACATGATAGTGTTGCTAGGCAACACATTACGGTATCAGATACTGTAATGTTCGACTTACCGGCCGCAAATGAGTCCGGGAAATAGTCATTTACCGGGCAGTATGAAATAAAATATATTTACAAGATAAGGATGGACGATGTGTTTCAAATGTTTTTGAACCATTTTGAACCGTATTAGCACCAAAAAATGGCTTAAATATAAATGAAAGAGATGAAAACAGCTATGTTGCTCCAGCTATACTCTGCTTCCATATTTATAACAATTATTTACCTGATATCTATTTTTCCTAAGAAATACTTGCGGTTCTTATAATCTATGACGTAGACTAACTTGAAGTTGCCGTTTGGCCTATACGGATTGATTCAATATTAAAACTCTACAGGGTGTTCGGAAAATGCATCAGGATACTTGAACAGGTGATTCTACGTGGTAAAATAAAGGTAGTAAGCCATGTAACAAAAATTCTATATCTCAAAATTTTCCGAGTTACAGTCTATCAAAGTTAATTTTTTTTTTCTTATTTTTAACATATTTCGAATATTTCTTAACTTCTCAAATTGAAATTTGGCATATAGACTCGGCTTGGTAATTTATATCATTCTGTTACAAAAAATGTTTCTCTACTGCGCCACCAGAGTGTAATTTACCTGAATTCCAAATGTTATTTGGCAGATAAAGAATAAAAATAATAGCAATGATGCACTAGTAACATGTCTACCGGTTTTCTTGCATCAGTAACGTGGTCCAGAGGTAGAGTATCCGCTTGTGGGCCGAGAGGTGGTTGGTTCGAGACCGTGCTTGGGTAGACTTTTTTAATTTTTGTTATTTAAAAAACTGGATCCGCTGTAAAAGGTGTATTGGGAACATGCAGAATCACACGTAGAATCACCTGTCTAAGTATCCTGACGTATTTTCCGATCACCCTGAATGCAACATTTGACTTTTTTTGGTGATCCGAGAGTTAGTTAATTTTCATTAATTGAGATTAAATTCTTCTGTCTGTAGGTACATTTTTTAAAAGTCTGTAAAATAAAATAGAAACCTGATAAGTCTAAGATGTTTTTCTCACGCAACCAGTAAAAATACATATATATCTAGGGAGTATAACCTGATTTGTAGAGGATTCGCTGTATCTCAAGGAATTTGTAGAGTCATGTATTATACAAAGGTTCTGAAGAACATTTTGTGAAAATTTTACCAAGCATTTATATTCGCACAAAGGTGGAAGCCGAAAATTAATAACCCTAAGTTACCTATTAGCCTTATTAGATCTCTTACAGGTTTGAATTGCACACTTTGCAGTCTTTACTTGAAATAAAGTGTTTGTTTAATTCCAAGATAATTTGATATTTTCCGAAAATGCCCGCTACAATCAAAGCAGATTTACTAAAGATTGATGCCTTGTTGCATAAAAATAAATGATCAAACGTATGAATGAAAGTCTACTTGTCAGGGGTACATATAAATATGCAAAAATTGAGAATAAATTCTCTAACCACCTGAAAATTCCTTATACAATAAGGATTTCAACAAATAATGGTAAAACAGCTATTCTCCGGGCTATATGCCCCTCCGAGCGCTGAATTACATACCAAAATTTGCCGTATTTTCTTCTAACACAGTTAGATAATAAAATACTTGTTTTGAATGCAAGAAGAAACTACTAGGAAGAAGGAAGCTTTTTCTTTAGTTAGGATGTCGTCACCTGCAGACCGGTTTCGAACTCGTTGGTTCTCATCAGTACAGGATAGACGAACATACCAACCTTCCGAAAAAGTAATCCCTTAAAGCTACAACTGTCGTACTGCATAAGCAGTGAGACACAGGCAGCGCCATCCATTAGCAGTTTCGAGCATTCAGAGTAGAGTTTACCGTAAGGTAAAATTTTCAAACGTATGAATGAAAGTCTACTTGTCAGGGGTACATATAAATATGCAAAAATTGAGAATAAATTCTCTAACCACCTGAAAATTCCTTATACAATAAGGATTTCAACAAATAAGGGAGGGGCATATAGCCCGGAGAATAGCTGTTTTACCATTATTTGTTGAAATCCTTATTGTATAAGGAATTTTCAGGTGGTTAGAGAATTTATTCTCAATTTTTGCATATTTATATGTACCCCTGACAAGTAGACTTTCATTCATACGTTTGAAAATTTTACCTTACGGTAAACTCTACTCTGAATGCTCGAAACTGCTAATGGATGGCGCTGCCTGTGTCTCACTGCTTATGCAGTACGACAGTTGTAGCTTTAAGGGATTACTTTTTCGGAAGGTTGGTATGTTCGTCTATCCTGTACTGATGAGAACCAACGAGTTCGAAACCGGTCTGCAGGTGACGACATCCTAACTAAAGAAAAAGCTTCCTTCTTCCTAGTAGTTTATTATCTAACTGTGTTAGAAGAAAATACGGCAAATTTTGGTATGTAATTCAGCGCTCCGAGGGGCATATAGCCCGGAGAATAGCTGTTTTACCATTATTTGTTGAAATCCTTATTGTATAAGGAATTTTCAGGTGGTTAGAGAATTTATTCTCAATTTTTGCATAAAATAAATGATTTTGAAACTCTTTCGGCTTGCCTTTAAAAATTAAGGGACGATATAATGAAATTTAAAAAATGCACTAAAAATGGCACTTATTACTATACAGGAACTAGAGTCTTGAGAGATAATTTACCCGCAACTTCCTTGATCTATTACCCTGTTAACATTGTTCTTTTAATATCTACTTAATAAAACATTAACTGAAGAATAACTAAAATGCAAGACGTGAGTACCTAATTTTACAAAACCGTATTGCATATTTTTTATTTAGGATGTATTTTATGTAAAAAAACAAGAATTACTGTTTTTACACCAACTTCAGATTTCTCCTAATCTACTCAACCCTATTGCAACATCATCTATAGAGTAGTAAAGGACCTTCTTTGATATAACACCTACCCCTTTTAAGGTTACCTTGGGAATGATAATATATCTTTTAACACCAGCGTGTGAATTTAGGATAATTTTCCCCATTTTAGGAAGTATTCCAGAGAGCGGTGATGGAGATAAACTATCAGAAAGATTAAGTCGTCAGGCAATACTAGACGAAAAAATCAAAAAGTTTTTAGCGGTGAGGGTCGACACTCAACGTTCATGGCTGTCTGGATGTTGTTTTAAATCTGCATGGTGGTGTTAACACGCAGCTTCAGCACTTTTCCTTCTCTCTGCATTGAATATGCTGTTGTTTTACTTATTTTTTTATATATATTTGAAGTTTCGTGTTCATTGTTTACAAATGTAACTCTTTTGTGTATATGCCTATTTTATGAATTTTCAGGTTTTGTAAGTTATTTACAGGTATATTTTATATTTGAACAATTTTTTAATTTTAAGACCTTCCCATCTTCACGAACATCATAAATAAGTTTAATTATCTTGCATATTTTCTTTGTAGGTACTCCAACGCCGGGTTTAGTAGTGTCTGTGCTAGATTCGAAATCATGTAGAGCTAATTGGTCAAACTGACAATAGTTATAATTATGGGCGAGTTTTTAAATTCAGGGCTTAAATCCACCGATGTGTTCTCTCCCTTTCTAGTACATTCAATTGAAAAATGACAAAACACAACTGATGCCATCGAATGCAAAATGCGCTGAATTTAAAAATTCGCCCCATACTAAAAACTAACCAAAATGTTAATAAAAAAAAACATAATTTAAAAACCGCGTTACTTTTAGAAACGAATTTAATTCAGGAAAGTTCCTTATTCATATTGAGAATTTTTCATTGGCCGTTCAAACCATTTATTCGAAAATGGTAAAATTTAAACATAGGTACTAAAAAATACTGTTTTTGATAAGACAATTTTGACACAATTTTCTAGTATAATTTTTGGTTTTCAGTATACAGGGATAGTTTTTTAAAGTGTTACAAGACGATATCTCGAAAACGGTTTAAAATATTTTCATGAAATTTTGGTGAGCTAATAGGGAGATGGGTGGACATATTTAAACATATTTTTCTTATTTACCCCCCTCTCTATTTTGAAGGGCGGGCTTAACTTTGGAATTTTAAATGAGATGATGTACAGGGATATCCAAATAAAAGTGAACAGGCCTTTCAACTTTTTTATTTTTAAAGATGGGAGTTGGTAAGTTGGTAAAGTTGGTAAGTCAAAGTTAATGTCAAGATAGACAATAATACTTTAGTCAGCGTGAATTTCTAATTATATTGTTATGCAAAATGATTTTATTAATGAGAGATACAAATGTTAAAATTATAATGATGTTAGATCGGCTCAAAGACATTATGAAGAAAATATTGAAGAGGGACAAAGAACTTAATCATTAAACACCATAATAAAAACAAATAGAAGACTAGAATAAGGAGGAATTCTGGGCAATGGAAAAAGAAGAATAGAAAGAAATGAAGAAAGGGACCTAGCGATTTTACTATATTTTCAAGAGAATATTTTAAGTATAGACCATATAAAATGTTTTCAATTCAAAATATTAGTGCCGATCAAAAAGAAAGGAGACATACTTTTGTTACAAATATTAACGAAAGAATGCGGCAAGATCCGAATTTATTTCATACTATCGTTTGGACAGATGAAGCAACTTTCTCAACTGCGGGAATGTTTTTGTTTTACCGTCGAGGATATGGCTTTTCAGGGGCGCAATTTAATCAAAGTTTGGTGTGGGATGTTACTAAATAAAATTCTAGGGCTTTTCGGGGAGCATTAACTGGCCAGCGCTATCTTAATTTTTTAGAGAATGAAATCGAAGATATTCTTGACGAATTGCCACTTGAAGAACGTCGACGTATTATATGGCAACAGGCCTCCCTATAATATAATTGAGATTCGCAATTTTTTAAACCATCAGTACAACTAATGAATCGGTAGATATGAAAAGTTACATTGGCCTGCAAATAGCCCAGACCTTACACCTCGAGATACATTTCTTTGGGGTCATTTGAAAAAAGTCGTATTCAGCAATCATAATGAAAATATTGAAGAAATTCAAAGAAAGGTGAGAAATGAAGTAAGAAATCTGAACGTAAATGATGCTGAAAGCTTTATAAACACCTTTTAGAGGCAGATAAAAATGTATGAAAAGTGCGAAAAATTAAATGGCGGGCATGTTGAAAATTTCTGTATCTGTTTATGTTATAATTCATTTGTCATTGTTTATAATCACTGGTAATTGCTTTCAAATTTTAATAACTAATAGAAATCAACATTTTTTGTTAAATAGAATAACTCATTTTGCATAAAAATTAAATTACAAATTCATGGTGACTAAAGTATTATTGTCAACCTTGACATTAACTTTGACTTACCTACGAAGAAAATTTAAAAAGGTGGCAGGCATTTCGTTCGCAACCTGGATAGTTACGTTTAAAGTATATTTATGCGAAATAATTTTTAATCTGAAATATTTCAAAAACGATTAAAAACCGCATAGGGTATGTTATACAATTTATGTCTAGAACTTCTCCTAGAATCCAAAAATATGATAAAAATCATATCATTCAATTTATTTTTTTTATTCGATGCTCAATTGTTTTGGTGATAAGATATAATATGAATGATCCATAAAAATCCCCAAAACTGTCATATTTAACATTTTTTCTCATCTTGAAAAATAAAAAACGTATAGGTTTGTTTACTTTTATTTGGATATCCCTGTACTTTTGTTTATAAAATTTGAATTTACGTAAAAATCTACATATTATGTGTACAATTTTTTTTATTTGCTCCTTCGGTTACGGAATTATAATTTATTAGGTTATAAAATAAAAAAATACCATTTAATTTTAACATATTTATCATCTGTCGTGCCTGATAAGTTGTTCAAAATGTCCACCTTCAACTTCCAAACACTTTCTCACTCTTTTTCTAAATGAAAATCGGACCTGCTGTAACATTTCAGGTGTCACTAATAAGCAGGCAAAGTGGATTCGGTATTTCATATCATCTAAAGTTGTAGGTGCACTCGCCATCATTTTGTCCTTTACAAAACCCTACAAGAAAAAGTCAAATGGGGTCAAATCCGGAGACCTAGCAATAAACTGAGCAATAATCATTAAAATGTCAAAATTCTCAACCGACTTAAGTAAAAATAACTCATTTCCATGGAAACAAATTATAATTCTGAACGGTCAGCTTCACTTTTGCTAAGGTCGGTCTAATTTGACAATAAAAGGTTTGAAATGGACACGTTTAAGAATAAGAAAATTAGGTTTTATATTAACTTAGGTATTTAATTAATTGTTTCAAGGCACTGACTGGCAAAAAAGGGATGCACCAAAAATTTTGTGAAAGTTTGATGTCTCGTAACTTCTGAACTAGTTAATCGATCTGAACGATTTTTAAAATTTTTTAGGATTAGTACACTCACATGTTTTATTTTTAGTGTTCCTTGAAACGGAACACTTATGGAATCACATCGGTGTCCGTCTGTCTCAGGCGATTTTCTCTGAACCTATTCGACGTAAAAATTTGGAATTTGGCACAGGGATAGTGTATAGTTGCCCACTTATAGATGTGAAACATAAAAAGTTAAATTTTGATTCTGGGGGTCAATTTTGGGGGGTAAATTGGGCATTGGAAAAACAATTTCAAGGCATCATGTAGGGTGTCAAATGAAAGCTTATTGAAGCACGAATTCAACAATATATTTGATATATTTTTTAATTCTTGTTTTTTAAATATTTTTCGAGAAGAACGCTTAAAAATTGCTGTCCCCCACCCTTATCACTAGAAGGATCGCTCAGAACAATCTGAAAAAATCATGAACCTTGAGAATTAGGTGTAGATTGAGCGAAAATTATGACGATTGAAAAATTCTAGGCCAGTCAATGGTTATAAACAATTTAACTGTTTATTTCCTTATAACTGGCTATCTATTGGTTTTAGATAAAAAGTTATTTGATGCAAAATAGCGTAAGGAACAAGGTTTGCTTAGGTTAAGTGGGAGGCTGATGGCACGGAACACTAATTGTGCAAGTATAGCTTGCACTTGACCGATTTTTTTCTTTATGATTTTATAGTCTTTATAGCCCAAAACACTTATGACTGAATTTTGCATTAACTTTAGAACACCTTGCAGATTGTTTCAGCATCCAAATTTGTTTCAAGCTAACATTGGCTTATTGAACGAAATGTAGTTTATCGTTTATTTTTTGATTAATGTCTCTATCTTGCGTAGGTCAGAAGATACGACAGTTTAATTAAAGGAAGCGACTTTTCATTCGTCATAAAGGAAAAAGCCTGTCAACATCTAAAAGCTATAAACTACAGAAACAGAAAAGTATGACACAAAATGTGTAATAAACTTCACTTTAGTACCGGGTGTTATCACCTCTTGTCCTACTAAATCCTCTATTCGCCTTGGCATGCTTTGGACGAGGTTGGGAATAGTCACCTGAGGAATGTTATTCCACTGCTCTACTAGCGCTTCTCCTAAAGTATTTGAAGTTTGCGGAATCCTCTGGCGAGACCTAACTCGCCGCCCCAATTCATCCCAACAGTGTTCGATTGGGTTCATATCTGGACTCTTTGGTGGCCATACCATAGTTTCTATGCCCAGTTCGTTAAGATATGCACTACCATTTCGGGCGGTACGGGGTATCGCATTGGCATGTATAAGGATGAAATTATTCCCAACAAAATGTGCAAAGGGAACAACATAGTCCTGCAAAATATTCTCGACATATTATATGCGCCATAAGAGAATTTCTTGGTAGCACACAAAGTTCTGTGCCGACTTATAGCGAAATTCCTCCTCACATCATTACGGATTCACCTCTAAAGCTTTCTCGTTCGCTCGTTAAACCCTGTTCGTACCGTTCTCCAGTTCCTCGCCACACTCTTTGACGACCATCAGACGAAAACAAACAAAATAGGGATTCATCGATATATAAGACTCGGAATCATTGTTGGCCATTCCAATATATTCTACAAAAGTTCCAGCGAGACGCACGATACCTTAGAAGTAATTTTGGTCCAGTTGCTGGTCTCCTAGCCCTAAAATTTGATTCCTTTAACCTTCCACAGACTGTATGATCACTTACATGTGTTCCGCGTACTTCTTTTAAAAGGTGATTTGTTTTCACCGCAGATTGAAAGAGGTTTCGTTTCGTTTGGATTTGAATAAAGCGATCATCAAAATTCGTTGTTCATCTAGGAGGGCCAGAACCAACTCTTCTATGGTACTGCCCCGTTTCTTCATACTTTTGAATTGCGCGACGTCCGGTAGCTTCACAAACACCAACGGCCCGTGAAGCATATCTCTTAATTTTGCCTTCTTCTACCAAAGCCATGATACGAGCGACTTGTTGTGGTATAATTTGCTGAGGTATTGCGTTAAATTACCACGCAAAGAGAATAATCATATTGATAACTTGACAGAATGACTAATGTTTTAATTAATTATGACGTATAATTTCAAATAATCTCTTGCATGTGTTTCATGGAATGCTTCACCTTATGATAAAATTATAAAGATTTCTGATACTTCTCGACATATATTGCAGTAAAAACTGTCATATCTTCAGACCTACGCAAGATAGAGACATTAATCAAGAAACAAAAGATAAACTACATTTCGTTCAATATGCCAGTTTTAGCTTGAAACAAATTTGGATGCTGAACCAATCCACAGGGTGTTCTAAAGTAAATGAAAAATTCAGTCATATCTATTTTGGGCTATAAACACTATAAAATCATAAGAAGAAACGAAACTCTACATGTATACTAATCCTAAAAATAATTCCAAAAAATAAAAAAAATCATTCAGATCGATTAACTAGTTCAGAAGTTACGATATATAAAATTTTTACAAAATTTTAGGTGGGTCACTTTTTTTGTCAGTCAGTGTATACTAAATTCATTTTAGCATCAATTCCAAGGTAAAAATCATTTAAAAACTAAGCAAATTGCCGAAATAATAGAATAACTCATGAGTTTTTAATGATGACTCATTAACAATGACGGGACAAAAACTTGTTAAAACCTAATCGATCAACCATTTAATCCCGGGATAAAATTTCAACACTGTATCTGGGAACAGCATTTCCAAATAAAACTCTTTTTCCTATTTTTGGTCGAAAAATCACCGGTTAACGTTTGTCAGTAGAATATTGCAACTTCCTGTACATATTTAAAAAGAACATACAAAAACTTTTATTAGACAAATATGACCCAAAATATTGACAGGAAAAATATATTTCACTGCGTGAATTACAAAAACGTTTGATGGTTTAAAATATTGTAAGATAATTTCTCTTATTATTTCCCCAAAATCCATCTCATAAAGCCCAAAGTAGGTTAGACAATCATCACCGATTTTAGGCGTCGACGAAACCGACGACTGGCCACCCCTCAGTCACTATATAGTGACGCCCCAACACAGACCACTTCAAGATGTAACAGCAGACAATAGGGGATACACAGAACGAAGAAAGAAAACCGTCCGATTTGACCATCAAGATGGCCGACAGGGGTCGCAAGGATCCCAAGATTCTCATAGGGACTCAGGGATCGACACGTCTTCCACTTTTACCTCCAGCGAGGACTCTACTCGAGGAGATTTTCCCAAGGTGCTTAGAGCCACTGTAGGAGACGAGGAGTAGATGCCCCGTAGATTGCGGCTTATTCCACTTATAAAAACTTGAGGGCGGTTATTTTTCCCTTGTAAAGACATACTAAATTTTTTATAGCTTGTTTCGACAGAATATCTCTTTTCTATCAAAGAACGAACCTGAGCAAACCAAATAAATGATTATGTAGAAATTTTTGACATATGTAAATAAATTTCTAAAATTTTATTTTCGTCATATGACATCGTGTACGTATAAATTACCAAAGCCCTTTCCACCAAAAAAAGGAATCAAGTTTTATTTTCAGTTGTAAAATTAGGAGAGTCGAATTTTTTAAAATACTTAATTTAAAAATACCTATAAATAATATTGATATATTAGATATAGTAGAGTTGATTGACATACAGGATTGTAAGTTGTACCCTCTAATGATTGTGTATCAATATTACTCTTTAGTGTAAATATTATCTGGCAGGGGGACGCCATTTATAATATTTTGTAATAAAACAATGTACAAAATTTCCGAATACAAAAATCTTAATTAGAATCTAAACCAAAATGGCGGTTTGTCACAAATTCATTGTTTCGGACAAAAAAGTGATTTGGTATGACTAACAAAATTTATAATTTTAAAGCAGTTACTGTCGATTGATGATGATTTAATAACATTGTGAAATAAATTATTTTAAAACGCTTAGTTTCGGTACTCCAATTTTTAACAAATATGTAACAAAAAAAAAAATGCTAACGTAGATACCCTATCAGTAATAGAAACCACAATTTTGTCAAATATTTGATCATGTTTACTAGTTTTAAATCACCCTAAAAATTACATTTTTGCATATTGTAAGGAAAAGTCAATTTAGAGATACACAACTTATAAAGTTTTATTCTATCTGTGTGAAAAAGGACCCTTCTCGATTAATTTTAAGCACGATTAAGTTATTATATCATATATCAATCACGTTTAAGACTTTTCTAGCCATTACATATTTGAAGATATTAGTGAGATTTTGCAAGCAGAAATTCCAGACACGCTGAGCCATAAACGCTAAACTTTAGAGTGGTGTTTTAATTAGAGTTTTTGCCACATATACTAATTGACTTTCTAAACCGACTACAAATGGGAAAGGCTTTAAACATTTCTTCAATTTTTAAGGTTTTTATAAATCGCATCTTTCAAACATCACCTTATATTTTAGCGTTTAGGGGTTAGCGTGTCTAGAATTTCTACTTAATGTCCCTAATATATCCTTAAGAATGCGGTAAGCTGATAATATACCGGGTGAGTTTTTTGAAACGTTACAAGGCGATATCTCGAAAACTGATTAAAATATGTTTTTGAAATTTAGGTGAGTTTATAGGAAAATGGGGGGACATATTTAAACATACTGTTGACACTTACCCCCTCTCTCTAATTTGAGGGGTGGTGGGTAACTTTGGAATTTTAAATGGGATGATGTACTTTTGTTTATCAAATTCAACTCTACGTAAAAATCTACGTATGTGTTCAAATTTTTTTGATTTGCTCTTTCGGTTACGAAATTATGATTTATTGGGTTATAAAATAAAAAAAAATATTTACAATTTAATTTCAACTTATTTATCGTCTGTCGTGCTTGAGAAGTTATTTGAAATGTTCCCCCTCAACTTACAAACACTTTCTCACTCTTTTTCTAAATGAATTTCGTACCCGCTGTAACATTTCAGATGTCATTAATAAGCACCCAAAGCGGATTCGGTCTCTCATATCATCTAAAGTTGTAGGTACAGTCGCCATCACTTTGTCCTTTATAAACCCCTACAAGAAAAAGTCAAGGGGGGTCAAAACTGGGGACCCAGCAGGTCATACTTCATTCAACTTGAACATTAAAATTCGCTTCCATGTTTAATTGAGTAATAAACTGAGAAATAATCGTTAAATCGTCAAAATTCTCAACTGACTTAAGTAAAAATACCGCATTTCAATGGAAACAAATAATAATTCTTAAATATTATGTCAACTTGACTTATTGATAAAATTTATTTATTTTTTAAATTCAATCAAAATTTAGTTAACCATAATTCCGTAACCGAAAGAGCAAATCAAAAAAATTATACACCTACGTAGTTTTTTACGTAGGTTCGAATTTTATAAACAAAAGTACATCATCCTATTTAAAATCACAAAGTTAAAACCATTTGTTTGGTTTGTTAACCCCCTTAAAATAGAGACATTTAAATATGCCCCCTCATCTCCCTATTAACTCACCAAAATTTCATGAAAATATTTTAAACTGATTTCGAGATATCGCCTTGTAACACTTTAAAAAACTCCCCCTATATACTCTTTTATCGAGATTTTTGCTTGGTTCAATTATTCACTTGGTTATATAACAGATAATTAATATAACAAGTGACAATGAAATTATTATTTGCTGCAGGGGTTGAGACCAGTGTTGCCAACGGTCTGATAATTATCAGAATCTACCATAATTTTGACCATCATTCGCTAATCGATAATGACCCATTATCAACAGCCTAATCTACCATAATTTACGAAAACAGAATTTTATTTTTTTTTAATTAATACACAAAGAATGTGCACTAAGTTTTTTGTTTTCGAAAAAGGAGGAGGTTTTTGGTGCTGCCGTTTGTAATATTAAGCATGTGGTGGATAGATGGCAGACTGAACCGATGCCCGGTTTTATAGACTCGAGACAACTTTACCCCGAGAGTTAACCCGCGAATCCACCAATCGCAGACGCCAATTCGCGGGTTAACTCTCGGGGTAAAGTTAACTCGAGGGCATTACAACTGCAGTGGGACTCCGCGAGGTCGTAGAATTCTATTTGTAGAGACAAAGCGATATTTTTTCGCTCTGTTTTACGTTCGCTTTTTTTTCTGATAATTTCTTCCCAAATCTGATAATTTTTTTATTATTTTCTGATATTTTTACTTTCAATCATTGGCAACACTGGTTGAGACCAAGGTGAAATTTGGAACATCGATTGTAAACCTAAATTTCACATTTAAAAAAAAGATGCCAAAGTCTGTCTACACTGCACTTAAAATGGTTTTTAGTTAACTTTTTTCATAGAAAATGCACTACATAAACGGATTTAAACACAATACGATTTTGATATTTTTTATACCAAATGCACAATTTAACAACAAAAAGGTTTAATATAGGCACTTAATATATAGGTAATGAATTAAAGTAATTCAAACTGTGGAGATACACTATGCTGCAAAAACTACTCGATACAAATTTAATAAAAATATCTTTACAAGGGAAAATGTACCGAAGTTCATCACTCACGAGAGCTTGATATACCATTTATTAGAAATAGGCTTATTTCTTTACTTAAGCTTACTTTTACAGACCAACTTATTTTAATAAAAAAAAAATTATGAAGATGAAAATGAGGAAATTATTTTTTGGTATCACTGCAATCGTATCGTTATGGAAAATACCATTGCGATTCTAAAAATACACAATATTTATTTGTCCTTAATATTAGATACATATTTGCAGATTACGTAGAGAGACGATAACGCAATTTTCCAATCTTAATTTGTTCTATCTTACGGAAAAAATTACTTTTAAGAATCATGTCTAAAAAGTGAAAAATAATTTTGGAGTTCCAATTTAATACTTAGATAGTTTTATTAGCAAGAGCTTTGGGACAGTATTTAATTTATGTCTTCGAAACTATTTAGAATTTTTTAATAGTTTTTTCTTGTTGGATGTACCTGATGTCTGAGTAATCTAAATATTTATATTAATCCTAACTAGCAAGCTTTCTGAAATTATGTTTTATAGTTTTGCATTATAATATAGAAAGTAAATAGTGAATTCTGATTAAAATCTATTACATACCTATATTTGCTAAATGTATTAGATTACATAGAGAAAAGCGAAAAAATCTTAATTAAAAAATAAAATAGTTAGTTCTTAGCTGGTAGCAATAGCATTAAGTGCATGCTTAAAACATAGATACCGTTATAACAGCACCTATATAATATATTAAATCTAGGTACAGAAATCATTGATTTAACTGATTTAAATCCAAGCTTTTGTTTACAATCAACTGCTCCTGATCGGGCATTTTTGCTACTCCATCTTGGAGCTCCTACTACATCTTTAGTAGTTTATACTATATTTTTAAGAATAATTTCAGTGACGTATATAATTCAGTTCGCATGAATGAAAAAATAAGTGGGCACAATGCAATACCGAAAATTTTGTGCCGTTTTGCTAAACTAGGGGTGCAGTACTAGCCGTGGGTGGCAATTGTTGAAAACGTAAAGAAACTGGACGAACTCAAACTCTAATTTTATGCGATTTTATTTATTAATTCAAACCAATCGACAATGTCGTATTTTTGCTATAATTTATGTACGTGGCATTAAACACGTAATTTTGCTATTGCTTACCTTTGAAAATTGAAGCCCCGCATACGTGTGACATTTAAGTGACAGTTCAGTCGGTGCCTAAAAGTAAACGATAAATAAAAAAGTTGTAAATTTTAAAAGAATTCTTATTACAGATCTTCAAACAAAAATTTGAAATTTCTAAAATGCTTTTAAAATCAAAATTTTTCCAAGTCGTATTGTCACCTTTTTTATTTCATTTCACCTTTGATAACTGTGACGTATTTGTCAAAATAATAAAGATGTCTTTAGAGCAAAGAATAATCCAAAATTACAGAAATGGCGAGAATTGCTATCGCTACGTTATTGGAAAGTTTGAAGAAAAGTTACCAAATGTACAAGTCTAGTAGGTATATAAGTTAGTAATCAAATTAAAAAAGTGGATTCGTTAGTAAATTCAAGAAAACCAAGAAAAGATACGACGAAAACGATACTTCCACAGTATTAATTTTGCAATCTATTGATACAAATCCTATTATGTCGCGACGTATAAAAATATAAATCAAATCAAATCAATAAAGCTTTATTATCCAAAGAAAATCTTATTGACAAAGCATGCTTAAAATTATAAAAAAAAGTCATTACATGGACACTCTACATAAGTATACACCAATAAGCGCACATTATAAAATTCACTTGTAGGAGCCTAAAACTATCTTTCGCTTTTACAACTAAACCACCAATTAATTTAAAAAAATATGTATAATAATTAATAGTAAATTAAAAGCCACGATAAAAATATTAAAAAGATTCATCAAAAAATTCTGAAATTGAGTAATAGGCTTTGTTAATAAGTATTTGCTTAACTTCTCTCTTAAATTTTCTTGTACAGGTAATTTTTCTAACCTCTTTAGGAAGGTGATTAAATACCTTATGACCGACCGCATTTTTTATTTTCATACGTCATGTATGATAATACGGCCGCATTTTTACGTTTAAAAGTATCACCCTGCTGCCAAACATCTAACAGTTCTCTTCTTGTAAATGGCATGGTAACTAAAAATACATTGTTTTTCAGTCATCTGCAGTATTCTGCACGTATTTATTATATAGTTAAGAAGACACTGAGTTAAGATATTCAAAAAACCTAACAACACACAAAATATGCGGAAATCTTAAAACTACGAATATGCCTTTTGCATAATTATTTATAAAAAATCTGCAAAAGTTCAGAAAACTTTGAAAATCACTACCTCCAAGTTAATTTAATGCACAAAACTAAAAAAGGTAGGTAATAAAAATTATAGTACTTACTTACCTCAAACTAAAATATTTCACACAAAACGTAGCGAGAGCAACACACGAAAATAGAATGCCAATGCACGTCAAACATAAGAGGCAAAAGTGACTTGACGGGAGTAAATGCAGATTATTTGTGTTGCAACTATTACTTAATGCGAGCAGTACGAAAAAAAATATTTTCAAATATTGTAAACTAGCCTATTTTTCAACAATGAATGAAGTCTATACTTGTCAGAGGTACATCATGTAAATATGTAAAATTGGGAATCTGTTCTCTAAACCACCTGAAGATGCCCTGTACAATAAGGATTTGAACAAATAATGTTAAAACAGCTATTCTCCGGGCTATATGCTCCTCCGAGCGATGGATTACAGACCAAAATTTGACGTATTTTTTACTACTTGTTGTCTAACAGTGATAGTAGAAAATACGGCAAATTTTGGTATGCAATCCAACGCTCGGAGGGGCAGCTAGCCGGGTGAATAGCTGTTTTAACATTATTTATTCAAAACGTTATTGTATAAGGCATCTTCAGGTGGTTTAGAGAACTGATTCTCAATTTTACATAGTCTGTTCTTTTATTTCGGATTTTTCAACAACTTTTTTTTTTGATTTATTCATTGCTAGAATAGATAAAATGACCTCTGTGCGCCGGCACGATGTCGGCCTTACATTACGTCACTGAAATTATTTTTGATAATATGCTATAATTATTAATTTATGATATACATTTATTTGTGTTATTTAACTGATGCATATTAAAAAGTGGTTTATAAAAGAATAATATAAAAAAATTAACATATTAAAAACGTTTTTAAATAATTAAAGTTCGTAAATTTTGAAATGAATGGTGACTTTTTCACCCAAGTTCGAATCGCAGTTGATAGCCGAAATCTCGTTCAATTAAAAAAAAAACTTTTTTTTAAGATGAAAGTCCTGTATGTCTACTTCCTATTTATATATTCTATAACAAATCTTTTTTGTTACTATTCGGTATGTTTGCATATTTTGCTATACCTTTATTTTTTATGGTATAGTAAATCCTATTGAAAGGTTGAACATAAATGTTCAGGTTGTAATTTACTACTCTCAAAGTATAACGTAAGATAAATGAAAAGGAAAAAATTATTTCAGCTTATTAGAAAATAGCAGTTAATATATTATTATCTTAAACAAATACCTTGAGGCATTTAATCCTTTAATTTCTGCAGATGTAGGTAAAGTCAGGATGTGTAAAAAATAAGCAGTAATCGTAAATGCATCAACTATCGACAACAAAGAAAACACAGATAGGTTTGTTAGTCGTCAAAGTATCCAATAATTGTCTTTGTGATCATTGTTGAATAATCTTTTAAATCAAATGTAATGTTTGTTATCCACCAAATCTCCTAATCTTCGGGAAATAATCAAGAAAATAAATTAGCAATCGAATTTACAGTACGCCAGTAATAATAGCAATTTTATTTGTGTGATAATGTGACGTCTCGACCAATAGGATCACGTTTTGCAAGTTTTGAATTTTATATAAGAATTTGTAATAGATCTGTTTATTTCCTAATAAAAGCCAAAATAAGTGGGTAAAAGTAGCGGCCACAAATATTTAATTTAGATAGAGAACACGAACGAAATATTTTAGATTTATTTGAATTATGTGCATGTTGCCTATTGCGATTCTGTATTAGGTGAAAAACACCATCCATTTCAGAAGTTGGTAAGCTGATGTATCAACAAACATTAACAATTGAAGACAAAGTGTCAAAAACAGAAGGTGTATTCTAGTACTTAATCGATATTATTTTATTATAAATATTTCTAATGTAGCAATAAAAACTTTCAAGTCTAGAATGACAAATCAGAATAAAATTTTAATTTGCTTGCAAGCTTGGTTTATTAAAATTGTCGCATGTATATAAAACTTTGTTAATTTAAGCCACTGCATGGCTCTGCATTATTGGAAACGTGTTATTTTTATGATGTAATTTAAACGTTATTTTATTTTTGTATTATTAGGTCATATTAAAACTTTACAATAACAATACATGTGTCAATGAACAACAATATATGTGTCAATCTTTTGCGCCCACTAATGTCACTACCCACCCAGGCTATAACTTAAATATAAAGGAATTATTTGTGACCCTAAAGATATTAAATATACATATTATACAGGGTGGTCCACCGAAAACTTTCCACCCAGGTTTATTTTCGTTTAAATAAATTCATCAAAAAAGACTTGGATACGTATACTTTAGTTCTCAGGGGGAGATATTTTGTTGGCATTTTCACTCACCGTGCGTGAATCCCTAAGCCTTTTACCCTTAAAATCTTAAATGGGAAGGAGGTCGAGTGATAACGTATTTTAAAGGGAATCGAATTGCTTTTCCATCGGGACCTTGCTCGTTGAAATCGGGTGAGTAGTTTCTGAAAAAGGAGACCTTAAAAAAATTAAAATTTAAAAGTAACGACATTTACTACCAGTTGTTTCTATCAAGTAAATGCTGAAAATATCTACTCCCATATAATGGCACTGTTCAAAATGTTCCAATGTCCCAATCTATCTTCCTGGAAAAGTGTCATCTATATACTGCCTTACAAGAAAAGCATTGTGTGGGGTGCCCCATCTTGCTGAGAAATTAGATTTTCTGGTCGATGACGGTCATCTTCTTCAATAGCATTCGCTAAAGCAGGGTCAATAGTGGTTTCCAACAACTCTAGGTACATTTCACCAGTTAAATTGCCCGATAATGCCGTCCCCAAAAATTCCAGCCCACACATTTAATTTTTCTGGATGTTGAGTATGTACTTCTCTAAAGATTTTAGGGTTGGAATCCGACCAGTACCTACAATTATGTCGACTGACAGTACCATGAAGAAAAAAAGAGCATTCATCTAAGAAACAAATGTTAAAAACAATTTGTGGATCGTGAATAATTAATTCTTTCACTCATTAACTGACAAAATCCCAAATGGCGATCGGTATCGTCTTCATTAAGTTCATGAACTAATTCTATTTTGTAGGGATGGAATTTATGCTTTATAATTATGTGCGCGAAACACCCGGCACTTCTGACATTTCCCTCGCATTAAGTGTGGAATCAATTGCAACATAACCCAAAACTGCATCTTCTACAGCTTCATTTCTTACCGGACTTTGAATATTTCTTTTTTGTTTAGCACTGATTCCGTTTCACGAAATTTCGCCACTAGAGACAGGTGTCCATTTGGGTGTAATTCATTATAAGATAGCGCGGCAGCTCTAGCAGAATCGTTATTTCTAAAGAAAAGTGAAACAATTTCAACTCTTTCTTCAAGAGTATAAGTCATTTAATTGCGTAATTGAACGAAACGAAATTTATAGGAAAATTATTAGTTTTACTATTAATTTAACCGATATCAACAACAAACTAATGAGGGCTCTTTTTTCGACAGAACCAGTGGAATTTCAAAGATCTGTTGTTACAGTATTGCCATGTTTATGCGTATTTAGCATTTTGTTTAAATTTAAATCCAAATTTCTTTAACATTTAATTTCTCGAAAACTACTCGTCCGATTTCAACGAGCAAGGTCCCGTTGACAAGGCAATTCGATTCCCTTTAAAATAAGGTATCACTCGACCCCCCTCCCATTTCACCCTTAAATTCGGGGTAAGTTTCACGGTGAAAGCCCGCAGCTTAGGGGTTCAAGTAGGGGGGGGGGGGGGTGAAAAATCCAAAAAAATATGAAAACTAAAGTGTATGGGTCCGAGCGCTTTTGATTCGCTTATTTAAAAGAAATTAAGTTTTCGGTGGGCCACCCTGTATTATACTCTGCAGGAAAAATGAAAAAAACTTTATATTTCTATACACCCAGAAATCATATAAATTTCTAAAGCTTCATACATGGATGCATGTAAACAGCATTGTGTACGAACTAAAGTAACAAAAACAACTCTTCATGCCAGCAAAATCTTATTCTTAAAACAGTTTGCTTTTAAGCCGGTTGTCTTTTTAGATTCGATAAATTATTTGGCAACTTGGATATCTACCAAGAGCGTTGGCAGTTACAACTGCAACTGCCGATGGGAACGGCAGTGTTTGGTTTAAATTTCAGATTTATCGTTGCGGTTTCAAGATGCATGTTATTACGATTTGTCCCCGGAATGAAAGTGTTGATTTTAATCGTTGACAATTTTTTTCAGGGTTCTAATATATTAAGATAAACTAGTAGCGAATTTAGGATTAAATTTTAGTTGCAATATGATTTTTTAGTGCAGTATTTAATATACCATTTTTGGAAAGGCCACTTGGATATTTTCAATGGTTAGTTTATATTATTATTTTGTTTTCCTAATTTAGTTTGCAATAATAAACGTCCAGAATTGCGTATTTTTTCTTGCACCCACAGCATAACTGAGTTGCTAATTGTGTTTTGTTGTATCACTTTTAATTTTATCTATGTGAAATTAACACGATCTTACAAATGTCAGTCAGCTAGCGCGAGTGATTTTGATTTATCAAGTTTAGCCCATTGCCCATTGGCGACTCAAATGAATGAAGTCAGCTGCAATCAGCTTATTTTTAACGGGAAAGAAAGGCTCACTACACGACGAAATTGACAAAGATGCCAAATAACACGGTAATGAAGATAAAGACGAAAAGGAAACATTTCCCGTTATAGTAGTTAGCAAATCAACTAAAGAGAACGCCACCTTCTCAATTTGAGTCGCTAATTGCTAACGCAAAAATGGTATATTATAGTGCAATAAAATAGGTCTGGTCTTCCTTCAGTCTCTTTTACTTAAATTATTTTCTAGTAACATTTCGGTAGATGAGCGCTTGCTAATATACGTGTACAAAGCTTTATGCCAAATGTTTCGGGTTTAACGGTACCGAGTTAAAGTATTTTTTTTATTTAAAAATGATGATACTAAGATGCGAATTCACGCTGATTATTATTATAGCCTGTGGATTCGGTTCCAAGTTCAATCCGTTTTTATTAGGTAGTGGCATAGTGTACGACAAGACAAGTACATCAAAAGGCGCATGCATGACAGAAGAAACGATTCTTAGAAGGCAGTACGTGTTCTAAGCTAAATTGTAGCAACTAAAGGATTTGTAATTAATTTTTTATTTAACTGCTTATACAGGGTGTTACAAAAAGATGTTTAGAAATTTTACGGGCACATTTTCCATCTAAAAATATGAAAATAAGTTTATATAACCATGGGTCCTCAAATCTTCTTTTTCGAGATACAGGATGTTTAATATTTTCTTTTTTAAATGTTTTTTTTTAATTTCTATTTAGATTTAGAGCATGTATTAAAGCATGAATACGCCGTTTCCAGCATCTATTATAAACTTAAATCATAAAGCACTGTTTCCTGAACAAAAAATATGCAAGAAAATCATTTTCATTATTTGTCTTATTGTAAGATATAAGTTAATTTTTATCTCGAAAAAAGTTAAGGAATCACTTTTCACGCATTATTAATTGGGCTTTACGGGAATGATGAAATTCATGTCAATATCTTAACGTATTTTCGAGAAATAAAAAAAAACATTTGAAAAATATATTAAACACCCTATATCTCGAAAAAGGAACGTTTGAGGGTCCATATTAATATAACCTTATTTGCATATCTTTAGATGTAGAATCTGCCCTTAAAATTTCTTAACATCGTTTTGTAAGACCCGGTGTATATTAAAAAATATAAAATTGGTTTATTGATATTAAATTGTCGGTATGCGTGTCAAAACACAATTTATAAATAGATTAGTTTTAATAATCTCGATCTCGTTCTCTTTTACAAAAATTTTGGTGGTTTTGTATTTTAGAAGAAAAAGATAAAAAATAGAATTTTTCACATTTAACATTTTGATATTTTCAGGATTTTATGTCGATAAATAAAAATAAAAACCAGAAAAACCCAAACACATTAACTCTGTAAAGTTATCCCATCTATATAAAGTTTAAACAAATTACTGCCATTCTAACTAGGTACCATTATCAAAATGGTAGCAATGGGCTCTTTCCCAAATTTTGACTTTGCTGGCATTGTATAAGTCAACAAAAAATAAGCTTTTTCGCGTTTTTGATATTGTATCTCTGGAGTCAATAAATCAAATAGCAATTTTTTCGATTTTCGAAGTACGTTTTTCCCTTTAAATGCAATTTAGCAGATAGAAATAAAACTTGTGCCGAAATAATGTATCCCCGCAATCATTATCTACTAAAAATCTAGAATAATTGCAGATTTCCTCTACCTAAAATTACTTGGCAATCTATTTGATGAGTGCGAACAAAACCATGAACCCAAGCAGACGCAATCTGTCGCTCACTGGACTGAAAATGAATTATTCGGTATAGTTCCTAATAATTTTTTCATCATAATAATTCTCCAAGGGATTGAACGGCTCAATGATGATGATGATGATGATGATGATAAACTCTTTAAAGAATCAACAGAATTCAATTTTTTAAACGTGGTTATATTAGAATTTTTACGGTTTTTATAACGATGTATCACAAGGTAGGGGGCCATTTGAATTTCCAAGTAGAAGTGGCTAGGGGTGAGGGGGTGAAACATTTTCATAAAATTTTGGCGGGTTAATAAGGAGATTGGAGGACATATTCAAATATATTTTTGATATCTCTCTATTTGAGGGATGTGGGGTAACTTAGGAATTTTAAATAAGATGATATACTTTTGTTTATAAAATTCAAATCTACATAAAAAATTACGTACGTGTACAAAATTTTTCTTGAATTGCTCTTTCGGTTAGGGAATTATGATTTAAACGTATGAATGAAAGTTACTTGTCAGGGGTACATATAAATATGCAAAAATTGAGAATAAATTCTCTAACCACCTGAAAATTCCTTATACAATAAGGATTTCAACAAATAATGGTAAAACAGCTATTCTCCGGGCTATATGCCCCTCCGAGCGCTGAATTACATACCAAAATTTGCCGTATTTTCTTCTAACACAGTTAGATAAGAAAATACTAATGTTTCGAATGCAAGAAACTACCAGGAAGAAGGAAGCTTTTTCTTTAGTTAGAATGTCGTCACCTGCAGACCGGTTTCGAACTCGTTGGTTCTCATCAGTACAGGATAGACGAACATACCAACCTTCCGAAAAAGTAATCCCTTTAAGCTACAACTGTCGTACTGCATAAGCAGTGAGACACAGGCAGCGCCATCCATTAGCAGTTTCAAGCATTCAGAGTAGAGTTTACCGTAAGGTAAAATTTTCAAACGTATGAATGAAAGTTACTTGTCAGGGG
This sequence comes from Philopedon plagiatum, assembly GCA_963971165.1. NCBI lineage: Eukaryota > Metazoa > Arthropoda > Insecta > Coleoptera > Curculionidae > Philopedon > Philopedon plagiatum. The sequence continues at coordinate 124,557,184 of OZ020189.1, read as the reverse complement.
TACATATAAATATGCAAAAATTGAGAATAAAGTGTCTAACCACCTGAAAATTCCTTATACAATGCATTCGAAACATTAGTATTTTCTTATCTAACTGTGTTAGAAGAAAATACGGCAAATTTTGGTATGTAATTCAGCGCTCGGAGGGGCATATAGCCCGGAGAATAGCTGTTTTACCATTATTTGTTGAAATCCTTATTGTATAAGGAATTTTCAGGTGGTTAGAGAATTTTTTCTCAATTTTTGCATATTAGGTTATAAAATAAAAAAAATATTTATCATTCAATTACAACTTATTTATTGTCTGTCATGCTTAAGAAGTTGTTCAAAATCTCCCCCTTCAACTTCCAAACACTTTCTCACACTTTTTCTAAATGAATTTCGTACCCGCTGTAACATTTCAGGTGCCACTAAAAAGCAGGCAAAGCGGGTTCGGCCTTATATCATATAAAGTTATAGGTGCAGTAGCCATCACTTTGTCCTTTATAAAACTCCCACAAGAAAATGTCAAGAGGGTTCAAATCCGGGTACCTAGCAGGAAGGCCAGTTGACCGAACCAGCTCGTCCAATCAACCTGTTTTCAAATATTTCATTCAACTTGCCCATTAAAATTCGCTTCCATGTTTAATTGAGCAATAAACTGAGAAATAATCGTTAAAACGTCAAAATTCTCAACTGACTTAAGTAAAAATACCGAATTTCCATGGAAACGAGTAATAATTCTGAAATAAGTGAACTTGATTTATTGGTAAAATGTTTTTTTTAAATTCAGTCAAAATTTAGGACAAATCATAAAAAAAATTGTTCACATACGTAGTTTTTTACGTAGATTCATAAACAAAAGTACATCATTCCATTTAAACGTCCAAAGTTACCCCCCACCCCTCAAAATAGAGAGAGAGGGTAAATGTTAAAAATATGTTTAAATAGGTATATCCTCCCATCTCCTTATTAACCGTTTTCGATATATCGCCATTTAACACTTTGAAAAACTCAGCCTGTATATTGATTTTGCTGTTTCCCTTCGATGTCTAAATTGATTTGTTTTTTTGTTCAAACCGAATTTACTTCAAATCAAGTGTTACTGAAGGTGGCTAGTTTTGAAGTAAAAGCCCTGTGTAATAAAAATGTTAATGATGATATTAATTTAAAAATGGAATTTAGTGAAAACAAATAGGATATTATATTACGAAAATTTCATATTCTGCAGCATAACGAAATAAAAAATTGTTGCGACAAACGTATCATTTTTATACCTTTTCTATTTTAAGCCGATGTTACGTGCAGAATTTCTGATCTGTTTGAAAATTGTGATGTACTTTACTTTTTTTATCCACTTTAGAATTCTTAAGGTTTGCTGCTTCTTTAGGTAAATTTGCATAAGCTTGCCTGTACAGATGTTGCATAATACTGCTTTTGTCACCCTAGTTAATGCCAACTGTAGCTTAACAAACACTTTCCGTAATAAAAATTTTCCAATAGCATCCGCACCATTGGCAAGTTTCTTCGGATGGAACAAGAATGATTGGCCACATGATATTAAGAAGGGGTAATTCAGAGGCCACCGGTTCAAGTGCTGCGATTTTAGGATTAAAAGTAGTAGGAGGCAAAATGTTAGAAAATGGCTGCAAAGGAGCTGTAATAGAAAAAGTTAAGAAAGGCAGTATAGCTGATGTCGATGGTCAGCTAAGGCCTGGTAAGTTAAATTGAATTATTACATTAAGCAACCAAATAATCCTCAATCTCGACCAGTTAAATTAGATTTAAAAGTTATGAGAAATAAATGTGACTAAGTAATATGGAAATATTAACACATTAAGTTCCAAGGATTAAAATACAGGAATACAATCACATGCATTAGTACCAGTATTCACCGATACAGTCCGCATCATATTCGAAATCTGTGTGTTAAGCTAAATTGAGTCAAATTGATCGTTTTTAACATTCTTCGTTAGAAGAGAGTATTGCAATCGTGACAAGCCACCTCGTGAGATTTCTTCGGCTGAATCTCTTGATGTCGAGAAAAAAGGTTTTCCATATCTGCCGGCTAGTCCATCTCTTCTCGCAAAATATCAAAAGGTATTATTTTAGGCTTTTACTAAAACTGCTGAAAAATGAGATGTCAAGGTAATATTTAAGTTTAGAAACGCTGTGGCTGGAAGCGTCAAGTGGATGGGGTGGGGTGGTTTAGGGTATTTTTTAAAATAAAAAAAATATGCGATTTGTAGGGGAAAGTATTGAGAATGTGTGAAGACTACCCCAGGAGCCACCCTTCCCACATATTAAACAATTGGTGTGCAAATATATTTTTTGTGACTAAAGAAAACGGGTACAGTTAAAATAATTTACATATCAGGTACAAATGTACTCGTATACAGTTTTGTGGTTACGTAAACTGGGTGCCGATTTATCGGATATTAGTTGTCTTTATTTTTATAACGCAATTTTGCTGAAAATAATTCAATGCACAATTTCAAAAAGAAATTACCAAAGAAAAAGTTGTCATTATCTCAGCTTTATTCCCGTATACTCAACTCCATAACAAAGTTTTCAATTTTCGTTATTTTTTAAATCAACCAATTTTTCTTTAATCAAAACTTACCTGTATAATTCAATTATAACACTTATTTTATTTAAGAAAATCCAGTTCTGTTCACTTACCACCTAAATGCGTTTTGTTAAGTTAATATAATTAAGAATAATAATTTTTAAAGAAAAATGTAAATGCATTCTTACTATACCATTTTTCAATTAACAAAATAAACACACTAATAATATAGAATTTTAACTCTTATCTTATGCAATTAAAAAAGCTCAATAATAATTAGAATAAAAGAACAGAAATTTTACAACTTCATTACCTTTCTTCTTATCAAACAAGAATCTAAATAGACTTTTCATGTAAAACCAACGTTCAATTAGCACCAAACAAATACATTTGTATGCCAATTGAAGTTAAACAAAAATATCTTTTATTGCAAAGTTTTATAGGTATTTCATACGATATATAAACTACATATATTTAGTCATATATATACATACTTTAATCAGTGTAGACAAGCGTAGTGTAGTGTAGTGTTCATATTGTCCGTTCCTAACCATAGTGAGAAATAAGTCGATAGAAAAGAGATTTGTCAACAGACAAAGGTAACAACATGTCTCTCTCTTTCTCCCTCTCTCTCTCTCCCTCTTTTACCGAATATACACAGGGTGTTGAAAAACTCTGCTGGTCTTTCCTATTTACTTTGCACATTTTAAAAAGTAGTTCATTCCAAATTTGCAAATGCCACACTTTGTGTAGTGCCTATGGAATAACCTTATAATTATTCCAAAATCTGCAGACTGATATTTTTTTATCGCGATCTAATTGATCAAACTTGATTCACTTAGAAGAAGTGAATTATCACTAATTTAGCCAATCTTTAGGTTATATTTTAACAAATACAGCAATGATATAGCTATGAAAAATTTTTTTACCGGATTCTCCAACGCTAGATCGGTCTAATATGATTTGATTGTCATATTACACTGGTCTAGCGTTGTTTTGAAGTAACAAGTGTAAGCGTAAGACAACTGCGTTTTATACTATGAATTTGTTTCAGAGTTCTTTTGCAAATTTAGAACGAAAAGGGCAGTTTTGTTACATACTTTCCACAATATAGTAGAACAAAATTCATTCTAGCAACACGTGATGAAAATGAAGATGAAAATCATCTGGAGACCTAGCAAATCGCTGAAATATTGGAATAACCTATAAGTTCTTAATAACGACTTATTAAATCACAGGACACAAACCTATCGAAATATAACTGATCGATTAGATTATCTTAATTGAAACCAGTACTAAATTTTAAACCCTTTTTGTGAACCTGTACGTTACTGTCTTATAATTTGATTTGAAAAATATAATTTAGAATTACATTAACAACTTACCAATCTTTTCTTTCGGCAAAACCATATCAATTTTTAAGCTCACTTCCTCTATATCGGACTGATATTTATGTGTCGTCGGACTGGTGGACTCCTCTGTTCACTCCAGCACGAGACTCGCAAATAAGCAGTGCGAAATGTCCGACGAAAGTGTCTTTGACAGTTTCTTTATCGAGTCGGATTACATGGAACAATGCTGCATAAATTGTTCAGCCACTAGTGCGTACGACATTTTTGTAGTCTCGAGAAATTTCCTCACCCACATTGTGGGAACTGGAGGCGGACGACTATGTCGTACGCTCTAATAGCTAAACAAGATATATGGCATTGTTCACATGTAACACGATCCGATAAAAAAGTAGTCAACGACACTTTTACCGAAGGTTTTACACTATTTATTTGGGAGTATTGTGCTGAAACTGATGAGCTCGACTGTCGATGTCGGACGAGGACAGTGTCGGTCCGACATAGTGAGTACAAGCTGTTGTTGTTGTACAAGTATTTGGTTTATTTATGTTATTTCTTTCCATTTGATGTGGGCTCAAAAAATGTTACATACTTTATACAACTAACGAACCTATCCGTTAAAATTTTAGGCGATGAAGTAATAGAGTGGAACGGTAGATTACTTCAAGGCAAATCATACCAAGAAGTTGCAGATATAATAGCAGAAAGTAAGCAAGAAGCAAACGTTGAACTAATAGTAAGCAGACCTATGGGTAGTAGAAGAATTGCTCAAGCTACGTGGAGGCAGTTTGCTGCCCAAAGAGGTACGCATAATCGGCCATAATAGCCGAAACAAAAAAGCATTTGAATTTGTAGCCCTAAATACTTTTTTGTAAAAAAAATTTAATTAAATGTTGGGCGATTAAAAACTGATAAAACGTAAATTTAAAAATCGGCGCTATATTGGCAAATAAAAATAGAACAGAATATTAAAATATGGAAACTAAAATTCATTAATGTGATGAAAACATAACATAAAAAAATTAAACAACAAATAACTTTATTTCGTCTAATTTACTAGCATAAATATTTGTTTTTGTTATTTTTAATTAATTAATATTAGCTTAAAATTATTAGTAGTCGATATTTTAAACAAATTGTTAGTTGCTAAAAGATATTTTAGAAATATCTTTATAGTCTGCGGATTGGTATAAAATAAGTCATATATATTTTTTCGCATTTTTAACAGTTAAATAATATGATAATTTAAATCTAGACTAATATATCCTTCCCCATCTATCGATATTTAATTTTTTGAAAAGTAATAATTTAAAATCTTTATATTCAGTAATATTCAGTATTATTAGATATTGTTTTAAAGTTGAAAAGGGACCAATAATTATTTGATGACTTAAATCAACCAAGCTAATTAAACATTTCTTTCATTAAAATTCTGCATATTAATATTGATAATTTAGTTCCTGCACCGCATTTAGCAATATACGTTCCCATAGTCCCCATTCTGATATTTACAATTTTTTAAGGCTGAAAAATATTTACACATATCACTGAAGTCTTTATAAAACATTATCATTAGCTCAAAGTCATACATTTTCGGTTTTTAGGATATTTAATCAAGGTACTTTATACGATCCATAAACATGTTAATCTTTTAACCCAACGTTAGCCGCTATTCTATTAGAAGTATAATTAAAAGACTTAATATAGGTAAATATCAGAGTCTTCAGAATATGTGAATTTGCCAATTATAACCGAAAAGCTCCCAAAATACCTAAAAAATGCATTTATTTTTGAAATAACATAAATTTTTTAAATCTCTCGTAATTATTGTTATTTACCTTTGCATAGCAGGTGAAGATGATATACATTTCCCACGGTTAAAAACTTTCCAATTCGTTCATCAATAGCGTAAATGGAAATTTTTTTAAACAAAATTGTGACAATAAAGTTGCCACAGATATGTGTGTCCTCTTCACCTGGTAGGTGATGATAAAAAACGAGGGGAATAAACTGCTGGCCACTCGAACTTACACATAGAAATTTTTAGGCAAAATTTAATGTTCAATATTTTCAACAAGAATGCAAATTTTCGAACGCGTCTTGCAGATTTTAAGAGCTAGTTTTTTTCGGATTAAGCTGCATGACGTATATTTATCGTAGGGCCATAGATTTATTATATACGGGGTGATCAATGAAGTCATGCAAAAAATCAAAAAGTTTGTATGAGTGAAATTTCCGCAAAAAATTTTTTTGGTCGTTGCAATATGGGTCGTTACTAAGGTAACATCAATATCTCTAGACGTTTTCGTCACTTTTTGGATTAAGGCCCTTAGGTCTTGTACACACTACTAAACATAAAATTTGGGTAGCAAAATTTTTAAAATGCTATAACTTGACATTGGATTGACGGTTCTTGATGATTTTTACGGATTTGGAATCCTTATTTCACGTAGATTTTCTATAATCTAAGCATTTTATTTGGGGGTTGAAATATACAGGTTGAAATTTACACATTATACCTGGTCGATAATAGACAAAAACGTAGCGACAAGAACAAGTTTATTACATTATATTCTACAATATACAAGATTGGTTAACAACGGCCAAAAGTCAATTCTTACAAAATTTCTAATTCTAAACCTAATTTAAAGGTTCCTGCAATCCCTAAAAAAACCCGGCAAATATCAATGGAAAATTGCCAAATGTCCTATCTTTAAATACCTAATCTTTGGTAATAATTTATAGACAAAGAACTCTATAAAACTGAATGACTCTTTGAGACAATAAACTGGGGTGAAAGTTTTGGACAGAACAGTGAGAAGAACATTAAACAAAAACAACTTGAGGTGAGAATTTATTTTTAGAAAAACTTAAATAATGCCAAACCGTAGAGCGCGTCGTACCCTACGTTTTTGTCTATTATCGACCCGGTATAATGTGTAAATTTCAACCTGTATATTTCAACCCCCAAATAAAATGCTTAGATTATAGAAAATCTACGTGAAATAAGGATTCCAAATCCATAAAAAATATCAAGAACCGTCAATTCATGTCAAGTTATAGCATTTTAAAAATTTTGCTAACCAAATTTTATGTTTAGTAGTGTGTACAAGACCTAAGGGCTTTAATCCAAAAAGTGACAAAAACGTCTAGAGATATTCATGTTACCTTAGTAACGAACCATATTGCAACGACCAAAAAATTTTTTTGCGGAAATTTCACTCATACAAACTTTTTGATTTTTTGCATGACTTCATTGATCACCCCGTATATATGGTCCTACGACAAATACACGTCACGCAGCTTAATCCGAAAAAAACTAGCTCTTAAAATCTGCAAGACGCGTTCAAAAATTTGCATTCCTGTTGAAAATATTGAACTTTAAATTTTGTCTAAAAATCTCTATGTGTAAGTTCGAGTGGCCAGCAGTTTAGTTGTAGATGGGGAATTTACCATAAAGTCCATCACTGCCTCCTGCGCAGGCGCCCGAGCCTGTTATTAAGCTGCTTTGTAGCTGTTTTATAGTTGTTTTCTGAAACAGGGTCTGTTTTTTAGATGTTTTGTAGCTGTTTCATAGTTGCTTCAGAAACAGGGTCTGTTTTTTAGCCATTTTGCAGCTGTTTTGTAGCTTTTTCGTAGTTGTTTCCAGATTCTGGAAACAACTGTGAAACAGCTACAAAACAGCTAAAAAACAGACCCTATTACAGAAAGCAACTATGACAGCTAAAAAAATGTTCTGGCGCCGGCGCATAAGGCAGTGATGACTTGATGGTGAATTCCCCATCTACACCTACTGAGGGGTGTGAAAAATTAATGTTTTAAAAAAAATTATTCATTTTGACGATTTTTTGGAGCTTTATTGGCATAATTGGCAAATTAGCATAATATTAAGACTCTGAAATTTACTTATACCAAGAATTTAATATATAAAACCCTAAGAGCCGCTTTAAAAAAATCCACTCTATAGATTTACTACAGGAGAAAAAGTATTAAAACTTAGTGCGAAATTAAATTTTTTACAAATTTTTACTGTCGTATACTGAAAGTCTATCAGAAATTCATATGATATTCTAAAATTCAAATAGGAGTATTGATAGTACAAGCTTTGTTAAAAATAAAACAGTATTTTTTATGATCGCAAACTAAAGATTATTAAATTTTTTTTTAGTTTTGAAACAGTTAAAGTTATAAAAAAGTTTAAAAAAAGTTAAAGTTATATCCCGCTTTTCAGGTACGACACTCAGGATAAGTATACAGTACATATATTTATGTGTATCACTCTTATACACGTTTTAAACCCATTTTTAAATTTGAACAGATTAGCTCATTATCAAACTAGTGTGATTAACATAAGCTACAGGTCAAATTTACAAATGGTGCTTATACGAGCACAAAACACACCGCTGATATTCACCAGTTGCTAAACACACTTTATGTTTTACACTCCTAATGAAACTTACATGTTTTTGTTTTTAACTGACCTGCTACCCTTTCTATTTCAGGTGTTCCTTTTAGGTATATGTGTAGATTTAGATAAACTAAATGGGAGCAACAACTGTGTGTTTCGGTCTCGTACACAAATTTTATTTATGTGTATTTTTAATATATTTCTTTCCATGTGTAATATTATTCTCGTTTTTTATATTGATTTCGTATACTTAGCCATTTATATTTCTTTAAATTATATAAGTTCTTAAATATTTTAATTAACTTTGTTAAATATCAGTTAATGTTTAATACACATATTGTACGTAAGCAAAATATAAGCATGCCACATGCACAATTTCACGGAAATGATTTAGTGCAATTTTTTTTTGTTAACCAACTTTGTTAAATCAAAAGTATTATTTGCCATATGGAATAATCGCAAAAACACAAAATTAATGGTTTGTTGACTGACTAGTGGCGTAAAAATTAACGTATTGACTGCATAAAACGTCATTCTTTAGTTTTAAAAATGAGCAGTTTTCATCGTGCAATACCAACTAGGTTTGTAAAATTATATGATTGAAACGTATTTGTTGTTTGCAGGGAATTACTGGCATTATTTTTAAATTACAAATCGCCATCATACCATAATTAAATTGTGTAAACCTCAATAATGCCTATCATTCGTCTCCAATTAGTGTTTAAGTAGCTTGATTGGTATGATATTCGATTGTAAAAACGGCATTGATAATAACCCTTTGACCCGTTTGACAAAGTAACAAATTTTATCATAAATTACGAACATTTAGATACAATCAAATTTTAACCTGACATACTCACTTTATTTTGTAATAAAATTAGTAAAGTGTATATATTACGTTAAAGTCTGGTTTATATACAAATTGCTGCTTATCTCAGTGCCAAACGGCACTGCACAAGAAATCTAACAAGCAATGTTTTAGTCTCAAAAGTAATTATTTGTGGATTTGTTAATAAAAACATTTTTTAGCTTTAAAAGAAGATAAATTTTTGTCTGCATTCTATACACTTACAGACCTAAAATTCGATCCATCCAAAATTTTCATCCAATTTAATATATGATAACTTTTTTTCCGTAGTCAGATTAAAATGTCTTTTTTCCTAAATTGTGATAAATGTATTGATTTTTTTCAAGTTTCTAAAAAAGAGTGTACATGTTTAAATATAAAGGACAATAAAAATGTTTGTTTTTTACTTACTTAAGTTTGTAACATCGTGTAGAGTAATTTTGTAATCTTTACTCACTAAATAATGTTTTTCTGCGGAGTCTGATTTATTCTCAACATTTTGCTTGTTTATTTATCTCGATATCTTTCTCCGTTTAAGACATATGAATTTTTAAAGATAATAGTACACATTTTGCGACATTTTTTAATTTTTAGACAAATACAATTGATATTCATAAGGTAAAGAACAAAAAAACAAGTATTAAGCACCAAAAACATCAATAGCAATTATCACCCCCCCCCCCCCCCCCTTCCGAGCATGAATAACTTCCCTCATACGCCTCGGCATTCCGTGAATCAGGTGTCGAATCTGATTTTGATCGATTTGATCCCATTCTTTTGTTTCTGCTTCTTTTAATTCTTCCAGGATACTCGGAGCCGGAACTCGGCTTCGAATCTTTCTGCCCATCGTGTCCCAGGCATGCTATATAGGATTAAGGTCTGGGCTACGTGGTGGCCAGTCAATTTTTCATACTTCACGTCATCTAAATATTGGTTAACAGCTCTTGCAATGTGAGGACGAGCATTACCTTGCATTAGCATGAAGTTGTTTCCTATAAAGGGTGCAAAAGGAATGACGTGTGGTACTAAAATGTCCCGAATATATCGATCAGCCGTCATGGTTCCCCCATTAACTATTACTAAGTCAGCTCGAGCTTCCATATTTATGCTACCCCACACCTTTACAGAGCCCCCACCTTAGGCAAAACCTTGAGTCTGAAACCTTGAATAAAATTTTACTCCATTCCTCGAAGCTCCAATTTTTTGATGTTCCTGAGCAAATCGGAGATGTTCTGTCCTATGATTTCTAGTCAAGTCTAAGTCAGTTTCGGGCTGTCTAGCAGGTAAATCCGCCTCCTTTAATCATCTCCGAACAGTTATTTCATTTTGTACCTCTTCAAAATGATTTCTTGTCATCACAGGAGTGGTATTTCTATAACGTAACACATTTAGAGTTCAAAAACGATCATCTTGGGCATTTGTACATTGTTTTGTGCCAGATCCTATTCCTGAAAAATTGACGGTTTCATTAAAACGTTCCACGGCTGTTTGAACGCTAGATCTTGTACTTCCCAGTACTTTAGCAGCATACTGCTTCCATCATTTACTAAAGCATCTTGCTCTTACTCTTATCACGCATCCTACGCATCAGTAAGCGAAAGAACCATAATTTCCAGGTGACACTTTAAAATTTAAACGCCACAGAATAGTTATCGTTACAACTGTGAAGATGTGGCTTAATTTACAAAGCCATAACACCCTAAGTTTTAAGTTATAATTAAAATTAAAGACTTTTGATCAAATATGTAGTTTTCTTTAAAAATTCATATCTGTTGAACGAAGAGAGCTATCGAGATGAATAAAACAGCAAAATATTAAGAACAAATCAGACTCCACAGAAAAGCATATTCAGTATAGTTAAGATTGCAAAATTACTCCACAGGGTGTTATAAACTTAAGTAAAAAAACATACATTTTTATTTTACTATATATTTCAACATGTATAGGTACTCTTTTTTACAAAATTCAAAGAAATCAATTACAATTAATTCATTTAGCTACAATTTTAAAAAAAATAATTTGAATCAGACTACAGAAAAAAATTATTATACATTAAATTGGATCAAAATCTTGGATGGATGTCGGTGAGTTATATACGACATTTTAAAACAATTAGCTAAAACAAGAATCTAAAAAGTAAAATAACTTAAATTAGCCTCGTATTTAATTGGTAATAAAAAACATAAGTTCCCAAAAGTAGATGCCAAAAATACGCATTATGTTAGCAAGAGCATAGTTAGATGCCAATAAACATTATTATAAACGCCTTAATTCAATACCCCCAACTTCATTTGATTTCGTATGATATTCTTTAAAATATCGTTTTAAATAATTTTGGGATGCCACAACAAGAGTAATATTGTAAAATATGAGTCATTAACACAAAATTAACTTAATAGACATGTTAAATAGCTTTTAAAATGGCATGAGCATATTCCAAATAAATCAGACTAAAGCTTACTTCAAGAAATTGTATAAAAAGTTAACAAACCATAATGACATTAAACGTATAAAGTTAAATATTATTTTTTATAAAAGCATCCTGTGTATTGGTTTTAAATGCAGATTACTTGCTTTGTCACAGGTCAACCGAATGTGTCCTGGCCAGAGTCAGAAATTTATGAAAGGCCACATGTTTTAGTGACTTCACCAGGCAGTCCGGACCGACAAGAAGGAGCGCCCTCTTTACAAGGCCCAACAAGTGTTGGTGGTCGAGTCCAGGTAATTATCACTTCAGTTCATTTGTACTTTAAAAAACTGGAATAGACATGCCATTAATTGAACCAATCTCCCGAATGCTCGATTTACTATAGGCATAGAATTATTTAAATTCAGATAATTCTGAAAAACTTACTTTCCCTCTGAGAAAGAAAAGTTCAGGAAAAAAGTTAACACAACATACGTCCATGTTCCCTAATCATTTCTAGAAATAAACCATATTTTTTCAACTTAAAAATATTTAATATCAGAATTTAACAATATGTTTTTCTAATATGTAACGAAACATTTTTGAAAATTGAAAATTATTTAATAGCGAGTAATTCCACCTCTGTTCCCAATAAGAGCTTGGACTCGTCGAGGCATACTAAGAATTAAGTGATTTACTCATCTTAGTGTAAGGCATCCCATAAATCCGGAAGAACTTGCCTTACTTGTCCTTACGTCACGAAGAGGCGGTTGACGACCTACTACTGCCTTTCCAAGCATGTCCCAGACATGTTTAATACAGTTTAGATCTGGAAAGAGTGGAGGTAACGGAAAATGGTCAATATCATCCAATGCTAGATGTTCTAAAACTATCCTGGCTCTATGTGGAGCATTATCAACTAGGGATCTAAAATTGGGCTTTAAATTCCAATGGTAATCATTTAGTATGTTGCTAACGATGTCTCGGGCATAAATTTTACCTGTTATTGTACGTTCACAAACATGTACCTCCGTTCGGCCTCCGTAAAAACTTCCACCCCATACCATAGCACCGCCACCTCCGAACGGATGTACTTCTTGGACATATCGGTCATTAACTCGTGAATTGGGCGGTCTCCAGATATGAACTGTACGTCTGTCATCACGAAGATAAAAACGGCTCTCATCTGTAAACATCACGGTCTTCTACTTATCACTTCAGTTCACCCGTTCATTGCACTAAAACAAACGTTGAGCTCTGTGATCTGCAGTCAAAAAGGACGCCTTGTAGACCTAAAGCGAAAGGGTCCTAACTCAAAAAGGTGCTGTTATTTGAAGGCTACATCTTAGTTCCTCTGACTATTAATCTGTCTTCCCTGGCATTCGTTGACCTTGGCCTGTCTTCTCTTGGCCTTTCCCTGACAGTTCCAGTCTCATTAAATCGGTTGTTCAGACGGGAAATCACACTTTGAGAAACATTAGACCGATTAGCTACATCAGTCTGTCGCGCATCTCCAAGTAGTAACCCAATGGCTTAATTTGCTTCGTTTTCAGTTAAATGACGCCTAGTCATATTGTGAAACATAGAATAATCACAATTACTAGAGGAATCACTAAGCAACGGTAAACCAGAAATGGAGTCCATAGAAACGAAATTCCACATTATTTACTTTTATCAATAAATTTTCTCTGGTACAATTTGAAATATGTATAAACATTTTTTTTCCGAAAGAAGATTAGGGAACATAAACAAGCCATTGTTTTCTTTCAGGGAATTTTTTTCTCAGAGAAATCGCAATATCTTTAACTTATTTCGATCAATTTATATCTAAAATTAAAATTAGTGAATAAAATTAACACGAAAAGAAACAGCAATAATTATTTTAATCCCATAAGCTTTAAAACTTCGTTTACCTACAATGTTTATCACATCTACCATTCACAACCCAATTAGTCTAATGTTTGCCATCAAGTGATTTGGTTTATATGTCAGAGACTTTTGGAAAAATCAAAAAAAAAATTTCTTGAATTTGACTATTCAAGACGAACATTTAAGTCCCTTTAAATAAGATAAGATTAGAATAATTAAATATCTTGTATAATAGATACAGAAAACGTTATACTTTTTTCTAGGTAAGACTTGGCTTCGATCCCACTACACTACAGCTTCTTGTCACCATAGTCTGTGCAACTGGTTTAACACTACGTGCCGGTCAACATCCTAGGAATCCATACTGCAAACTTTTTCTACTGCCAGACCGATCTGAAAAGAGCAAGCGACGAACTAGAACATTAGCGAGTAAGTTATGTTAATAATGTCTCTATATACTATGTACAAATACTCAGTAGTAGAGAGTACTGAAAAGCAATTGTCGATGAGTATAAGGACTCAAAAATTAAAATCATTACGTTCTTGAAAAGATTAAACTAGACGTCAACTATATTCTATCCAATTTAATTTGAGAATCGCGAAAGTGCACTGGAAAAAGATAAATAAAAAAAGATTATGTTCGCTTATGGAAGTATTGCTGGTTATCTACTTTGAAACATTAGTCATCGCAAAATTCTTTTCGTTCCTGATAAAATTCTCAAAGGATTTCTTTCTATCCTTGTTAGCAAAAGGGGCATTAGTAAAAGACAAATACACACGATGTTGCCAATAAAAAAGAATATATTCAAACATTTTATCACAGCCGCCTTTCTTTGTGCAAGTATTTCTGGATATCTACTTTGAAAGTTTTATCGGAATTGTCATACACAATAAATTCCTCATCTGGCAAAATCCTTGTGTAAGTTTTATGATTTTATAGCGAAAGACCTCATGTTTTTACTGAACACAAACAGCATTTGCAAAAATATTTTTTATTAAGTAAAAACAGTGTCGGCGTCACATTAACCTTCTTAATTTATACTACTTAAAATTGTTTCCTAGTTAATGAAGGATTAGCCTTTCTAATGCTTGGCTTAACCTCTCAAAAGTCGGAAGTGATTTAAATGAACTGACACTGCTATTCAAGCAATTCCAATTAATAATACGACAATTGTATTTAAATTAAACAGCTATCAAGCATAAGTAGTGAGAAACTGCAACAATAACCATAGGATATTATCGTGGCCATTTTTAGAAAATAACCTAAAAATGTTCGCTTTTGTCTACACTAAAAAATATAATTTTAAAATATGCATGGAATATATATTACCGTTTTATTGATTTTCGATTAAACGTTTTACCACCGTAATTATTTTTGTAATTACTAGCCCACTATTAAACAGAGGTACAAGTATAAGCGAGCGTCTAGGTATACTTAATTATGTTCTATTTCACTTTAACAATTATTTTGAAAAAATAACAACTGGAAAATGATCGTCATACTATAATATGTTGTGTAAAATCGGGGCTAAGCATATCAGTTATTCAAGAATTATGTTATTAATATTATTATAATGCTTGTAAGTGAAACATTTTACAAAAGTGAACAAGTGGTGTTCATGTCAATATATGCCCATATTTTTTTAATAACACCTGCAATAGAATATCTTACCTAGAAATTCTGGATACATTTTTTAGCGATGAACTCGAAAATTTGCCATTAACTTTTCGCCCAAAAAATGTATTTTCAAAAAGATGGCTGTCCAGCACATTGCGCTGGCGAGGTAATAGAATGGCTTCACCGCAGATTTGGTCCAAGGTGGATTGGTAGAAATGGCCCAATTTTGTGGCCCCCAAGGAGCCCCTACTTAACATTGACCGATATTTTTCTATGGGGCCGTTTAAAACAAATTGTTTATGCCACTGTAATACCAAATAGTATTGACGTGCTAAAAGGCAGAATTACTCAGGCTGTTTGTTTAGTATCCCAAGAAGAAATCAGTAATTCCTTCAGATATCTAAGAAAGCACTTAGAAAAATATGTTGAATATGGGGTGGAGTTTTTGGATTTTGATATTTTTATTATATTGCTTAGTTTATATTATTTTTGAGTTTAATTAAATGTTCGTATTATTTAAAAATTGTATTAAATAGGACGCATTTTGAATTAAATAATTATTGCTTCTAAGGCGTCACTATTGTTTAATATGTAAAAAGTAATACGCCGGTTAAAGCTGTGAGAAAGAATAGCTGGGACTTTAAAAAAATAATGGGATAAAACTCGTTACTCCTAATATTTAAATTTTTTAATGAAATCTTGTGCTTTGGATTGGTGGTTATTTTCAAACATATTTAATATTTGTTCTTTCGGTTCTTTACATACTGTATATTGTCGCAAAAGAGAGATTTCGAGTCTAAACTTAGACATTATATTAATTTTAAGTGCCTAACATATTTTATCACATTTTGCTCTAAAATAAAAATTAAGGGTTTATACATTTTGTACGAAAGCAGAACTTTTTACTTTTTCGTAAAATTAACAATAAAAAAGTTTCCCATTTATTAAGAATTTTCCTACGGCTACGCATGGTACAAATAAAAAGAAATAGTAATAAACATAACATATTTGAGCATATTTAAGTAAAAATATTGGACACTGATATATTGCACTTTTATTGCCAAATAGAAGCGATTTCTAAAATTGCTGTAAAATCATTTGGCCATTTTTAGATAAAAAATTTTTAAACTTAATTTATGTAGGCATGTAAGAAAAAGACGGGACTTAATTTGGCACACGAACTGAGATCGAAAAAATAACGGCGTGTGTGATTTATTTCCTGAGCATTTTATCTCCGGCAGCAGCGGCCACGGCATGACATAGAAACCAGAAAGTGGAAGGGGTAAACAGGCCGAGACACAAGCAATCGGTTGTATATAATGTAGAATTTTACTAAAAAGCCGGCGACGTGTGAAGTGTGTAACATATTAAGTGTGACCTATAAAATTTTTAATAATGGATCCAAATATTTCGAGACAAAAGGTAATCATATTGAGATTTTATTGGTGACATAGTTTTACAAAGACCCCACAGTGGCTCCGACTGTATGGAGAGTGCGGTAATAATTATTGCAATTAATATTTTTGGAAAATTAATAACTGAAAATGCATTTTTGTACTTAAAAAAGGATTATTGTAAACAAACCATACAAAAAATGGTGAAGTGTGAGACCAGCTAGCGTGATAAGTATTTCATAATACAAATTTTTATTATTATAATTTTTTTCTAGTGTGTGCATTATTATACAAACCTTTGTCAGATTTGTTCTACTCTGATTTTAGATACTGTAAGAAAGAGACATCATTTTTGTAACTTTGTTTCAAATTATACTTAACAAGGGATATATTAAATAAGCAAATTATATACAGGGTGTCCCACTTATAATAATAATAATAATAAGTTTATTTAAATTAATTAAAATTTAAATATGTTATATATATATATATATATATATATATATATATATATATATATATATATATATATATATATATATATATATATATATATACGTATATATATATATATATATATATATATATATATATATATATATATATATATATATATATATATATATACGTATATATATATATATATATATATATATATATATATATATATATATATATGTATATCATAAATAAACTTGATAAAACCCCCGAAGACGTACTTGTTGGATACAGGTTTATATCTAGGCTAGGCTAGGTAGGCAGAACTTTCCCAATGCTAATCAAACCCAAGCAAACCCAAGTAAAGGGACTTCTATCGATAATTTTATTTAAAAGGTAATAACAGTAATCGGTTTAGTGTCCCTCAAAACCCCTAAATATAAAATTTCATACAATTATCGCAACCAGTGGCGTGTGTTTGACTATTTCTGTATTTATTATACAGCTGTATTTATAATTTAAATACGCGCGATATGAAAAAAGTAAGTGAAATACTCCAATGAATCGCCAGTGTCAAAAAGATTTTAAAACTTGAGTTTGTAAATATACATATCTTAAAATTTACAGATGTTTTTTAAAATAATTATGATAATTCTTGTTACAGAACTTAAAAAAAATATTTCGAAGAATGCCACGTGGTTAAAGCTTTTACTTTTCTACATAGCGTTCTTTTCCACCCTGTATAACAAAATGTGGTTCTTATTAGGTTAAAGCGATTCTCGTAGCTACCTGTCAATAAATTAAGCCTTTAAAAACCAAAAACTTGTTTAAATCAGTTGAGCCGTTTTCGATCCACAGAGCTGTAACCATGACTTGTTGACGAGCAGTTTACTTAAAATATTATAACTCGGCACGCCGAACAGAGCTGGGCAAAAATTATAGGTCCTCATAAAAAGGAGACTTTGTAAAAGTAGGTTATGTACATTTTTCCGGAGGATAGCACAGGACAAATAATTAAAATTATGCAATGGATGAAACCTTTTGGAATGGGTCCCTAAAGGTGACCAGATGAACGTATGAAATCCTTTATAAAAATATGATGTTGCTAATTTTTTTTTATTAACAATTTATTGCAAAAAGTCGTTTTTTCAAGTTTTTTTTTGTGTCATATCTCAGGTATTTATTAAAGTAGCGGAACTTGGCATCATCGGAAAGGTGAAAAAAATTTACACAATTTTGCTTTTTAGCACTTTTTTATACAACCAATAGACTCGTCAGTATTTAATAAATGAAAAACCGCTCAAAAAGTACGCGCGCGAGAGCGCTGCGGATGCAGCGGTATATACTAAGTGTCGCGCGCTAGAAACAAATGCTCATAACTTTTGATCAATTAAAGATATTTTGATAAAACGAAATTGCACGTGTAAATAATCGCCAAGAAAATCAAATAATTATACCTACTTTGAAAGTATTTCGAATGTTTGAATTTCCAATATTTTTGTTTAAGTGTGAAATTTTCCACTTTGTTGATTCAAGCCCTGTATTAATAATCTTTAAAAAAAAAAAATAAAAAGTTGGTAGGTATTGCAATCTCTTTTTGAGACCAGTATCCACGAATTCTATGAGGGGTGTATCCATAGGCTTCGTTTTTTAAAAATGCATTTTCGCGTGTTCGTCGCTTAGCAAAACCAATCATTATTTTTTGTAATTTTTCAATCTTAAAAATAATACAGTAATTATCAGTGAGGTAAAACATGCATTTTAAGATGGTGTGGTTGGTTTTACAAAAATTTTAATTTTTTAGTGAGTTTTATTAGCATAAAATTGAAGTTATCTCGAAAAAGTTAAAAATACCGCTATAAAGAAATTGTTATATGTAAGATAATGAGAAAAAGATAATCATCTAAAACTTAGCAAAGCTATAGATACATATGTCTTCTATTGATATTTAACCATAGATATGATCGTTTTTGCATATATTTGCATAAGTTTCGTTTTTTCCTCAAAAACGTGGTTTTTTATATTGCACGCCAAAGACTTACCTCATAAGTAATACAAAAATATATATTTCTTAATTTTTGTCTTTGTAAAATATTCGAGAATATATTATTAAGTAGGTAAGTAGGAGAATATATTTTGGAAGTTTTTAAGAATAAATACTAAACATAAATAACTTTTGTTTGCGATGATCGTTGTTATATTGAGAAAGATTAAATGACATATTATAACACAGTGATTTTAAAATTTATTCGGGTTATTTCTTGAGTTCCTGGACTAGTGCAAATGCATATTGGAAAGCAAGACAAAGTTGTATGTTAGTCTTATTAAAATAAGCAAGTTTTTGAGTGGTATTGTTTAACACTGGCTATCTATTTTACAAAAAAAACGAATATGTATTATCGCAAAATAACTATTGTTTTCTAAATTTGCGCCTACGATCAATTGTACGTTCAATTTCGTTCCGAACAAAAATAATACCTTACTACTAGCGTATTTTTTTTTTAAATTTGGTCCTTTGACCCGATGTGCTAAAATGCTGGTACCCTAACGACGTCCTTTATTTTTTCAGATACAACTGAACCCATGTGGAACCAGACCTTCGTATACTCAGGGCTTAGAAGAGCAGATCTTAGACTTCGCGCTTTAGAAATTACGGTGTGGGACTACGTGCGGTATGGAGCAAACGATTTTTTAGGGGAAGCCATTGTAGAATTGTGGCCTTTGGATGAGCAACCTACATGGAGGACATTGGGACCTCATGAAGAGGTATGCTAAGAACTGAAAATAAAATTATTTTTCTTGAAAAAACGTTTTGGTGTATTACTTGTAATTACAATAAAATTTGTTTTTAAAAGTAATTGAATGCCGTAAACTTTAGGCGGTCTAGAGTCATTTCAGGTCATTTTAGGTATAGAAAGACTTGTTAATTTTATAAAAACTTTCATAGATTTTATACAGGGTGTAATAGCCAAATACGTAATCAAGAACGAAGCATGGCCGAAACTCAGAGATAAAACATTTATTTGCAAACGTTTTTACAAATACGCATTTGCCATGGTGTGCCTCGACTATGTTTAACGCAAGGGCCTTCCCACTTGCCTTCTTCAGATTTTGGTAAAGTGGTGTGGCTTAAGTAATTTAAGCCAAAAATTAAAATCCTAGGTCAATAGCTTGAAAATAAAACTTGATTTTACTAATTCGTTAAGTTCTGGAAACGATATCTCCTTCGTGGAGATATTTATTATTTTTAAATAACTTTGATAATCCTGAAAAAAGATGAAAAAATGTAAGTTAAAATACGATGATTTATGAATTCATTATAAAAATAATGCAATTATCCCCAAATCACAAAAAATTGCCTCTCTATCTAAATCTGTTTAAAATATATAGGTAATAGGAGGTTGAAAAATTCGAACAAAAAAGTTGTGGAATCAGAATGTTGTGATATATCTCAATAATTAATTATTCGTTATGGTTAAAAATGTTCACGTTTTCAAAAAGTTGACTTAATTTTAAACAAAATAAAAAAATCACCTTTTATCTGGAATTAATCCAAAGATAGGACAAAGGCGCCGACGATGGTGTTGACAGTGCCAGCCGCGCAGAGCACTATGACGAAATGCATTTAATAGCTGTATTATTAAGTTTTTTTCGAGTTTTACTTAATGAAAATATAAAATTGATTCTTTTTAATTTACTTGCTTTTAAATGAATTATTTTAAATGTATCATTTTGTCCTTTTATAATAGTATTGCCGTATATAAGTTTATGCAGTCACCATTAATATAAAGTTTAATGTATTTGTTTAGTGTGTGAAATGACACATTGGAGTGGTTATATTACATACAAATAAACAAACATACAGCATAAACTTATACATAAAAAATATATACAGGTTAGAACGAATGGAGAGCGCTATATTCGCTTAAGCCACGTGTATGCCTTTCAGGATAATCAGGATGATCATTAGCTACTATGTATTTTTCCCACACATCTTTAAAATCCGCATGCACAGCCTAGATGGCTTGTTCGCTGAAAAATCCCAGTCCTTTCTGAGTTTCCTCGCAACAATCAGGTACATAAAAAAAGACAGCGTGCATTTTTGGAGTCACGGGTATATTTTTTGAAATCGGTGAAATCCGGATCGAGTACATCGCTAAAACAAGCTTTAACAATCACCTTGAATTCCTTGAATACTTCTACGTAATTTAGGCTTCGTATATGACTGTTTCGAGATAAGAGTACATCAAGGTAATTTAACAATGGTCTGATAGCGCTCTACGCGGTTGACACATGGCCAGTGTTGTAATTTTATCGAAAAATCAAGAAAATGGCAATTATGGTATTTAATGCGCAACTCATCCAATGAAATATCTCTGCACTTAAAGTAGAAGGTTTCTCAAATCTTATTAATGTACCTATATTTCAAGCCGAAATCGGTCCAGGAACCTTCCAATCTTGCAACAAAACTAGCATTCTTGCGAAATTTTGACACATCATATCTTAATAATTTGGAGTAAATAAACGGCAATTCTTTGTTTTCATGGCAATCTTCGAAAATTCAAAAATTTTAAAATTTTGCATCTCCCGATGCAGATAAACTTATCTATTCCTAACTTTAACGAAAAAATAAGCGATTTAAATTAGTGGCAGGTATTCGTAGACTATTAACGGATAAAATAAACTCAAAAAGAATCACTAAATAGGAAAAATTGTGTGGAATAATGTCGGTTAAAAATAGGATTTGTCGGAAAAAATCAAGAAAATTCTGTTTTTACCCCTTAAATACGCACCTGGATGAGTCATTCGGTATTCATTTTAAAGTATGATTACTGCTTTATAAGATAGTGTTGAAAAATACTGTGATTCAAATGTATCGATGTCGACGGCAAAAAAAGTTAAAAAATCGAAATTTAATCGGTGATTGCTCCCTTCCTATAAAGAATGAAGAAACTGAAAATATGGATTACAAATATTTCGACGAGCTCTTTTCGATGACGTATATGGGATTTTAATTTGAACCATTTTGACCCCACAAAAATTAAAAACCGTGAAATATTGGGTCAAAAACAGAAATTTCCAGTTTTTCCCAAATATATCGATTTTTTGGCATTTTCCAGGGATTTTAAGTTTAAGAAAATGTATTGCAAAAGGAAAGTGTTTGAGATTTTAAAGTTTTACTTATGAATTCGTTTTGATCCGACGTATTGTTTTCGAGTTAGGTACCAAAGAGGGGTCTGCAAATGGCATTTTTCGACCTAAAAAAATTCCAAAGAATTACTTGCCATTTTTCGATCCTCAACAGTTTCAATAGAGTTCTGAACCTCCGGGTCCTCTACAACCTTCGAAAATTTACATCGATTTAGTTCACTTTTGCGACCTGTACCCGATTTCAAGGGAAATCGCGGTAATTTCGAATTTGACGTTTAATAGCTGCGAAACGAAACATCCTGTATAACTGAATTTTTTACTGAAGCTGGTTGAGCAATTCCACTATTAACCCAGAGAATTCGATTGCTCTCCCTCTTACTGTTTCCAAGAAAAATAAACCTGTTCGACTTTAGGTTAAGCTTTACGTTAACATGTAGATTGACACTTATTTTTGCTGATCTCCTGACGTCATTATTCATTAAGGACAAATGGCTGCTTTTTAAATTGTAATAAATTATACCGACAAGTACCTAAACATTTTTAAATTAAAATATTATTATTAATAAACCAAACAATTTTCCTCAAAATTTTTTTTTGGATTTGTAATGACTTCCTTAAACGATTTATGCAATAAAAAAATATGTTCATGTTCCTTATTGACATAATAGGTGGAACGTAAATTATAGAAAAAAAATTTAAGCTATAAAATCGCAATGTGCATATCAGAACTAAATATTTACCAATATAGTAATGTAGTAAATTTGGTCTTAGAAAACGACGCAACAAAATACTTTGTTGTCTAAAATACTCGGCACGTGTGTCAACTACTTTCGCGTAAGCCTTGACCTCAAGACTCACTGGACAAGGGTAAAAAACAGGTGAACTGTAAACTTATCGACACACGTGTATACGTTTGTTTTGTTCGTAGTTTAATGTTTACATGCTCTGATATTTAAGAGGAAATAGCTATTTGTGTATTAAGAGCGCAAAGTGATATATTGCCGCTCTGAGCAAGAAGTTAGACGCGCGACGCGTAGCGGAGCGCGGCTATCTCGCGAGAGCGGCAATATCACTTTGCGCTCGAATTACACACATGATTTTTTCTACAACCGGTATTTTTATAAAAATATTTTGTAATGTAATTAATAATTATTGATATCAAATTTGACAGTTTATATTTTGTGTCAAAAGTCGCAGATACGCTGGACGTTTCTTTATTATTATTAAGGTGTCCATGGTAACTAAGCGAGCGACAAAGTAACTTTGTCGCTCGGCGAGCGACAAAGTAAAACAAACGCTTGTTCCTCGAAAATGTCCAACTTTGCGCTTTCTTTTGAAAGCGCAAATTTGTACTTTTCGCTCGGTTGTAGAAAAATGCTATTGTTTTCGTTCGGTTACCACGTTAAAGTGATATTTTGAATTAGGTACTCGAAATCGAGAATGAGATTTGTGTCATGTTTATTAGACATGTTTTCACCATATTTTAGTTTTATTTACTAAAGTTATTTATTTAACAAGCAAATCGGTCTAACTTAAAATGACAATAAAAGAGGGATTTTTGCTGTGCCTTAAAAGTATATGGTGTTCCACTGAAAATGAAAAGATCTAAAACTATTTTCAGGACCACTTTTGCATGATAAAGTTGCATACACATGCGTGCCTTGTCCAGAATGTGCCAATGAAACCGATTTTGGATCAAGAAGCGCTAGACTTGCAATCTTTCGAGTCAGCAACAGCAACAATTATTTAAAATATTCAGCATTAAAACCGTCATTTTCGAAATACAACAACCCAATTAACGCAAAATATTCTTTAAAGGAGAAATTTATCTTTTATAACACAGAAATAACCACCTAAAGATGTGAGAATATAAAAAGGTGTAAAAATTAAGTAATGTTATAATGGAGCACACCCACAATCAAATTATATTTCCACTAGCAATCTTGATACTGAATGATCCAATCAATGACTTGATATGCTATACCATTCTTCACATCCGCACTTCCAAGAAGCAACGATATGTCTTCAAATTTTTAATATTACGAGTAAACCAGTATAAATGTTCCCACGCAGCATAGGCGTGTGCGTCATAACTTAACAGTGTTGTCAGATCAGTTTCACGGTCAGGCAATAGATTTTCGTAGAAAAAACAGTAGTTAGAAAAAACAGTAGAATAATAAAATAATAATACGTATTAATTAAAAAGTAAAAAATATAGTTTTTAATATTTATTTTGATTGTCATGAATATTTTCTTAAACCTAAGTAAGTAATTTATTAAGTCAAATAAACAAGCGTAAAAAAACGTAAAATAATACTTTAATTCTATTCGGAATCAGATAAGTCTGATTATATTCTGATTGTATAAGTCTTGAACATTTGTGGATTTTGTAAAGCCAATATATTTCATATTAAACTCTACAGGGAAACATTTTTTGCCTTGTGAAGAGATGAAGTTTTTGCTCTGAATAGTACCTAAAATACTTGCTGTTGCGTGGCGCCATCTTTTAGAATTGTCTTGAACACTAACACCACAAACTGGATAATGCCAAACTTTTTTTTTTTTTTTGATTAATGTTTTTGAGTAATTTTTTTTTTCACTTTTTCTCTCAAAATGTAACAGTAGAATTTACCCTTCAGACACTGGAATAGTAGCTAAAGGTCCACAACAGTAGATCTACTTCAAAAAGAGTAGGGCTGGCAACACCGTCACTTAAAGCATCGCCTCTTGCCGTCAACATATCCACAGTCGGATCTTAAGCCGGCGGTCATGTATTGCGGGAACAGTTGTACCGCTCTAATTCAGAAGTAGTTGTGGACACAATCGTATTATTTTAAGAATCGGATTATATTTAGATCGAATTATATTACTCCAATTATGATAACCGATGCTTCCTCGCCACTTGTTATTCATACCTATAATATGTTATTCATAATTTAAATTTTTGCTGCCGCGAGGAGCATGACAGTGAAGCTAACCTTGTTTAATAAATTATAAACTACTTCTTACTAGTTATAATTCTTTCTTTCTCTTTTCGAATTACTCAAAATCAAAATTGTCTATTTGAATCTGAATTAAGGTTTTTATAATCGGATGATACCAATTATTTAAAAAAACAGATTATCGATAATTTTTTATTCCATAGGAAAGAGAATCACTTCTAAATATTTTTCTGCAGTTAAATACAAAAAATTTGCAGATGTGTCGTTGCGTTTCTCCAAAGGTACGAATGTGCAACATTACAATCATTTTAATAACCGCCTAAAATTATACATATTATATACTCATTTTTATGAATTTTTTACATTAATTTCATTAGGTGGCCCTAACTCCCAGCGAACACCTATCACCACCTAGCACGGGTAGTAGGTTTTCGGACAGCGATACCCCGTCAGAGTGTGAAATAGAAGGAGGGCGGGAACGAAGAGGAGCTGATGGGGCCAGCGTTAGTAGCGTAGGAAGTTCATCTAGTCCCCCAAGGGAAGTGGAAAGAAGATCTAGGAGAGATCAGGAACCAATGCAATCGTACAATCAGTTATATAAAAGGGTAAGTAGAAATTTTAACTACTTCCTATAATTAGTCGTAAACACCCATGTACGCCGATGAGATGAAAAGTTTGCTCAGCAAAGTAGCAAAGTATTGGTTAAAAAATGTTTTATATTTTTCTATATTGTCTTCGTGTAGCGATATTCAAAGGCCTTTATACCATCATTATAGGCTGTCCAAATCATCGATATATCTTCAGTGCTCATACGACCACGTTTAAAGTACGCAACACAAGTTTTAACTGAGAAATCTGGCTCACGTAAATTAGCATCGACCTCAGCTTTTATTTCGGTAGGGGATAAACTTTTAATATGGCAATATTTTACTGCAGCATGGATTTTCATGTTTTTGTTTCTTCTCTGTATGCTACTTTACATTTAACAATTCTCGTAACGGATAATTTGGTTCTTAGGTATGAACCAACTTTTCGTAATACTTACATTTCGATAAATTCATTAATAAAATAATTTCACATTTTTTGTTGCAAACTTTTTGAGCCACACTGTAGATGCGCAACGGAGTTTGCCAGCCAGACACATTTATGATAATATATGTATCCAATACTTAAATACAATATTTTTATGTCTTTTATACAATTGTATTTCAAACATCTAATTATTTTAAAATTCAAAAATAATCTTTTGTTATTTACTTTATTCCATTATCATATAACCCCGAAATAACAAACAATATTTAAATTACATAATCCTAACAATACGGCCTAAACCATTGATAACCTACTTAATTGCTTCTTATCTGGACAAGCTACCTATTACATTTTATATCAGATTATATGGACTACCTATTTATATTAGAAATTTTGCTCAGACTGTTTACATGTCAAATTTACATTTTATACAGCTTTTGCTATTATTTTATTTGTACCATTAAAAACAACAGTTAATTTTATTATATTATAAATACACTTTTGAATTTATGGCCTGTTCTGAAGTCAAAAAACGTTTCCTTTTTGGCCAACAGACGCCTTAATCAAGATTGCTTGGAGAATTTTTTGTGTCCGTTAGGCAACAAAATGCAAACTGCAAATCCTACGCAAATACAATTCAAAAATGCGCCGTATGTGAAGAGTATTCGAAAGCTCACCCAAACTTGGACGAAACCTCGTTATTTTGTTATTATAAAGCGTATCAAAATTTTAATTTCTGATACATTTGGTAACTTAACCATAACGATTTTGTCAATTATATATGTATCTTTATTAGAAATAATATTTCAAAGAATTTTGAACACATTGTTTTAAAGAATGGTGTTATTACCCATTTTGTAAATATTTGTAAAGATAGCACCATACCGCACCAGTATTTGATTAGGTTGTATGTTGTATGGCAGAGTAAGTTATTTTACGCTCTTAAATTAAAAAAAAATTAAGAACTGTA
Source organism: Philopedon plagiatum (assembly GCA_963971165.1). NCBI lineage: Eukaryota > Metazoa > Arthropoda > Insecta > Coleoptera > Curculionidae > Philopedon > Philopedon plagiatum. The sequence goes on along the minus strand of OZ020189.1, from coordinate 124,530,211 downwards.
AAAAATAGTAGGATGTTACGAAAGCGTATTGGGACCACCGAACAAATATTTCAACTCTAAAATTAGAGATAATAAGTGTAAATTTACAGATATTAATTGTAAATTTACAGATAATTGTAAATTTACAGATAATAACGGCAAACTTAAAGATAATAAGTGAAAGACATTCTTAGTCCTTTTTCGAAACTTAAGGGGTTGTGTTAGATATGAGGTTGTGTTAGATTTTTTTCATAGTGAATTAAAAGAAAAAGGTTGATACGATATCTTTTACGGTGCTGGCGCTGGGGACTAACAACAGTTGTAATTTACAGCTGGATCTTTATTTGTATAAGCAGCTCTTAGCCACAAGACATATCGCGAAATACCATCAATACACCCATTAATGGCAATACCGTAAGGTTTCAATTTACCATATGAATATATATGCCATAAGAAATTTGGTCCTTTACTGAAATATTGTCTTCTGCGCAACCTTCTTTTGCTTCTGATAGAAACTCCTACTGGATCCAAAATGTGCAAAGCTAAACGAACAGCTTCTTGTGACATAACTAATCCCGCCTGTAAGCACTTCAAATGCATCCATTTGTAGCCGTGTAACTGTTCAGACTCTGAAAGCTTGTCGTTAAGAAAAGCACACACATCGTTAAAACTGGTGTGATTTTTCATTCTGTATGTTATGAAGTTTTAAACGTCGTTTCAAAGTCCTTTTACTAATATGAATATTGTGACGTAAACGCAAATGAATTAATATCTCAGCATAACTTAAACCTAGAGAGAAATAATCAATTATAAGTTTGTCTCGATAATTCATGTTTCCTACACAATCAAAAACCAAAAGCACTGTACCGTAGTAGGAACTTTAAAATACTAAAATTCGAGATTTATAAAGCCACAAATTGTGGCTTTAAATATGTGTCTATAAATATTTACACAACAGTTATTATTTGTAAATTTACAGTTATTATCTGTAAATTTACACTTAATCTCTATAACTTTACACTTATTATATGTAACGTTACACTTAATATCTGTAAATTTACACTTATTATCTGTAAATTTACACTTATTATGTGTAGATTTAGAGTTAAAATATTTTTTCGGTGGCCCCAATACGATTTTGTAGGATGTTGATTTGGAGACACGAATAAAATTATTTTAGTATCTTAACACCTGTTTCACCTACCTCAAATAATTTTTCTATTTAAAATATTTTATTAGCGCTAACTCCTGCATAACTCAAAATGAAATTAAAAAGTACCTTCCTCATCCTAAAAGCCCCACTTACCAAATTAAATGAATTTATTTAGTCTCTTTCAAATATTACGAAAAAAATGTAAAATAAAATATTACCCTAACACACTCTATCATCAACTTTTATATTAAAATAAGTTTGGTTAAATCGACCTCAATTAAGCCCGAGAAAAGTGCTAAGGTATGACCCATTCGTTATCAAACACCCTGTATATTGTTTTATTTACACAACTTTTATAAATATTTAAATAGGTTGGTAACCCGAATATAGCGAAACCTGGCTCGCACTTAACCAATTTACCTGAAAGGTTCTAATAACAAATCATATACTATCGATAGTTGCAACAGTAGGTAACAAACTTTGATAGTTAGAGACTTAATGTAAACTTTTTAAAGGTATATCGATTTAATTTGAAGTTGCTGCTAATAAGGGCTGACGTTATAAAGCGAGAAACAAATTCATTATGCATCAGATTTTAAGTACATCTTCACATTGGCCTCATCTCGTGTATGAATGTTTAAATATAATTGGAAGACTTGGCGTTTTTTTAACAATTTTGTTACCTTGTATTTAGTAGCCAATTATAACTAATATAACTGCTGATTAAAATAAAGATTTTATAATAATCTTATTTTTGTTTGAAGACTCATGGTACTTAAGTTCTAAAAATTTGAGGCCTTTATGAGTAGGTACATTTCATTTTTTTATACCTCCCAACATTTTTTAGTGCTAGCAAAAATAGCAAAACAAACAATTTATGTTGCTATCACACAACTTAAAAAAGATATGATGAATATATTTATAGCCTTGGTTATTCTTTTAGGGAGTTCGGTTTATTGGGAAATGGTTAGATAGATTTAGTAACTTCATTGTCAATGTATCTAAAGAAATCCTCTTCAATTTAACTTTTTTTAAATACTTATATTCCGATACGCACAAAAAAAACCATAACCTTTTCCCATCTCGATGAATTTAAAAATTTTAAATCATGTTGGCATATCTTTTGATCAGGTGAAACTAATATATTATTTAAAAACTATCTAAAAATATCACCAAACATGTATAAATCTTCACTAAACTTTATTGTTAAATATGGCAAATATTTTGACATATATGACGTATGTCTTCGTCGGATGGTTGGTATAAACTAAAAGCTGTTTCTGTTACATGTATTAACTACTTAATAATAGGAACAGTTGTGGCGAAACTGTGTGGCGGAACAATTGTCATGTTTAACTATACAATTTAATGACGATTTATACACGTTTGGTGTTATTATTACATAGTTTTATAAAGGATCTTCATCAAGTAAAGGCTAGATCAATTCAATAAGTATATTATTGTAGTACCTTCCATGCAACTTCTAAAAAGCTTGAATTTCTAGAAACTTAAGCTTAAAATTACTTTTTCTGTTCCACCCTCTATCTGTCTCATGTATCCCAAATAAGTCCAAATTAAAAATATTGTTCCTACATCTGAACACTAAGCATCCTTGGTTATATATGTAAGTATACATATGTACATATTTACAACACAACCGTCTAACTGATAAATGATTCTAATCTTACAAGAAAAATCTGATATTTCGCTCACAAACGTGGTATGGGTGGTTTTACAGCTTTTGATCACCACTGGATATTCTAAACAGAACAAGGTGCATTTCATAAACGCATTTATATACTGTTCGAATACAGAAGTTCAGAACATAGCAATTTTGCAACCTATGCGTTGCAACGACAATCAATTTTTTCGCTTTGTTATCACATATAAACATCAGAGTTTAAAACAAATCTATATAAAATGCAAAGGTAAAACTACCAGCTATAGATAGAATCCTCTTGGAGAATTTTTCATAGAAACCAGATTTTCTAGCCTGGTTAATATAGCACCAATAACAAATATATAAAGTTATAGTATTTTTTTTCAGAACGGCATGGCTGATCAGCGCTCTCATTCAGCTGCTCCATGTGACACTCAAGTTGTACACTCGTCCCGTTCCCGTTCAAAATCGCCAAGACGTTCTACAACAGACTACAGATCGCTATCGCCACCAGACTGCCCGACAGTTCCAATTACTGGAACTCGATTTCAGTCGAGATCAGCTACAGCGACGCCTACAGGATCACCGAAGAAGAGGCAGTTACCGCAAGTGCCTCAAGCTCTTGCAAGAGCATTACAGGTGGGCACTTAAAATAAAAAGGTTCTTGTTTACACTAAAATCGGGTCAAACCGCTTCAGAGATACAATCTTAGTTACTTGTATCTGCACAATGAATTGCATATCTTGAATCAGCCCGATGCTAGTTGGATCGTTTTAATGGATTGTAATAGAAAAAATCTTGTAAAAAATACTTTTTAAAAACAAGCATTTATTATTTAGGTGTACTAAAACGAAAAAAAAATAGTATGGTTTATTCATGGTGGCAATGCTGAATGCAATTTATAAGTGGACGTAGTTCGCGTGGGTGGATCCCAATAAAAGTAGTATCAAAGTTATCACTGAAACAGATATAATATATTATGTTGCATATTTTCTTAAAAGCTCGCCGTGCGCGAAAAGTTTGTAATAGCGTGTTGTAAGTAGATACCAAAGTATGTATTTTTTTCTTTTCTATTAACGCGACAAGCTTTTAAGACAAATTTCACATAATATACTATATCTGTTTCAGTGATAACTTTGATACTACTTTTATTAGGATCAACCCACGCGAACTACGTCCACTTATAAATTGGATTCTGCATTGCCACAGTGAAAAAAACTATACTTGTTTTTTTCGTTTTAGTACAAATAATTAAAGCTTGTTTTTAAACAGTATTTTTTAGAAGATTTTATTCTTAAATTTTTAGTTTCGTCTTAACCTATGCATTTCTGATAATGCATCATTATTACAAGACATTTTACCAGTTATTGTATTCTATTCGTCAAACCCTTTCATTTGATACCCATATAGAGGGGATTGTGAAGAAAACGGTAATCCGCCATCTTGTGGCGTCGGCCATATTAGGTTTAGAATGACGTCACATTGATTATCATATTTTACTTGTCAAACCCTTTCATTTGATGCCCATATCAAGGGAATTGTGAAGAAAAAGGTAATCCGCCATCTTGTGGGTTTAGAATGACGTCACATAGCTTATCGTATTCTATCGTATATATTAGGTCTACAATGACGTCACTAGCTTATCGCATTCTACTCGTCAAACCCTTTCATTTTACCCATGTCAAGGGGATTGTAAAGAAGAGGTACTCCACCATCTTGGGGCGTCCGCCATATTGGATTTAGAACAATATTGAATATACTATATTGCATTGTCACCGGACTTCTACACGTGTTCAAAATTTCAAAGCTCTAACTTAATTAGAACTAAATTGTGTAAAATTCCACTTTATTTAAACAATTGAACTTTTTCTAATAAAAATCCGACATGAAATCATTAAATATTACACAAATTTTTCGTCAAAATTTCAAATCAAAAATTCTAAAGATTTAATAGAAAAAATAAAAATACCAAACTTCCAGTCAAAGCAAAGCTAATATCCTTCGACGTTACTAATTTATTTCCTAATATTCCTATACAAGATACTATAGTCCTAGTTGAAAAACTTGTTTCTGCAAAAACGTTCATTTCATAAAGAAACAGGAAATTTTGAGTTTACTGAACACCTGTCTAGAACAAAATTCTTTTTAGTTTAACGGGTCCTTGTATTCGAGTAACGAAGGACTAATAATGGGAAACCCACTGAGCCCTTTATTAGCCGAAATATTCATGGACTCGTTAGAAAATAAGATTAGCAATCATCCTTTATTCAATAAGTTTATTTACTGGTACAGGTATGTAGACGACGTTCTAGCTTGCTTTACCGGTACTGATAGACAATTGACTCAATTTCTAGATTTTATTAATAACATCCACCCTAGCATACATTTTACTATTGAAAAAGAAATAAATAATTCACTAAACTTTTTGGATATAACTATAGTACGCGAAATAGACAAACACAACTTTTCTATTTTTCATAAACCTACACACACAGATACCACAATACACTATACATCTTGCCATCCCATACAACACAAATTAGCGGCTTTCCACAGCATGATACATATATTAATGACAGTACCACTAAATGAATCAAACTTTCAAAAAGAATTAAATATAATTAAACAAATCGCAATAAACAACGGCTATAGTATCTACCTAATTAACAAAATATTAAACCAAAAATTATATAAAAAATCTATCAGTATGGTTTATCCTTTTATAAAAGAAAAAAACATCCTACAGATTAATTACATACGTTGGTCAAGCAAGCAACAGGATTGCCCACTTTTTTAAAAACTTAAAAATTAGTATTGCTTTTAGAACTAACTTTTCTACTGGTAGATTTATCAAATTAATAAGTCAGTAACAGATAAAGATAATAAATCAGGTGTCTACAAGTTAACTTGTCAAGATTGCCCTAAGACATACATAGGCCAGACAGGAAGAAGTTTTTCTAAAAGAATTAAGGAACATAGGTCTAGTTTTCTTAATAAAAAAAAAAACAGATTCACATTACGCAAGTCACCTTTTAGAGACCAACCATAATTTTGCATACCGACAACAAAGGAACAAGGTTAAATCTATTGGAATCCCTAGAAATAAATAATCTTAAAAATACCCACACCTTGTTGAACTCGCAATTAGACCTTCATAATTCCCCATTGTTAAACTTGTTTTTATGACACTTCTGGAAATTCCGCACCCACCCTTATTTTAGGTAAATAGGTATCTGTTATTCCTTCAGTTCTAGTTTAAGATTCACTCATTCTTGAGAAAGCTACCGTGTAGCGAAACATGTAGGATTTTTTTTTAGAAAAAGTTCAAGTGTTTAAATAAAGTGGAATTTTACACAATTTGGTGTTTTCTTTTTGACAAGTTTGTTAAGATCGGGTTCCACCAAGTAAAGGCAGAATCAATCCAATAATTAGAACCAGTCGAAATTTTGTTTGAAATATTTATACATATACATACATACATACATACATACGAGCAAACTAAGAGATGAAGTTAAATAAAAGCTTGTAAAAACCGATCACACAAAATTATTTTTAGTTTATTCTCTGAATATACGGACAAATTAAGAAAAAATTAGCACGCAGAATGGAAGAAAAGCTCTGGTGTGCTGTGTGTAGATAAGTGATGTAAGGAGTGAAAACATGGCCAATAAAGACAGTGTATGAAAGGGGGCTTACATTCGACAGGAATAAGAATGCGGACAAAAAGGGGTGACAAGGTTAGGGATGAAAGAATCATGGGGACAACCAAGGTTACTGAAATATCTAAGAGTATATAATAAAGACGACTACACTGGTACGGGCATCTGGTGAAAATGTTTATGTCGGCAGTGATTGGGGGAAGAACCAAAGCAGAAATGGGTGGATAAAGTCGCAAATGACTTTAGGGAAAATGATTTAACTGGAGAACGTTAGAACCGGGTGTTGTGGAGACTATTAATCAGAAACGTCGACCTTCGTTAAAGTGGAAAACGACTGTCAAAGAAGAGAAAAAAGAACTGAATCACTAGCTCCCAAAATTGCTTTTATGGATATTTACAAACCTTAATTTTAAGCAATATATTTAAGTATACACTTACTTTCTGTTATTTATTTTAGGAAAGAGTTGCGCAAGATCTTGAGGATCGCACAATGTGTGGCGTTAACAATCGTCGTATGAAATACATCCATACTTACAGAAGTACAGGGTCTAGTTGGGAACGGCGGTATAGTGGCCTTAGTGACAGTGACCTTACTAGTCACGCGAGGACGGGAGGTCACAGTAGGAGAGCTATATCACCTGACAGAGACAGGGATCCTTTAGGTCTCGGAGACTTTGACAGTGATATGGAATCTGTCGCATCGGTCACGAGTAGTGCGTTTTCGACACAAAGTGAGAGGCCAAGGGGGAATAGAACGGCAAGGTAAGTTTAATTTAGGCTAACTTAGCAGGATAATTTCATCCAAGTTAACCCATTAAGGACTGCATTTTTCAGTTTGTGAAAATATATATTTAAACTACATTTTTTTACTTTAAATAATATCCAGATCAACGATTGAAACAAAATTTTACATTGACGGCGGCCATTTAAAAAAGGGCCGCCGTTCCATATATGTATGGAACGCTAGCTCTACAAGGTCTATGTAAACAAAATTAAATAAGAAATATCAGGTGATCAAAGGTTTTATTCAGCAAACATGTAAAAACTAAAACCAAAACTACTTTGTATGAAATCTACAAAGTAGTCAATACATAAACCCACGTCACATTCTCGGAACTGTGTACGAACAGCACTCCACGGGTGCGTTTTAACTACTGCGCAACTTAGTGATTTTTTAACATACGGTTTTTTGGCTGGTTGCCCCCTCCCTGAAATTTACTCTATGGACGCCCATGTTGACATCCATTTGCTCAGTACCTCCCATAAAGTGGTTATATTTTTCGATGCAGCCAGGCCTTCGTATAGATATTTTTCTATTTTTTGGGTTTGTTTCTTTAATGTCGAAAGTGGCACGTCGTCTGGAATGTGATCGCCATCCTCGTCAAAATTTCCCACCCTCATACCACTCTCCCTTACAAGTTCAGCCATAGCCTGAAGTTGTTTTCCGATAGATTATCTATTAGCCCTCCGCAGTCTTTATCTGCAGAATCTTCATCTGACAAATCTCTAGTTTCCGGCAGTTCAAAAAGCATTGACTGTACACCATCATTGGACTTAATATCCTTCCAAAACTCTTTACTTTCAAATATATCGATAATTTGCTGCACCGACAATCTAAAATAAATAATAACAATAAATACCTACTTGAAGAGCATAGTGTTCCTTATAGGGACCACATTATAGAAATCTAAAAATTAGGTGAAAAAATAACTTTTGCGGTTTGGATCTAAGCAAAAATGATAACTAGCCACAAAAAAGCTTTAGATATCCTAATAATTTGACGTAAAAATGTTTAAAAATAATTAAATAAGTACTTACAAGAAAACCCAAGCGAAGTCAAACTAATATACCTACTGTGCGTGTTAGCTTCTGCAGCGCGCATGAACGAAAATAGGCTTGGTGCACATACACTATACAAGCCAACATCTCTGATCAAGAGAGAGTTCGCGACTTTAAATACATTTAGCAAGAACTTTGTGAAGGGATGTTTTTCGTTCAAGTGAGTCATTCTAATGTTTGTAATTTAATGAACATTAATATCAAATTATTTGTTTAAATATTTTTTCATGCTCGCCCCACAGCGTATAAGCTCGCAAAAAATATCATTATATGCGTTGTGTTTTACCCTAATAATCCATCAAAAAATAAAAGTGGAGTCTCTAGGGTGAAAGATATTTATTAATTTCGAGCGCGTATCACGCACCGATCGCCATGAGCTGCACGCTGTGCGCCGCATGTCGCGCACTATGAACAGTTTCAGCAGTCTTGCCCTCGTTGCTTGCTTCTAAACATACATGAACACTTGTACAGCAACTGTTTCGAATGCGAATAAGACTTGCATCATAAAAAAGAGCCGTTGAAAGTGACAATGATTTTCGTAAAGAAAAGTACTACTTACAACTCGTGAGATAGTGCCTCACACTTGTACAGAACTGAACGCTTTGTTCACTAGTTGTACAATCTATAAGTATTGTCATTTTTTTATACTACACTGAGAAAAACAGAAAAAATTTCCAAAATAGTAGTAAACGCTTGGTAGAGGCATCTATGTGGCATGATTTTCTCTACAACGTAGAAAATATCCTGTAAATTTGGTGAAAATTTCTATAAAAATGGTGAATATTACAAACAGGATTTTTTCCTCATTTTAAAGTACATCGTTCCACTTAGACGCCGTTATCGAACATTTACCGAAGTGAATGGTAATTTTTGTTTTTAATTTTGCTGTCTAATCGAAAAATAAGAAACAGAATAACTTTTTAGTTTACAAATTTTTAATCATCTAAAATTTTATAGTAAAATTTCATTTTTCACTAAAAACTTATTTTGAAATTGTCAATAAATCGAAACACTATTATTTATAATTTTTATTGCATTAACGTTTTTATTTGCAATAAATACTATCGCAACCCCTATGTTAAACGAGTTTGGAGTAAAAAAAAGGAATGAGCATGAATATAATTTTATATTTATAATAAAATTTATATAATTATAAATATAAACTTATTTCAAATTTCATATTGATACTATACAGTTTTAACTTAATTTAGATGTCGACTATCATGAAAAAAAAAGCGTTTTCTGCGTTTACAATTTATTGAAGACTGCTGAAACTGTACATCGTGCTCAGGTTGAGATTGAAAAATTTTTTTTGTGACATTTTTTAAATTGCAAAATTTTTTCGCCCAAATCCGTACGATTTGTAAAAGAATGACTGATATATAGAACGCCAGTATCTAATGGATTAATGTATACGTTCTGAAAATTTTACAAGCCATTACGCCATATCTATTTCCATGATGACGAAACGAAAAACGAAATAGGAAAACTTTCCCTATACCTTTTAAGGCTACATTTGACTGAAACAACATTTTGAATAACAAAGGCAATCAATTGTTTATGCTATTTACTGTTTAAAAATGTCACATGTTTCTCAGGTGTTACTGCTTTTACTTCTTATTCCGCTAATCTGTCAATGTTCTCTCGGTTAAATATCAGATACAATTATTTCGAATGCATGTGCGTTAAAAATACTGTTTGAGTGGGAAATTGTTTATTTATGTGCATTATGCGATATTTAGCTCAGTTTCTTGCTTTATACTGGTGTAATCTTTTAGCTACTTAAGTACATAAGTAGATTAATGTATTTACTTTGCAGGAATAACTCTCGACGTCAAGGATCACAACAAAACAATTGTACTTCTAAAGATCAAAAAATAACACGGAGTAGTTCTCATATAGCATTCTCTGTTCAGAAACCTCAAAAATCGAAACATTTTTCCACAAGTAAATCGCTCGACCCTAGTAGGAAAGGTGTAACATTTAGTCCCAAAAATATATACCATCATTTTGACCCTCGAATGCGTAAAAAACCTAACCGTTTATTACCCAATCCCGCTAATTTTTTAAAAAATATTTTTCTTAAACATGGCGATAAATGTTCTGACGACAAAGATTTACAAACAATTGGTCGGTCTAAAAGCTATAGTAAAAGTAAATTAGTAACTGAGACGCAGGGTATATTTCAAGGGGATGGGAATGAAGAAACCCCCAAAGAAGTAAATAAAACTTTATCAACGAACGAAAAATTTCAGCTTATAAATTGCCGTTTTGATACCCGCCTATCTAGAGACGTCGATTCATTCAGTTATAATGACGAATCGGCCACAAAAAAACTGTTTTCTGGCGCCGAGAGATCTAGTAGGTCAATAGACGAACACGACTCAGGGTCGGAGTTGATAAATGACGCCTTGTTCGAATATTTAAATTACGACTTGGCACACAATCAAGTAGGAAAGAAACAAACAAAAACTGCCGCAGTGAGTTCTGATATTAAAGTAAGAGACGATGTGGAGTCGGAAATCCCGTCTGACCGTAACATGAATGTCAAGGTGCTTAATACTGATATCGAACAACATAATTACAAACCACATTTGTTTAAGCAATGTTCGAACGAGACAAGCAACGCTACGCAAAAGCATAAAACCTTAAACATGGCTAATAGCGTGGACAGTAGTGACACAGACTATATTCCAGCTTTTAAATATCATGCTAAAGTGCTTAAAAATACTAAGCGCTTATTTAAAAGATGCTCCGTTAACAGTATTGACGATTCTTCTGTAGATACGGCTGGAAAATATAATTCATCAGATAGTATGGATAGTTTCGACACAGATTCTTTACCTGCTTTTAGGGATAGTACACGGTCCCTTCGTGTAGCAAAACATATCTTTCCTCGATGCTCTATTAACAGTACTGATTTTGGTAAATCGTTAGAAATAGACCCATTAACTTCACGTAATATTATTACTAATAATGTTAACAAAAAAGATTTTAATTCACCTACCCCCTGCGGTACTTGTAGTGTTAGTATAGATGAAGCTAGTAATCCCATCAATAGTTGCTCTTCTTGCTCTCTCCTCAGTACCGAGTATAGCAGCTACTCCAGTGGTTATCGAAGTGTGCCAAGAAACTCGAGAGAAAGAGACCCGAACCCAAGGGATACTCGAGAGCCCATGGATCCACTGGAGTCACATCATCATGATTATCATGAAGATTCGCATCATCATCACCACCACCACCATCATCATAGAAAAGAGGGTAGTGTAAAGCGGGGGCAGTTCACTAGGAGTTTGTCGAATACAGAACCGCCAACTGACGAGAAAACCGGTGAGCTATTTTGTTTTTTACGTAATTAAAATATTTAATTTACATAAAAAATATGTAAGAATAATAAGAAGCATGTGGTAAAAGGGTTGAAAAATTATTCGCCGATTTATTTTCAGTTTGTAGTATGTATTGTGTGTACTGAATATTTCCGACAATAGCAAAATATTTTCTTACATACTCATAACTAAGTTTCAAGATTCAAATATCTTCCAACGCGGTCTTAAGACAAAAAAGGAAAGGGAAAAAACAAAAAAAGGATGCAAGGGCTAAAACTTTTCTTTAGAATTATTGTAAAAGACCCATGGGCCAAAACAACAGACAACGAGGATTATACTAAAATTTAAACTTTTACAAACCTAAAAAGATGTAAATAAATTGATTGATATAGATTTTCATGTTCTCTTACGTCGGGTTGCAGCATCAATTTAATCACGAATTAAACTAATAAGACACTTGTAATGTGACAGCACTCATGTTAACGCCATTGCCAAAGATGACTCTAAACGTCAATTAAATTTACTACTTGATTAAAAGTTTTGTGCAACCCGCTGTTAATGTTCTAAAAATGCAAGAACACAGCTAGCTGGTATATCAGGGGAGACGAAGGTTGTTTAGGAGTAACACCATATTTTTGATAAGTGTAGCCTCTAGGTACCAAAGATTTCATAACAATCTCTCAAAAGTTACCAAACATCATACTTTATTAAGTTTTTTATATTGTGTTTTTTTTTGTTTATGGGTATAAAACAAATATTCGGTTACTTGTTATATATTTCTAAATTTACCGAAGGTATCTACTTAAATTGATATTATAAAGTACCGTTATAAACTGTTTTAGAGCAGCGTTATATTTGACTATTTAATTAAAAAATTATAGATGGCAGCCTTAGTGATACAGCGGTGGGACAGTTGCACGGTTTGGAAGTTCCACAAAGAGAAAGAAAAGAAGGCCGTGATCGAGAGAGAGATAGACAAACTCAGTTCGTAGGTTTAAGTAAAAAGAGTAATTCCACAAGTCAACTTTCGGCAACAGGTAAAAAACATTTTTTACCTATATGTGTAAATGAGTGTTAGAAAATATTCTTTATAATCTGAATCGTATCACACCTAAATTGTTAAAATTTTGGTATTGGGATTTCTTCTATGCATATTTTAAATACTTGGACACATTTTTTCCTTGTTTAGATCCCAAAACCAAAAGAAAGTATATTTCCAAACTTCTTGCAAATTATCCAGTAATTCTTATCATCTTAATATAAAGTAGCGAAATACCTCCTAACAGAACAAATAGTTTACTTCTTAGAATAGATTTTATATGTTACGCGTGTGAGCTCATCCTTTGATCTGACCTCTCCTTATTATCAAAAACAACAATATTTAATTCAAATAAGAAAAGAACTCATGATGCTTTTAAAAACATAATTTAAAAGATTTTTGCACCATCATTTAATACTTTCTTGTATTTTGTACAAATTATAACGAACAGCCACTTTGCTGACAATTTACGTATCTCGGACTATTGACACTTAGATAACCATAAAGTTTATAGCCCACAATCCTACAAAACGATAGGGAATTTCCTAATTCGTATTACTTTAAAAATTGCAAGTTTCCAAAATCACCTCACTTGTGTTTTCAAAGTATTAAAAGAAGTTGCCATTGTAATATAAATTACATCACCAAGAATGGCCGTTAACCAATAAAATTAATGTTACCTAGTAACATGATTGAAATACCTACATGCTATTTCTTACAAATTATATGGTTTTTAAAAGAACATCCATAAATCTAGACCAGATAATCCACTAGAAATAAATGAATTTACAAAAGTATATTTCGCTAAAACTGTTTTTTAATATTTGCAAATAAGTAGGCAATGCATTGCTATGAGATTAATTATATAAAATAATCAATATATTACACCTAGTAGTGTTTAATCGGCCAACATCTGCTCCTGTGAATGGGGGTTTTTAAATAAATATTTACATTTTAATAAAACTAAAGATCATACTAAATACTATGAGTAATATTATATATGTGGAATTGTATCAAAGTAAAAAAAGACAAAAGTACTAAGCAGGTTCTCATTGTACTGTAGGTCGAAAGAGGCGAATGGGGTTTGGACGTAGGGGGAAAACGTCCTTCACTGTACATAGATCCGAAGAAGTACTGCCAGGTGACGTACGGTTGTCTAAGCAAGGGTCCTCAGCGTCCAGTGATGGAGAGGGCTCTGCTGATGGCGACAGGTGGTTAACTCAAAATAACATACTAGACTGAAAATGGACTGTTTGTGTTATTTTACTTAAAAAGCAATACATTTGGAATATTACACCTTTAAATCATACAAATTAATTTATCTCGCAATTTTTTCACTTCTATCAATTTACTATAAATCGAAACAATACTTTTCTAATGGAAATAAAACCAAAATCCTTAATAAAAAAAATTCTGAATTTTTTTTAGTCTACATTATTTTAAATTTTACATTATCACTATTACTACTTGGAAAATAAAAACCGTTTATTTCGTTAAAATATATATTCGTCCACATGGTAAAGTTCTCTCTTTGAAAATATGTCTGTGTAAATTAAGTATAATGTTTTTAAAATATTTCAATTCGAGTGTTAAAAAATTATTGCAAAATTATATAAGATAAAAAGGCACAAACAGTTTTTTTTAAATAAATTGAAGGAACAACTAATACAAGGTCAACAATTAAACCCCGTCAAGATTTTTCTTGTTCTTATTATTATTAAATATTTAAAATTCTGTAAAATATAATGTTAATCATGCTTTCGTAAATGAATAAAATGTCAATCTTACTTTCGCACATTGTGAAGATGCAAATAAACTGCAAATTATACCTTCTGAAATTATGACGAGAGAAATAAAAAGCGAATCTTGTTTTCGTATATGGCCACAATCTAATTTAGGTGCTTTCTACGCTAGATAACTTCTTAAATTAGGACGATTCATGTAAAATGCCAATGCACATAAAGTTTACTATTTACTGTTATTTTGAGCTCCAAGCAGAGCCATACAAACTTATTCCAAAAACAAGACAAAATTCATGTTTCAACGAATTAACTATAACTTAAAAAAGGACTCTTAATTCCTTCCTAGCTTATGTGAATGTAACGTATCATAAGAAAACAAAAGCAATAAAAGGATTCTCGTGTTCCAAACAACTGAAGCACAAAAACCATTATGCGACACTTCTTGGTAATATTTGAAATATTTTTCTTGGAATAAATAAAACTGACGGCGTTTAATTGTTACGCAATGTTTTTTTCCCACCCAACCCATCCTTAGAGCAAACACGTACATAGGTACATAGAGAGATGAAAAAAATTAGAATAAACATTTATCGTTCAATGTAAAGTTTGATTTAACATTTTTAGCCATCTCAATATTAGCTAACATATTTACTATACACGCAGCAAGTGAGTGAGGAGTATTCAATTAATTCTAGCGTACTATTTAGAAAAAAAAACAATTAAAATAATACTTTAGAAGAAGAATGCAAAAAGTAGAATAGTAATTCTGATATAGTTTCTAGGATAATTTTCTGTGCCTGTCTTTCTCTAGCATTTCCGTAGATATTTAGAGCTACTGCTTCATGTTGATGGCGTGACTGGACAACATCTGATACAGTTAGAGATTTTATATTAATTTTTCAATTTTTAGGAACTGCTGAAGCTTAAGTAGTGAATAAATTATTTAAAATTTAATTGATAAAGTACACCTGTATTTTGTATTTGTCGTTGCTAAAGGAGTTGTGCTTTGCATATTTTATTGAATACAAACTCTAGTCTATGCTTAACTGGTAATGACTGAGTTTTTTATGGAAACCTCTTGCTGTCAAATGGAGTCTTTCTATAAGTCTTTAATTTAATAACTTTAATATGGTAATTATTTTCATTTCAAAAAGGGAAAGCAATGAAAATGAAAATAGAATTGTCCACTGCCGTGGCGAACTAATACAGTTTAAAAATAAAAAAATGGTTTAGCCGTGGTGTAAGATTTGTATTTCTTAAAGGGTGCCATTAATTAAGAGCTTTGTTCCAAAGATAAAAACTCAAGGTATAAGAGAATAAAAATGAGTACGTGAAATGTCACCAGCATCACCATCTATTTAAATATTCGGTGAGTTTGCAACTCATTTTATTACTACTAAACTTGGTTTAAATATATTAAATATTTTGGTGTAACGTACACTTTTACGATGAGTAAATTCGGCGACAATATACATAATGTGGAAACATGAAATTATACCATTTAAAAAGAAAAACATAGCAACGGCTATTTTAAAAGTAGTCGGTGAGTTCAAAGAAAACCGATACAGTTCATTTTTGTCGTGAAATGTTTATTAAAACGCATACGAATTAGGTAAATATGTATAATAGTAAAAATATTATGAGCTAGTTAAAAAAATTATAATAATAATTGCCCTGACAATACCTATTACCTTTGTATTTCCTAATTTTTTAAAAGGTATTAATATTAACTGTTTTACATTTTAGGCTTCCCTTAAAGTATCAATATTAATGATAACCTATATTTAGAAAGTGACCCATTTTAATGGGTATCCTATCAAGTTCAACATAAAATGCTTAATTAATTCTATATTATTAGTTCAAAATAGCCTATAAAAAAATTGGACATAATATTTTAGTTCAAAACAAAGGAGTTTTAATTGTCTGTTATAATAGATTATATTAAATAATATATCTATATTAACGACAATACTTGCAAAGGCAAAATAACCACACCAAGTAGGTTTTAGTATGATCCAACTGCATACGTTAAGACAAAAGTCGAACTCATTAAGGCACAACTGATGTTCTTAAAAACAAATATTTTAAAAATTCTAGTACATACCTATATTCTCTTATACATATCTATAGTTTTTGAAATTACATATATTATATATAATGCAGTGTGTAACAAAAATATGGAAACCTCGAAACATCTTGCAAACCGTTAATTCGATTTCTATGAAATTTTGTACTTAGTTACAAAATTACGCCCGATCCAACGGTGAGTTCCGCATTGTTGTCAAGAATGCTCTATATTTTATTCGATTTTCGAATTCAGCTTAATATTCTTAAACTTCTTATTGGGAACGTTTTATCCTAAAGTTAATAGTTTTTGAGAAAATGGTGGTCAAAAATCGCCACTTTATTGCATTTTACCTTAAAATACTTGTACACGAAAGTTTACCTGGAATGTCTGACATTGTCAGTTTCGTTTATTTACAAAAAGTGGATCATTTAACAGAAAACATGCATAACGTCTAGAAAAATATCAGTTTCTTCGATTCTTCTAGATTATGTTTCTATCCTTAACTTTAAATCATCGAGGTAATTTGGCTTACTTTTGAAAACAACATTTTTGTGGTGACGCCACAAGAAGTAGTCAAGGGACATAAAGTTCGGAGACCGAGCTGGCCACTCAATTGTACCCCTACATCCAATCCATCTTCTAAAAAAAAACCGCGAGATATTGCCGAACATTATGGGCATACATGGGGCACCATCCTGCTGAAACCATATGACATCATCTGGTGCTTGATTATCGCCTAAAAAATCGTATTCAAAAAATCAATACAACAGGTAAAATAGAGTAATAACATTATTTGATTATTTGCAAATAATAGTTGTGCAAGATCCGGGACAATTTCATTTCTTAGAAGATCCAAATATCTTTCTCCATTTAATGTCTCTTGCATGAAGAGGGGGTAAAATTATTCACCGACCCAAACCAGCCCAAACATTTACCTTTTGGGGGAACGGGGTATGATTTTCGCATATCCAGTGAGGATTTTCCTGGCCCAATATCGACAATTATGCCTATTAACTTTTTCATTTTAAAAAAATGTTGATTCGTCAGAGAAAATTATTCGATGTCAAAATCTGGATTGCATCATGTTTTTTTTTCTTTTCCCAAGGCTATGAGTCAAACACTCATAGCCTTATCACTATCTGTTACACTATTTGGTCGGCTAGAGCGTAAAGCGTTTTTTACGCTTCCATTTTGACAAACATTTTTTAAACTTTGCTTACAGATTTAGTTAATTGCATATTACAAACTTCTTGCGTTCGCATTCTGTCCCAATAACCAAGTATCATTAAAATTTCAATTTTTTGGGTTTCTGTTAAATGATCCATTTTTGTAAATAAACGAAACAGACAATGTCAGACATTTCAGGTAAACTTTCATGTACACGTATTTTAAGGTAAAATACAATAAAATAACGATTTTTTACCACCATTTTCTCAAAACCTGTTAACTTTAGGATAAAATGCTCCCAACAAGAAGTGTTCAGAATTTTAAGCTGAATTTGAAAATCTAATAAAATATAGAGGGTTCCATTAAAAAAAAAAGTTCCTGTCGATTTCAGGAAAACGGTAAACTTGACAACAATTGGATCACCATTGGATCGGGCGTAATTTCGTACATAAAAGTTTAAATTTCATAAAACTCGATTTGCAAGATATTTCGAGGTTTCCATATTTTTGTTACACACTGTATGCGACTAAGAGGAAGTGATATAATTTGAAAATACAGGGTGTTGTAAAACACTAGCGACAAAATTTTACAGGTGCTTTTTTGACCAAAAACAAGAAAATTATCCTATTAACATAAGTCCGGGAATAGTTCGTTTTCGAGATACAGGGTGATAAAATTTTAATATCATTTTTGTGGTCCTTACACGTTTTTAAAGATAATTTATTAAAAATTAAATTAGATAATCAAAATATAAATAGAATTATATCACCCTGTATCTCGGAAAGGAAGCGGTTTCGGACCTATATTAATTGTTTTTCTTAGTTTTGGCGAAATAACTGCCTCTAAACCTATGTCGGTAGATTTTTGTAACACTCTGTGTAATTGTTTTTTAGGCTTTGTAATAGGTTGCTAATAGTTATAATTTGGTCTCCGTCCCTGTACATTCAATTGATTTACTGTCGGTTTCTAATTAAACAGCTTCTGCAAGCTTCATATTGTTAAATTTATAAATTTTTATATAAGAGCTTAAGCTTGTTACTTTAATTTGGATATCTGTTTCCCCTCCCTACGTTTAAGTTAAGACCCTTAAATTAAGGGTTTTAAAATCCAGTAACGTATGCATATGGATCTAAATATAGTGATTTCTGGCGCAGACACCGGATACGGTAGAAAGCGCACTTCTGCAAGCACTACAGTAA
Organism: Philopedon plagiatum; assembly: GCA_963971165.1. Classification (NCBI taxonomy): domain Eukaryota; kingdom Metazoa; phylum Arthropoda; class Insecta; order Coleoptera; family Curculionidae; genus Philopedon; species Philopedon plagiatum. Next base: position 124,511,380 of record OZ020189.1, on the reverse strand, counting down.
GCATCCAGCGATCCCAGGAAGTGGTGCCGCCTTTTCCGTCAAAGTCTGCCGAAAGTAGCCAAAGGGCTTCGAGTCTGAACTCCATTTCCAGTTCAGAAGCATCATCGTAAGTAGCCTTGGGTTGCAGTGATCACCATGTGTACCATTGGCTGAGGTGTTGCATATTTTGATTATTTGACAATATGTTTTGATATTTTTCTTCCTATTTTATATTTTATGACTTGGATTTGACTTTGTTATGTGTTTTCATTAATTCTACCATTTTATTTTAAAAGTTTGTTGCTTGGAATATTATAAGGTTTCAAAAAGTAAATATCTCAAACATAAACAAAGATCAATTTTCGTAATAAAATATTTAGAACCTCTTATCAAAAATATCATTGGCGTTGATGTGCAAGATGTTTTTAAAGTTTCAAAGAAAAAATTGTTTTAATTAATTTCAAATAATATTAGACCAAATAATGTCCTAAGGTATTCTTTATTAAGTGGCAATATCAGCAGGGATGAAAGCATTTGAATGGAATTTTTTTTGATCATCTGCAAATATTCTTTTTCTTAAAAAGTGGTAGCCCGTTATGACAACAATTACTTGATTCATCAATTCTGAATCATGATTTTGAAAAAACTATTATCGTAAAATAAAACAAAAAGCCCTTAAAAATTGCAGTATTATTATGTTTAAAAAAAGCCAAACATAAATATATAACGGGAACTATTTCTATTCTGTATTAATGCAAATCGGTGTAGAATAAATGTACCGAAAGTAAGGCAACTGTCTGCATAAGTTTTTATTAACTGACATAGGTAATTTACTATGTAGGTAATTAGAAGTGATGTTAGAGTAAGTTGTCACCTATAGAAATTCTACTCAACCTAAACTACAACACAAGCGATGCATTTGTACTAGCGTTAAACCCAACTTTAGTATTATTGCCCTATCTTATGACAGGGACAGGATTTGTCTTGTTCAAAGCCAATAAAATACAAATGGCAGTGAAAACAGAAAATCGTGGTAACTAACTGTTTTTTTTTTAGAATATTAATAACTTATTCTTCTTGATGATCGTATAGGGACCTTCGGTTCAATAAAGAACAGTCTTCGGGGATAGCGATTTGATGATATAGACGAGGCAGAAGTAGTGGTAAATAAGTGGGTACAATAGTACGCACCAAAGAGAGTTCCAGAGTTGCATTTAACGATGACAGCGATCTATCGCCGGGTAATGAAGACTATATTTGGTAATACGTGTGCATAGAAGAGGAGCTGTTCTAACAACATAATATGTAATTAAAACGACTTAGGGTACAACGAGGCAAATTGAATCGCAGAGCAAATCAGATCAAAATAGAACAAGTGTTTCGTAGGACAGGGTAAAAAAAAGAGTGTTCCAATTGTTCACATTACTATGTCCGTCATCTCCATGGTATAGGCAGTCATATTTCTCAACTCAACGTTACAATTTTGATGTGAATACAAAAAACATAATTTAGAATTGTGCTAAATGAAAAAGTTACTATAAAATATCGAATCCCTTAAGCAGTATGAGTTTATATGATGTCATTATTTAGTAACGTAAGATAAAAAAGAACGCCCCCAAAGTATGTCATGGAACCAATCAACCATATCTTGAACTGTTACTCTTGAAAGGTAACATAGGTAAAATGTATGGGTGAATGGAAAATAGAACTGTCAAGTTCTGAAGTTTTATGTTTAAGAAAATTAGTCATTGTCATTGAATACAGACTTAAAAAACATACAACAAAGAACCCAAAAATTATAAATTATTAAAATTATTTCAAAAAATGGGAGACGTGTCCACCTTCTACTTCCAAACATGTTTTCATTCATCTTTCTACAGCATCAAAAATATTGGTGAGACTTGGGGGACTTGTTAATCTCCTGAAATTTATTTGTTATTCTAGGTCTTCTAAATTTTCACAAGGGGTCTTGAAAATAGAGTTTTTAATGTGTGGCCATAAAAAGGCCGCACGGTGTGAGATCGCAGAACCGTGGAGGCCACCTAACTGGCATATTACGACTAATGATTCGGTCTTCGAAAAATTCTTCCAAAAAATTTAAATTATCGGGAGTTACGTAAATTGGTGCTCTGCCTTGCTCAAAGTAGCATTGTGGCATCTCTTCATGGTCTAATGTGTTTACAAAATTTTCTAAAATTTCATTACGGTATCGCGCCGAATTGAGAGTTCCTTCAAAAAAAAAATCGGTCCAATTAACCTTCATTTCGATATGGCCGCCCACACGCTAACTTTCTTTAAATGCAGAGGCTTTTCTATAAAGAAATATGGATTTTTAGAGCTCTACATTCTCATTTGTTGTGAATTACATAACCAGAGAGTCAAAACCATGCCTCGTCAGTAAAAGCGGTTTTTTCAAATACGTTTTCGTTATTATGCAAATTACCCATAAACCACTCTGAAAATGGCATTCGCTGCGGCTTGTCGTTTGGTAACAATTCTTGGACTGAGCTTAGACGAAAGCGTGCATATGCAGGTCACATTTCAGGATTGTATTGCAGGTTGCGTAGGATACATTTACTTGATGGCTTAAACCCCGAATAGGGGTTTGTGGGTGTTCATTAACAATTTGCCTCAATTCTTCTACTTTTTGTGCAGTGCGAACTTTGGGTCTTCCACTGCCTTCCTTTCTATCCACACTTCGTGTTTCTCTACAAAACTTGGTCGAAATCCATGGCTATGTGTGGAAATTCTGTTTGAAAATCCTAAATAGCGTTGAATTAACCCACTATGTATCAACCCTTCTACTATTTATAAACTAACTTTCAATCATAAAAGCTTTTTGTTCTGCCGTGATACTATATTATTTAATTTTCTTAAAAATAAAAACTTCAGAACTTAACAGTTCTATTTTTCATTCACCTATAGGTACCTTTTACCTACGTTACCTTTCAAGAGTAATAATTCAAGACATGCGTAATTGATACCACGGCATACTTTGAAGACGTTTTTTTTTTGATCTTATGATATATTTTTGAGAATGTTATATCATATGTACTTATTTTGATATCCTTACTACTGTTTGGCAAGCAGATCACGCATGTAGGAGACAGTAGAAAAGGATAGCCAGAGATTGGGATTAAAGACAGAAGCAAGACAATCTTAAAGAACTGTACTGACTGCTCAAATAAATTTGTACATACACTGTTATGAGAAAGCATAATCCCATGCGGAAACAATAATGCTAATAATTATGCTGATAGAGTTGGTGAAAAAGTAATACCTACTTATTCAGATATTCCGAAATTTTGTATTTGATTTTCTTGTACGGTTTATATTATTGTGATCTGTTGCTAAGTGGGCGAATCAGATATTTCTCATTTTTTTTGTCCGTAAAGAAATAATTTCTTCCTTTGTTTTTATTTTTAATTATTAATGCTGTAGCCAATCGGCTGATATTTGCGAATTTATAATACGAGGCAAGATTTTTGACGTTTAACTCTTATTCTTACCATCCAGCATTCCAGAAATTCGCCTCTGTCAGTTAAAAAAAAGGTTAGTGCAACTTTTGCATTCCTCTCGGTACACTCCTGGTAATTCAGTTGCTACGATGAGTTTTCTATTATAAATTAAGTATCAAATAAGTTTGCTAGAAGAGTCTAATATAATTTAATTTTGTTACTTGTTGTAATGTCCAGAAAAAGTGCACATCAATATTGTAATTTCAATATCTTTGAGAATATTGTTACTGCCACATACATATTTCTTATATCTCCTCAATTTCTCAGTTATAACAACTGGTGAAAATAAAACATCTTAATCGAGTTTAAACATTATTCTTTTTTGTTTTTTATTAAGTGTATTAGAAAGAGCAACAAACTTTGCGAGCATGAAAGACCGAATTATACAAACAAAGTTTTCTTATTTTTGTAAAAGTGACACAGCTTAGCGATCAGTTTTTAAATGGTGTATGCCCTTCTTCGTTTACAGCTGGTATGTATTTTTACTCCAAAATTCAGGCATGCTCAAAACTTTTAGCTTTGTAAATTTATTAAACCCCCCAAACAGAAGATACTTCGACATTAGGACAAAGAAGTATTTTTCGTAGTTATTTGTATAATTTTACTTTTTGCATGAAGATTTTTAAGTATTATCAAAGCACCGTATGAGAGCACGAATTAAGCCATCGAACTCACGTTTTGATACTCGAGTCACAATCTGTAGAATTAGTTTTTGGCCCGGTTTTCTCTATCTCTCTCTATGTACACTTCTGTGTTTGCTCTACTAAATTTAAATATATTTTTATTTATCCTGTAATATTAAAGTATTGTATTACTTTTTGTGGGATGTAATTTGGGTAGCTAGATGGTTATTCTTAATTACTTACTTTTCCTTATGTATATACATATCCTGCTTGCGTTCCGTAATTTACTGTCGAGCGTTTTGGAAGACACTGATGATAGGTAGTCATGTGACTACTGACAAATAATAGATCACGTGACCACCTTGCAGCAAGTGCTAGCAGTGGCCTGTAAAAAGTCTACCAACTTATAAATAAATACAATATATTTATAGAATATAGAATCAATGTTACAGTCATCTATTCGTTGATGTTTTTTTTTTATTTGGTTATTAAAAACAATTAGCAATTGTTAGGCTTCTATAAAAACACAAACTATTAAATTCATTTAGCAGATATATTTGTGCATAAACATGTATAGGTAAGAGTTGTTTTAACAACAAGCTATTACCCTTATATTTGCTAATAAACTAAATACAATAAAAATATGATTCAACTAACTAAACAAAGTACTTTGATTCAACTTTAAGGTACTTCGTAGTTATACGATGTTGATTCAAATCGGTCTGATAAGCTGTAATAAGAGCGTATCTTCGAAGAGTCTAGTTTTTTAATGCTAAGGCAAAGCACACTTGCAAATTTTATTTTCTTGAACATTACAAGTAAAAAAACAGCTGAATATCGAAAATGTTGAACATTTTCGGTAACTGATTTTTCTAATAATATCTTTTTGCTAGTCAAAGGTTCTTCAACTTTTATGTGAAAAGGCATCTTATCTTTTCCAAAATTCGGTAGAACGTGTCGTGGAAATATTATATGAATTTTCACAACATTGTATGAATTTTGTATACTATACATGCACTAAAAAAACTGTTTCATGCAATTATAGTAATAATAATTGACTATGGGTTGCCAGAACTAATTTCGTATATTTTTAAAATTATCTTGTAAAATTACATATTTTGTATCTTAATATGTGTTTTACATGGTAATTCACACAGAATATGTAATCTTACAAAACAATTCTAAACATATTACCAACTTTCACTTAGTTTTGGTAAATTTACGTTTGTAACATATACTAATGATTTCTGGTAACCCATAACCAATTTTATTTTAGTTTGACAAAACAGTTTTGTCACTGTGTTATGTATATGCATACCACTTTTTAAAATTATTGTATTTAAAGAAAAAAATAATTTCAAATTTTAATTTTCTATTTAATTAGGGACTGCAGCGAGGAAAATACCTAAAAGCTCATAATATGTTTCTGATCTCACGTACAGATTCTCAGAATATTTGCTTCAAGTTCGTGGATGTATAGAAATTACCCAAACCCACGATACACTTACAACGGTATGCTACGCTATGACGTCACTTCGAGGGAAAATCCTAAATTGATTAGACTCTTGCACCCCTTGTACATAAGTACAGGTCAGTTTATTGTCGGGTAGTGTGTTGAGTTGACGTTTAGTAAAATATTTTTACAGGTCATTTTATTGTCGGGTGGCGTGTTGAGTTGATGTTTATTAAAATATTATTGTCTTCGTTTGCTCAGGTAAGCGCCTAGTCAATTTAGGATTTTCTCTCGAAATGACGTCATAACGTAGCATACCGTTGTGCCCAAACCTATTACAAAAAGAGCTACTTTGGTTAAGATATTTTTCCTAATACCGCAGCCTATAGAAACTGACTATACTAACAACACAGCAGCAACAAAATAAGTCAATTGATAAAAAAGTCAAATTAAAAAAAAAACTGAATTTTTAGTACTTCTAAATATTTATGTATCAGTCAAGTAATAATTCTTACAACATGATTTGGTCTGTTTACAGGTTAGAAGAAGTACCTGTATATTTTATGTATCTCTACCTTTTAATAATAATTTTTATTTTATGTGTTTTTAAACAATTATTGGTTGTAATTTTTTGGCATATTGTAGATCTTATATTAAAATTAAGGTGTTTTTATTAATGTACTCATAAACAAAATCTTATTTTTTGGACACGTGCATTTTTGTAGATCCCTAAATATATTGATATAACGGATAAATTTGATAATAAACGTACAAATTTGATTATCAATAAATCTGTAAAGTTTGACAGAAATTGAATTAAAAACTGCAAGCAATAAACAAAAAATTTGCTTGGAACACACGGATAATTATATTCCTGGACTTAATCAACCCTGTAAAAACCTTTTTGATCATTCATTTTTGCATACATAAAGTTTAGGAAATACAAGAATTAGCATGATATGCCAACATTTTGATTAGCTGCAACTGTGTTCTTATCTAATATATGGTCAATATTGTATATAACAACGTGTATATTCTTTTGCAACATTATTTATGAGTTGAGTAACTTTTTACATTTCTACATTTCCTTCTCAAACAATATTCTGTGTAAATTAGCTCCCCATATTATAAACCTACAATTAACATAAACGTAAATCCTTTAATCAAAACTTTAGGTGGTCACCATCCTTAAGGTTAACTGGCGAAGGTCAGTTGGCCGAATTTATTGAGGGCTTGGGGCCCGGTCAGTTGGTTGGACGGCAAGTTCTGGGAGCACCATCTCTTGGGGACATCCAACTGTCACTATGCTACCAAAAAGGCTTTTTAGAAGTCGAGGTGATACGTGCCAGAGGACTGCAGGCCAGGGCTGGGTCTAAAGTATTACCAGGTAAGAACTAGTTTACAGTAACAAATTTACCGTCTAATTTACGAACCAATTTTATAGTACATTCGATCTAGTTTGACAAAAGGAGACAATTGAGAATTAAAAATGAGACAATTGAGCTTATTATTAGCTTAAATGCTTTCTGAAGCTGCATCCACATATGTAACAAAATGCCGGACCCGAACATCGCTCCGAGTATATTGACGAAAATCGCCACGAACATCGTCGCGGACCTCGTCGTGAACTTCGACCCGAGCATTGGTGCTTTATGTTACATTAATTTAGTATTATCGTTTATATTTAGTTGAGTCAGTTCTAGAGCCGCCTCCATTTTAAAGAATTCGTTTGAGTTCCGGTTCTGCCTTGTCTTACATCTGTGGATGCAGCTTAATAGCAACAATATCTCAACCAAAACTTGACTGGTCCACTAGATATTCTAAATTTAAGATCATACTAAGTTACAATGTGTCTCATCAAAACAAACATAAAACTAATTCCAACCTTTTACTAAAAATAATATTGCCACTCGTGCACGCTCGGCGGTAAAATTCTATCATTGACGGCACGCCTATCATTTACTTACTAGTGCGGTTCAGATGTAACACATTTTACAGAAATTGATGATAATTTTCACCGGGCATGTTTTCTTTTAAAAGTGACATAAATTATTTCTTGTGCATGCTTTTTTTCTAGAGTGTGAAAGGTTTTTTATAACGTTTCACTATCTTTTTAACACGTGATGTATATTACTTTACGTGTATTCATTTTTTTAAAGTTGGAAATATTTTTTTAACGTTTATCTTTTTTAATAGCGATTTTGATCTATTTTAAAGTGCAAATAATTCTAACCCATTAAATTCAGAGATCTGTGAATAAATTTTCTGATTCAAAATTGATTAAATTAACAGTCAATTCGGATTACATTTTTAATATATTTCTATTAAATATATATTAATGTATTGCTCGCCACTCCTTATTAAATATGGATATATTGATATCTTATTATGGGGTGTCACTTTTAGGCCCTTTCCTCATGGAGCTACACGAATCAATACGACATGCAAACGATATGTCGCTCGAACGTTGCGGCCATGCATTTTAATGCAGGCATCCACAGTTGTAGGACAAGGAAGGGATATGACACGTCGGATACATGTTGCCAGGCAATATTTAGTCGCCAGCCAGAATTTATCGCGTGATAATTGTATGTTTTTCAATTAAATCAGTCAAAATGGCTGCTGAACGGGATATATACCTAAAAATCTCAATTAAACTAGCTGAATATTCTAGAAAAGACATAACCGAACGGATGCACCCGATATTTTCATATTTTTCTCCTATTTCGCAGACATTATAAATACATAAGTATATCCTCTTCTTCTTCACTTGAAATATGGCTTCTTCACTCGACATTTTTGTAAAAACTAAATATGTCTTATATTGGTGAAAAATATCGCATATATTATGTCGCGTCCTAAAGGCGGCCTTCCACCAAAGCAACCTTTCAACATGCAACAGACAACATGTTGCTTTTCAACGAAGTCAGGAAGGCAACAGGGAAACACGTTTTGATCATCAAACCCAATCAAACAACACCGTTGAAAGCAACGAAATTATCTCGTCGAACGCAACCAAAACCATTTCCACCGATTCTACAAATATTTTAGTAGTCGGCAACAAGATGTCAAAGCAAACGGTAGCTGCTGCAGCGTTTTTAAATCTTATTAATAAGCGCAAAAAAAGAAGGCATCGATGGTGGACAAGACAACTGTATATTAGAAATTATACGGAACAAGATGCTTTTTTTGACAAACTGTTAGCCGACGACGAAGCACTGTTCAAAAACTTTTCCCGGATGAGTTCCGATGACTTCAATTACCTGTTGGCAAAAGTTTCTTTTCTTCTTTCTTTCTTTTTATTTCCCGAGGACCCCGATTTTTTTTCTGTAATACTTTTGTGTTCGCGACGAAAAGAGGTTCGTAGGTTTTTAATTTTTTTTTTAATGAAGGCCACATCACAATTGAATTTTTGGGCTAGTTTTTGGTGGGCATCCAGTTTGGCCTTATTGTTTTTGTACTCGGGCAAGCGTATATTCCACAATACCTCCAGCTCCCTATATTGTTCTATGAAATCACACATTATTTCTTGGCTCCACTCCATCGTTGCTTTCAACCGAGACTGTTTCCCGACACTATCGGGTCCGAGGCAACGCGTAGAAACGTGTAGAACGTTGCCCGTTCAACGGATACATGTTGCCATCCGTCGCATGCAACGTGTGGAACGCCACACGTTGCTTTGGTGTAAATGCATTTTGTTCTTTCAACGCTGTTGCTGTTGACACGTTGCCGAAATGTTGCTTCGGTGGAAGGCCGCCTTGTCGTGTTGGAGACATTTTTATTTGTTGTGTCACCTACATGTCGTGTTGATGTCGTGTGGCTCCGTGAGGATAGGGCCTTATGAAATAACTGTAGAGCATGAAGACATAAAAAAACAAAAATGCTTGTACGTAAAAAACAATTTTTAATTAAAAAAAGGCATGCTACTGTAATATACAAGATACATACTTAATAAAACAGATATTCCTAGTCGTTGTTACAAAATAAAATAAAAGCTACAGAGAAATTTAGTATAAGAACAGTATTTTTACTTTCAATAAACAAAATATTTTGAAGTCACATACTATACTTGGTAACATTTAATGGTTAAATATACTAGACATAATTGACCAAATTTAAGTCAAATATAATAAATATAATAAAACCTTAATAATTGGCAGCCACAAAATAAAACACACAGTTGTAGTCTATTTTCAGCACTCGGCTGCTTTAGGAACGACTTTTGAAAGTTTCAATTTTTGGCATACCTATTTCTTTTCTTGAAAATTAGTTTCACTACTTTTTTTGCTAATTCAACCATGTTAGAACAATAAATAGAAATAACAATAAAATTCATAAAATTGAGTTACAGTTTGATTAAAAATTGAATAAAGATACATAATAATAATAAATGACTTTATTGTAATGTATTACAAAGGACGAATATATAAAATAATGTCTTTTAATTTCAGCTCCTTATGTTAAAGTGTATCTAGTTAATGGTAAAAAATGCTTGGCGAAAGCGAAGACATCGACGGCTCGGAGAACACTAGACCCACTTTACCAGCAGCAGTTAGCGTTTAGGGAAAACTTTACAAATTGTATACTTCAGGTAAGGAGCTAAATTACAAAAAAGAATCTGCAGAAGTGTAGTAGTAGTTATCTAAGTTACTAGTCCAGCAAGTGATTTATTACAATTCGAGTTTCTAAGCGAGAATTGTAACAATCACTTTTATAATATGAACTTGTTTTGATTGGGTTTGATTGGGTGGCGAATTTATAAGGAAATGTGCAATTTTGGTACGTGCTTTTTACAATAATAGAACTAAATTCATCCTAGCAGCACGGTCCAAGATGCAAATCATTTGGGAACCAAACAGATCACTGAAATATAAGAATAAGTCATAAGTTTTAAATGAGGACTTACGAGTAATAACAATGACAGGACAAGAACTTGTCAAAACCTAACTGATTAACTAGATGAACTTCATTTAAACCAGTACTAAATCTAAACCTTTTTAATGAATCTGAGCGTTATTGTTTAGATCACTTTTTTATCGTTTTTAATAGAATGGTATATATTACGTACAAGAAAACCGATATTTTCCCTTAAATAATAATTATCTTAACCTACATTTTACATTTGTTGGAGATTTTAGAGCTAAACTATCCACTTGATCAATTTTAGATGTTGCAGCAATTTTTTTGTGATTCCGCTACTAATACTAGACTTAAAAAGTTGGATAGGCTGGTAGGCTGATGCATTTAGGTCTTCTCCTACACAGGCATTACTGTTCAAATGCAACGAGCATCCGTTCACTTTTAGAAGAAGAATGTTAGCAGATAAATGTATTGTAAAAACACTGCAATTCTTGAATAGTCCCCTAATGAATAAACTTGCTGGCAAATTAGGTGTTGCCAATTTAACAGGCCCATTTTGTATAAATATAAATAATTGCCTTTCCTTGGCTCAAACCAAGGGAAGGCAATCTTGTTGTGAATATCTTGTTCTGCCGATCGTTCAAAAATTTTGACATTTCTGGCAAGGTTTCTTGCAGAAAAAGCAAATGTTACGGATACATACAGAGTCCGAAAAATGCTTCGTGAATATTATTAAAATCTCGCAATAATTTACACAAAGTCAGTGACTTTTAATTAAGTCACTGACAGTGTACAGAACATTTCTTTTTTCAGGATTTGTTTTGTGTTTAAACGCAGTGACCTTTATTATTTTTTTAAAAATATTAATCTTCCTTAACAGTAGAGTGGCGTAACACCCAAACAATAAATCTTTTAAATATATATATATATATATATATATATATATATATATATATATATATATATATATATATATATATATATATATATATATGTATAATATATTATTAATTTTACGATAAAAGTTACTCTTTATCAGTTCTGCTTACTAAAAAAATAATATTAGACTATTAAAACTTGAAATAGCATGTACCGAGTTGTTAGAACATAGAAAAAATTATAAGTGACTCAGGAGAGAAGTACCCTTAATTTTTATTTTAGAGCCAACCCAAGCAAAATGAAATTAGACAATGGTACTTAGAATTAAAAATTATATCTAAGTTTAAATTCACTGTTTTCTATTAAAAAATAATATTAAAAATTTTAATATGTAAATTATTTTTTAAGTAAAAAAAATGCATGTAAGTATGCAACTCAAGATAATAATCATTAATCACTTGTGAATTGTCAACAAATAAGGAAATTTTGCTGGTATTTAGGTGGGACAAGGTAGCAAGACATTGGTGATGCCATTAACAATTAACATATGTACTTAAATTATTTTTTAATAGAAAGCAAGGGACTTAAACTTAATAATTTTTAATTCTAAGTAACATTTTCTTATTTCATTTTGCTCTAAAATAAAATTTAAGGGTACTTCCCTCTGGGGTCAATTAAAAAATTTTCTATTTTCTGAACACTCTGTACATGTTAATTCAACTTTTAATAGCCTAATAGTATTTTTTCAGGAAGCAGCACTTTTTATAGAGAGTAACTTTTTTTCGTAAAATTAATAATAAAAAAGTTTCCCATATGTAGAGAACTTAAGTAGACACACTGTATATATGTATGTCTTCTTTATTTTAGGTAACAGTTTGGGGTGATTATGGCCGAATCGAGGGCAAAAAAGTGTTTATGGGGGTGGCGCAGATTATGCTGGACGACCTTAACTTAAGCAACATAGTCATAGGCTGGTATAAGCTGTTTGGCACCACGTCCCTGGTTAGTAAACTTTATGCTTTTTGAAATGTGCTATTAAATTTTTCGACGACGCTAATAAATTCTTATATTAAATAATACGTATTTTTCCGTTATTATGGAACGTCATAAAATTTACAATCTAATTTATAATTCTCAAACTGTAATTTTTCTTAACTATGTCATAGTATGTATTTTTTACTTTTTTAAATCCTGTAACAAAATATTATTGTATTTACAGAGGTAAGACCAGCAAAATTATAGTTCAGGAGAATTAAGAAATCGCCGATTTATAGAGGTAAGACCTGTATTATTTGTAATTTAAATATAAACATCAAATCATTGTAATAATTCCATGGTACTTGACATTTAATAACGGCATAATATAAGATCAAAAAAAACGTCCTCAAAGCATGCCATGGAATCAGTCACGCATGTCTTGAATTATTATAACTCTTGAAAGGTTACATAGGTAAAATGCATAGTATAGGTGAATGATAAATAGAACTGTCAAGCTCTGAAGTTTTTATTTTTAAGAAAATTAAATATGGTAATCAGGGCAGAACAAAAAGCTTTTATGATCGAAAGTTACTTCAGAAATGGCAGCAGGGTTCATGGCCAGCGGGTTTATTCAACACGGGACGTCATTCAGGATTTTCAAACAGAATTTCTACACATAGTCATGGATTTCGACCAGTTTTTACCAGATCTGTGGCTTTGCTTAGAGAAACAGGAAGAGTGAATAGAAAGGAAGGCAGTGGGAGACCCTCAGTTCACACTGCACAAAAAGTAGAAGAATTGAGGCAAATTGCTAATGAATACCCACAAACCCCTATTCGGCGTTCAACGCAGCAAGTAAATGTATCCTACGGAACCTGCAATACAATCCTGAAATGTGACTTGCATATGCACGCTTAGCGTCTAAGCTCAGTCTAAGAATTGTTACCAAACGACAAGCCGCAGCGAATGCAATTGTCAGAGTGGTTTATGGATAATTTCTATAATATGAAAACGTATTTGTAAAACCTTTTTTACTGATGAGGCATGGTTTTACCTCTGCTATGTAAATTGTAAACAAATGAAAATGTGGACTTCTGAAAATCCACATTTTTTTTTTTGTAGAGAAGCCTCTGCATTCACAGAAAGTTGGCGTGTGGGCGGCCATATCGAAAAGAAGGTTAATTGGACCGATTGTTTTTTAAGGGACTCTCAATGCGGCGCAATACCGTAATGAAATTTGGGAACATTTTGTAAACACATTAGACTATGAAGAGATGCGACAAGGCTACTTCCAGCAGGATGGCGCACCAATTCGCGCAACTCTTGCTAATTTAAATTTTTTGGAAGAATTTTTCGAAGACCAAATCATTAGTCGTAATATGCCAGTGAGGTGGCCACCACGGTCCTGCGATCTCATGCCGTGCGACCTTTTTTTATGGCCGCACATGAAAAACTCGGTTTTCAAAACCCCTTGTGAAAATTTAGAAGACCTACGGGCTAGAATTATAAATAAATTTCGGGAGATTAACAACTCCCCCCAAGTGCTCACCAATGTTTTTGATGCTGTAAAAAGAAGAACGAGAACATGTTTGGAAGTAGAAGGTGGACACGTCTCTCATTTAGTTTAAATTTATAATTTTTAGGTTCTTTGTTGTATATGTTTATTTTTAATTCTGTATTATGCAATGACAATGACAATAATGTAATTTTCTTAAAAATAAAAACTTCAGAACGTGACAGTTTTATTCACCTATACCTTTTACCTATGTTACTTTTCAAGAGTACCTAATAATTCAAGACATGCGTGATTGATTCCGCGGCATACTTTGAGGAGTTTTTTTTATCTTATGTTACTACAGCAAAGCAGATTGGAGTTTCTAGGTTATGTTTAGTTATTCTATAAACTCCTTTATTGTACAAAGTGAGCAAATCTATAAATGATATATTTTGTACGTTTACCATGAGAAAACGTTATATAGTAACATGTTTTGTTTGTTTCAGTGAATAAGAACATTAGCAGGGAGCCTGATACAGAGGTCTGCTTATTTTTTAATCTAGTGTTACGAAGCTAGTACGATATTGCTAAAGACAATTTTATAAATTTTGTGCTCTAAATATTACCCTCCGTACGTTTTAGTTTTACAAAATATACACAGGACTATATCCCTATACATGGGCTAAACAAGGTAATCGAAAAAAAATGTACCACTAAAATATTTAGAGCACCACAAATCACGAACTTGTTAAAAACTAAATATATCCGAATATTTATTATTGTACTGTTAAAATACAGCAAAAGTGATTTAAACAAAAGATACATTACTAGACAGGAAAGTAGCTTAAATAGGAGATAGTGTAAAATACAGAAAGTGAAAAAATCCGTAAGTGTAGATACCACGCACACATACAATTATAGTATCACCAAAAATCATATCGAAGTATTATAATTATACAGGGCGACTTATATTAGCGAGTGATATATTTGTCTAGGTTAGTCTGAAGGTTGAATTTTGAACGTATTAAATAAAATACTGCATACTCTAAACGTATTACTTAAAATAAATGCAAATGGGCCAAGTGAACTGGCCAGTTTTTTAAAAATACAATAGTAGCATTAATTCTCCAATCATCACTTCAATACACTATACGCCACATTTTGCAGTTGAAAATAATATTCAGAAGCTCTTGATTATGCTATTGTATCATTGTTAGTCAAACCGCGATCTGTCATATTTAAAACATAAATACTGCATATTGTTCTTTTAGTTTAAACATATTCAGAAACAGTTTATATATAAAAGTGTTATATTTGTATAAAAACCGACAAAAAAAATAAAATAAAATGACTATGTAATTTCTTTGCGACTGTCTTCTAAAGTTAAGTTCTTCCGCCCTTATAGTAAAGTTAAGGAAACCCTGGAGTAAGAAGGAAAATAAAGTTGTATAAAGGGCAAATTGTATATAATTCAAAATCATGAACACATAAATATCCCAGCGGAATAAACCTACAGTAAAGAAAGTTAAGTAAAATTCAAAAAGTAATTAAAATTAAATCCATTGCAAACTCATTATTAGATATGTGTTAACTTTCCCAGTTTATCATAAATTTAATACACAAATTAATTTATATTACTTGATATTTAATATTGTAACACCGATACTCTTACAAAAATATGATTGTCATTCTCACGAAAATTGTGAGCACATAATAAAAACGTATATCGTACCTGGAAAAATTATCAAATTAACAAAAGTTAATTTGATATGCGAGTATAACAAACATAAATAGATTAGAAAAAAAATTAAAGTGGTCATGTCAAAAAGCAACCTTTAGACTTTCCTACCTTCCCATGAGCTTTAATAAGCTCTCTGTGTGCTTTATTGGAATTGATAAAATGCTTTTTTACTTAAAAACCTTAAACAACGGTGACTACGTGCCGTTTTGTAAATTATAAATAATAGAAACATTTACTGTATTGAGTAACAACACATTTTCTTATTTTTGACCGTAAATCGATGTATGTTTAAATTAATATAATTTATTTTGCCAAAAATTATAATTTACTATTTATTTCGCTACTAATAGAAGGCGTGTGTATATGTATGCGTGATGGTGTCTGTTCGCGTGTGTGTATTAAATTGCAATTTTTGGAGGTAATTAAATGTATACAACTTATGGATTAGATTTGAAAAATAATACAAAAAGGTGCTTCCCAGGCACAAAAATTTTAAATAATGACCACGAAGTTAACTAAAACGTCTCACAACTTGAACCGTTTCCATTCTTTTACAAAAATAATATTTAGGGTGGTAAGTTATAAAGATATAAGGAGTAGGGTAACTACATTGCCTATTGTGTTACTTTTGTTATAAACAATAAATATAGCAATTTAAAGAATGTCACATTTGGTGGTTTCTACTTTTAAAAGTTGTTTAATTTTTATACAAATGACTAGTTACGACCTAGTACTATTTAAAATTGTACTTGCCAAATAAAAAAAAATGCGGAACCTATTAACTCAAATTTGCAAAATAATTATTTTTAATTTAAATATTTTCTTAAAGACATATTGTTTACGTTGTGTACAAATAAAAATGGGAAGTGTATTGTTGCTCATGCTTACTGTATTATAAATACTTATCCTTTAATTAATGAATTGCATGTGATAAATGATGTTATGTTGGCTGTTAAACTACCCGCTTGTGATGGTTATTTCTGGATATAACACACAGATATTGCTAAGTTGGTAAATTTTGTTTATGCTGCATTATTTTTCGCCCATCTTTTGGGAATAATAAAAGAAACTTTTTGTTTTAATGTAATGTAATTTTTTAATGGCACTTTAAAATTTGTGTCCTTTATTTGGGGTTAATACTGCTTAGAATTTATCCAATGGATTTTTTCTGTAATCACTAGTAATTCTATAGGGCTGAAAACAACAACCTTTAGTATGTGTGTAGCCCTACAAGGCTTCGATCAGGTGATGCACTTAGTAAAGACGATAGGAGGTTAGGTGTTAAGTCCTA
Source organism: Philopedon plagiatum (assembly GCA_963971165.1). Taxonomy (NCBI): domain Eukaryota; kingdom Metazoa; phylum Arthropoda; class Insecta; order Coleoptera; family Curculionidae; genus Philopedon; species Philopedon plagiatum. The sequence continues at coordinate 124,494,563 of OZ020189.1, read as the reverse complement.
CAAAATTCTACAGGAATAGCAAAATCTGCACAGGGTGTTTCATAAAATATAAATCATTGCTTAAGGGAAGATTCCTTGTCAAAAAATAAGAAAAAGAAATTTCGATTAATAGAGATCCGTAGATTCTCTGTCTCTGATCTGCAGAGTGTTACGTTGACGTAATAAAGTTAACACGGCGCACAGATATGCACTTTAACTTAACAAAATGTTACAAATCTCAAATAGTTACGTTTTTTTTTGTTTGTTAGAAGCAATTTTTTATTGTAATTTGCCTATTGCAAAAATGTTATACATTTTTAAAACATTAATTTAAATATACAGTATGTCCGCGGATGACTAAAAATTTAAAATAACTGGAAAAATTAGGTTTTTTAAAAGCTATCTAGGAAAGTAAACAAGGGGTATCTGCTCCATAAAAAGCTAAAAGATTTTCACAATTTTGAAGAATTTATTAACGTAATGAAGGATTGGTTTAAAATAAGTTATAGTAATAAAACTAAAGTTACGATATTTAAAGTCAAATTAAACATAATCCTTTAATAACTTGGACAGTGGGTATCCCCCTTTTTTAATTCCTAATATAAGACTACTGGGTTTCAACCCTTTAAACTAATAATAATCCCTGATTCTATCGGCCTTCATCAGATGACGTCACTTTTTAGCGCTAAAGTCTTATATTCGAGTGGATGCTGGTTGCATTTAAATTTTAAAATTTACCCTAATAGGCTTATTACGCCCACAATATTTTACGTAATCATTATGAACTCTTTTAGGAACTATTTTTAAAAATGTCAATACAACATATATTTTTGACAGCCTGTATCTTGAGAACAAAAGATTTGCAAACTCCTTTTAATATAATTATTGGCGGTGGCCTATGTTTTTTAAAACATCCTATATTAATAATGTTTGTCTTCTATTTAGTGACGATGGATATTTTGTTATAACAAAATATGAGTTATTTTTTTCGTTATACTACGGTTATAAATGAATAAATAAATTAAACACAATGGGTATTATTCCAGTGCCAACATATAAAATAATATAAGCAAATATTAGTTTTAAAGTAGGATGACTTAACACTAATTTCATTTTCATTTTTCATTCTGGTTTAACATTATACCCGAAAAATATAATAATGTTTAAATTTTTTGTAGTAACTCTGTTTAATTGTTCCATTAGATACAGCGAGAATATCCTTTTACATTTTTATATACGTTTACTGTATTTTCTTGAAGATGGGCGAATTGTTAAAAGAACCAAAAATAATCCAAATATGAAACTGTACAGAACATCGATGTTAAAGCGAACTTTTTTAATAAATTAGAGAAAAAAATCCTGAAATATATTCAATAAAATCATATATTATTACTAAATCCTTGTATATTGAAGCATTTTTGTATCTCTAGTTGTTTTTACCTTGAGTGTGTAGAATATTTTTATTGTTGCCTGATGAAAAAGACGTTAGTAATTAAATTCTCTTGTTTTGTTAAAAACAAACTTGGTGAAACATTAGATTTTAATAGAAAGAATAACCTTTATAATAATTTAAAGGGCAGAAACGTACTACCTCTTTAGTGAAGTTTAGAATAAAAATCAAAATAAAATGTATGTATATATTTCGTATAAATTTTTTTCATAACTGAGTATTTTAGTACCTACACATTTATTACTAAATCAGACATAAATACTTTAAAGTTGGAACTTATACAATGCTCATACATATGTATGTATGTCTACGAATGGGGTTAGAAGAGGACAAATGGACCAAATTTTGCAAGATACATAAAGATGTCACTCCTAATAAAAGCTTTTGCTTGTAAACTAAGTAAGGTTTACGTCATGAAAAAGTTAATTTTTTATACATGGAGCATAAAAAATACTAAAACATTATTTTGCGTAAGAGTACCTTGTTTATTATTTTCTACCAAAAGATGAAATATGCTTCAAATTAAAAACCCTAAGCCGAAGCACAATATTTCATTAAAAATTTTACATATTAAAAATAACGCGTTTTATCACATTATTTTTCTTAAAATCCCAAGTATTCTCTGTCACACCTTTAACCAGAGTACTAGTTTCTACATATTAAACAATAATAACACCTATGGGCATGTTTGCCAATGTTTTTATTAAATGAAACAATTATTTAATTCAAAATACTTATTCAAGTGCAATTTTTAAATAATACAAACATTTATTTAAACTCAAAGGAATATGATATAAATCAAGCAATACAATAAAGATATCAAAATTCAAAAACTCTACCCCCATATTCAACACATTTTTCCAATTGCTCCGTTAGATAGCTGAAGGAATTTCTGATTTCTTCCTAGGATATAGAACGAACGAATCTTATTTGGTATTGGAGTGGCATAAACAATTTGTTTTAAACGGCTCTATAGAAACATATCTGAATATGAGTTTTTTTCGCAACTTCTAGAAGATGTTTAGTACGATTTATAAGGGACATCACAGGAGTTTATAACAGACTGAAGAACTAAAACTGTGGCGGCATCGTTTTGATCACATTTCTTCTTTTTCTTGAGATTCAAATCCGAACCGGTTCATTGGATTTTTTTTTATTTTATTGTAGATTGTCATTTTAGTTATTGGCAATCCTACAAATTTCTCGCTAAATTGTCCCATGATGTAGCGGTATGATACTTGGCCATCCCCATAACACTGGACTATAAAAATCCTATATTTAGTAGATAGCATTTTGATGACAACTATTTTAAGTTAATTATTACATAATAGAGACATTGACAAACATGCCCATAGGTGTCATTATTATTTAATATGTAGAAACTACTAGTATGGTTAAAGGTGTGAGAGAGAAGAGTTGGGACCTGAATAAAATAATGTGATAAAACTCCATACTTTAAATATTTATCGAAATCTTGTTCTTCGGCTTAGGGTTTAATGTTAAACATATTTCATATTTGTTCTTTTGCTAGAAAATGATAAACAAGGGATGTATACTCCTACGCAAAATAACGTTTTCGTTTTTTATGCTCCCTGTATAAAAAATTAAATTTTCCATAACGCGAGTCTTATTTATTTTACAAGCAAAATCTTTTATTAGGAGTGATATTTTTACGTTTCTTGCAAAATTTGGTCCATTTGTCCTCTTCTAAACCACATCCGCGGATATAGGTACTGTGCGATATAATTTGTCTTATTTTACGACAGCATTGAACTTACAAAAAATATTTGACTTATTTTTATAATAGCTAGAATGTAGAGAAATGAACAAATTATATAGATTGGTTATGTATACTTTAAAGGATTGAAGAAGAGTGATGTTTAAGTGTTTTTCTATTGGAGTAAATTTCCGAAGTTTATCCCTAAAACCGGTCTAGTTTGACAATTAAGCATTTAAACTGACTTATGTCAAAAATAAAATAATCAAGTTTTTGTACTGCAAATTTAGTTTTCACAAATTTATAAAGTGAAAAGTATTTAAACATGTTTTTTTCGCAAAAATGGTTTCGAGAATATTTTATGGAAGTCCATTTGATCGAAGAAATTTCCCATTTTTTACATATACAATGTATATATATATATATATATATATATATAGATATATATAGATATATATACACATTGTGTAACAAAAATATGGAAATCTCGAAATGTCTTGCAGACCGATCATCCGATTTTTTTTTATGAAGACTTAGGTACAAAATTACGTCCGATCCAATGGTGAGTTCCGCGTTGTTATCAAGGTTACCGTTTTTCTAAAATTGACAGGAACTTTTTTTTTAATGGAACGCTCTATTTTTATTTGATTTTCGAATTCAGCCTAAAATTCTGAATACTTCTTATTGGAAACATTTTATTCTAAAGTTAACAGTTTTTGAGAAAAGGGTGGTCGAAAATCGTTATTTTATGGTATTTTACTTTGAAATACCTGTATACGAAAGTTTACCTAATATGTCTGACAACGTCAGTTTCGTTTATTTACAAAAAATGGATCATTTAACAGAAGCTCAAAGAATTGAAGTTTTAATAATACTGGGTTATGGGGACAGAATGCGAACGCAACAAGAAGTTTTTAATATTTTTAATGACAAATATCCTGACAGAAATCCATTAACTAAATCTACCGTAAATAAAGTTTAAAAAAAAATCGTTAAACGGGAAACGTAAAAAACGCTATACGCTATACGCTCTGGCCGACCTAAAAGTGCAACAGATGGTGATAATGCTCTGAATGTTTTACTCAGTTTAGAGGTAAATCGCCATCTTCCTACCAGAACAGTGGGAAAAGAAAACAACGTTTCATACATGTCCGTAGAACGCCTTCTGAAAACCGAAATGTTTCATCTGTACAAAATAATACTTGTGCAAGAGCTCTCAGAAGATGATTACGACAGGCGCTTGTAATTTTGTGAAACCATGATGGAACGTTGCAACGCCAATCCAGATTTTGTCCATCGAATAATTTTCTCTGACGGATCAACATTTTTTTTAGATTGAAAAGTTAATAGGCATAATTGTCGATATTGGGCCAGGGAAAATCCTCACTGGAAATGCGAAAATCATACCTACGCAGTTCCCCCAAAAGGTAAATATTTGGGCTGGTATAATAGGTCGGAGAATAACTGGCCCCTTCTTCAAGCAAGATACATTAAATGGAGAAAGATATTTGGATCTTCTAAGAAATGAAATTGTCCCGGCTCTTGCACAACAATTTCCAAATAATCGTAAGTAAGAGTTCTTACTTTATTTTACATGTTGTATTAATTATTTGAATGTTAATTTGTAGGCAATAATCAAGCACCAAATGATGAAATATAGTTTCAGCATGATGGTGCCCCATCGCACTAGGCTCGTAACGGTCGGCAATATCTCGATGGTGTTTTTTTTAGAAGATGGAGTGGACGTAGGGGTATGATCGAGTGGTCAGCTCGGTCTCCGGACTTTACACCCCTCGACTACTTCTTAGTTATCTTCTAAAGTTAGGGATAGACACAGAATGTAGAAGAACGAGGAAACAGACTTTCGTCGAAGTTCTAAGTCTAAGAAGTTAATGAACAACATTTGATTTAGTTTTCTTCATCAATATTTAAATTATTTCCTCCTGTATTGTTTATTCTTGTACTAAATATCCAAATAGTATTGCGTTTTTTACGTTTCCAGTTTGACGAATTTTTTTTTAAAACTTCACTTACAGTAGATTTAGTTAATGGATTTCTGTCAGGATATTTGTCATTACAAATATTAAAAACTTCTTGTTGCGTTCGTATTCTGGCCCCATAACCCAGTATTATTAAAATTTCAATTCTTTGAGTTTCTGTTAAATGATCCACTTTTGTAAATAAATGAAACTGACAAACAGACATTTCAGGTAAACTTTCGTGTACAGGTATTTTAAGGTAAAATACAATAAAATAACGATTTTTGACCACCATTTTCTCAAAAACTGTTAACTTTAGGATAAAATTTTAAGCTGAATTCGAAAATCCAATAAAATATGGAGCGTTATATTTAAAATAAAAAGTTCCTATCGATTTCAGGAAAACGGTAAACTTGACAACAATGCGGAACTCACCATTGGATCGGGCGTAATTTCGTACAAATGTTCATAAAAATCGGAAGAACGGTTTGCAGGATATTTTGGGGTTTCCATATTTTTGTTACACAATATATATAATAAGAATCCACATGTTTGTGTGTATTCGATTGCATTTTGGCACACAACCATGTGTTATTGTCTCTTTTTTAGGAAAAAGGTTAGATTATAAATACAAGATAAAATTAAAAAACTTGAAGCGCTGGTTATTGAGTTCGTTCAGCAATTGACATCGGGGCATGTCGAATGTATTGGTCACGTGATCTATTATTACAAAAATTGGTAAGTTTGACCACCTGTCATAAATGTCATCTAAATGATCAGCGGTGTATTGCTGAACGTAAGGGCCGGGAACAAGCTATGCTAGCGCCACTTTGACCTTCCCCATTTAAACTTACAAATATCAAATTGGACCCAAAATTGTCAAAATAGATCAGTTTCCAATGTTAGTAAATCTTCTTTTTAACAGATTAATTTCAAGATGATGTTTAATGTTGTATTTGTTATGTTGTGTTAAAGAAACATTTTTTGATACAGCAAGATGGGTTTTTAATATAACATTGTGTAACGGTTTCACCAAGTTTGTGTAGTATATTAATAAATTAGAGAAAACATTCCGTTGGCGTAAATTTAGCAATAGAAGCTTTAAGCCGCTTAAATTCAGGATATAAAATTCCCAAAATCCCTAAAACACTCAACTAAGTATTATCCAACTCATAACAGGACGCTAAATTTATTTGAATACAAAATTTTGTACAGGTAACAAATACTTTTTTCATTTACGTTTGTTTAGTAATTTTAATATGCCTTATCTATTTTCTTGTTGGTACCTACTTTTATAGGCATTAGGGTTGCAATAAGAGATAAAATTTTCGTTGTTTTGAAGTAACAATACCACTTATAGATGCCATGGTGAGAAATAAATAATTGATAAAACAATAACACTTTGTATCCACTAAAGACATCCGTCCGCAATGACTAACCGTCAGTAGATGAGCCTAGAGGAGAGGGAGGGAGTACTCAGGGATGTGTGGAGACAGTGGGTAGAATCATATTCGAGAACCTATAATTAAAAGCTTTGCTCTGGTAAATATACTTTTGTCGTGCTGTTATAAATTATAGCTTGCCAATGCTTCAAAACCTCAAAATATGCAATATTTTATGTGAAAACTTTAAGAACTGGTAACAATCTCTAAATATTAAGCAAAACTAAAAATCTATTTGTTTTTGGATATGTTCCGAAGAGTAGTATTAATCATAGGGTGCATCAATGGAAATTTAAATATTTAGTTTGACCACCCTAATATATAATATAACGAAGAAGAGTGGTGGGAAATTATTGTGGAATATTACACAAAGTAAAGGAAAAATGTCGTCAACATTTCCGAAAAAAGCAGAAAGAGCAAAAGAGTAATAATAATATGGTAATTCTGCTAATTGGCTTCATCAGAGCCACCACATATGCAGTTGTACACCTCGACATAATATAAGTCGACAGTGTCGACACGTATCCCACAGACGGAGTTACGGGTGTGACCCGTTTGTGGTCCTTGGTTTTTAGTTTTTTCAGGTTACACCCATAACTGCATGTGTGGGGTGCGTGTTAGCAAAAATACGTGTTAGATGGTTTACCATATTACTCTTTTTCTCTTTCTGCCTTTTTGCGGACATGTCTACGAAACTTTTCTTTCTAAAAAAGAATTCTAAATACTAAAATGCAACACCACTGACCAAATACGCATATGAGTTGATACAAATTAGCATGTAATTCGGTATATTTTTTTAGGTTCTTTAGGAAAGTGTTTGTTACCTTTGCCATATTTAATTTTTATTTGTACTTATCAAATACAGTTCAGAGACAGCTTCTAGCACAAATATAGCATGACATAATGGTGAACGTTAACTTTACATTATATCTAGAATTTTTTTTACCATTTTAACTGCGACCATGCAGTATAGACAGGGGTTCTCTTGTCCTCAGGTTCTTTAGTTATGTGTTTAATGTTCTGTTACTTGCGTATATTGTTAGAATTAATTATTAATAATACTATAAAAAGGACATAATTTTCTATATTACCATGGTACAAATTCGATACGCAAAAGGATTAAACGGAAAATTAATCGCAAAGTTCAAAAGCTCGTCTAAACTTATAAATACATACGTCACAAATACTGCGATTTTCTTGTGGAGTGACTAAGTGTGTAAAATTGTTTTATCGATGTAATTTTATTTTTGAAAGCTGAAAAGTCGCAAAAATTTAATACAACCTTATTGACAGCAATACACGAGGTAGCAGCACTTCTTAATTGAAATTGCTGTAACAATAAATACACAAATTTTTTACCATTATTTAATTATGCAATTACGGCTATTTAATTAATTTCTCACATTATTGTAGTACTATTTTAAAGAAGAACCTTAGCTATATACTACGCTGCTGAACTGTATTTGCAATAGGTTACAAACAGTTGCGCATATCATTGGAAGTGTCATAAAAATTGTCCACTGAATGTCCGTCTTGATTCGTTCACTATCGACTGATGTATCCCATTATTCAGCCCATTGGGCAAGACAATAAATGAATGAACTATCGAATTTGATGTTTTATTTCCCGTAGATTAAGTTTTCGGGAAAATTTAAATTTATCGGGTAAACAATCATGATGGATTTAGGAACACTTGGATATTTCAAATTCAAAAATAAATCTTCCGAGGTATCTACCCCCCCCCCCCCCCTCCCTGAGCCCTAATCACGGCATTAATTTATTTTACGTATTTTTTAACCCGTTATAAAGTTTTGTATGATCGGCTCAAGTCGCCCCCCCCTCATCAAAAACCTGGATTCGCCACTGCTTCGTGTTCTAATTAACGTCTAAATATGTGCAGCAAAATTGGGTAGTAAAATTTAATATTATATTACGCAATTTTCAATGGTAAATATAATCAATTTATATTCCAATTACGGAAAGTAACATATTTCGGCAATAGATAAAGTAATTTTAAAAGGGAAATTTTAGGTAACGATACGTTATTGATATTAAAAAATAATGAATATATGGTGTACAAATTTACTTAATTTATTAGTGAATTTTACCAAAAATATAATCAGGATTTTTCTGTAAATTTACGGTACTTTACGTGGGTCCTTTTGTGACCAACGGAAAATAACTGAAATTTACCAAGTTGTTTTTTGTAGTGCAGCTCAAGAAAAATTGCTACTTTCAAAAAAGGTAATAATGCACTACCTGTAAGTTACCCTTACTTCACACTACTTCACAGTCATGACACTGAGACGATACCTGATAATTCTAATTAGGATTTCTTGAAAACCCTTAAGTGGAATGCTTATTGCCCTATTAGCTGATAATTACATTTATAATAAAGGGCCAATATTTCCCTTTTTGTCCACGGTCCGCTGCACTGTGCTCCGGACAAAAGAATATTGTTTGTACCACTGGTGTAAAGTGTGTTTTGGCTCTTGGATGAAACTTTCACCAGCGAGCGGGCCAAAAACTTGCACTTTACGCCCTCGATGCAAAAATAACTATTAGGCGACGATTACATTACATAAGATAGTTTAGTGGCTGCTCTCTTATTAGTTTACTAGCTAACTCTGTGGAATTTGGGCAGCATGTATAGATGAAGAGTTACTCGCCAGCCAATTTTACAATTATTTCAAGTTTAATTTGGATAAATTGAGATTAATTACTACTAGTCCTTACAAACAAACAGGCAGACAGAATATCTATGGGTTTTGTTTTACCACTTTAAAGTACATAACCATCAAAACCGTGGCCAATAACTTGAAAGGCCAGCGCAAATTTTATACAAAAAAAAACATCAAAACCAATTATTCGGCACAGCGTGCTGTGACAATTATAAAAATAATTAAAAAGCATTGTATGTCTACTCCGAGACCTATTACTCTTATTACAACTTGTCAGAATCCCTCCATTGCAAAAAAATCGAAATACACCCCGAAAAATCCGTACGCGTATGCGGTACTTCCCCCGCATTCAAAGACCACACGAACCTTATTATCTTGAAAATGACTGGATTGACTTATTGCAAGAAACTTAATTGTTCCATTACTTTATTTTTAGCTAGTGTCAACCTTTTGTCATAGATATTGAAAAAATTACTTTCAGTATCAATTTCTTTAAAATTAATGTATTTGTATTATAAGAAACTATACATAGGAAACAAATCTGGAATATTATGATTATAAAACATCTTCGCCATTCGGTCAAGATTTCTCAGTACGCCATCGCATCGTCATCATTTTTCAGAGTTCACGTCTCTACCGTGTCACAAAGGTTTATTATATATACAGGGTGAGTTACATTTTTTTAAATTGTTACAAGGCGATATCTCGACAACGGTTTAAAATATTTTCATGAAATTTTGGCGAGTTAATGGGATGTGGGACATATTTAAACATATTTTTGATATTTATCCCCTCTCTCTATTTTGAGGGGTGGGAGTAACTTTGGAATTTTAAATGGGATGATGTACTTTTGTTTACAAAATTCAAATCTGCGTAAAAAATTACGTATGTGTATTTTTTTTTATTTGCTCCTTCGGTTTCGGAATTATGATTTATTAGTTATCAAAATAAAAAGAAAGGATTTACCACATAATTTTAACTTATTTATTGTTTGTCATGCTTAGGAAGTTGTTTGAAATGTCAACCTTCAACTTCCAAACACTCTCTCATTTTTTCTAACTGATTTTCATATCCGATGTAATATTTCAGGTGTCACTAATAAGCAGGCAAAGCAGATTCGGTCTTTCGTATTGGTATTACCAAAAGTTGGAGCTGCAGTCGCCATCACTTTGTATTGGCAAAACCCGACAAGAAAAAGTCAAGGGGGATCAAATCCGGTCAACTGGCCTGCTAGGTCCCCGGATTTGACCCCCATTAAAAAACAAGAATCAATTAACACAGTGCAAAAAATCGTGTTAGAGGAAAAAATCCAAACACCATTTAAAGATGGACGACCTGGACAACAGATGCACTCCTTTACTATAATGACGTTTTAATCGTATTCTAACACATCAAAATACCCACTACATACTATGCTTAATACCCCCCTCCTCATGACAAAGAATATGCTTAAATTGTAGGGCAAAATAATTTAAGGGTGGTTTTATTTTAGTGCTGGTGAGGCTGCTACGTGTGCTGTGCTAAGTGACACATAATATCTCTCAAAATCTTGATATTTATCTAAAATATGAAAATATTAGATATTTTTGATATCGTATACAGAAATCTTAACAAATTGTAAACTTTTTTTTTTGATTTTACGGCAAAAAGTTATTCTTCATAAAATGTTCTGCTTGTTGAGAAAATAACACTGAAATCAAAAATTTTGACCCAACGTTTACGGGGTGTCAAAAAAAGTAAAACGATAAATGCCGTAGAAGGAAAACTATCTTTAATTTTAATAATTGAAAAAAGTTGCAGAAAGTGTCGTTTAGAACTGAAAAGTGATCGAATATGAAATTTGACAAAATAACTTTATGGTCATTCATATGTACCTTTGAATTTTTTTAAAAAGTGTTTTAAAATAGGAACATGATTTTTAAATAACATATTACCCAAATAAACAGCAATAACACTTTATGAAACACTATCTACACTAAGCTTCAACATGACCACCGTTTCTATTCATACAAACTAATGTACAGTTGTGTTCAATGAAGTGTTGTAAACAGTTGTGCTGTGTGTACCTGCCTATCATGTTCAAAAGTTCAAAAAAGTGTTGTACACAAGGGCGCAGAATTTTTTTTTGTGGGGGTAGCACCAAACAATTTTTTTCCTGGGGGGAGGGTGGTAGCACCAAAAAATTTGAACCAACCTTTACAAATTGTTTTATTTGGGATCAACCATTTGCTTTTCGTACCGTTCTGGGGGGGGGGGTAATTACCTACTCTTCCCCTCTCCATATCTATGCCCTTGGTACCAGAATGTTTAATGGTGAATATTGAAGAATTTAAGTTGGAATTAGTTAGTTAAGTAAGATAAAGATACAAAAGAATGGAAAATGTTTCAAGTATAAAGGTATTTATATTACGATATTATTAATGACATTACATGCCATTTGTAATAAAAATAAACTAAAAAGAGCAAAGCATTTTTTAATACGGGAGTCTCTTTATATCTAGTCATAGTCTTCATATTTTCTAAAACTTAATAGTCGATGAGGTATTGATAAATAAAAACTTCTCGTTAATTCCGGATTATCGCTCCGTTCGTCCCAGATCCTTTCCATCTCGTTCACGAGGGTATCTCTATTTTCAGGTCGAAAGTTTACATCATACGTTTTTTTCTTATTAGACCCTACACATTTTCAATAACGTTAAGGTCGGGACTCTTTGAAGGCCATTACATTGTCCCTATATTATTATTTTCAAGCCATTCTCTGACAATGCCCGAATTATGCACTGGACAATTGTCTTGCTGCAAAACAAACGTATTGTCAGGAAAATGTTGAGATGCTAGGTAACATTATTTTTTCTAAAATATTCCTGTAGTTTACTGCATTAAACCGGTCATTAATAGTCCAAGTCAGTACTATTATAATTTTGATTAATAGTCAATGTCAGTGAAAATTTTAATGACATTTTTTAACAAGCCTGATTTACAACCCTTTAGAATCACTGTACAACACATTATTGAATACGACTGTATGTCGTTAAAATTTCGCTATTGCATTTCTAACTATCTGAGGGAAAATTTCTTGGACACATTCTCCGATAATTCTCTCTAAGGGTCGTATTTATAGTCATTCCTTGAGGCTTCCTTAGACCTTGAGGTATGATTTCAGCATTGTGTCATCCATACTTACGGAAACCTCAAGGCCTGAGGAACGACTATAAATACGACCCTAAATGGTCTATGTTTTCGAAAGGTTTGTGGCCATGAATTTTTAAATCATAAGACAAAATCTAAGGGAGTTATATCTGGGGACCCTGATGGCCAAGCAAATTCTGAGCTGCGTCCAACCCGCCTCAGTGGAAATGTTCGACTTAAAAATTCTGTCACTCCTGCAGACTTGTGACATGGAACACCGTCATGTTGGAACCAAAGTGAGTTTATCATATCCAGCGGTAGTGGATGTAAAAATTTAAATAATTCTGTGTTCAAAAAGTTCAAGTAAATTTCATCGGTGATATTTTCTCAAAAAAAGTACGGCCCTTTAATGTTCTTCCTCAAAACACCGCACCAAACGTTTGTCTTGAAAGAATACTGGTCACGACATTCAATTACAAAGTGGGGATTCTCATCACTCCACCACCTACAGTTTTGGGAACACTCCACTCCATTTGAGGTGAACGTGGCCTCATCTGAAAATAATATTTTTCTTGCAAAAAATGGGTCCTCTTCTACCTCACCTTGAAACAAGAAACAAACAAAAATCGTAAATCAAAATCTCTATGCTGCAGTTTGTAAAGAAGTTTTGGTTTGTTTGGGTGAAAATAATTTTTCTTTTAAATAACTTGGGCCCTGGATTGTGTAACAGATTTGTCAGATATTTCTCACAAGAGATTTTTGGATTTTTCTCGGCAGCTTAAAAATCTCTAATTGGGTTGCTTGTCGCAAAAAGGTACTGCTTGCAGATCCGGTACTTTTAGATATTAACAATATCTCCAACAATCACATGGCTTATTATTTTATTCGGTTGTCTTTAAATAAAAATTTAAGCAGCCTCTCTGTATTTTTTTGTGATTTTTATAGTGGTCCCCAACAATTAATACTATTTCAATTTGTTCCACCGTGGTAAGGCAAGTTTAAGCACCATTTTTAATAAAAATGAAACACAATTGTTAGCATTTACAAATAAAACAATTAGTTATCAGTTCGATTTGGTATTATACCTTACTTTGTACTTTTCTAGGTAAACTAGATGAATGAAAAACGTTCGGAAAATATACGTATTTTTTATAGTTTAAGTAAAATCAGTATTTTGTATTGCTTATTTTGAAATATGTTATTTAAAAAACATGTCTTTCAAAGGACTTTTTTTTTTAATTTGAAGGTATGAATGACCATAAAGTTATTTTGTCAAATTCCATATTCGATCACTTTTCAGTTCTGGACGATGCTTTCTTACATTATTGTACTTTGCAATTAAAATTAAATTAGTTTTCCTTTTACCCCGTATATGCTGATACCCCCTAAACAGTGGGTCAAAATTTTTAATTTGAGTGTTATTTTCTTAAAAAGCAGAACTTTTTATGAAGAATGCCTTTTTCCGTAAAGTCAAAAATATAAAAGTTTCTCGTCTGTAAGTAAAGATGGTTTCTGAACACGATGCACATCAAAATATTGATATATTGGATATTTTCAAAAAAATTTATAGGTTGGTATTCTGATAAAAGTGGTTTGAGGAAAGATTGATTGGAAGTACTGGCTAGTCATAAATAATAATGATATACTATCATTAGCGAACAACGCATTTAAGACCTAAAAGCTGTCAGCAACGGTAAAATAGTCGGTAGTATATTGACGCATTCACTGTCGGCGCCCCATGTGGCTTTGCCTGGGTTGCAGCATGGGTCTTAGTCTATAATTTTTATGGACGTATTTTCATTCGAAAGCGGCAGAATAGATGATTTCAATTTTGAGTGATCGTACTTCATATGAGTGGCCGAAAAATTAATTGTGAGAGGCCGACCACTATACTAGCGAAATTTCTGTTTTTCAGTATGAAAATTAATTGCAGCTATTTGAATAACTCGATTATTTTTAATATGGATCATTCATAACAGTTAAATATATGTGCTGTATAATGATTACCGATATTTTAACTTAAAACAAAAACGATTAAAATGAATTTTGAAGTCAAAGTTCATTCAAAAAGGCCGCCTACTATAGCGAAAAATATATCCGACATAAATTGTTTACACCCTGTATTATTGTCATTAATCTTTCCATTATGTTATTGTTATTAGTTTTTTTCCTAATTGGGTACTCTGAACGCGTTAAACAATAAGAAACAAACATGTATTTTTAACTGAACAAGCGTTTAAAAATGCTATCAGGTCTACATGATCTAATGCCAAATAATAATATTAATAACTTATTTTAACTGCAGCAGCGAGCAGGAGCTCCTGTAGTGACCCTGAATGACGTGTAGCGAATATCAATCGAGCAACCGAGAAGTTTGTTGCAGGGAACTGGATTCGTGGGCGGGAACCTACACGTGCCTGCAAACAGCTGAATTATATCAGGGCCGGATTAATTATCAAATTGACAATTATGTAATTTATTGTCAAGGTTTCCTATTGTTTTTAGCTTACGTGGGGAAGACGGAAATTATATGCTTTGCTATCAACAATCTTAATGGTATAGGATAAAATAAGTTACATGTGAATAGGGTTGCCAGACGTCCCGATTTCATCGGGAAAATCCCGATTTCAAAATGTCGCTGATTTCAAAGGGTATGTACCGCGTCCCGCCACACTATTTTTAAAATTTTCTAAGAAAATAGTATACTTTTTAGAGCATATAAGTAGGTACCATATTTTTACGTTTGACTTTCATAAAAAGTTTATATTTTTATTTATTGTACGTTTTCTTTTGTTTATTTATTAGTGACAGAGTTGGTACGGCGCCAGCTTTGCAACCGAGAGGAGCGGGTTCGAATCCCGCTTCGACCATGGATATTTTGTGATTGTTAACTGTTGGAAGGTGGTAGAGGAAGTCTTCCTCGACCGAGGTGGTACCACCCCATACATCCTCTTAAAGGGCTGGTGAAATCCCAACGGATGTTTCCAGTTCTGGATGTGCGAGTCGATTCCCCAGTACACTCACGGTACATAGTACTTAGATTTCGGTCTTCGTTGGCTGTCAGAAGATAAAAAAAAATACTGCTAGTGTCCCAATTTCTCAGCAGCTTTTAAACGCTGATACCCGATTTTGATTATGTTGGATCTACATGTGTATATTGACATCTTTCTACATATCTGTCAAATTTTGATTTAGTACTAAATTCTAAAATTAAATATATAAGAAAGTTCATAAATTTCCGCTTTATTCTATCCGCTTCTTAGGTGGAGAGCGGAAAGCTTACAATGACCCTTCTTTACTACTTGCTTAAGATTAACTGTGGAGGAGTCTTCTTCACTAGAAAAATTTCTTGAATCGTACACAGAGAGAAAGAATTAATTTACACAAGTAAAACTTTTTTCTTTCAATTAAATTATTTAATTGGTATCGAGCAATTAAATATATAATTCAGCGAATTTAATTATTTAATTGGCAGGTTTAATTAACTGAAGTAAATCATAATTTCTGTAAGTAAATTTACACGATAAAGTAAAATATGACTTAATTGTATCAATTATCATTTAATTCATTTAATGTGAAGGTGATACCTACAACTAATATTGGTTAATAAAAATATCTTAATTTAATTACGTGAAGTAAACCTTAGTTTTACTAAGAAAGATATATACTATTTGCAATCCCGATATAGTTCCCAAAAAAAAAATTGATTCAGTTTTTTTAGGTTTATTTTTTATTTGCTTTACTTTAGCATTTGAAAAAAGTTATGTATAATATGCTATTCGTTAAGCAAATCATTATATACCAGTTTAGTATGAACGCATATCTCAATCTATTTTTTAAATGTTTGGCCCTCAAAAAATTTAGTGACATTTTTCTGACACCATGGTTGAAAATTTTTTGCGGGCCAAACAGTTAAGAAATAGATTGAAATATGCGTTCATACTAGCCTAGTAATGATTTGCTTAACGAATATCATATTATACATAACTTTTTTCAAATGCTAAAGTAAAGCAGATAAACGTAAAAAAACTGAATTAGGTTGACAATACCAAACATAGCGGAGCAAAGAGAACCTTAAGCAGTAAGAAAATATTTCTTGAGGTTAAAATATAGAGCTTTTATAAAACAAAAGAAGAAATTGTCTACTTTCGTTTCACATATTTATTGCATTTAATGTGATACAATCATTTTTAAAATGACACAATAAAACCCTGCAATAAAGTCGCCATACAGAAAAGTATATTTTTATTTTTTGTTCTATAAAAGATCTATACTATAACGCCAACAAATATTTACCAAATACAAAGAAACTGTAAATTTTACTTATCACTGAATACATGCATATCTTGGTATATCCCTACAAAATAAATCAACAAAAGGCTATTATATTATCCATAAATATATACGCTAACAAAAATAGACCAAATGGCCGTCACCTTCACTGTTACTACCGGAGTAGCCGCTTAGTCTGCCTTCTCAGCAAGGGACGATGGGTAAATGCGATGCACGCCGGGATGATTTATGTCGACGGGATGGCATGGCGGTTAGGGCTAGCGTAAAGAATAATTTTATTCACATAAGCCGCGATTTAGTTGTCAGGAATAAACTTTAATTTTTGGAATTATATATTTAGTTCTGTTTTTCCCTTATTAGGAAAATTAAATTATAATTGTCAGTAGATTTTCTTCGTTATTGCGACAATACAATTTAATTTGTACAATGAAACGTTTAATACAATGTTTAATTATGCGAATTTTTCTATTAATTATTAAAGCTTTTGTTGGCGGAAAAATAATTTAATTTTTTTAAGAATATATTTGTCAACTAAATATTTTAATTACAGTAATTATGCAAAATATAAAAGAAATTTTGTTGCAAGTATCGCTTTTTTATTTGAAATATGGTTTTATCCAGCGAATTATTTTTTTATTTAAAAAATTATAGAATGTGATTTAATACCCACCAACTTGTTTTTTCTCTCTGTGTACGATTGTGGTTTTGATTGTAAAAACCTAATTTAACTTATTATTAGAACTGATTAGTTAATATAATTTAGTGTTACTGCTAAATTACGAAATGGTGTACATTTTAAAATTATATTCCACTTATTTAACTTCATATTGCGAGGGAGGTTCTGTGGAAAAACTTTGGGAGATTTATTTTCAAGACATTAGTAAATAATGCCGTTTAAAAAATGCTGAGGCATGTTTGAAAATCCAGCACCAAAAATTTTAATTTCCTAATGGAATATATTTACTGCAAAGACAATAATAATTTATTATAGGAGTGATAACGTTTTAATTTTTTTATTTCCCCTCGTATTTATGTTTCTATTCATAGTTAATTTTAACTATGTAACCTAAGCCACAAAATAATTGATACTTAGTGAATATAGGATGATTAGATTTGAAGGGCAGACATAGAATTATTTTTATATTCTTTGCACATGATTAATTTTAACCGATTAAAGAACATGCGTATGTGACTGTTGCATGAAGATCAAGAAAGATGAAACGCATTTCCTGATGATTAAATATTTGTTGTCGCAATTTTGTACTTTTTTATTTTTGACAACAATAATGAAAAAATGGAGTTATTAGATAAATCGTTCAAAGTGTCCTCTATTCGTAGCCAAGCAGTACCCTAAACAGTCATGAAAATATCCATGTGCATACAAAACGCGCAAAGCAGCAAAAAAAAACGCAAAGCTACGCAAAACCGCGCAAAATGGAGGTAGAAGTTGGTGGTTAAGCGGGAAGTTCCATTGTGAGCCCGCGCACCGTTCGCGTTGATGCAAATGGAGCATCGAAAAGCAAAAATCGCGAACGCGGCTTTCGTGGTAATTTATCATCATTTAAATAAAAATAAAGAAAAAAATTAAGAAAACGTCGTAACGTAAAATTATTTCCAAGCAAAATTGTAAAGTATAAATTAGAAACTAAATTATATTTGGTGATAGGTCCTCGGTCTCTTCGTTGAAGACCGGTCGCGGATTTGGTTTAAACGATTGGTACTTTGGTCCGAATGTAGAAATTTTCAAACGTTTCGCCTTCAGTTGCACGAGTCACCTTCAAGTAGGTTTACCAGTGGACAAAAAATCGCACATATGAATAATTCACGGTCTAAGTTCCAGCTCCCTAAAAAGTATAGACTGTTAATTTGATGTATTTAGGATTTTAATAAAAAACTCCGATGTAATAATTAAATCATGATGTAATTAACTAATCAAATAATTTAATTTAGTATAATAGCAATTATTTATTAGGTACTATTACTATTAAATGATTTTGATTATTTAATTGATTTTTGTTAATTACACTCCTAATTGTGTACAAACAGACTCTGACAGGTTGTTTAGAGAGATTGGCGTCTTTAACAAAAATAGCGGTCTTTATATTACAAAAAAGGGAGAGCCTCAAACAAAGATTTATAAACTTAAACTAAGAAATACGTCTTTTATTTTATGCACAAGGCGGATCTTCAACCATTTAACTGGTTTTAGTTTTAAGGACAACAGAACATTTTATAAGATAATTATTTTGTCACGACGGATCCTAAAAGACGGACGTCATTTATACAACCTCGTGCTTTATACAGGAGAGTGATAAACGCTTAAACTAAAATATTATATTGCCTAATAAAAACAATAGCAACATTTCTTGAGCCAAGTTTTTAATTTTTTTGTGTCCTACGTTCTTAAAAGGTCTGAAATAACATAGTAATTGGGACCATAATTTTTTATTTTACTGTCTGTATACTAATTTTAGCTCCATCACATATAATATGAACTAAAATAATGCAGAAATAAATGATACGCACCTTCGAATTTCGGCACTAAGTGGCCCAGATTCGAATCTTCCAGTAATTGGTGAATTGCCATAATTACCGCTAAGAGCAAAACACAGATCTTCCCTCATCAAGGTTTGTTGCGCCACACCGACCAAAATTTAGATCGATGTGCGCGGCTTTGTTAAACACCCGTCGCGAATTATCCAGGACGCAAGTGATACGTAGAGCACAGGGTCTTCAGCCAAATTCGCAGTATCTTGTTTAAATAGCTGAGTCTTTGTAAACAGATCTTTGATACAAATGTTCCTGTGTTAAAAAAAATATTCTTGTCTTAAAGTTATAGTTAAGCAAGAGAATTTGTAAAATACTTCAAGAACCTTCATGTTCTTATGGGAAAAGCAATTCTGTTAATTTTAATGTCTTGGCTTTGACTCAATTTGTCAAGACAACTGATTATGTTGACACAAGGGAAGCTCTTTTTTCAGTATATATATATATATATATATATATATATATATATATATATATATATATATATATATATATATATATATATATACAGGGTGCGCCAAACTCAGTGATTACGACAGAATATGTTTTAGATTTAGATTACGACAGAAGATGTTTTTCTGAAAACTTGGGTGTTGTTATAGGAACTGGTGTTCTATCGTATAAAAATATTTTGAAAGATGCAATGTTGCCAGATCATTCTGAAACTCATAGTAACTTCGGAATTTTAAATGAGACACCCTGTATATTATTTTACATTTTGATTCTGATTTATAAAACAAATTTTTTTGTGTATAATATCCTATGCCTATCTCTGATAGTTTTTGAAATATTAATTCATAAGTAAATTTTTGGGGCTAAAACATGCATATTTTTGTGACCAAGGCACCTAGAAAGTTAAAATTTTTGCAGAAGTTTCCCAAAATATTGCTTTCTTAGAATTTTGACGAATTATTAAAGTATTTTTATACAGGGCGTCTCAAAAAAATTGTTTCTTCGTAATATAAATAAATGCAAAAAACTCAACTTTTTTAAATAGAACACCCTGTATTTTATTTTTTTAACAAAAACTAGAACAAATTTCGTACCAAACTGTATACCATATTCCTATAACTATCTTTAACCGTTTCGAACTTACAGGCATTTTAGAAAATTAATAACTAAATAAAAATGTTTAAAAACATTTAATAGTAGGTTTTGGCAGACTTTGTTTAGAAACAAATGAAAAAGAAAACATGGCAAGTAAATTGGCTTTGGGGAAAGGTCTATTTTTTAAATTATCAAACAAAATGGCAAATAACTCTTATTCTAATGCAGAAATTTTGAATTTATTTTTTATACACGGAGAGTGTAATAAAATTATATCAAGAACATGTAGACGATTCAACGAACTGTATCCGAATTCACCTCCAATGACACCAAAAAAGTTTAAAAGAATGGAAAGAAATATGTTGCAGTATAATAATGTTAAAGCGCCCAGAATTCAAATTAAACCGGTAACAGGTAATGAAGAAAATGAAGTTAATGTTCTGGCATATTTTCATGCATTGCCGCATGCGTCTATATACAGTGCAGAAAACGACTTAGGACTCGCATGTAAATCCATAGAGCGAATCTTACATAATCATAAAATGCATGATTACAAACTTATTACACTTCAGGCACTTCAACAAAATGATCCTCTAAAACGTGTAGAATTTTGTGAAATTATATTAGTCCGGACACAAGAAGACCCCGATTTTTTAAAAAAGATCATTTGGACAGATGAAGCTAAGTTTTCAAGGGAAGGCATTTTTAATCGAAGAAACTCCCATTTTTGGTCTAGAGAAAATCCCCACTTCGTAAGAGAAAAAAGTTTCCAGTATCAGTTCAGTTTTAACGTGTTTTGTTTGCTAATGGATAATAAAATGGCCTTTTGTATTTACGACGATAACTTAACGGGCGCAAAATATTTAGAAATATTAAGGACCACTGTTTCGGACTTTTTAGATGATTTACCATTAAATATGCTTGAAAACTGCTGGTATCAGTTAGATGGAGCACCAGCCCATTCTACCAATGAAGTGCGCATAGAATTATTTAACATGTTTGAAGACAGATGGATTGGTCGACAAGGACCATGGAACTGGCCCCCAAGATCTCCGGATCTTACCCCATTAGATTTTTATTTGTGGGGTACAATAAAAGAAAGAGTTTATAAAACACCAGATACCACCAAGCAGTATCTAGAGCAACGAGTAAGGGCAACTCTAGGAGCTATAGATGGAGAAGAAATACGGAGAGCTACAACAGACCATGTAACAACGTCTATTCATGATTGCTTAAGAGCAAGCGGGGGACATTTCAAACAAATTAGTTATTAGTTTTATTTTTGTATTACTTTTATATTTGTTTTTTTTTGTACAATTTCATTCCTTACTTACCATGTAACCACAAATTAATAACATTCTTTCATTTTAAAATTTAAGAAAATTTTGCTAATTTGTTTGATAATTTAAAAAATAGACCTTTCCCCAAAGCCAATTTACTTGACATTTTTATTTTTTATTTGTTTCCGGACAAATTCTGCCAAAGTCTACTATTAAAATGTTTTAAAACATTTTTATTTAGTTATTAATTTTCTAAAATGCCTGTAAGTTCGAAACGGTTAAAGATAGGTATAGGAACATGGTATACAGTTTGGTAGGAAATTTGTTCTAGTTTTTGTTAAAAAAATAAAATACAGGGTGTTCTATTTAAAAAAGTTGAGTTTTTTGCATTTGTTTATATTACGAAGATACAATTTTTTTGGGACGCCCTGTATAAAAATTCTTTAATAATTCGTCAAAATTCTAAGAAAGCAATATTTTGGGAAACTTCTGCAAAAATTTTAACTTTCTAGGTGCCTTGGTCACAAAAATATTTGATTTTTTAGGGAGCATGTTTTAGCCCCAAAAATTTACTTATGAATTAATATTTCAAAAACGGTCAGAGATAGGCATAGGATATTATACACAAAAAAAATTTGTATTATAAATCAGAATCAAAATGTAAAATAATATACAGGGTGTCTCATTTAAAATTCCGAAGTTGCTATGAGTTTCAGAATGATCTGGCAACACTGCCTCTTTCAAAATATTTTTAAACGATAGAACACCAGCTCCTATAACAACAACCAAGTTTTCAGAAAAACATCTTCTGTCGTTTTCTAAATACTTCTAATAGGCCACTGAGTTTGGCGCACCCTGTATACAGGGTCCTGCAATAGTGCGTCAGGCTTCCATAGCTCCTACACGAATTAAGTTAGAAATTTCATTCATATTGTGACTTATACTGTATTACAGGCTGCATTTTAGGAAAATATTTTCGCATATACAGGGCGGACCAAGAAAGTGTGATAACATAAAGTTGTATTTTTTTTAATGGGCCTCCCCGTGTTTTTTTGCATATTTAGGTTTGTATTAGTGCCCTTCATAATTGCCTAAAATTTTATTTAATTTGCTTCGGTACTTGAAGAGCAATAAATTAAAAACTAAAAAAAAAAGTTTTGCAGCCCTAGAAAAAAAGATAAAAAAAACAATCTAAAAGCATTTTTTTTACCACGGCATTATGTGAGATTTATAACAAGGGGGCTAGAAACACCATGAATTAAATAGTTTTTACCTATTTCATACAAGGTGTTCACAATAAGATTTTAAAAATGACACATTTTAAACTAATTTTTCTCAAGTTTTTTAAATGGAACACCCTGTATATAATTTTACCATTTGATGAAGAATTTCAAAACAAATATTTTTTGTAATTGCAATTTATTTCAAATTCCAAACCGTTTTCGAAATATTTATCAAAAATCATAAATGTCGCTATTCGTAATAAAGTTTTATGAACAAAATAGCTAGGCGGCCATGGAAAACAAGCACTTTATTTTAAAAGATGTTCGAAATGTCTTCCATCTTGTTCAAGGCATTTACCAATTCTCGCTTGAAAGGCCCTTTCCACATTTCTGAGCATTGCAGGTGTAATTGTGGCAAACGCGTCAATAATTCTATGTCGCATGTTTTGTTCAGTTGTTGGAGGTTCCCTATAAACGAGGTCTTTTACATACCCCCATAGAAAAAAATCAAGTTTTGTTAGGTCGGGCGACCTCGCAGGCCATCCAACTGGTCCTCCTCTTCCAATCCAGCGATTTTCGTACTCATTATTTAACAGGGCTCTGACTTGTTGCGAAAAATGGGCTGGGGCTCCATCCTGTTGTAACCACATATTTTGTGCCTGGATGTTTGGAGGTAAATTCTGAAGCAATCCTGGTAAGTCGTTTTCCAAAAATTCCAAATACATTTGACCGTTAAGGTGACCATTAAAAAAATGTGGGCCCACCACATGTTCTCCAACAATACCTCCCCAAACGTTTATTGACCAACGTTGTTGGCGATCTATTTGCCGAAATATTCTTGGATTTTCGACAGAATAATAATGAAAATTATGTCTGTTGACACATCCAGTGTTGTGGAAAGTTGATTCGTCGGAAAAAAGGACGTTCATAAAGAAAAAAAAGATTTTCTTGGAGGCGCAATTGTGCCCAGGCACAAAACTCTGTCCTTCGCTGAAAATCATTTTCACCCAGAGCCTGATGCAATTGAATGTGATATGCATGAAAATGATGTTTTTTCAAAATTCATTGGACTGACCTCTCACTTATTCCAACTTCTTGTCCCACACATTCTTGATTAATATTTGGCTTTTCAATAACTGTCAATAAAACTGCTAACTGATTTTCCTCATTTAGTGCCGTCTTTGTTCTTTCCAACTTTTTGTAGTCTACGCTTCCCGTTTCAATAAAGCGCTCAAGAAGTCTGCTAAAACTTAATGCTTCTGGGTGTCGCCTTTCCGGAAACCGAGCTGCATAATTTCTACTAGCGAGGAAACAGTTTTTCTCACTCTCACCCAATACAAAAACCATATCAATGAGCTTTTCCCTTGAAAAATTCATTTTTTGAACAAAATATTATTCGTTTAAGTACACCTACTCATTTCTGACAAATAATGTCAAAAAGTATTTAATTGCTAAACATGCTTGTTTTTCCATGGCCGCCTAGCTATTTTGTTCATAAAACTTTATTACGAATAGCGACATTTATGATTTTTGATAAATATTTTGAAAACGGTTTGGAATTTGAAATAAATTGCAATTACAAAAAATATTTGTTTTGAAATTCTTCATCAAATGGTAAAATCATATACAGGGTGTTCCATTTAAAAAACTTGAGAAAAATTAGTTTAAAATGTGTCATTTTTAAAATCTTATTGTGAACACCTTGTATGAAATAGGTAAAAACTATTTAATTCATGGTGTTTCTAGCCCCCTTGTTATAAATCTCACACAATGCCGTGGTAAAAAAATGCTTTCAGATTGTTTTTTTTTTATCTTTTTTTCCAGGGCTGCAGAACTTTTTTTTTTAGTTTTTAATTTATTGCTCTTAAAGTACCGAAGCAAATTAAATAAAATTTTAGGCAATTATGAAGGACACTAATACAAACCTAAATATGCAAAAAACACGGGGTGTCCCATTAAAAAAAATACAAATTTATGATATCACACTTTCTTGGTCCGCCCTGTATATGCGAAAATATTTTCCTAAAATGCAGCCTGTAATACAGTATAAGTCACCATATGAATGAAATTCCTAACTTAATTCGTGTAGGAGCTATGGAAGCCTGACGCACTATTGCAGGACCCTGTATATATACAGCGTCTGCCCAGATTTGGTTACCAAATGGGAAACGTTTTTATTTTTGATGTTACGAGAAAAAGTCATTCTTGATAAAAAGTTTTGCTTGTAAAAGTAAGACTGGCATTGAAAAAAAAAGATATGTTATACAGGGCGTAAAGAAAATAAAGAAAATCGAGTAGTTAACGTAAATAGCATGGAATTTTCGCTAGTAATGTCCTTTGCAAATGCAAATAAGTACTTTTTTAATGAAACATTTCATTAAACTTCTGTCTTAATACTTCTTGTACGACTGAAAACAGTTTTTTTTTTGTAAAAAATCTAATAACTAATTTTTTTTATCATACCTGTATGTGGTGCTGGTTTCATAATAGGTAAGAGGTAAGGGTGACATTGACGATGATGAGCTCGATGTATTGCTTCATGATACACAGGAACCCTAAAAAAGTCTTGAACAAAGATCCCATGAATTGTGTTACGTAATTAAATTTATCCGAACTGTTTTGAAGAAAAACAAACAGAATAGTATATTCTGTAACAAGGTTAGAATGAAAAAACTCGATACGAGTGGAAAATTCCGAACGCGAGCGCTAGCGAGCGTGAGGAACCACGAGTATTGAGTATTTTCATTCTAACTGAGTAACAGACTATAATTTCTCCACGACCAGAAAGTATGAATCAAATGAATGAATGTCAAATTTTGTATCTGATTCATTCGATTTTTCACTCATTATTTCATTTCAATTGAAGCTTTTCTGACAAAAATTATGACGCCGCCACCATTTGCATCTGTCACTGACAATTTTGAAATCCACGGCAATCTATGTCGTTTGGTTCGATTACAGAATATTCATACCGTACCTTGTTATGGAATGAAAATACATGCGAAACACATAAGAAGTAAGTGTTTCAGAATAAATATTCTAACTCAAGAGTAAGAATGTATATGTTCTATTATTAAAAATGATTTCGGAATTTCTACATTCTTTAATGGTTGTGGAGAAATATTTTTTAAACCAAAATTTATTTACGCGTTTCCTGGAGACATGGATATATGATTGATTATTGTCACTGGATAATGGGGTATTATGAAGATCATCCAAATTTTGGGTTTGAAATTTCGTTTTCCGTCGAAGTGACGTTTACCACCAACGGATTTTTTTCATCGCAAAATTCGAGGTTTTGGAGTATAACTAATCCTTACTGGGTAGTAGAATGTCGCAGTCAAGTGTCTCGGAAAGTTAACGTTTGGTGTGGTGTTTTAAAAAAATAATTTTAGGACCAATTTGTTTCGATAATAACATTACCGGACAAATATTTCAAACTTTTTTGCAAAATGACCTTTCTGATATTATTGACGTACTGCCCCTGAATGCTAGGCAGTATTTAATATTTCAGTTAAATGGTTTCCCTTGTCATTTATCGGCAGAAGTAAGAGCCTGGCTTAAATTCAATTTTAGAATTGAGCGAACTTCGAATCAAGATGATAATTTTGCGGATTGGCCGCCTAGGTCCCCCGACCTCACATCTCTTGATTTCTTCTTTTGGGGAATTAAGGAAATTGTTTACAAATACAGACCTGAAAATCTTATTCAATTAAAAAACGGGATACGAGAAGCATGTGAAGAAATCCCAGCCGATCATGTAAGACATGCTGTTTGCCGCTTTAAGAAAAATCTTATCAAGTGCATTAAAAAGAACGGGCCTAAATGTTGTTTTTAAGATCTGTTAGTTAAAATAAATAGTTTCCTAAACATTTTTTAAAATTTTTATTACGCCCTGTATAACATATCTTTTTTTTTTCAATGCAAGTCTTACTTTCACAACAAGCAAAACTTTTTATCAAGAATAACTTTTTCTCGTAAAATCAAAAATAAAAAAGTTTCCCATTTGGTAACCAAATCTGGGCAGACGCTGTATATATATATATATATATATATATATATATATATATATATATATATATATATATATATATATATATATATATATATATATATATATGGCAAATTCTTCCGGCTTAAACCAACACAACGGACCACTTATTTTTAAAACTACGAAGAATGGCAAATAAAAATTCAATAAAAGGTACTGAACGATAACGGAACTAAAGAGATGTGCGAAAAATGAGCGTTTTCACCGATCATTTTCCCCACCAAATTCCATTGGCCGTTATTCCGGTAATCTACAGCGACCGCCAGAATTGCTGTAATTGTGACATCATGACCTTTGCGCTAAAATAAAGCCGCTTCAAGTCACTGCCTGAATCATTATAAAAACCACTTTTATATGACCTTAAATTAATTTCCGAAATATATTTGTTACTTAATAAGTATATATATATATATATATATATATATATATCTATATATATATATATATATATATATATATATATATATATATATATATATATATATATATATATATATATATATATATATATATATATATATATATATACTTATTAAGTAACAAACATATTTCGGAAATTAATTTAAGGTCATATCAAAGTGGTTTTTATAATGACTCAGGCAGTGACTTGAAGCGGCATTATTTTAGCGCAAAGGTCATGATGTCACAATTACAGCAATTCTGGCGGTCGCTGTAGATTACCGGAATAACGGCCAATGGAATTTGGTGGGGAAAATGATCGGTGAAAACGCTCATTTTTCGCACATCTCTTTAGTTTCCGTTATCGTTCAGTACCTTTTATTGAATGTTTATTTGCCATTCTTCGTAGTTTTAAAAATAAGTGGTCCGTTGTGTTGGTTTAAGCCGGAATAATTTGCCAAATATTCTATTGACTTAAGTGTTTCATATATATATTTATGGAAAACGATTCAACTTTTCAAAATTAATTATTTGTACTTAATTAAAGCAGGCTACTATTTAGCAAAAATGCAAAGAAAAAGATTATTGTCTAATGCAGTAAAAGACCATTTTTTATCACACTAACGGTCTTTTCTTGCACGAGCAAATAATTTATTTCTTTGCATTATTACTATATTACCTATAAAATTTCTCTATGCTATTATTTTATTATTTATGAGCATAGTAATATTACAGATTTTTTAAAAATATACGGGGTCCTGTAGAGGTCTTAAAAAGGCTATTATCAACGGTCAGTATTTTAAAAAGAAATGGTTTTAGGTATAGGCAACTTCACATAAATTTAGCTTGGACTTTAAAACTTAAAAATGAAATAAAACATTTAAATAAATGCAACTTGATGGATTTTTATTTTTGGACACCTTATATATTCCACATAATTTTTAGTTGTGTCCATAAAGACCCTGTAGGTCGCTATATAAAAATAAATTTTACTGTTTTTCATTAAACAATAATAAATGAATCGTATAAACTAATAAAATTACCAATGGCGTCTCACATACCCCCACGTCGATGTCGCGACCAGCCAAGTGGTCTTGGCTAGCGGAAGAGGCACTTGACCAAAATCTTGTTCGGAAGATCAGCCCAAGGTTAGACAACAAAATTTATAATCAGAGATATTTTTATTAATCTATTGATTATAGTTGTTGTGAAAACTGTGAAATGTTGAAATTGGAAAGGAAATTAAAGTTTATTAATATAATATTTGCATATGCACCATTTTTTCAAAGTATATAGGTAAAGTCTTGAAATTTTACTACAATACGTATATTCATACTTCATCATTTTGTGAATATACGAGGACAAACAGAAAGTATGTTTTCAGCCCTAACTTTTAAACACCCTGTGGAGAGATTGGGAAATGGGATAATATACTGGCGTTTTTTGTTTTAAATTCATATCTTTAGTAGGTATCGTAACATTAGTTTTTTCATTTACTTCGATATCATTAGTCCAAGAAGAGATACAAATTGAAAAGGAAAGCCTTGTAATTATACACATTGAATAAAAATACAAATATGAAAATAATTTTCTACAGTCTAGCTTAAATAAACTCAAAATAATACATTAATCATTTTTACTAATATCTTGTGTTGCCCCCTCGTGCCCTAATTATGACTGCCATACCACGTGGCATGCTTTTAACAAAACTGTCAATTGCTTTTGGGGGAATATTTTCCCATTCTTCAAGAAGGGCTCTCCAAAGATCTGGAGTGGTTTCGGGTTGGCGATAAATAAAATACCTAAACGTGTTTATTTTTCCCAGGGTAGGTCAGGGCAAAATTCAACATTGTTTCGCAAATTACAGAATATTTTTTTCTAAAACATTCCTAGTAGACTCACTATCAAAACCCCTGTACTTTTCATCCCGTAAGTAGCAACAGAGATACATAACTTTAAAATTTCACCAGCCGCCACTGTCAGCCGCCATAGCACCTTTTTCAATTAGGACTAGATCCATACTGGCATTTAGTGTAACTCCCGCTCACACCATAATACTGCCGCCTCCAAATGGTACTCTTGGACATATACAACATTGCGAAAATCGCTCGCCCGGTCTTCTCCAAACACGTTCGCGTCCATCTGGAGAACGCCAATAAAAGCGATAAAAGATAGTATATAAAACACATGACCACTGTTCTGCTCCCCAATTTATGTGCTCTTGAGCAAAGTTTAATCGTCGAGTACGGTGGACTCCATGCAGAGCTGGACAAGCAGCTGGCCTTCTTGACTTCAGCTCGGCTTCCTGTTAGAGATGAGCTGTCGCGAATTTTCATTCGCAGTTGTGATTGAGAATGCGATTTTCATTCATTGTGAATATAAACTGCGATTGCTAACTGCGAACAGAATTAAAATAAAATTCCGTTTTAGGTAGTTCCTTAGGGATCGCTTGATTCGTTGAATGCAGGTTTGCTATTGCCAATCGCTATTCGCAGTTCGCAGTTTATTTTATAATAATAATTTATTTATATTCAAACACAATTTACATTTTTACAAGAATAGTACAAATATTATGAAGGTTTAACTAATAATTATTTACTTCAAAAAACAGAAATACTCGAATATAAATAAGGAAAGACTAGAAAAACTTAAAAGTTAGCGCATGGCATGATCATAGTTAACAGATTGCGATTGCGAATTTTCAGTCGCAGTGAATATTTCGCAGTTCGCGATTTATTTCTCATCTCTACTTCCTGAAGTCTGCGGCGGATTGTTATAGCAGAAACTCTTGTATCACGGACATTTGCAATCCGATCTGCAATTATCGTTGATGGTAAACCACGGTCTCTTAGGGCATTTAAAGTAATGAAACGATCATCGCGCATGATGAACAGTGCTCTTTGCTTTGCCCAAGCATCAGCAATATATCTTATATTACGTCTATCATCATTCAGTGCAACAGCGCGTGCTACTTCTTCTGGTAGCATTTTTTAGAAGGAAATGTGAGTTAAGTAATGCCAGTATAATGACACTTCAATATGCAGAAAGGTTTCCTTAAAAAATTTATACTTCCTTTGAGAAAATCGAAATAAATCAAAAAAGGATAATCTTTAGAAAAGATGGGGCTTCAAAATTAGATACATCAGAACATTATCCCACTGCCTAATTTTTTCCACAGGGTGTTTAAAAGTTAGGTCTAAAAACATTATTTTTGTTCCTCCTTGTATAATAGCAAAATGATGGGTATTTTACGAAAACTGGAATTCATCACGCAAACCCAATAACTGTGTCTTTAATCTGTCGAAAATTTCATCATAATCGATATTAGATTTAAAAAGTTATTGATAAACTTGACTAATATTTGCCTCATTGCCTTCAATCGGTTTAGTAAATAAATGTTTTTAATATGCCGCCAATCGGAATTTTAAAGACAATTTTTATACATTATGTGATGCATTTCAAAATTTTTATAAAATTACTTACTATTAAGGGTATGGTTTAGAACTTATAAGGTTGCAAACAAGAAAAGATCTAGGAGCTATAGAAACTTAAGCACAACGTGATTTTAAAGTTTATAATTTATTAATGTCAACATCACTAAGTATCTGTTTATTGATCTGAATCAGATTCTTTATAACTTAAGGTTCTTTGAGGTATCTGAATGAGACCTATTGTTTCTCGACGATATTAAAAGAATATGAAATAGGTCCTCCCTATTCGTTTTTCGACTTGGTTTTCGCGTGTCGTGTTCCAAACAATGATGTGTACTTACTTTTTTAGAGTGTATTTGTTTTGATCTGATGCTTAAAGTATTAAAATCTTTTTAGGACAGCCACGAGATATTCCTGCTGTAGTAATAGCATTTCCGCGATTACCGGATTCAAAAATGACCATGCTAAGCTAGTTTTTATTTTAAAAAACATGTTTCGAGTACATGCTTTCTATCTATAAATTTTTTTTGAGAAAAAAATTATATTCTTTTTTCTATTGTCTTTTCCGTGCTTTGAGATGTTTTGGACCTAACATAGGTAAATAAGTTGTTTTCTGCCATGTGCCGTTAAGGCCTTGGAAAGGAGAAATTTGCTTTTAAAGTAATCAAGCAATTGTAATCGGGTAAACCGCTTTATGATACCTAAAACACAAATAATAAATTTGTGTTACTTCCGCACACCTACGCACCTTAAATACACTCTTAAATTAGAGGTCGATAGTCAGAAAAACAGATAAAAAAATTAGGACGGAACAAAGATACATTAATTTTTCGACTCAACGAATTTTACTCTTAAGTGATAAAATTACTAATTTATTTTATTTTCATGTTCCCAGGGTTTATATACTGCTAAGTAAATACGATATTTTTTAAAGCTGATGGCTTTTTTACTTACCTGAAGAACTGTTTAATATGTTCATATTAAATATTAATCAAAATATACAAACTAAGTACATTCTACCACAACCAAGAATTTTACCATTTGTATGTAAACAAATTTTTTACTGCAACAGAGTAAAGACGAGCCATGTTTCGGATCTCCCCACTCGCTACGTATGGACAGTTGCGAATAATTTAGGTTGCGTTGAAAGTAGGTGGGGGATCATATAGCTGGCAAAATTAAGAGTAATCCTGGAATCTCCGACTGCTCTAAAATGTATATAATGGTATCTCTTCCTTGCATCTAAATCTATGGCTACGACACACAAAAATGAACTAAACGATTTAATTGCCACAAGAAAATGTGTTTTCTCTGTGTGATGTCAAGGTTAGGTAATGCACCGAAACAGTAATTTTTCAGAAAGTGTATAACCTTGTCAATCATTAACCAACAGTAGTTTCGAAGTGCTGTAATGTATAGTTTTGCACTTCGTGATAGAAAGAATCTAACTTATTTTAATTGGCGTATCAATACGGCAAGATCGTATATGGTAAGATATTTAGGTATATTAGGTCGTGTTATTTAAAGGACGACTGGAAGGGCTTTTAATATTAATAAAAGAAAACTGAGTGTTCCGCAATTAGGTTTCTAAATCCTTTTATTGAATGATATTCCTGCTGGATAAATATATCTCCTGACATAGAAAATACATCATTGTTCATTATGACATTGTTTTAACAGAGGTTAGTAAAATTTAGAGAAATAGGTGTTGGTTGCAGTTAACGTTGGGACTTAAGTGGGAACTTACTTCCCTAGAAGAAAAGTCAAAATACGTCGATTTTACGTTAGGCTTCTCTTTGGAGTCTTCAATCCTGGAATTGGTTCGACACCACTCTCCATCTTTGGCGATTCTTTTCTAAATTCTTCGTTTCCCTATAGCTAACCTCATCTATATTGTCCTTTACTATTTAATCTAAATAACTTAATATTTAAAAATTTTAAATGTTAAGTTGTACCTTTTTCTCGACTTTTTCGATGATAACGAAAATCAACCGGTAACCGGTACATTCTGATTCTTAATTATTAACTTTAACAATAAGTTTAAAAAGTTTTAAGCGCTGGCACCACTTTGTGTCACTTTGACGTTGTTTATAAGCATTTGAGAGGTATATAGGCTTCCAATAATTTGTAATTATTTCTAGCTGATGTAAAAAAGTAATTAAAATTCCAAAAATATAATAGCCTAAAGCATATCGTAAGTTAAAACTGCACGTTTTAACTGTGCAGTAAGAACTGTACAGATAAATCCTGCGCGTGAATTGATTTAAATTCGAAATAGTTTTGAAAAAAAGATCTAGTCAAATTACGAATGATTAGGCCATTGTTTATTGATTTATGTCATTCGGTTTATTTATACAGGGAGATTCAAATAAAAGTGAACAGTCCTTATAACTTTTTTATTTTTCAAGATGGGAAAAATGTTAAATATGAAAGTTTTGGAGATTTTTATGGATCATTCATATATTTATCTTATCAGCAAAACAATTGAGCATCGAATAAAAAAAACATAGTATAAAACATCGATTTTCTAGCATATTTTAAATTGGATGGTATGATTTTTATCATATTTTTGGATTCTAGGAGAAGTTCTGGATATATTTTGTATACCATACCCTATGCGGTTTTCAATAGTTTTTGAAATATTTCAAATTAAAAATTATTTCGCATAAGTATACTTTAAACGTAACTATACAGGTTGCGAACGAAATACCTGCTACCTATATACTTTGTTCATACCCTTTACTGATTATATTAAAATTATCTTTACCTGTTATTTTATTAGGGCCGGCCCTGTTTACAATTCTTGCAAATTTACCGGATTTTTAATAAAACAGCTGTAATCAGCTGGTGTCGATAATAGTTTCTTGCAGACAGTAGGTCAACAAAAGAGCTTGAAAGGAACTTTACCTTAAAATATATCATTTAAAGACATGTTTATAGAAACTTTTATCACAAAATTACCCAAAGAATCACCCCTACAATTTTTCGACATCACTTAGGAAATACTCTCTAGAGTTTTTATTAGAGCATTTTAATATCGATTTTGGTTATTTGCCAAGTAAAAAATGTGATTAAAAACATAATAAAACTATGAACGTAAAACTGGAAGAACTACAAGAAAAGTAGATTAAATACGCATAACTAAACTATATTATCTTTCTCATATATCTAGATGACCTAAATTTGATAGAATAAGTTGGCTAACCAAACAAAATAAATACGGGAAACGCCTTTAAATCATCCTGCAAACCAAATATTTTTTTATAGATAGGTATGCAATATGCAAACTTACCAATTCAGTTTTTCTTCATCTGCTGATTGAACAGTACTTTTACTAACAGAAGCATCTTGCTTAGAGGATATTTCAGATTAAAAAAGATAGCAACTACACAGAAAAAATATTATTTATAAATTTTGCAGGAAAAAGTTTATACCATTCTTATTCCTTAAGGGCTGGGCATGAGCTTAATGTTTTCAACATGGTTTTAGTAAAAACACAAATATTACCTATGTAAAAATGCCATCAGTGTTCAACACATCCTTAATGTCAAAAATATCAAAAAAAAATATTTGAGAACTGATTTTAGATGTTTTCTCTCTCAAACGTCCCCGTTCGAAGAAGAAACTTTAGGGGTTTTTAAAATAGCATCTAAAGAATTATTGCATGAAATAAAAATCGTTGTTTATTTTTATATTTCTTAAAATGTCTTTTTTGCCTATGGCGCTTTGCTCAGTTATGTAACTACATAGTAGGCATTCGGAATTCTAAAAAAAAGTTTGTAATGTGTGGGTTAACAGCAAAATTGCTTAGAGCTCTTAAAGAAAAATTAATTTACATAGCGAATAAAGAGCAGAAATTAAAATCACTGTTTAACA
Organism: Philopedon plagiatum; assembly: GCA_963971165.1. NCBI lineage: Eukaryota > Metazoa > Arthropoda > Insecta > Coleoptera > Curculionidae > Philopedon > Philopedon plagiatum. Next base: position 124,460,039 of record OZ020189.1, on the reverse strand, counting down.
TTTTGTTCATGAATTTCATCCCCATGGCATAATACCCATAAACTAATACAGCCTACTTGCCTCCTACAATCTATGTCCCTGAGACGTAAGCAAGGCGAAATATAACGTGACCATATTATAAGAGACTTTATTTTGTGCGTCATAATAAAACAGGGTTGGATTTTAATCTAAAGTAAACTATTTTTATTAATATACTAGCTCCCGCCCGCGACCTTGTCCGCGGTATAACAATTTTACTCTATTACAAACTGAACCCCTATTTCACCCCCTTAGGGGTTGACTTATTAAAAACTGTAAAACACGTGTTTAAACATTTATTGAGAGTACTTCTATGAATTTTCGAGCTTATAGGACCATCTAATATTTTTTCTCCATATAAAGTTTTAATCTCTGTTTAACCCCCTTAGGGGTTGAAATAAAAAAAACTTCCTTAGTAGGTGCCTACGTTATATAAGAAACCCCTGTGCAATATTTTAAGTTTCTAGACCCAGCGGTGTGGTCTAGTTGAGTTATATCTGGGGACCTTAGTTGTTTGACACGTATTACTTTTGATTGGAAGCTTCTAAGTTTCTAAGTTGGAGTTAGAGGTGGTCCCCCGTAGCTGAACTCCAGGTGGGTTTTTGGGTGGGTTTATAGATTAATAACTTATTTGGTATGGAGAGTTGTCATCTGTGTCCGATGAGCCAGTACAGATTCCGAAGTTTCAGTCCCAGTTGGTTTCTCTTTGTGAATATATATTTTTTCCAGGTTAGTCTTTTATGCATTCCTAGGTATTTCGCCTCGTGTTGTTGGTGAAGTTGGCGACTATTCAGCGACACTGGTGGACAATTCCCTTTTCTGTTAGTGAAAGTCACATGAACTGACTTCGTTGCATTTGCTTGCATGGCCATTTTGTTAACCAGGTTTGTATGTTGTTCAGATTTGCCTGCAACTTTTGGGATGCCTAGTTTGGGTTTTGATGCAGTGGCGGATCATCATCAGCATATGTGGCTGTGGTAACTTCGTCGTTCGTGGGTAAGTCAGTCGTGTACAGTAAGTACAGCACAGCTTCGAGCACGCTACCTTGTGTGCTCCAGGCTTGATGGGAAACAATGACGTGTGCTCGTTTTGATGACGATCTTCTAGGTGGGATCTTAGGATTAGGAAATAATTAAAGAGAAGTATTTTTCTTGGTTTGTAAATAAGTCCGGTGTGCCAAATTTTATCAAAAAATATATGTAATATATCCAGGCAAGCTGCGGAGCAGTATTTCTTGTCTTCCAATGCTTGATTTATGTTTTTACATAGGTACGCGATGAACTTGCTCGATAGTTGCATGTTGTGCTCTAAATCCAAATTGATGGGCAGGTATGAGTTTACGAGCTTTTAGAAGTGGCTCTATTCTTGAAAGTATTAGCTTTTCAGGGACTTGCGACATTGTTGGGAGTAGGCTGATCGGTATATATGGTTTTAATTCTTCAGCTGGTTTACCAGGTTTGGGGATTAGAATTATTTTGGCTACTTTACACATTATGGGGAAAAATGTGCTGTTCTTAGGATGGCATAGCATTGAATATTTGTATTAAGTGCACAATTCCTTTTCTTGACAACTCTTTGAGAACTTTTCCCGTGATCAGGTCCCAGGAGCCTTTTTTGGGTTTACATTCATTTTAGTTATCTTATTTACTTCTATGACCGTAGTTTTCTCTGCGGGCAGTTCTAATTGACATGGGGATTCTAGGTGACTTAAAAGCTCTGTTTCAAAGTTTAAATTATTATCTGGTGGGTATGGTTGGAAGACCTTTTCAAAATAACAGGCACATGCTTCAGCTTTTTCCCCCTTATCTTTACGTATAGGTGGATTGAGTGATTGGGTTCGATTCATTTTTTGTGTGGGTCTCCAAAATGAATATTCAGTGGCTTTTGTAGCTGTCAGGCGTCTAAGAAAAAGAGCTTTAATTTGACTTGTGGATTGATTGAGGCTAACTAAATCTGGCGTTTCTATCCGTTGGCCAGTACGTAGGCTCACCAGTGGTCAGGTATTTATAGTTGTTGTCATTCATGGTCATGATAAGTTGCCTACCTTTCGGATTGATTAACCTCTAACCCAAATGTGAATGCTTGGCCTTAGAGTCGCGGTCTGCGAGAAATCTATTGCCAAGTTGCTGCGCCACAGGTATTTTGCTTTTTCGTCTGACAAAAAATAAGTAACAAATTTTTATTTTAATTTGGACATTTTTTATATAGTTGTTAAGAGATACTGCCTGCCATTATGTTGAAAAAACTACAACTTACAAGTGCATTAGAGGAAGAGCTTTCACCAGGGTTCTAAAACGACTAAAATCTTAAACTCCAAAAATATACTGCGAATGATTATATCAGAGAAATGTAAAAAATAAGACAGAGAGAATAATAGGTATCTCGTACCGATTTCATTCATAATTGTTGAATTGTCCAATTCGGTTTTAACGCCTGTTTTTTTTTATTTTTAGTGTATCGTGAAACGTAACACTTTTTAATCACATCGGTGTCCGTCCGTCCGTGTGTCTGTCACAGGCGATTTTCTCTGAAACTATTCGACGTAAAAATTAGAAATTTAGCACAGAGATAGAGTGTGGTGGCCCAATTACAGACGTGAAGTATAAAAAGTCGAATTTTGATTCTGGGGGTTAATTTCAGGGGGCAAATTGGGACATGGGAAAAAATTTCAAGGGGAACCTTTAGTCATGACCTGGTAAGTCTTCACCGGTCGCATCATCAACCCCTATATTTTTGAAAATGTAAAAAAAAATTAAAAGATAAGTCACAAACTTCAAATTTGAATATGTTTGAATTTGGACGTAACAAAATACAAAAAAAATGCTAGGCGATTCAGAAGGTCGCATGCACCTGCTAGGCGATTCTAAATGTGCTCTGTGCAGGGCATAAAATAAACATTGTCCTACAAGGTTCCAATTTTTACAGGCTCTTTATTAAACGATATAACGTAAATATATTTAAGGCAAGGCGATTCCGACGGTCGCAAGGGCCCGCCAGATGCGGAGATAGATAAAACGGGAGGGCGAGAGCAAAAAAATTGGGGATGCTAGGTAGGTATAAGATGGTTGTACGGAATACAATTTCAAATTAAGTAAAAACAATATTTTTATCATAAAAAAACTAAACAACTAAACAAACTAAAAATTATTGTCAATATTATACAGGGTGTCCGAAAAGTCTTAGTATGGGCAAATATCTTTGCTATTAATAAAGATGTGTGATATAAATATCATTTTATTATGTAATATTTGCTAGGAACGAGATATCAATTTGAATTTTGGGACATGTTATCACTACATAAATGCCCATTAACCTACCAGACGATAGCCAAACAAGTCACTTCAGAGGGTTAGAACAGGGGTACCTATATGCACACAACAGTAAGAACCTTGAGCTCAAAAATTTTAAATGTTTACGTTTGCATTTTAAGGCTAATTCATTCCAAAACTATACACCCTGCATACTTTTTTTAAGACTTTGTGACACTATACTTATAGCTCTAGACTTAACTTGGGTCAAAGATTTGTTTGATGCAAATTTACTTACCCTCAATGTTTACAAAACCAATATTGTGTGTATAATAATATGGCCTCTTTTATCCACTGTCACCTGTTGATATAAAATGCCAGCAGTAATACTTGCCCCTCAACCTTAAATCTCCACACTGTTGTTTGTATATCGGATTGTGAGTAAATCTTCTTTATGTGCTCCCATAGAAGTTAAAGTATATTCAAAGATGTACCGTCTGATTCTTAATCGCAATGCCAGTCATAAATAGTGTCCTTTTTACCTGGTGGTGCAGAGTCGTACCCTCCTTAAGTAAGGTTTCAAGAAAAATTAGGTATATTTCTTTTGCCTAAAGGATTAAGGTGTTAAAATAAAATTAAAGCTAGTTTTCTAAAAGCTTTTGAAACTTTCTTATGTTAAATTGCTAAATACGTGCAAAAAGAAGAAAAATGTCGCTTTATTTGAAAAATTCTACAAGTGAGACATCAAAAGAGTGTCATAGAAAACATTTGTCGCCAAACGCAAAACAAATTATAAAAAACGTTTACGAGTCGTTAGTGAAAACGTTTTTTTACTACACTTATTCCATCGCAGTCCATTTGTTTTTTTCAGTACACTTATTCCATCGCGCCCAAGCTATATGACAAAAACTCCAGTATCCAGAGTGCGTGATATAATACTAAACCCATGTTTGGAGAGAAAGGTTTGATGTGATGTTTGTTAAGCTAAGTATTTGGAGAAAAGTGTACGAAATGTTCAAAGAAAACATTGTGCCGACACTTGATTCTTTAAAGTCACGTTTAAACGTGGACGAAACCAATATATTGTGTAGCAGAACTAGCCTCTACAACATATTGCTTTAGATGGATTTTGAATACCGGATAACAAATAAAAGATCAATTGTAATGGAGTCTCACAGGTTAAGGTTTGAATACCCACAATCTCAAAACCGCCCTATCGTTTATTTGGATGAAACTTGGTTCGACACCCATGTCACTCCCAAAAAAGGGTGGGATTGATTCCAATGACAATTGCCAAAACAACGCTCCTGTAAACAGGAAAAAAAGAATCACAATTTTACACGCCGCCGCGCCGCCGCCGGTTGGAAAATGTTAAGGATTCCAGCTTAGACGACCACAAAGACACAACTGCCGAACTTTTAAAAACTGGTTTCAAAATTGTCTTTTTTAAGAAAAGGACCCAAAACAGTGTCATCGCCATGGATATTGCGATATATTATAGCTATAGAGCTTCTCCTTCATTAGCGGCCCATTCTTGTTATAATTGTCCAACTTGAGCGGACGCTTACCGACCTCCTCCATATTTCTGCTTGGCGATTATTTAGAACCCTGAATTTGCACAAAATAACCAAACACAACCAAGTTTGCTTATTTATGTTACATAAAAGAAGACAATGAGAATGAAAGGCCTTCGATCAAATTTTCGCTTATTATTTGTACCAAAATTGCAATCGCAAAAGGCCAATTTTTTATTATGGAACAAAGTTTCTCAGTAAAACAAGAATAGAATAGAAATATTATTCGAGAACTGTTGATGAACGCCCAAAATTAAAAATACGAATTTACAAATAAAGTATTATTGTACGGAAATGTTAATTCTATTAATTTATTTTGCATTCCTACCGGTTATGCCGACAACCGTTATTTACCAAATCTTTAGGAACCTGACCTGGCCCACGGTATTGTAACTGTTTTCTTTGCCAACTTTTCTACCTACCGAATCCCACAAAAATAAAAACATTAAATAACAATAATATCACAATAAACTTGGCAAGTTGTACTATGAATCACCCTTAATATTTACAGACCTTTCAACACAACTAGGTAATGATGTCAAACATAAAGGTTAGGTACACACAAAGTATACCTAAATAGCATGATGTCGCCCACATCAACAATAAACATTATAGAAAATCTTTATACTCCACTACGTTTGCCAGGAATTAAGCTAACGACATTTTTGAAAGTTTTCCCAAACCTAATTTTCGACATTTTCAGTAGAAGGTGCAAAGTTATATTTGAAAAGGTGGAGGAAGAATCGCAGCTATGTGAGAATTTCCCACACAAAAAAATGTCGACCTCTTTTTGCAAACGTTTCACAAAATAAAGATATCGATCTTTTTTGAAAACGAAACTGTCTTTTTTTTGGGAATGTCCATCCTTTTTCTAAACGTTCCTGAAAATTTTCGCGAAACTTTTGACGTTCTTTTATAAGGTCCCAACCTTTGATCTAAGGTCCCGATCTAAGGACGACTGTGGGGAGCGCTCTCCCCTCATCCCGCCAGCCCACAGTGGTTTCAAGTACATGAAGAGTGCGGTCATAATATTGCATTTAATATTTTGAGAAAATTAATAACTAAAAATGCATTGTTGTGCTTAAAAAAGGATTATTGTAGACAAACCATACAAAAAATGGTAAAGTGTGCTAGGGTGATAAGTGTCTCGTAATGCAACTTTTTATTATTATAATTTTTGTACTTTGTGCATTATTATTATTATTATTATTATTATTATTATTATTATTATTATTATTATTATTATTATTATTATTATTATTATTATTATTATTATTATTATTATTATTATTAATTATTATTATTATTATTATTATTATTATTATTATTATTATTATTATTATACAAACCTTTGATTTTTGTCAGATTTTATTTGATTTTACGTTTAAGTGTAGGAAAGAGACAACAGTTTTTATAATTTTGTTTCAGATTTTACTTAACAAGGGTTATATTAAATAAACAAATTATATATACAGGGTATGTATTTCAAACTCAATGGCCTAATTAGAAGTATCTAGAGAACGAAAAGTGGTAGCCGTTTGAAATTTGGGCTGCGCCATTAGGAGACCGTAACACAAAATGTGACCGTAATCTCCATTTTAAAAATATTTTTGACCTTACATCGTTGCCAGATCTACTCGTGCCTGTTACCAACTTTGTTTTTTTAATGGAATATAAGTACTGTATATTATTAAATTTTTAAATTCCATAAAATATTTTGAAACTTTTTTTATGAAACCTATCTTGAGCCTTTTCGGCATTAAAAATTATTTTTTGAGAAATTTGGCAACAAACATGTCTGAATAAAAAAAAATCATTTCTTCGTCACCAGCGTAGCTAGAAATATGATTTTTTGGTTACGGTTCCTCAATAGGCTGCTATATCATAATATGACATTAAAATTAAATAATCGCTTACAGGGTGTTTACAAAACATTACGCTTTTGGTACAACATAAAAAGGCAAGTTTATTTGGAAGTGCAAGTTTTAAAAGGGAACACCCTATATTTGATAGTGAGGCCAAAAAGAGCAATTAATTCTTTATCTAAAAGTTTTATGTGATGACACGCCTGTTTTAGCGGTTCTGGACTTATGAGCTAAAAAACAAAATGGCAACACTGAGGGGACCCCCAAGAAGATTTCTTGACTATAAACCTAGGCAGCCATGAGCAAAGTGATGTTTAAAAATAAAAGATTCATAAAAGCTGATTATTTTTGAGGAAGGTCGCCATGGTCTAGTACTAAAGTGAACCGTTATACATATTTACTTTAATTGCATTATTTTGGTTTTTTGCTTATAAGTCCAGAACCGCTGAAAATAAGTATGTCATAATACGTATAATACTTTTAGGCAAATAATTAATTGCTCTGCTGAGTGCCAGTACAAAATACAGGGTGTGCCATTTAAAATGCTTGCAAAACCCAAGCAAACATATTATGATATAGCAGCCTATTGAGGAACCGTAACCAAAAATTCATATGTCTAGCTATGCTGGTGGCGAAGAAATGATTTTTTTGTTCAGATATGTTTATTGTCAAATTTCTTAAAAAATAATTTTTAATGCCGAAAAGGCTCTAGATAGGTATAGGACATGTTTCATAAAAAAGTTTCCAAATATTTCATGGAATTTAAACATGTAATTATATGCAGGGTATGCTATTGAAAAAAAAACAAAGTTGGTATCAGGTACGAGTAGATCTGGCAACGCTGAAATATCAAAAATATTTTTAAAATGGAGATTATGGTCTCCTATGGGTGTAGCACAAATTTCAAACGGCTACCTTTTTTCGTTCTTCAGATACTTCTAATAGGCCACTGAGTTTGGACTACCCTGTATATGTTTGTATTTTCCATTTTGTGGGCTTTTATTTGTAACCCCAGATACTAAGCGTAAAAGTAAAACCCCTGAAATTATAAATTAATTTTTTTCTAAATATTAAATCTGCTTTTATTCTAGACCTTTACCTATGCTAAACGATTAACGGTCTTGGAAAAAGAGGACTGTGACAGGTAAACATCGAGTTGATTTTACGTGTTCTGTTTGTTTTGGTGCAAAATAGTAAAATAAAAATAAACAGAAGAGGCCGTTAAAAGTCACACGCTTAGGTCGTATTACCTAATTTAACTATTAGTTTCTATAAATCACCTTTAAGGTGCGTTTCCTATGGGGCGGCTGAAGCTCGCGGCTGCCGCACAGCGTCTGCTGACGCTAGTATATCCATTGACGTTGACGCTTGCGTCTGACGCTCGAAAAGAAACGGATAAATTAAATTGTCACATGAGCAGTACTAGGCGTCAGACGCTGTGCGGCATAGTGATGTAAATATTCGGATGATTTTGATATTCGGAACATACGGAATCGGATGAAAGTAATATTCGGATTAATCATCCGATTCCGGATTAAAATTTAAAGATCCACGAAAACCCTATATAATTCGATCGACAGTAAAAACCTGTTTGCTTGGGTGTCCGGCGAAGCGACCCGGCACGGCACGGCGATTTAATCCGTATCATCGTATCCGAATTCATAAAGTACTATTATTTTTTATTTACCAAAGAAACATTTTTTTAGATTTACCTTTTAACAAACCCACATTTGTTGTTTTGTTTTATATGTTTTTATGACTTGTTATTTCAGAATAAATATTTTGCATTATTATATTTTTATTATACACTACATTATTACATTATGTATTTTTTTAGTTTAATCTAAAACCTATTAAAAAAGCATATTTAAGTATATTTTAAGATAAAACTGTGTTTTACGAGCTGAGAATAAACTAGCAATACCCACAAACATGGTATATTATTATTATTAAAGAGTTTTCAATTATCATATGAAATAATATACATAAATTTTTAAACACAATTATTGTTAATTATTATGGCACATCCACTATTGATATGCCACTGGATTTCATTTTCTAATAAAAATATGCGAGTTGTCCTAGCGTTACACCGATCGGCAAATATACAATGTAAGAAAACGAAAGCATGACATCGGGTCCTCTGACAATTTACGTTCCGAATATCAAAATCATCCGAATCACACCCGAATACAAGATACGAAATACGAACATTATTATACGAAGGTGTTGGCCAGGTTGACGGATCGCTTGGAACTTTGCGGTATCTGACCCGTGTACTGTTTACGTTTTGGTTTCGGATTAAAATCATCTGAATCACGCACGGAATAAATGATACGAAACCCGGTTGGCCATCGCGATGGGCGACGCGACGGGTCGCTCGGAACTTGGCGGTATACGCGGATTGACAATTAATCCGAATTCGACGGCCTGTAAAGCGGTTCTGTCTACATCAGTAATACCCGATTGCGTATGAGATATTCGGATTAATCCGAATATCTTGATATTCGGAATCAACGGATATTTTAATCCGGATTCTTACAACATTAGTGCGGCAGCCACGTGCGTCAGCCGCCCCATAGGAAACGCACCTTTAAATCGTCATTTCGTACTCGCTTTGCATGCGAAAAAACAAAGCAACCACCCGTAGTTATAAATTTTTCGTGCCGTCATTGCACTGTTGTCTTGCAGAATATTCGACGATCTGGATACGCTGCAGCAAAGTGATCGGCAATAATTTCTCGATAAGACATCCCTCTTACGCAGTTTAAAACCATTTCAATTCGTTCGTTAACAGCGTAAATTGACATCTTTTAAATATTAATGTTGTGACAATAATGTTTAAAACATTAGGGAATGTCTGTGTCATCTTTACCTGATAAACACAGGTAAAAACAAGGAAATACGGAAAGTGCTTTTTATCAATAACAAAAAATGAATTTTTAGATAGTTCTCGGATTTGTTTTAGTACAATTAATATCTTGACGTTTTTTTAGGACTTTAGATCTGATCTTTTTCAAGTTTTAACTTTATATCTGTAATATATGTGCATGGGGATATCAGGGAGTCGAAGATTTACCATGTAAAATCCTATTGTTAAAAAAAGTTTACTGAATATAAAAATATGTAGAATTTTGGCCAATTAGAAAAGTAAACGATTCTATTTCAATTGGCACATGTACGTTTAAAACTATGTATATCCAGAAAAAAAAATCGACAGGCCTAAATGATTTAAAAGTTTTAAACAATTGAAATTTTTATAAATATCGGTATTATACATGATATTATCATAACCTATATATTAATTAATAGACTTAATGGCAGGACATTTATTTTAAATAATTGAATTTTGGTAAGAACTGCTTGCATGTTTTATTTTTTTTTATAAATTATATTGAAAGCTGTTGCCATATATTTTTATAACATCACGTGTTTAAACGTACAAATATTAAATATGTAAAATTAGATATGTGAGTATAACGTGAATCACCCTGTACAACAATAAAAAAAACAATATTTAAAACTAGTTGCTCTTAAGGTAGGCGACCTTTAAGTTCAATAAAGAATAATTTAAATACAATCAACATAATTTTTATTGTGGCAAAATATCACGAACGCGATTTTTGCAAGGCCAATTTTTGGAAACACAACCTACGTTATATTATTATAATAACAATTTTATTATTGTTATATTCTCCTTTTTTAAATAATGAGGTCTAAGGATTATGGCATTTATGGTTCAGGTGTTTTAAATAAACAAGGGGAATTTATTAAATTAAAGTAACCTTTTTTTTATGGGACCCATAATATTATTCTCGCACGGCAATTTACAGTAGTTCATACATCTATCTAAATCATTAGCAAGAGGAGCTGAAACCATTCAATTATAACTAGCTTTTTGTTTTATTTCATACATTGCGCGTGTGTAGGACAAAGAGGAGAGAGAGAATGCTAAACATTCGGCTTCGTGGGCCGTCACTATGGCTTTTCGAACCTTCTGTATTCAACCGAGCAAACCTGTGAAAATGCCAGATGGAAAGAGCCTAATTTTCCACACACTAACGCACCATTTTCCAAAGGTTATGAATAAAATCATTAAAAAAAAACATTTTTGATATAACATATATTTCCACTGCCAGCAATCTTGTACACACAAACGCACTACGCCTCTACAGCTGTTTAATCCATTAACGAACAGGACCTTGCAAAGACAGCGGCGTTGTCACTATCACTCTAAATTTCACTACTGTGCAATGGAAATAGATTACAAAAAATGTATTACTGAGCAAAATAACCGTATATTGTTATATTTTACTAACCATGTGTTATACATTTTATCCCGTAGTATATTAAATTGCAAATATTAACCTACTTAAATCACGACTTCTTGAGTACCAAACCAAGGAAGCACGTTATATTGTTTTGCTCACCAGTCCCTCACTATGCTGGCAGTACGCGCGGGGCAGTTGTCTTGTTGGAATATAAAGTTATTTTCCTCATAAGTCATACTTGCTGCAGCACATTTTCTAAAATTTGGAGATATAAATTACTATTTAATGTCCCACCAATATTCCAGCATACACCTGGACTGTAAGAGCTTATCCAGGTGTTCCGTCCGTTATAACGGGAATTTGGTGGTCTGTAAACTCTAATTCTTCTATTGTGCGTTGACTGAAAAAAAATTTTCCCGGAAAATATGCCATTTTGTCAGACGATTTCATGCTCACGTAAGTATTGCATGGCAAAACCAACTCTCTATTCCTTGTGAGCATTCTTAAGAAAGACGTTTTTGAGCAGCTGCACGGTTCCTTAAGTCGGAACATTGCCGTACCCACCTTTGGGCTCTTCTAGAGGAGGCTGGAATACACAATCAATTCCAACCTGGGTAAAAAAAAATCGGTAATTAAAACTTTTCTTATTGTAACACCTATTACTAACATAAAAACGAAATTTTGTGACAGTTTCAAAAAACGAAACAATCTGGAAGAGGAAATATAAAAATTATTATTTTTCTTCTTATTATGGAAAGTTTTGGTTTTATTTTGACAATTTTCATATTTTCGGGTAGGAGCGAGGGCCCCTCCCTGGATCCGCAACTGCTGTGATAAGACCATCCTTCTTCTTTTAGCCCTTTAAGGCGCAAAATACCTTTTTTTAATTTATTTATTCTTACTTATTTATATGAAAGCTTAGACGATTTGAAGCATATAAATACTTATTTTTGATGAAAATATATCCCGAATATACTTAAGGTAAATTTTTTCTTGGGAAAATATTATCCCACTTAACATAAACAAAACCCAATCAAACCCAATCAAACACAGTACCTACTAAGTAAAAAAATGTATTTTAGATGTATCTAGTGATATTATAGATTGAGTGTGAACTTATCCGAAGGTGTTTGGTATCTGAAATATACATATATTTTTTTGCTAATTTGCTAATTGTGCTAATTTGCTAATAATAACTTAACTCTTTTCTATAGCGCTATTAGGAACCGAAAAAGCCCTTAGTTCATTCAATGTTGCAGACAAGTTATTATCCATTTGAGTGGTGTACAATTTCGATTGTACCACTACTTCACACATAAAAAACTGTGTAAAAATCAAAGAGAAAAAGTCAATAGGAATTTTGGATTCTCCAGCAGCTTTAGAGCCAAACGGTCCGCTAAAAGTGGTGGTTGAAAATATAACTAGATCTACAGCTTTTTTGACCATGTAAATCTTGGGAATCTTCCGGGTCCGAATTACCGCCTATGTCTGAAACTGCGTCTGCTCGCCGTTTATTTCGGCAAGTTGATTTACTACCCTTTCAAGTTCTTTTTCAGAAAGTCCAGCAATTATATCTGAAAATATAATTTTTGAAAATCGTAAATTTTTTTTATTATTTTATAGTGTATACCTAAGTTGAACTAGAAAAAGCTGTCAAAAGCGAAAATGACCCTTTTTCGAGGAAACTGTGAAAAATTAAGTTTGCCTGATGTAATAGATCATCTTCTTTCCAACTTCGGTTAGAAAATGGGTATACATACAACAAATATACCCACAAAAAATGTTAATTTCTCTTTTTTTGCATTGATTTTTGAATTTTGAAAAATAGTTTTTTATATAAATTTTAGCATAAGCTCTTTCTTTTAACAATTTTTGCAGTATAAAATATCATTTATTACGTAAGAGTCACCGAGATGTAAAGACTAAATATTTATTTTTATCACTTACCTTTAGGATTGACGATGACAGTTAGGAATTCACCAAAAATTTTGAGGTAAAAATATAAAAACAATCGTCACTGTTATATTTTCACCTTACGTTCCTTTGGGATACTATATTCCCACTAAAACACTTGAACCGACACCCTCAAAGTCTCCAGAAGCATTGAGCGTTAATATTTGAATTGAAGGTTAATACAAGTCTGTTCTGCATTTCGCTCACATGGGAATATAATAACCCTAAGCAACTTAATGTTACAAGGGAATGGGAAATTATTATCCCAAAGACACGGGGGTTAAAACAACCATTTTTGTTTTTTCGAACTAAAGTGAAGCATTTTTAAGTTGCCCTTCGAAATGAAAATATACTTTGAGAAATTATTCAAGCGACAGTGTCAAATAATTTGTCAGTGATAAAGGTAATAAAGGAATAAAAATGTTACATTTACACTGAAGCACTAACGGTGTACAAATTTATCTGACGGCTACTGTACAGGGTGGGCAAATAAGCGAGGTAAGCGGCTGTATCTCAGAAACTAATGATCGTGGAGAGTTACGGTAAAAAATTTTATAGGTAAAGTGGGCAAGGGAAACTGCTGGAAATTATTTTCAAGTTTCCAAGATGGCCGCCAGTGGGCGTTTCCGCCATCTTGAATTACATAAAGCTACGTTTGTCGCGATTTTCCCCAATGAATGTAACAAAAAAGTATTTGCGTTTTAATGCTAACTTAAAGTCGAACATTTTTTGTAAAAACAATTTTTCTCTATCTTTCGAAATAAAGTGGTGGGGGGTATTTGAATGTTGTTTTAAATAAATGCCTGTAACTTCGAAACGGCTTAATGGATTTGGATAAATTTGGTATCATTGGAAAGAGCATTTCTTGGGCTTTTAGGTTTCTCGTAATCATGACAGTTGTGACCTACACGACCGCCGATAGAGGGCGTTATTCGATATTATAACCAAAATATTGGATTTTCTCAAAAAATTTAAATGCGATGATATGACTTTTTTTACACTAGAAAATAGACAAATGACCAACCAATAAGCCTGCGCAAACCGCATCTTAATATCTTTTTCCTAACTCAAATTATTAAAAAAAAATACTAAACCAGGAAAATTCATATATCCCCATTTAAAAATGCATCGGTTCCTTTCGATAAGAAGGCAAGTAGTAGGCCATGGAAATAAAACACAAACTCCTCTCAAAACTATTCACAAGAAATATCGGTTTATTTAGTGCTGTGATTTTAAGTCACACGTTTTCGTATTTATAAGAGATTTCCCTTTTAAATAAAGTTGTGGTCCTGGAAAGGACCGATTTTGAAAAACGATTAATGCCTTCTGTGTTCAAATTGCCTTCCGTGATATTCCACACATTGTTCCAGTCTTTCTTGAGTCGACAGAACCGCAGCCTCGATTTCTGCCGCTGATATTTGACGAATTGAGTTTCGAATTCTGTTTTCCATATCCATTCGTGTTGTTGGTGGAGTTTGATAAACAATATCTTTTAAGCGTCCCCACAAGTAAAAATCAAGACATGTCAAGTCGGGAGATCTTGCCGGCCAAGGAAATAGGCTTCCCCTTCCTATCCAGCGTTCTCGAAAGGTCCCGTTAATATGGTTTCGGACATTAATTGAATAATGTGCCGGACAACCATCTAATTGCAGAAACATAGTTCTCCTAGTTTCCAGTGGCACATCTTCCAACAAAACTGGCAAGTCGTTGATCAAAAACTGTAAGAAGCGGTTACCAGTTAAAGCTTGATCAAAAAAATAAGGTCCAATAATTCTGTCCCCAATGATGCCGCACCACACATTTAGGCTCCAGCGACCCTGGTGCTGCACTTCTCGTAACCAATGCGGATTTTCAACGGACCAATAATGCATATTATGACGGTTTACCCTACCATCACTACTAAAGGTAGCCTCGTCGGTCCAGAGAATTTCCGTTAAGAAATTTCTGTTTTCCTCAAGCATGCCTAGCATCCATTGACAATAATTTAATCTATTGTCGAAATCTTGTTCATTTAGCGCCTGATGCAAGACTATGTGGTAAGGATGTAATCTAAAAGTAAAAAACAACATATGCGCAAACATAATATTATCAGAATAACACTGAATTGTGTATTTGCGAGTATGTGCTAAGATACTTGGAAGAAGATAAAATTATTTACCTATAATCTTTCAAAATATTTCTAACAGTTGTTCGTGCTATTCCCAAGTGTAGAGACAATGTTCTAGTTCCTACATGTCTATCAAATTCTATGTAAGCCAAGACATTGATAATGTTTTCTTCGGTCCTTCCATTGCGACGCCTGCGAAGTTTAGGACGACGAAAACTTCCAGTATCGCGTAATCGCTGTACCAAGCGCGGAAACATTCTTCTCCCGTAATGACGGCGATCTGGATACCGTGCCGCGTACTGTCTTGCCGCTATAGCTGCATTTTGAAAACACTCGAAATAAATCGCAATCATGTCAACAGCTTCATTATTTGTGAGAGGCATTTTGATTAAAAAGTACTCAAATTATACTCAATCAACAATATTAGCCTGCGTGTGACAAAAGTTTGACGTTACTTGGCAATATTTTTGTTAGGCGATTGTCGTGTCCATGGCCTACTACTTGCCTTCTTATCGAAAGGAACCGATGCATTTTTAAATGGGGATATATGAATTTTCCTGGTTTAGTATTTTTTTTTAATAATTTGAGTTAGGAAAAAGATATTAAGATGCGGTTTGCGCAGGCTTATTGGTTGGTCATTTGTCTATTTTCTAGTGTAAAAAAAGTCATATCATCGCATTTAAATTTTTTGAGAAAATCCAATATTTTGGTTATAATATCGAATAACGCCCTCTATCGGCGGTCGTGTAGGTCACAACTGTCATGATTACGAGAAACCTAAAAGCCCAAGAAATGCTCTTTCCAATGATACCAAATTTATCCAAATCCATTAAGCCGTTTCGAAGTTACAGGCATTTATTTAAAACAACATTCAAATACCCCCCACCACTTTATTTCGAAAGATAGAGAAAAATTGTTTTTACAAAAAATGTTCGACTTTAAGTTAGCATTAAAACGCAAATACTTTTTTGTTACATTCATTGGGGAAAATCGCGACAAACGTAGCTTTATGTAATTCAAGATGGCGGAAACGCCCACTGGCGGCCATCTTGGAAACTTGAAAATAATTTCCAGCAGTTTCCCTTGCCCACTTTACCTATAAAAATTTTTACCGTAACTCTCCACGATCATTAGTTTCTGAGATACAGCCGCTTACCTCGCTTATTTGCCCACCCTGTACATAGAGCACATAAATTACTAACGAGCCTCATATTACCAAAGTTTACAAAATACAAATATCATAGCCTTCTTGATGTGCTTCGCTAGATAGAGGCAAATTACAGCGAAGCACATCGAGAAGGCTATGATAAATATAATATATTACCATATATTACCGGCGAGCGATGCCGCGGGTATCTGCTAGTACTACAGATATTTATTCCTTGTACAAATTGATGCTTTAAGGCATCTTTGGTATCAAAGAAACATTTTTCTGGAATCAAACCAACCTCTTTCCAGGCGCGGATCCAGAATTTCGTTTTGGGAGGAGGGGGGGGGGTTATTTAGGGAACAGTAATAGGTATATTTTTAACTTCTTTATACTTATATTTTCAATTTTAATAGGAATGTATATGACGTATTATTGATGATTTGGGTCGGTCGTGGCTCCCATGACCCCCCCCCCCCCTGGATCCGCGCTTGGCTCTTTCCATGTTTATACCGATTTTACTCCTTAGGTTTCTCTAATCGATGATTTCCAACGTCGAAGGAAATGTTCTGTAAATTCGAAATTGGTACGCCCAACAACGAAATTTTTCAGGTTTCTTTCTGAGTAAAGCGAAAACTTCCTTCTAAAATTTTACCTTGAGCCTTGTTTCAATAAAATCTGTTTTTGTATTTATGCTTCGTTGGTCCAGCAGCCAATTTAGGAAACACTGTTTTAATGCCTTTCATTGCACACAACACGGTAAATACCAAGGTCGTAATCAAATAAATAAACATTAACATTAAGCAGGTGTAGGCAAGGACTTCATCTAAGAAATAACATCAAAAAAATTTGCATATAAAATTAATGATTGTAAATGAAAAAAACTGCATCTCATAAATGTCGCGATTACTTATGATGTAATTGTGACAGTAAATGTAAACACTTCCTTATTATCTATCCTAATAACGTATTGATGAGATAATCGGCTTTTAATAAAATATCTAATTTATTCTTCCACAAAATTCGTGTATTGTTAATGATTAGCGAACGTTCTTACTGCAAACATCTCTATAAGATGCTGTTTGATTCTTAAAACAAAACGTTCAGATATAACACCTCAACACAAAGTCATAAAGATGACAATTTACCACTCAGAGGCTTAATTCTTGAAACTAGGACAATAAGTCTTAAGACAAAATTACGTTAAAACGACGTATATTACCAGCTCCCAGTGGCACACCCAGGATTTTGTCTTGGGGGGGGGGGGGGGGGCTGAGTAGTGCAATTTGGTGGATTTTTTCAATTAGTAGTGCACTTTTTTAATTTTTATGTGTCTAGGATGTTGGTGGGGGGGGGGGGGGGGGTGTTGAACCTAGAAATAAAAATGAGATGTCAAATATTTAGTAGTGGATATGTTTTTTGACTTAATTTACTCAGTATACAAATTATGAATCGCTTGGAGTCAAAATTTAAGTAGTATTTTCACAACAAAGAGATGCTTGCAAATGCTAAATTTTCATTACACTAGTAGTAGAATTCAAAAATCCATTCAAAAACAGGGTGTCTCAGTTAAAAAATCTAACTTTGTGACACCCTACTTTTTGAACGCACCCTGTATAATTCAACATATTTTTAAAATGTGCTAAATATTCAGCCATAGATGCCTTAATACAAACGCTTATTATCGACAAATCTTACCTCCAATAACCTGGCACAGGATAAGGTTGTTATCATTATACCCATGTAGCCTATTTAGACACAAATTGGACACAAAGTCTTTGCTGCGAAACTTTTAGAAAAATTTTCGATTCAAATGATAAAATTATGTCGACTTTTATGACACATTTTCGAATTTTGTTACTAGAAACACTTAAGAACTGTTTGTTTCGAAATATTTTACAGACCACAGTGTCGATACATTTTCGACACGCAGAAATGAATATTTTTCGAAACATTTTCAGATAAAATTATGAAGTTGTGGTAAGACAGACGCGCTCCTAAATTGTAGCGTCACATTTTCCAATTAAGTTAATCAAAACAAATTGGTACTTTTCTATTTCGAAATATTTACTAAATAATGGTAGCCATTCATTGACGAAACTTGTGAAGAAAATAATTTTCGAAACTTCCAGAAACGTATACATTACGACCTTTTCAGAACAAATTATCATAACATATAATTTTTAAATTTTGTTTACTTTGGTTTTTTGATCGCCTATTTAACCATTTTACGTTTGTACAACAGCACTTATAAGCATTCAGATTCCTCAAGGTTTTACAAGACAATAAACAGGAAAAAGAAAGAATTTGAAATTGAAAACGAAAAATTAAAACAACGTTTCTGTTTTGACACATTTTTTATTAATTTAATCAATGAAACATTATAGAAACCAAATACTTACTAGAAATTGTGTGTTGACTCCATTTTTGGCCAGAATAACTTCTCGCTTTCTGGCGGCCATTTTCACCAAATGAATCTTTCGAAAAGCCAAAGAAGCTGTTACGTTACTTCCATTTTACTAGGTTATTCAATTTTAAAAAGAAAAAAGTAAAATTTGAGAAATATTTGAAATTTAATTTTTTCACAAAGTATTATTTTTTCTGTAAATGCAAATTAATGTAGAGCGCGTTAAATATAATATTTATAAAGCTAAATTACTAAATTGCAAAATAAAATTTATTTCGATAATGATTTTTGGTTCTATTTTGCACTAAATATGAAATAAATCCATCATATCATATTTGTGACGAATTCATGATGGCCAAATTATTTTGCCTTTAAATTGCTTTTCTATTATTTCACAACGTTCAGATATTTCTAGTTATTTGTTTTCTTATTTTGTCCATTTTGACATGTTTTTTGACTTATATTCTATATAAGATGTTGGACTGTCACTTGTCACTCTTGAATAAACACATTTGATATAACTGTTAAACATTTTCGAAACATTTCGGAAACATTTTCGTTAAAAGTTTCAATTGTGTATCGAAACAGCGAAAGTCACAGCTAGTACCAACCACTTGGAAACACGTGCAAATGTGTTATTTAAAATGTATAAGTTTCGAAAATATTTCCATATTTGTTGCCAACAGTTTTCAACTTGTATCGGAAACAGAAATAATGGTTTAGATACATTTACCAAAATGTTAAAAATGCTACATGGGGCTCTTTCCCTACTGAAAGTACCTAATAATCAAATTTTATGTTATCTGAAAAGGCAAAGTTGATCCCTTGTTAAACAAGGCTTGTAACATATGACTCACAAAAGAAAACAATATACCTTTTTACAAAATATACCTGCAAATAACGCATTATCGCTTACAATTAGTATTACAATTTGCCAAAAAAAAATCCTATTAACGGAAATAAAACACTATATGAGAAAAACTAAATTAACTTCGCATGTCGATCACTGACGAAGTTTAAAGACAAATAATAAGAAAAGAAAATTTATCAATATAAAGTTCAAAAAGACGTAAAAAAAATAATAAACTGTATAAACCCACAAGCAGAATAATTTCATACTAGTTTATATTAAAATACAGGTCGTGTGAGCAACCCCTGTCAAAAAATAATTTTAAAACGATTTAGAGTAGATGGAGGCTATTTCGAACACCTTGTAAAGCACCACCGTCATTAAATTTAATTCATGTTACGATAGTAACAATAGTATTCAAGAATTCGTAATTTTGCAATCGCTAGCACATATTACTCCTATCTGTGCCACTAGTGCAAATGCAACAGTTTTCTGCGTATATGCATAGTTTTTGATGGATAGAATTTTCGAAAAAAATATACCTTTTCAGTTAACATTTCGAACTTGCTACTCCTTCAAAATGTCAAACTTATTTTAAAATGTGTCTCGCTGGTTCCTTATTACCTTGTAAAATTTGTATTAATATATTCCACACCGCTGCATTGCAACATTTTAAAATCTTCACCCTGTATATACCGGAAAATAAAGTTGAAATCTATATGTTTCAGCCTTGACTAATATTTGGTATTTCGAAAGGTTACGTGCTTTTAAGTGTCAACTGATATCGCGTGAGATCACCTTCGCGAGTTTAAATACAATGCGATAGTTAATAATTTCACGACTGAAATATTTGACCGTTTCACGCCACTCAATAATTTCCACAAAGTTTTACCAAATTACTACTTTACATATTTATAATTGACATACCGTCATCTGTGCTCACATTTATTTGTTAACTCTACTAAAAATTCTATCTCAAATATCATATAGATACGTCTTTGTTTCATAACAGTATAACCGAATTATCAGACATTTGGCGCAATTCATCAAAATTGTCTAACCAAAATGTAACCTTTAATGCAACGTTATATGAAACAATCTCTTTGCAAAACTCCTTGACAAGCATAAGCGAGTCTTTAACAACAAGAAAATAATCAAGTCAACTTGTTTTTCTTATATTTACCATCGACCGTATATAAATAGATATGAAAAGTTTTCATTACAGTTTAGACAATAATTAAGACAAATGTCCTTGCTATTCTACACCTCTATTGGAAGTACACGATAAAGCACATGATCGCCCCAGATAAAGCTGCCCGGATTGTACCGAGTGATCAGTGACCAGTCATTTGCGTGGAGGCCAATAAAGCGATGTCAAATTTTAATTGTGAGGTAGCCAACCAGTGACGTTAACCTTCTAAAAACAATTTCCCTACCGTGAACTGTCAAATTTTCCTATATTTCCCTGCGGTGCCGTATACGATACGTATAGTACAATAATTAAAATCACCACTAAATTTTTAAATCTTTAGGGCACCTGTGGTGAAAATCGCCAATAGGCGATTTTGACGTAACTGACATAAGTTTGACCAATTAACTTCCGATGTTTCAAAACGACGACGAAACGTTTTAAAGCAGTTTCAATAAGAAAAAACGCCCTAAGTTAAGAACGTTGCATCCTCATCGGCCGATTTCTTAACTACCATAGTGGGGAATGTTGTCGTTTCTTCTTTTAATCCATTATTCTGTTATTTGGCATCTTTATCAATTTTGTCGTCTAGTGACCCCTTTTTGTCCTCTAAAAATCAGCCATTTGCCACAGTGGCAACGCTGTTGGGCTTAATTTATGTCGCCAAATTATTATATTGTATCCAATTTTATGTGAGAATGTTGACAGAAAAAGCAATTGAACAAGAATTCACCTTATTGGTCAGTTCCATAGACAGTTTACACCAGAACATATTTTAGTGATCACAATATTCATCTATTCTTTCCTGATAATCATGGAGGACTCAGATTTCTTTCTATCCGTGTTGGCGAAAGTGCATTAGACAAAGACAAATAAAAAAAGAATTTGTTCAAATTTTTATCATGTTTGTCAACCGAATGTTTTTGGGGTGGAAACATGCACGTTCAGATTCACTAAGAAAGTTTAAGATTTAGTACTGGTTTAATTAAGATCTTATAGTTGATCAGTTATGTTTCGACAGGTTTTTGTCCTGTCATTGTTAATAAGTCGTCATTAAAAACTTATAAATTATTATGATATTTCAGCGACTTACTTGGTTCCCAAATGATTTTCATCTTGGAACGAGTTGTTGTAATGAATTTAGTTCTATTGTTGCTGAAAGTACGTACTAAAATTGTCGTTTTCTTGATAAATTTGCGAAAAAGGTCAGAAATAAGTTCATAGTATAAAACTTAGTTGTCTTATTCTTACACTTGTCCGTTTAAAACTTTTGGTTGTCAAATTAGACCGGACTAGCGTTGGAGAATCTGGCTGGCATTGTCTAAAAATAGCAAGATTTTTCATTTCTCTGCACCCATTCATCTGTCAAATTCTTTCAACCATTGTTCCATTATAGCCGATGTCATCCAAGCTTTTTTGGTACCTACTTTTCCACACAACAGACAGTGTATTTACCATGGATTTATTATATAAAAGGATTCGATATCCGTATACTGTGAGCGTATCGAACGTGAAGCCTTATATTTTGTTGCTTGTTATTCTCTTGGGGGAGCAGTTTACGAACTACGAACATAGACAAGACTACGAATTACTACGTAATTGAATCAAGAATGGTAGTAGAAAGAAATAAAATAGCATTGGAGTGTTGGAGCTCAGAAGTGTTGCTGTCTGTGCTGGTTGTTTAGGAAAACGGCTGAACCTCGGTCTGAACACTCGGTTACACGTACGTCTTTGTCTAATGAATTAGAAAAGAAAACGTGCGACGTATAGATTTATATAGATTTATAAATGACTCGGAGCGACTTTAAATAAACACCTTTAGAAATAACATAAGCTATAAATAATAAAACCTTTTTAACTTAAATTTATTATTATTTAGCAGAAAATAAAGTAATTTAGGGCTTTAATTACTTTTAGCCAATCTTGTAATGCTTCTAACGTAGTTTTTGTACACAAATACAAGGTAAAATAATATGTGGCCAATGTTTACAAATTGTGTTTACAGTGTCGCTTAGAATGGTTTGTTTTGGCTTCAAAGAATGTTACATCATCCCGTATCCTTTTATATAATAAATCCATGGTATTTACACTAATGTTTTTGAATGCTCTTGGACATTTTGACTTACCAATCACCAATAATTTCTCCTTTACTCCGGCCATATTTACACAATGCATTATTGTAAGTTTTTCTTTAGATAGTTTACTTCGGGCACCGACGCACTTTTCACGTCTTATTCGGTAAAGCGGGGAAAAACAGTCCTGTTTCGTCCGCGTTGCAGATATCTTTTGGTAAATAGTCTTTTAAAAAAGAGGGCATTTTATTTCAAACCCAAACCTTCTCCCGATATGGCCTATGTTATGCCTGTTGCGGAAGTTTTCAAGTCATCCGGATGATGCACTAAAATTTCCATATCCCAAACTATCTGCGATCTCCTTTGCCTTAGCTTGAATTAAAGGCCCTGGAAAATTTAAGAAGTAGGGTTCGAAAATATTTAACTACAAAATTATCGAAAATTTACCTGACAATGGGATTCCTTTGTTTCTTGATTTTATGAACCTGTCATAGCAAAACTTGCCTATTTTCAAACCCATTGATTTCAAAAAACTTCGTTTTACGCTCGTATTAATATCAGAGTTCCACTTGCTTAATACCTCACTTCTATTTTTTACAATTGCAGCTTTGACAAATCTCTTACACTTAGTTTTTCCGTATTATCTATAACTCGAGAATCAAAGTTTGGTCGAAAACTGCGTTTTGATTGGAGCTCCTCATATATGGAGCTGCATCCGATCGGTTCCTTCCACCAGCAACTGACGATGTAGCTACAGTCGTGTTAAAAAAATCGGATACTTCTTTCACACACTAAAAGTTTTCATTGGGATTTCTTTGAGAACTGGCACTTAGGCTGTGAACTAGATATATGATTTTTTTGTCTACACTGACTGACTGTAAAGATGGGGATGGGGGGAACATTGACTTAAAGTAAGACAATGGAGAATGAACTGCAAAATTATGCTTAAAAATATTGTAGTGATATTTATTTCATATTACAAGCAACCAACCTAAGCATTATAAAAGGAAAATGGAGATAAAAAACTAACTGACGAAAACGGACTGTACATTTTTTTTTTATAAAAATAGTGTAGCTTCGCGAACCCGAACAAGCTATCTACAGTTAAATGTTTTGTAAAAACCTTGACTTTTTTGGTGATTGTCATCAGACATAGAATTATGTATGTTTACGTCATTAACACAAATATGCAATTAAAAGTTGTAGTCTGCTTTAGTAAAGAAATTGATAGTTAATTGCCTAACTTGATTGTGACCTCAAAATAAAATTAAGTTTGGTAGTGCGTGGGTGGGACTTATTACTTATTTATGTATTTTCACACTCAAGAAATGTAGTTTTCAATTTGAGTAAAGGCAAATATTTAAAACACCCAAATATGGTACTGATCAAAAGGCTTTCTTCTGAAGAAAATTTACCTAAAAACTTTGGATAGATGGATATATTTACCTATATAGACAATAAAAAATTTATTTGAGGAAATGGAAACAGTCTAATCGTATTTTTTTGATTAAGTTTATTAATTCAATTTTTAATCAATCTGTAAATCAATTTTTTGTTTTTCATTGTTATTTATTATTATTAGTATCATTATTATTATTACAATAATTTATTTTATTATTATTTTTATTATTACTATAGTTAAGCATAGGCGGCAAGGCCGTTTGAACTATTATTTAGCGGTGTTTATTTCTTGTTTCCTAAATTTTTTAACTATGGTATTTTTTAACAGCCATAAAGAGAGTGGAACAAGCCATACATTCACTTGGGGAGAAAAAACCTGAGAAAAATATACATTTTTGATTACTTTTAATCGATACTGATAAATTCAACAAAAATAGGTAAATATTTTAATTCACTTCTTATTAAATTCGACAAAACAATCACACTTGATTAAATTAAGTTGCTCACATATGCAACCTTTTAATCAAAATAAGCCGACTTTGTCACAATATAGCGCTTGGTAGGTGTCCACAAAGAATTAGCGAAACAATCGGGAAATTTTATTTAAATATTAAAAAGTTTCGAACAAACGGTGTGTTTTAACATGGTACGAGTATTAGTAAAACTAATTTTCGAGAAAAAAAATATGCAAAAAACCGAAATCTCCAAAATTCGTTCCCAAAGCAGCCGAGTGACAAAACTAGACTTAAGTTGTGAGTTTATTTTGGGGCTGCCAATAATTATTATTAAGGTATTGAATTGCATTTCATTTAAATATTTGTAGTATATTTTAGACATTGTTTCAAATTATTGTACTATAACGAATATATGTAATTGCTGTCATCTGTTATAACTTATTATGGTGAAGGTTAAAATGTATGACAACAAGTCATCGACTAGCTATAGTGTTGCGGGGCAGTTTACTTAGAGGGGTTACTAATTTTAGTTTATTAATATCACATGTTAATGACCTATCAATGTACTTACGAAAAACAAATGTACACTTCCTAACATGTAGGCCAATAACCAGTTCTAATTTGCCTATAGTAATATTATTCCACTACAGTAATATATAACCCACTGTCCAATAATAATTAAAGCTCCTGTAAGTAAACAAAAAAAGTGCACAAAATGAAACAACTTTAAAAGTAAATTAAATGTTTAATTTAAAAAAATAAAAAGAAAGGCATCGCGGAATGTAAATTACATGTACTAGAAAAGAAAATGACAGTTTTATAACTAGCTTCAGAAGGTTGAAACGCCTTTGCAGTGCTAGGACACAATCTCAATTTTAATCAGTTTTCTCCATTCAAATGGTTATTCAAAACATTCGGCTATTCTTGACGATTATAAAAACTAAGTACTGATGATCTTAGTAGAAATGTCTTTTAATACTCGAACTCTGGTACACCAAGAGTAGTTTCCAAAACAGAAAGATATTCTTTATGGAGCAGACTCCTTGACTCGTCTATCACAATAGGCTTAAAAATGACACATGTCCTCGTTTATTCAATGTATCTAAATCAAAAACCAAAATATCGTCAAGGAGGCAGAGCTCGAAGCGCCGCGCGCCGTGACTCAATAGAGTAGTTCCAACTAGGTAATTAGGTAATTAGGCTGGGTTTTTCCTAAAGGGAATATCAATCAAATTTAGAAATGTGAAATTATAGGATAGAATCCACGCCCATAGAAAATTATATAAAACATCAGAAAAATCGGCCCTATGCACCCTTTAGAGTCCCTAACAAAGATTCATCTTTAAAAACAGTAGGGATGAAACTAGATTTTATTAAATTTCCTCGAAAAAGGGGCCCTTCCATCAGACAAATGATTTACTCTAAAAGTCACCAACGTCAGTTAAAACGGTATGATCGATACTCTCGCGAATCCACGCGATTCATTTGAACTAATTGAACAGTAACGAACGTTAAAGTACATATACAACTAAATATTTTGTTTACTGAAAATACAAATACTGTTCTTTTAATGAAATTTCTCTCCATTTTGTACACAGTAAAAAATCCAGTTGATTAACCACAAGAGATGTCTGATTTTATTGGCCGGATTAAATTTTTTGATTTAATTTTTAATTATTTTCTAAATCAGTTTCATAATCTTCGTTATGATTCAAACAAATTACTCATTCTCGATTACTTTAAATCGATACTGATCAAATGCATAAAAAAGACAAACATTTTAAATCATATTTCCTTGTTAAAATAATCACAATAATCAGTATCAATCACCTACTGACTAAAAAATACTCAAACTTCTAAACCAAGCCGCCAACACATGCGCAGTACGCAACCTTTTAATCACAAGGGAGTACCGATATCCATCCACCCCGCTGCAATCTGCAAAAATTTCATTTAATCGGCAGTAGGTATGGCGGTTTCTGTGGTAGTGCAATGTGCAATGTGAGGTTATAACGAATGAAGTGGTCAACCTGTTCTAAAATTTTACGAATATTCTTTTAAAAACTTTGTTGTTACATCATGTTGGTGAAATTATGTTTCAAAAGCAAAAGAAATACGCAAAAATCTCAGATCTTGAATCCAATCCCTTGGAGGAACTCGTGCACCAATGTAAGTTATTTTCCATGTATTTTCAAAGAAAAGATTTGTCATGCCAGGTCTTCATTAGTGTTTTATGTATTTATTTACAGATGAGTAAATAATTTTCGTGTTTTTACTTCATATAATTATTTTCAACTTTTACACTGTAAAAAAAAATTATTAAATTTTAAATCAAATTCAACCCAATTTTGACTAAATCCAGGTCCACGCCTCACCTCCCCGGATTTTTGTTTATGATATGGGACAAACAATTCCCATGCTTTGGGAATTTGCATTACCTATCTTTTATATAATTTCATCTGTTTGTTCTTTAATGTGTTCCCTTTTCTTATGTATTATAGTATTGTCATTTAATAAATAAAATCGACGCCCTAATCAGGTACTTTATAGGGCGGAGAGGGGAAGGGCGGTGCTACTGATGATTGCATATCAATCACATTGGATTTAAGATTTAATAAAAAATGATTAGAGTATTATGGAAATTTAATCATTATGGAAGAAAATCTTAATAAAAATTGATTTAGATGTAATCAGAATTAATTCTTAGGTTAATCAATTTTGAATAAGAAAATTTAATCACAGATCCTTCGATTTAATCAATATGCAGTGTTAATTTTTTCAATCAATCTGGCGTGGACCTGGATTTAGTCAAAATTGGGTTGAATTTGATTTAAAATTTAATCATTTTTTTTTTACAGTGTATTATATTTCTGTAACAACGATTAGGATGATAGTTTTATTAAACATATGTATATTATAATGATGAAATTGCATAGGATATTGCCTTTTTTCCGTATAAGCACTTCTGTCTTGTCTTCATGTTCTACAGTTATTTAATAAAACTAACACCCTATAACTAGATACCATTATACCCATATTTAGTAAGGAGTGGTGTATTTAATACAAACTGATTAAAAATGTAATCAGGTTTAATTGTTAATTTAATTAATTTTCAATAAGAACATTTGATCACAAATCTCTTAATTTAATCAATAGGAAGTGTTAATTTTTTAAATCAATCTTGCTTGGACCTAGATTTAATTGGAATTGTGTTAATTTGGATCTACAATTTAATTATTTTTAAGAGTGTAGTCATGTAGTTTTTCCATAAATAATTAAAAATTTGTTAAAAACCTACATAAAGCGATGCCGCGTTTTCCTAAACACTGTTCGAAAATTTTTAAAAAAGCAAAATAACATTTTTAGTATTCTCCTAGTAAAGTCAGTTTTATTGTTAAAGTAAACATTGAATTTTTTTTCCTAACTGACCTCATCCAACCATGATTTCATTTCAATAA
This sequence comes from Philopedon plagiatum, assembly GCA_963971165.1. Classification (NCBI taxonomy): domain Eukaryota; kingdom Metazoa; phylum Arthropoda; class Insecta; order Coleoptera; family Curculionidae; genus Philopedon; species Philopedon plagiatum. The sequence continues at coordinate 124,432,024 of OZ020189.1, read as the reverse complement.
AGGTTGCCAAAAAAATTGCATAATTAACGTTATTTTTCTAACAGATAATGACTTGAATAACCTTGAATTGTTTTTTGCAGTGGATATAGAAAATTAGCACCATTGTTACCACGTCTTACTTAAGCATTAAGAAACAGTTCGCAAATATTTAACGGGTGAATTTAAATAGATTTTGAATACAGTAGATTTTTACAGGAGTGTGTTTAAATATTTGTACTACAAATTTTGCGACATTTGATTAATAAGGGGACAAAACAACTTTTAAAAGCTTTGGGTCTGGGGCTCAATATTCGTTTTTATTTCGGGCCAGAGGAATTGGGAGAATGCCCAAAACGCACTGGATGTTTAGTGCTATCTATTATTTTCTTTGGTGCTATTAAACGAATATTTAGGGTGGCCATGAAAATGACTTTTCTTAGGTAACTTTGAGGTAGTTTTTGAACCTCTCTGGATATCTAAAAAAATGTAGTATATACAGAGAGTTTTTTAAAGTGTTACTAGGCGATATCTCGAAAACGGTTTCAATCATTTTGACGAAATTTTGGTGAGTTAATAGGGAAAGGGGGGGGGGGGCATATTTACACGTTTGATATTTACCAACTCTCTATTTTTAGGGGTGGGGTAATTTTGGAATTTTAAATGGGATGATGACTTTTGTTTATTCGGATCTTCGTAAAAAACTTCGTATGTATATAAAATTTTAATTTGCTGTTTCGGCTACGGAATTATTAAATTACTAAATTTTGATTATTTAAAAAATAAATAAATTTTACCAATAAATCAAGTTCACCTATTTCAGCATTATTATTCGTTTCCACGGAAATGCGGTATTTTTACTTCAGTCAGTTAATAATTTTGACTTTTTAACGGTTATTTCTCAGTTTATTGCTCAATTAAACATGTGGCTTCATCAGGACGGAGCTCCACCCCATTATGCAATACAAGCCCGTACTAATTTGAATGACATATTATTTCAGTTGGAGTGGACAAGCTGCTCCGGTCAACTGGCCTGCAAGGTCCCTGGATTTGACCTCCCTTGACTTTTTCTTGCGATGAGTTTATAAAGGACAAGTGATTGGGACCGCACCTACAACTTTAGATAATATGAAAGATCGAATCCGCTTTGTCTGCTTATTGTTGCAACTTAAATGTTACAGCTGGTACCAAATTCTTCAGAAAAAGAGTGAGAAAGTGTTTGGAATTTGAAGGGGGACATTTCCAACAACTCAAGCATGGCAGACAATAAATAAGTTGAAATTAAATGGTAAATATTTTTTTATTTTATAACCTAAAAAATCATAATTCCGTAACCGAAAGAGCAAATCAATTTTTTTTAAACAAACGTAGTTTTTTTACGTAGATTCGAATTTTATAAACAATAGTAAATCATTGCATTCAAAATTATAAAGTTAACCACCAGCCCTCAAAATAGAGAGAGGGAATAAATGTCAAAAATATGTTTAAATATGTCCCATTTCCGTTTTCGTAGGGATGAACCCACCAAAAATTCATGAAAATATTTTAAACCTTTTTGGAGACATCCCTTGTAACATTTAAAAAAACTCACCCTGTATAGAATCAGCTTTCCAAAGATAGACTAGCCCCATGGATTTATTAGGACTGGATACGGGATGATTTCACATTCTTTGAAGCCAAAACAAACCATTATAAACGACACTGTAAACACAATTTGTAAACATTGGCTACATCTTATTTTACCTTGTATTTTTGTACAAAAAATACGTTAGAAGCATCACAAGAAAAAGCCCTAAAATATTTTATTTTTCTGCTAAATAATAATAAATTTAAGTTAAAAAGGTTTTATTATTTATAGGTTATGTTATTTCTAAAGGTGTTTATTTAAAGTCGCTCCGAATCATTTATAAACCTGTATAAATCTATACGTCGCACTTTTTCTTTTCTAGTTCATTAGACAAAGACGTACGTGTAACGGAGTGTTCAGAACGAGGTTCAGCCGTTTTCCTAAACAACCAGCACAGACAATGCTTCTGAGCTCCAACACTCCAATGCTATTTTATCTCTTTCTACTACCATTCTTGATTCAATTACGTAGTAATTCGTAGTCTTGTCTATGTTCGTAGTTCGTAAACTGCTCCCCCAAGAGAATAACAAAAACAAAAACAAACAACAAAATATAAGGCTTCACGTTCGATACGCTCACAGTATACGGACATCGAATCCTTATTATAATAAATCCATGACTAGCCCGGATAATTTTAGAAGAAATTAAAGCCCTCTTTGGATTGTACATTCTGGCAGCAGTTTTAAAAAATAATCACTTAGGCACAAACAATATGTTTGACACAACATTTTGTGGAACCCGATATAAAGCAACCATGAGTCAAAAACTCTTCGAGTTTCTAACATCTTCTTTGCGCTTTGATGACAGCAACACGCGCGAAGAAACGAGAATGGATACTAAGTTTGCACCAATACAAAATATTTGGAATCAGTTTATAGACACTTGCAGGAATTCTTATAAACCAGGATCTTACGTAACAATTGATGAACAGTTAGTGGCATTCCGTGGCAAATGTTCATTTAGAATGTACATGCCCAACAAGTCAGCAAAATACGGGTTAAAAATTGTTCTGCTTTGTGACGTCTGAGTCTTTATTGACTTTAAGAAAATTAACCATTTTTAGACAAACGCCATTTTGATATAAAAATCAGATAACGAACCCCATATTTAATTATTACAAAATTATCTTATTTTAAAAAAATTAAGTATCTGTTAATCGTAAATTCATAAATACAACTGGAAAAAAAATGTTGGTCTATTGGAAACGTATTAAAAAAGCAAAGAAATATATTTTTTTGCTAGTCCAATAAAAGACTCGATAGAAAGGAAGCATTTTTGAATCTGGTCCAGGTATCCTCCTGCTAGCCCGATTTCTGGGCCCTTACTCTTTATCAGGCACGCTTACACCCAGGGTGGATGAAAAACAGATCATGTTTTACCAGAATCAAAATCAGAACCTTTATGTAATATCTCTTTACGTACAGTAGTGCACTTATATTGTCGCAGAAATTCTACATGTAGGTATTGTGTTATTAGTCGAATGCAATTTCGGAGCACATACATTGAACTAAGCTAACCACTATATCTCACCCGGACAACACTCATTGATGCAGGGTCTGATTTTAATTATGATAAAACGTGGTCTGCTCTTCAGCCACCCTGGGTATTAGCCTGCCAGACGAAGGGTAAGGGCTCAGAAATCGCGATGGCAGGAATCAAAAAATATTCCCTTTCTCTCAAGTTTTCTGACGGTGTTTTCTTGCACTAGCGAAGATTTAATTTTTATTAGGAATTCACGTAACATACTAAATAATGATTTTTATTAGCTTAGGTTGTAGGCATATAATCAGCACACCAATATTAGATAAAATTAGCTCTTAAAATGTAATATGTCTAATTTAACTGTTGTCCGTGTAATTAGCGAACTAATAATAAACAGAATTATCAGTATTTGGATAGCCATTACCTATATCACTAACTAACATTCGTACTCTTTAACTACAGCATTCCCAAATAGATACAAGTACCAGTATACTACAGTCGCCTCCAGCGAATTTTGACCACTCCTCTCTGTGTTGTTTTGACTACTTTCTCGCGAAAACCTGGTCTTTAACAGTACTAATTAGTTTTCAGAAGTGTGTTTATAGTTAGTGCGCAGGCGCGACTCGTCCATAAGGTCATTTGACCTAAATTTATTTCCAACTATCTACCTAATAATTTATTTTTTAAAACCAAAAAATAATCTTTTCTTTCAAAAAAGTGCAACTTCCATGCGAAAATTCCCCAAGAAAGAATCAAGCCCAGCTTGCTCCGCACTCGACATATTTTAAATTGACCTTATAGGTGTATATGGACTATATAAAATGCATTAAAGCTAAGAGAGAAACAAACATATGCGCTTCAGGAAAATAAAACGACACAAGATTTGTCGACGGCCCACCAATAATATCGCTTTCGGGGCGCGCGTGGCCGTTAACGCCGCCACGCCCGTTGTCGCAAATTCTGGCTCACTAATTTAAATCTGACCAATTTATTATTAGAACAATATTCGCGATACATTTATACATTTAATATAAGCTTACCTAATTTTATTTCAAGATATTTAGGTAATTATTAATAATAATAATAATTGTAACTATGCCTATAAAGCATTAAAACATACAAGGTACGACTTTGATAATAACTTGGCTACGCAGCATCGGACCCGTCTATCGATTTAGCTGCGGGCATGTGCTCTAGGTTGTGATCTTTTTCAGCTCTGGTTTACTCGATGTGTCAAAATTCGGTGCGTACATAACCACAAAATATAGATAGAAAAGTAAAAAATTTATGTTTTGGTGAATTCTCAATATTTGTATATGTGATATACATATCCTTACCTATGATTATAACATATTTTTGGTGTCGTGTGTCGTGTGCCATCTGTCTACATGTAAAAATCCGTGCTGTGCCATGTTCCAAATTTTTATTGTTTCGGCTATTTTCTTGGAAAAACTAGATCATCCATCGATTTTTTTTTTGAAGATTACCTCCAAAGAAGGTAATCTTTCCTTTCGCCGGCATTTGCGAATGAAGTATTTCGTCTTTCGACCTATTCTTTTTTTGTTTTTGTTTGGATATTATTTGATATTTGTCTTGTGTCCTTCGTGTAGTACTAGTACTTTACTTATATTAACAATGACTTTAGCAGTGCAAGAAATACTTTAGTGTAAAATAAGTAGTGCATTATCACTTGAAAAACGTTTAGAAATTAAAGAAAAAGGACGCCCCAAACCTCTTCTGGATTTGAAACAGACCAGGAAAGACAGCAACTGATCTACAGATGTTTTAAGCCAAGTATGTACAATATTTCTACCTATATTTGCGGGTGCAACGTAAAAAATGCTTTTTTCTTTTTCCGTGTGTTTTGTTTTGTGCGATGATTTGTTATAGAACTAAAAATGGCGTTACTCACATAACACATTTAAATGATAATTATGAGATTATAAACATTTCCAATCTTCAATCAGAATGCAAGTTTTATTTGGTCGTGAAGATTTTTATAGTAGTGCGGGTGCTGTTGCCATTTTACAGCTCCTGTTAGAAATGAACCTCAGTGAAACGTTTTCGGAAAGCGTAAAATTATTAGAGATTTTATGTACTATTTCCCTGACGGCAGTGGAAAGTGAGAGGTGTTTTTCGACACTAAAAAGGATTAAGACTTTCTTAATAAATACAATGAGGGGTCAAAGTTCAGCGCTTTAGCTATGTTAAGCATTAAAAAACCTTTTATTAGAAGTATTTATAATTTGAATGAGCTAGTGATTGAGCATGTCTCCCAAAAGAAGGATAGAAGGATTGATATGATATACAGACACATTTAACTACATAAAAGGTGAATATATTATAAACAACTTATTTTAAAGAGGTTTGCACGTAATTTACAAAAGTCACTAAAAATGAAATTTTAATATTGTATGTTTTTGCGGTGTTATTTGTAGGTAAATAATTTCTTGGCAAAACTAGGCACATTATTGAAAAACCTTCATTAATTAAAAAAGTGTATTTTGCTTGTTACGTTGATATCACTAGCTGCCAACAAAATTTTACCCACCTGTAAAAAAACTCATGGGCCGCGCCTGATAAAGACACATAAAAAATGTGTTATCAGCTCTTTGTCTATTTGGGTCTGTGAATAGTATAAGGCTCTCCAGTTTTTAAAGTGCTGGTTGATGCTTCCGTAAGGAAAGTATGCCAATTGCTTCATTGAACATATCTGAGCAAACTTTGACGCAGTTGCTCTCCAAACTACCCGAAACATTTGGCGTTGTAACTGAAGTCCTCAGATTGCTAAAATCTAGAGATACCAGATCAAATAGTTGAGTAATTTTTTAACAGTATATGGAAAACCTTCCCGTATACAGCAAGTATACCTTAATAAAGGTGTTGTAAAACGTATGCACAATAACGAATTTAGATATTTGCAATGTAGCTTCCTACTCAAAACACTATTCCTGAAATTCACATCATGGTCAGCTTTACTCAACTTCGATCCATAACCTACAATAAAAAAAAATTATTTTGCCATGGGCAAGTCTATAAAAGAGCCATCACTCAGCAAAAGATATTGTGATTAAGCTGAAAATATATTTATTTTAAGAAACCTAAAAGCAGACTTTGCTAATAATAAACCGATTTGTCATAATATGGCGGTAAAAAACACCAACATATTCAACAAAAGTGCTTAAAAAAATTAGGAAACACATTATGCAAATTTAGGCTATTAAAAATAGCATAAATCAAAATTTGTACTTAATGTTTTACTATACACTTTTTCAATCCATTTTCGAAAGTTTCTAAGAGTTGGACGTTTCATTGGCCTGCAAATAGCCCAGACCTCACACCTTTAGATACATTTCTATAGGGTCATTTGAAAAATGTCGTACACAGCAATCATAATGAAAATATTGAATAAATTCAAAGGAAGGTGAGAAATGAAGTAAGAAATCTGCACGAAAATGATGCTGAAAGTATTATAAACACACATCAGAGGCAGAGAAGAATGTATGAAAAGTGCGAAGAATTAAATGGCGGACATGTTGAAAATTTCTTTTGATATTTATTTGCTAATGTTGACGTTTATCTGTTTATGTTATAATTAATTTATTATTGTTTATAATCACCTGTTATTGCTTTCAAATACTAATAACGAATACAAATCAACATTTGTTGTTTAATAGAATAACTCATTTTGCATAAAAATAAAATTATAAATTCACGGTGACTAATAGTATATTATTCAATGAGCATATAACAGCCATTATATGCGAGTAGAATACTATACTTTATCCAGGACTATCAAAAAAATTTAGATAATATTAATATATGTTTTTATTTTTAAATGTTGACGTTTTGAATTAAACTCGGAATTAAAGTAACCACAACAGCGCGACAACGCAACGTGACGAAGCTAATGTTTTCATAGCCACCTTTGTTTTTTATTTTGTGCGTACAATCGCATTCCAAGCCGGTTTGGATCGAGCACAGCTCTTGTTTGGAGTTTGGATCGAAATATCCGTGGAAGCGGTGAATAATGAAACCATTATTCACTAGTGAATAATGAATATTATTATTATTTCATAAACTCATGTATAATAATCAAATTATAGACGAGTCGTGGATAAAGAATTATTATCAACCTTGACATTAACTTTGACTTACCTACGAAGAAAATTTAAAAAGGTAGCAGGTATTTCGTTCGCAACCTGGATAGTTACGTTTAAAGTATATTTAGGCGAAAAATTTTTAATTTGAAATATTTCAAAAACGATTGAAAACCCGCATAGGATATGACATACAAAATATGTCTAGAACTTATCCTAGAATCCAAAAATATGATACAAATCATACCATTCAATTTAAAATAAGTGAGAAAATCGATATTTTATACTATATTTTTTTATTCGATGCCCAATTGTTTTTTTTTTGATAAGATATATGAATGATCCATAAAAATCACCAAAACATCCGTATTTAACATTTTTTCCCATTTTTAAAAATAAAAACATTATAAGGCCTCTTCACTTTTCTTTGGATATCCCTGTACATAGCTAAATAAATATTTGTATTTTATTTTAAAATCGGATCCTAATTATATTATAAAATATATACACATTTGTTTATAAAGATAAAAATATTTTTCCAATTTCACACATTAATCAAACACGACAAAAACCGAATTGTTGCCTATATTTACAATTTACACCAATTTAATTTAACTCAATTTTAAGAATGTATTAAATACTCGATTATAAATTCTTAATTTCCTAATGAAAAATACGAAAATTAGGAAGTTTCCATTTTTTTTATTTTCAATGCAAAAACATATGTATTTTTGTATTTAATTATCTGTAGAAATAAAAAAGTTATCGTCCTTCAAAGTCTGAGATGCTACGCTCACGTTGGCTGAGGCTCGATGACGTCCATACACACAACTCCGTCAACAGCGGAATAGGCGCCCGTTTAATCTTTAGTGGTATTCTTACCGGACAGGATGCAGTGCTGTGTTATGGTAAGCTGTGGCAGTGCATTAAAGTAAACAGGCGAAAGCAGCAGCGGGCAGCTAGCCCGGCGGCATATTTCCGTTTCCTACTGGGCTAGCGCAACCGGGTGCGCTAATCGTACAGGTAAATTGGGGCCAAGCGAATCGGAGGGCACCCTAAGGTCGGAACAGGGTTAGCACCTGGTTAGGGGCCCTGACAAATCTCTTTCCTCGCAGGCGAAGTAACTTGTCAGGGCCCCTAACCCTGTTCCGACGGCATTTCTCCGTTGGTTAGGGGCCCTGACAAGTCTCTTCGCCTGCGAGGAAAGAGACTTGTCAGGGTCCCTAACCAGGTGCTAATCCTGTTCCGACCTTAGGGTGCCCTCCGATTCGCTTGGCCCCAATTTACCTGTACGATTAGCGCACCCGGTCGCGCTAGCCCAATAGGAAACGGAAATATGCAGCCCGGCGACCATGGGGCGACAGAGTTGTGTGTTTTAACGTCACGGCCGGCCGATAAAAGCCGCGCGCGAAGTTATTAACTTATTACATAAGAAATTGAATAAGTTCATCAATTTTGAAGATATCGAGATAATTTTTTTTTGTTTGACAAGTTAAGTGAAAGACTATTAAATGATGCTGAAGTTACTCGATATTTCTGAAATAGGAATCTTCCTAATTGAAATTTCTTACATTCAAAAGAAGATAAATCTGGGTTTTTCAAAATTGTCAACGGATTTATCAATTTTTAAATAATCATTAATGTTTTTTAAATTTCTTTTTAAATTGTTCTTTAATTTTTGTTATTAATTTAATTTTTATATTTAATTTTAATTTTGCTTTGGGTAATTTTCCCAGGCATTAATATTACTATTGCTAGGTTTAGCTGGACAGATATTTGTTTATAAATTGATGGCGATTCTTAACCAGATTTTATTTCGTGTACGTAAAATATATCTTATTACAATGTATATAAATAATAAATTGATTTTTTCTGTAACTGTCAAAAAAGTTGCCCTTTTTTCATTAATGTCAGTGTACGAAGTTTTTTGACAGCAGTTTATTTTTGTTTCGTAATGCACGAAATATTTCGTGCACTTCTCACATCGGGCATAAAAACTCAAACATTAAAATACAACATAAATATCAAATCGATTAAATAAATAGGTAATTGGTACTAGTTACTATTGTTCACAATATTAGTACACCCACAGCATGGCCTAACATTTATATCCGATGAAGTTGGTCAGCTTCTTGATTCGGCGTCTGTAACATCATTCATTTTTGAAGAAAACGGAATTACATTTGGCCTTCGATCATTTCAATTAAATGGAAAATATATTTTTTATTTTATAATCTAATAAATTATAATTCCGTAACCGAAGCAGCAAATCGAAAAAAAAATTGTACATACGTAGTTTTTTACGTGGGCGTGAATTTGAATTTTATTAACACAAGTACATCATCCCATTTAAATATCCAAAGTTACCCCCACCCCTTACAATAGAGAGAGGTGGGAAATGTCAAAAATATGTTTAAATATGTCCCCTTATCTTCCTATTATCTCTCCAAAATTTCATGAAAATATTTTAAACAGTTTTCGAAATATTGCCTTGCAACACTTTAAAAAACTCATTCTATATAACAAGATCTGCTCTTTACAATATTAAGTTTTACACCATCGTATTACTTTTATGGAAAAAATGTTGAAAAACGCCAGTAAATAGCCAAATACCCGACCCCTAAGTCCTTTATTTAAAAGACTGAGCATGCAAAAGTCAGGCATTTTTATTAGGAATAAGACTTTCAAGTCAGGAAGCATCACACTTTTTTCAGATGGTAATATTAAATTATCATGTTACAGAGATAATGAGAGTTCAATCAGTTGAAGGCAATAATTAGTCTAAATTAGTCTAAATTCACTAAATGAGAAACATGAACAAATCTTTAGACACTATCAGACGGCATAACAAACTTTCAACTTATGAAAAGTAGTTCGATAATTGACCAAATAATTTTAGTTCAGACATTAAAAACCAGTCTAGACAGTCGTCACGCAAACACATCCTAAAGCTATTACTAACTTATTCATTACTGTGAATAACGGCGCCGAAGCGTGGTTGGATTTCGGCATTGGGATTTTCCATTTTAATGGAAGGTAAGCAAAAAATGCCCTTCGAGCCTTATTTTGCCAAACTTGAAATGGAATATCGATTTCATTGTAAAATTTGTACTATTTTTAGAAAGAAGAGGTATATTTTGACTTTGTCTCCTTTTTTTTTATTCACCAATAAAATATTACCTAATAGTGGGGTCTGTAATACAAAAAAAACCTAAACGTGTTTAAGATGAACATCGTGCATGCAGGAGGATGTGATGCGACGCTAAGGAATATCTGCACTTTTGCAAGTGCAACACGATGTTCTACGTAAAGCTAAACCTTTAACTACAATACCGCCCTGTGGATTTTGGGGGTAAATGCGTCCGTTGAGCAACGCATCATAAGCGTAACTAGCTTCGATTTTTTAGGGGGCTCCTGGGCTTGCAAGTCTTTTTTTAAGAACAACCAAAAAATTAGTTGGTCACAAATTAGGGGTGTCAATCCCGGGATCCCGAAATCTCGGGGTCCCCGGATCCCGGAGTATAAACCGGACTCGAAAATCCCGGGATCGATTAATATTTTCGGGATTAATCTAGCGACACCGAGATCGTTATAAAAGACACTGAATAAGGTGTTTTAGTTTTAGACAGTTAGAGTTAGACAAATAGTTCGAACATTTAGAAAATCGCCAACTAAAAATGATATACTACAAAAGTATATCAAAAATGATCGTGGGAAAGAGCCAAAAGTTATATTAGATTGCAAAACGAGGTAGAGCAGCTTACTTGACATGCTCGAGCGTTTTACACTGTTAAAGAATTCCATAAAAAGAAGATCTAAACATAACATCAATTTTGGATTAAGAAAGTAAGGTTCTGAAAGGCGTTGTAAAATTTCTAGAAACAATAAAAATTAAAGTTAAAGCAGATGCGGCATTAAAGTTCATGTTGAAGGAATTATCCAGAATTAAAACACCACTTACGACGGAACTACAAGTCACTGGAGAACAATGATTAAGAAACGTAGAACCATTTATTTTGACATTCTCTGTTATCTCAAAACTCCCAAAATTCTAAATTCTGAAGGAGATGACTGCTTCAAAACATCAAATATTTCCCTCATTGAATCTAAATTGGAGACATTTTTAAACCAGGCTAGATACAGACAACGAACGTGAAACAGAAATCAGCGACGAAGCTGACATTCCCATTGCAGAAATTCTGAGAGCAGAAGAGAATGAACCATTCAACGTCAAACTGCAAAAAGCATTACTAAAATGTTCAAAGTCATTACAAAAGCAAATCAGTAATAACACCCGGATATCCGCAATTCTTACTCAAGAAATTGATTTATTTGCAAATGAAGCCAGTCGCGGACGTAATCTTCAAAAAGTCTCTGAATTCCTACTAACCATTTAGTCCACAAGCATAGAACACGAGAGATGTTTCTCTCCCGCAGGAGTTTTCTACAACAAAATACGTTCTAACCTGAAAGACGAAACTTTGGATGCCCTAATATTTTTGTGGTATTTTTATAAATAAGTATATAAATTTATAAATAATATATATTTTTTGTATTTAGATGCTAGCTCATTTGTATGATTAAACTTAATAAATAAAAATTTTAATATTTGAACTAATGTAGAAGCAGACAAATAAATTAAATAATATTAGAAGAAGCAGAAAAGCTACGAGGCAGATTTTAACGAACTGCTACTAAAACTGGTCACAACAATAGAGTTGAGAGACTCCATTTTCACCCATATTATTTTAGAACATCCCTATTAAAACGTTCTACATGTTCATCAGTTAGAGCGCAGTAGCTTCCTGAAAAATAATCTAAGGAATCTAGAAAGTGCATATTTTTAAAGATGTTCCGACCAATGCTTGTCACAGAATTCCGATCATATTTGTAACTACAGTCACGAATCTTCGGCTCTTGAACTAATCAATGATTGTTATTTTCAAATTTGTATTCATCGTCCATAAAAAATAGTTCTTAGATGGCCTTAGCATTTGGACTACAATTTGACTTTCGTTGCGTCCCCCGATTTTTTTCTGATTTTTTAAAAATTTGAAGCTTATGAAGAAAAATCCAGGAAACATATTTAACACTATTTTAACTAACGACGAAAATGTTTCTTAATATCTACAAAAAATCAGGTTACCAAATTATTTTTATACACGGATCTCTCAGCATATTATGATTACCTATTCTATTAAGCTGCTTTTAGCTGTAGGAATACTTTCTCGATAGGATAGACTTATACCATATCATTAGCAAAAATTATGTCTTGAGGCAAGGACGTGATAAAAGCAATCACTTGCACTATACAAGACCTGTTAGTTACAATTTCGCAGTGCCGTACCTGCTTTTAGAAAAAAATAAAATCTTAATTAGCATAATTTTAATATTGTTACACGGCTCTTTTCTGATTTTACTTAATTAGAAAATGTATTTGCGAAAATAGTCAAATTCTAGCCTAAATGAAAATTTGGTTTTTCAATTTTTTACACTATAACTTCAAATTCTTAGCACAAAAGCATAAAACAACAAAAATATTCAATTTGTCTGGTTGTTGTCCCTAAAGAGAGCCGAACAAATAACTAAATTCCTAAAACTAACAATTAAATCTTAGAGAAAATAGTAGAATAAATCCAGGATAGTTGGCGCACTAGGTGAGGTGAAGCAGTTTACCGCGGTTAACATTTACGGCCAGATTCTCCAACGCTAGTTGGGTCTAATTTGAGAACCAAAAGTTTTAAACTGACAACTGCAAGAATAAGACAACTAAGCTTTATACTATGAATTTATATCTGAGTTTTTCGCAAATTTATAAGAAAAAGGGCAATTTTATTAATTACTTTCGACAATAATAGAGCTAAATTCATTCTATCAACCCATTCCAAGATGAAAATCATTTGGAAATCAAGCAAATCACTAAAATATCAAAATCATTCATAAGTTTTTAATGACGACATATTAACAATGACAGATATATTCATTCTGACGACCATTGAAAAATTTTGCATCGTTCAGATGAAAGCATACAGGTATGTTAAAGTGTATGTTTATTTATTTTAATGATTTTTATTTTAGCCAACCATTATTTAAGTAAACAAAATGATCTTTAAAAGTGGACAAAGTTCAAAATTCTGGAAGCTGTTATTTCTTTCCTTTGGCGGGTCAATCGTTGGTCGCGTTTCGCCGTATTACGGCCCATCGCAGGTAGGACGACGCTATGACAAAAATCAACTTGCGAGGCGTCCTTTACTTATATGAAAATGTGTCCTATTTAAGAAAAGTGAGTACCAAAGCATAAAAAATGTTGGTAGTAGTAAGTATATCAATACATTTGTCAACAACGCATGTGTCTTTGCGTCGCGTCGCTCTGATCAGTAAAATTAGTTGTAAAGCGCATTTTACTTATACCCTAAATTGACGTTTTATTGGTCGTGATTTTTGTGCGTGCGTTTTGTCCTACACGTGGTAAAGAATATGCAAGGCATGAACTATCTTTTAATTAATTTTACCCCAGAGTTACAACCTGAACATTTGTTTAATTGAAAAAGAGGTATGTGCATATGTTTTGAAAACTATTATGATTATAGAGTTTATAAGGGCGTTACTAAAAATGCCCAAAAATGCCAATCGGTCTTTTATTTTTATGGTGTTTCCTCTTTCTAATTTTTAGAATCTTCATCTACGCAAAAGTGCGTTTCTTCGTGAGTTTCTTTTTTAATTTTGTAGAACAGAGTACCGGAATAAAAATGCCGCCATTTTATGCCTGGGTAACAGCACCAAACGAGCAAAAAGAAAGAACCGTTTTACAAGAAATGATGAGACTACTTAATTATTCAGACTCTTCTAAGGCGTCTAAGGCTACGGAACTTTTACAGTCAAAAGATTCACGTGACAGCGAAAAAGACTCTGATAGTAGCAGTGATTAAGTCTGACTGGCCTGTTTCTGTCATCCCAATTATATTTTGGCTAATACAGTTTGTAATTTAGAATTACGTTTATTAGCATGGTCATTTTTTGCTCATACTACTTAATTAAATACATTTACGTATCTAATATAATGGGTATGTAATGTGTATGTGTGTGGGTGTGTGGGATGATACGTTGCTACGTGTATGTTTGTGTGTAGGATATATTTCTGTCATCTTATAAAAAAGAATTGAAAAATACATTTTTTTATGTTTATTTTACAAAGTATTCTTGCCCATATAACCATATAACCAACCTTTATGCAAATTTACATTAAAAATGTTGTTGAAAAATGGAACGTTTATGTTATTTCTTCAATATTTCTATTTTTGTTTCTCTTTTTACTACTAATGTTATTATTTTTATGTATTTTTTCTACACTTACAAAAAAATTGTTTTTGTGACACTTTTAAATTTTTTGAATGTTAGTTTATATTTACTATGTACACCTTTCCATATTCCATTGACACCATATAAAATAAACTCAGCAAATGAATAAAAAGGGGAGTTTTAGATTTTTCTCCAATTTCCCTATTCCTGGTTCCACTGTGCATCGGTTAGGTTAGGATCTGGAGAAGGAGAGCAAACAAAGAAAGTACTTAACGTTGTACCAACGGAACAAGACGGTGAGAGATAATAAGTAGCATCCCTGGTGTGATTTTCACCATACATACCATAAAGGGGCCTAAGGTAGATGGTATCAGGTAAGTTTTGTGTATGAAAATCGTGCCAGCGATGCAAGTTACTGTATGTCACCGAATTATTTAGGCATCTTTAATCTTAACTTACCGTGTTTCTGTAAGCAGATCGGTTAAAATTAGACATTCTCCTTATAAAGTAAAGTAAATACTACGTATACTATTTTATTTTTTCAAAATTTTTATCAGATGATGTATTTTTCACAGGTACTCCGACAATATATAAACCTTAGAAGAGGCAAATGGACAATAAAGTTCAAAGATTGGAGAAAATCCAAGAACGGTTTTTTGAAATATTTTGGTGTTGCTCCATATTTTTGGTAATACAGTATAATATGTATACTGCGTCAACTATACGATTTACGGATGAATGGTGAGATGGCGCAACGCAAAAAAACGAAGCTGGTTTACACTAACATTTAGACTCTGATATCCTAATTAAAGTATTATGTCATAACTTGATCCATTAACCTTTCCGTTCTGAATTTTTTCCAGCTTTTGTTAATACCAAAATATTTAAAAACGGTTTTGAAAAATATGCTCCATCTTTTAGATGTATCCTATATTAATTCCTTGTCTCTCTCTTCAAAACTTTCTCTAGATGTACTACAGATCCCAGTAAACACAAATTAAAAAATTAAAGTAGTTTAAGATTTAGTGCAATAAAGTTTAGTTATAATTATAAACTTTCTTACTATTATTGCTCCTTTTAATCCAGTTTATCTTCTCTAATACTTCAGATTAGTTGGCCAGGTATTTAATAGATTAAGAGTCATTGCCAGGTTTCAATAATAAAAATAATAATAAGACTGGTAAATTATGATATGCATCGGGTAACTTATCGAATTAAGAGTTGTAATTAGTACCTACCATAAATAAAATTATCTAAATTTCCAGAAAGTACTTATCACACTGAAAAAAGAGCTCCACTTAAATTGAGTCTAATAATAAAAGCAAAGACATTGAATTAACAGAACTGCTTTTCCCTTAAGAACATGAAGGTTCTTGAAGTACTTTACAAATTCTCTTGAATAACTATTATTTTAAAACCAGAATATTGTTCTTAACACATAAACCCTTGTACCAAGGATCTGTTTACAAGGACTCAGCTATTTAAACAAGATACTGCGAATTTGGCTGAATTTGTGCTCTACGTATTACTTGCGTTCTGGATAATTTGTGAAGGGTTTTTAACAAAGCCGCGCACACCGACGTTACCGACCAAAATTTAGTCGCGCAACAAACCTTGATGAGAAAATACCTGTGTCGTGCTCTTAGCGGTAATTGTGGCTATTCACCAGTTACTGGAAGATTGGAATCTGGGGCACATAGTGACGAAATTCGAAGGTGCGTATAATTTCTGCATTATTTCAGTTTATATTATATGTGATGTAGGCAGCCAAAATTAGTATACGGACACAGAAATAAAAAATTATCGGCCCAATTACTATGCTATTTCAGTCCATTTAAGAACGTAGGACCCAAAAACTTAAAAACTTGACTCAAAAAATGTTGCTATGGTTTTTATTAGGCCGTATAATATTTCTGCCTATGCGTTTATCACTCTCTTGTATGGCGCCCGTCTTTTAGAATACTTCGTGACAAAATAATTATCTTATAAAAGGTTCTGTCGTCTTTAAAACTAAAACCAGTTACTTGTTTGAAGTTTTAAGTTTATAAATCTTTGTTTGAGGTTCTCTCTTTTTTGTAATTAAGGCATTTTTGTTAAAGACACCAATGTCAGAGTCTGCTAGGACACAATTAGGAGTGCAATTAACAAAATATGAATTAAGTAATACAAATCATTTAATAGTAATAGTAATAAATAATTGCTATTATATTAAATTAAATTATTTGATTAGCTAATAACATCATGAACTAATTATTACACAGTTTTTTTTTTATCAAAATCCTAGATATTTTACTTGCGCCAGATATTAAGTTAAGCCAAATTGCATAGCGGTTCATATAAAATTATCGTGTACCAACTTATTATTATTTTTAGAACAAAACTTAAGTGAGCCAAAGCTGTTCATCTATTTGACAGAGGAGCAGATCACTTCGCTAACGTCTGGGAATTTTGGAGATATCATTAGATTAAAGATTGGTACTGATTATAATTTGCAAGAAGATGTAAGTATGCATAAAAATAATGTCCTTTTTGTTCACATTGGATATTTTGTTACGTAATAGTTATGGTAATCACATGTTCAGATATCAGTAATAAGTTCTTATACATCAAGTCAACAGTTTATAATTTTTAGGGGGCTAAAACTTAGAGAGTGAATTATTCATATGTCCGATTTTTTTGCCCACTGATGAACCTACTTGAAGGTGACTCGTTCAAGTGAAAACGAAACGTTTGAAAATTTCTACATTCGGACCAAAGTACCAATCGTTTAAATGAAATCCGAGACGGTCTTCAACAAAGAAATGAAGGATCTATCACCAAATATAATTTAGTTTCTATTGTGAACTTTACAATTTTGCTTGGAAAGAATTTGCCCTAAAGCATGATGCTTTTAAAGCAAGAAACCAATATTTTCAACCAATAACATAAAAAATAGGGAAACTACAATTAATAAATCAGTCATTTCATTTGAATTTCTGTATTATTAATTGGATACTCAAAAAAGGTACTCTTTAATTAAGAACCTAAACTCTTAAGATAATAAATTATTATTATTTTTAATTATGTCTATTGATTCCTTAGGCTAAGAAAATTGAAAAATCATGTATTCTGGAAACAGACCGTGCGCCAAACGCATATAATGATTTGATAACAAGAGAATAAATACATTTTTTAAGAGAATATTCATTTGACCCTATTCAAAGTCGCGGTTTCACTGAGTAAAATGCAAATGCGTTTCAACCAAGGTATCCTTTTTTTCAATGCACTCATAGTCACAATTCAGCCCCTTTAACACAAAATAAGTTGTCCTTATTCTTTATTAGAATTAAGCAAGCAGAATCCAGGAACAAAATTGTTATTGACTGCTACCTTTCTAAAACTAATTTATGCTAAATTAATGACCATCTTATTTAACTGATACCAAATATTATAAAGCAATTATGTAATTTTATTCTTGTCGCTGACAATACTTTAAACACACAGCAGAAGCCGCTTAATATTGCCATTTCTGTTATCCGAATGCTATCTCACTTTCTCGACCGGGCAATTATGAAATTTTCCAGAGGCAAAGAGCTATATTTTCTATTCATTTGTTGTTTTACGCAATTTTGATATTTCGTATCAAGCAGAGAAGCGTAGAGCCTTGGAGCCGATCTGGCCAAAATGGCGGTCACAGCCAATATATCCCTCATATGCCCTCATAACCTCTGTGGTACAGAATATATCCGTACTTATAGCAAATACGCATACACGGCACTGATCCGGTACCGGTACTACCAATAAGTGATTGGAGAATGGAGACTACGCCGGCTTTTTGTGTTGTAATAATTATTGCAAATTTATGCGTATACCGAAAAATATAAACAAATAAAAGGAAATAATTGTAGCACTATAAGTATGGAGTAACTGGTTAATTGGGTGTGCCAATTCGCGCATTAAGTATTTACTTTAATTGTACCTTTTATAAAATTTATTTCATGTATACGGATATTACAGTTTGTAATAATTTAAATTAAATAAGATAATTTTAATAGGACTTTGCCTTGACTTAAACTAAAATAGTCATCTAACCATATAATGGTTATTAGTTACCTAGCGTAATACATATATGTTTTTTTATAAATGACGTTTTAAATATTTGTCAGTTTTGCAGCCGGTTACACAAAACTTTTAATCCTGTGTTAAATCCTAATTTAGTGTTAAAAACAAAAGATAGCCAGTTTAACACAGTGTTTTACAGACAGAAACTGTTCAAAATTAGCTCTTAATAGGTCTGTCCACAAAATTTTGTTTTCAATTAAAAATGATAGACTTGTGGGTTTTATTAATTACTATAAAGTTTAAAAAAAAGCATTTCTAAAATACGAACCTAAAAACCTTTCACAGTTCTTCGACCATTAAATTCAAAAAGAAATACATTTGATAATTATAGTAACAAATTAGATTTTTAGTATCACTTAGTAATTTAAGGACATACTGCAACTAAATTCCAATTTTCTATCGTAATACTTTATTTAATACAATGCGGTTGCATTCAAACATTAACTAGTATTGACCCACATTTCATTAGGTCAGATGTAATGATGTAATGCACGTACCTAATTAAGTAAAAATATTTTTATTTTGATCCAGTAATTTCAAGTAGGGTCCATGTCGAAAACTAATTTCTCGGAGACATAATTTTCGAAAATTTAAATATTCGAAAACGAAACTTTCGAATATAAATAATTTCGATTTTTACAAAAACAAAAAACAACTTTTTGATAGCAAAATTTGCGAATAGAAAGTTTGTATAAGCGATAAAAGAGACTAAATAAGATCCTGAGAGAACCTAATCAAAGTTGACCAAACCCAAAAAAGTGAATCTCTGAGGTTTGTTTGAGTTTGCTCAGGATCAGGATCTCTTTCTGTCTCTTTTTAATGTCATTTAAATATACTTTCCATTCGAAAATTTTCTTTTCGGGTACTTTGATTTTTAAAAAATGTTTCGTTTGAAAACAGTTTTTTCAAAAATATACTTATTTGAAAATTTATTTATTGGGAAAAATGTTTTCGAAAATTTAGTTTTGGAAAATTTTGTTTTTCGGAAATTTGTTCCTTCAAAACACCGGTTTCCAAAATTTCGTTTTGGAAAATATTTTACGAACACCAACCAGATTTGACTGCCCAGGTCAAACTGAGCGCACCTTCTGAAGATGCCAACCATTCTTGTTGGCGAAACGTCAAGAGTAAAAGACAATCGACGCAGTCCTAACAACCCAGAACCCACACAAATATAAGTTTTGTATTCCTCAAAGGAATGCTCTTTTGGCATCATTTATAGAACAGTTAAGTAGGTAGTTAAATCTTTTTTGAATTTTAAATTCTTTTCGAAAGTACAAATTTTCGGAAAACCAAATTGTCAGTCACTAAACTTTCGAAAACACCATTCTTGAACGAAACAATTTTAGAAATAACAGGATTTTAAAAGCAAAATTTGAAAATAGAAAATTTATTTAAATGATAGTAAACAAGACTGAAAAGGTCCTGAGGAAACCTAAACAAAGTTGAGAAAACATCATAAATTCGGGTTTGCGGGATCTTTTTTGTCTTCATTTTTATATTATGGTTTAGATACACGCTCCCTTCGTAAACCTTATTTTTGTTTAATTAGAAAATACTGTTTTTAAAAATTTAGTTTTCGAATTATTTTATTCATTATACTTAGAATTACATATGTTCAAAAATTTTCTTTTTGAATATTTTGATTTTCGGAAATAATATCAAAAACTTGTTCTTCAAAATTTAATTCTCGCAAATATAACTTGGATTTACCAACTATTATGATATTCAGCACTCGATTCGGTTTTTAAAGCAATCTTTAACTAATAATAAGACTTTCCTTTGATAATACATAAACATAATAATAATATATCAGTCAATAACAGTAATATAAACTTAAATTTAATAGAATTGTAAATTAAAATCTTGATGAGTATCAAATATGCAATGCGCAATAAAAGTTAGAAAATAACCTTACAAATATACATATAAGGTACTAATTTTCTTTCATTATCGTAATTTTGTACAATTCATGAGATCTATTTGCATTTGATGATTTTGCTATTTGACTGAGCAGCAATATTTTTATTTGCAGTATTTCATTGTTGTATTGCAAATGGGAAAACTATGGTAATAACTAGCATTATTTGCATGCCGAATGCAAAGTACGATACTTTTATCTTTTGTCAAAAACAATTCATTGTGATCATCGATCAGGTTCATTTTATTTCAAAGATCCAGAAATATGCATTTCGCATTTAAGATAAAAATAAGAACATATTTAAGTCAGTTTAAAGACGTCTCTAATGATTTTTATTACCTTTGCAATCGTAATGATATAAAAAATAGGAGTTTCTTCATGCATACAGGCCGAAATATGAACCACTATTTCAAGAAATTTTTGTAGCAAAATTAAATCTAAATATATTTTAAAAAAACACGGGGTTAGGTTTAGTGGACGAGTTGGTATGACACTAGAATTGCAATCGAATAAAGTTGGGTTTTTCGTTTGATTTTCCCAACATTTTTAATTAAAAAACTTGCAACGAGAAATTTAGCCCAAATTAACTTTATTCAAATATTTTCTTAAAATTTTTTGCATGACTCTAAAAGGTCACGGATATGAGTCACACTATCGGATTAGCGGTCATTGGTCTTACCATAAGGCTACCATCAGCACGGGCCAATTCTGGTCGTCTCCTCTAGACAACTGCAGTCACGCCCAGTCACGCCGTACGGTGAATCGTTTAATATAATCTAGGGGGACAAAAGTAAGATTCAAATTACTGATTTAAAATAATTACGTTTTCTTAGAAAAGTCCTGACGACAACAAAACCAAAAGCATTTGTACAAATTACAATCCATAAGCAGGTAGTAAACTTTCGAAGGTAGGGTTTAGAGGAAGCCACCTTAGGTACTGCTTTGTCAGTTGTACGTTACCTCTTGTGTCGACCTATTATTACAGTGTGTAAATATTTGTGAAACCCGTGTGCAATGGCTACTATTCACCAAGATATGTATTGTTTTTACATGTATAGAGAATATTTAAACTGTATTGTTTTCATCGGGAAAATACTAAAGAGAAAAGGGGGTATTTTTTGCCGATCACAACATGTAGTTTATCAATCTTTAGCAGACAATGTCTTAAGAACACCGGATATCACCGGTCTAATTCATTTACATGTATAGTAGTGGCAAGTCTTTTGTTTCTTTCTCTGTACTTATAATGTATTTTGAACTTCTTTGCAATTACGGAGATTTTTTCTTTTTTCAAACAAGACTTTTAAAATCTCAAAACAAGAATTATTCGAAGAGTGGATTAAACATGAAAAGACGATCCAAAACGTGAAATTCTTTGAGTAATTGTTAACTAAATTTAATTTAAAAAGTTTTCCCGAAGAGTCTGATAAAGAACTAAAACACTGGACTTCGTTAATGTCTGTTAAAATTTACGAAAAATGGAATGCTTGTGTTTTTCTATCAAGAAACAGGCAATGGTTAGACTCGGGAAATTTTGTGTTTAAGACAAAAACGCATCCAGAAGGACAGTCTGAATAACCTTCCAGTTCAGGAATGCAAGAAAGATCCAAAGTGAAGTTTTAAGATGCGTCTTTGAAGACCAAAACAAGGCGCGTTTCGACTTATTATAAGTACAGAGTCAACAGGAGTTGGCCTTAGCTGCAGAGCTTTCTATGCGTGCTTCTAGACTGAGAGATGCAGCAACAATAATTAAGGAAATTTCAACCTCACCTCCAGAGAGAGCCAGTAAAATAAAACAAACACGGCATACTTCAAGTGTTCAATTTAAAATGAAACGAGTTACAGTTTAACTCGACACATTGTTCTGTAAAAGATGGAAATGAATTGTAAATTTGTTTTTGAAATTTAGGTGTTTTATTTGACTCACCAAGTAGCGCAGTTTAAAGTTAGTTTTTTTAATGTTTGCTTTAGTTACTAAGTGAGTGGAAAGCGAGGTCCCAATGTTATCTAGGAGGGTTTCTGTTTTCAACACGGCTAATCAAACAGTGGCGCCCTTTTAGCCCCCCTATTCTTCGGCATTTGAGCTAGGACATTCTTTAGCACGCATGCGCAAGCTCCTCGCGTTCGGCTAGACTTGCGGCCTTTTTTAACTTTTGAATTTTTAGGACTGAATTTTGTTTTTTCAGAACTTTGACTTTAAGTTCTGAAGTATAAGTTAAAGTTTATTAAATTATTCTTCATTGCCGAAAAGAGTGTGGCAATACACTTAAGTTTGAGCTAAGTATCTCGCCTTTATGATTATTTTTTCCTAAATGGGACTCCACTGGCAAATCTTTTATTATTGCAGTATTAGTATGCTTACCAAACAACCTATAAACATATTAAAGACGAAAATATATTAAATAATTTTAAAATGTTTTTCAAGTGATATCAGTTTGTATTAGCGTGTTGCATAAAAAGTTTTCTCCCAAAATGTTTTACTAAAATTACGAAAGAATTCAACCCTTTTACTCTGTAAAACAAATAATAGTTCATGTGTCATTTTCACCCAGTAAGAATAAATTCAAATATCCTAAAAATCCATATTTTTTTTTTACTTTTAAAGATCTTATTAATGAAAAAAAAACATTTAGAATTATTTTATACATTTTTATCTTAATCCACTTTTAAAATTATTTGGTAAGCATATTAATACTACAGTAATAAAAAATGACCAGTAGTAGGGTCTCATCTAAAAAAAATACAGTAGAGATATTTAAGTTAAACTTTACATTTGGATTACGGTTCCAATCTGCAAAAAATCTTACCTATACCATTTTGCTGAATTTTTAGAATTAAGGTACTTTACTCTTAACGCCATTAAAACATATCTAATTCTTTGCTGTAAGTCGTACATAAAACCTAAATCCGTTTATGGTTTTCAAGCAAACATTAACTTTTATTAAGAATCACATTTTCTAAGAGATCAATAATAGAAAAGTTCCCAAAGGTTTTGGGTTCCCACGTGTGGTATTTCTCCTCATAATAAAAAAGCAAAATGTGATAAATGCATTTTTTACATAGGAGTCCGAAAGTTTTTATTAGCCCCGGGCCTCCTATGTCTTAATCCGGCCCTGGTGTATAGGATCTTAAGCTATTTTCATCCTAATAAGATGCACATCCTGAAGTATCCTTTTGAAACGAATTAACGGATCACAATGAAATATTGAAGGCCTAATCTCTGACCAAAACTTAGGTATCTATTATCTGAATGAGTGATGGATTGTGTGTATAGTGCATAAAAATTATTATTTTTGCATATAATTCGGATCGACGAGTAAAAATTAGGTTTTTAAAACCCTAGATAAAAAAAATTTTGCTTCAACCAAAGGATTCGAAATAGTCTATATTATTTGCTTTAACAAATACACAAAGAATAAAAATGTAAAAGTAATTAACCAATAGATCATTAGTTATCTGTATGCCGAGTTCCGAAAGTAATACCTTGAATTTGAGCAGCAAGTTCGCCGCTCGAGACGCAGTCTAGAGCTGCGATCGAAGGTGCGAGTGTTAATTTAATTTATCCCCTCTTAATCCCATCACTTTTACTTTGACATATATTAGGCAAAATTGGTCTGGTCAATAAATGTGAGAAGTGTATTTGATAACAAAAAAAAATTCTGCGCTAAATTGTATCCCCTCCCTTATTCTTCAATTCCTCATAATGTGATGACTATAGGAAGAAATCTATTCGACAGAAAAACAAAAAAAAATATTTAAATAAGTTTAGATAATTATTTATGCCCGAACATACCTAAAAAAGTGAAGAAAAATAAGCTCAATTCATGCGGAACCGCCAAACAGCTTCCTTTTTGAAATCGGTTAATAACGAGATCAAGCTGATCTAAATAGGTTCTTTATAAAAGAATTGAATTATACTAATAAAACTACATACATTTTAAAATTGTGACCTACTTTCGATGCCACAATTTCTAGGGTGTCCTTTTGTAGCGGGCGCTAAATATTATTTTCGTGATAGGTCACAATCTAGTTTGGTTCACGTATTTTACCCAATATGACCCTATTGTGGCCTAAAATGGTTGTTTTTTAAAGTTGTGTTTTTTTGACTAATTTGGGGTTGTAGATTCCGAATTTGCTATTAAAAAATTGTGACCTATCGAAAAGTTGGTCACATTTTTTGATAATAGGTCATAGTTCACTTTCATACACGCGTATTAGGTCACAATCGGGTTGATACGTGAGCATACATACAAGCAAACTAACAGGTGAAGTTAAATAAAAGCTTTAAAAAGGTCAGGTTTGTTGCATCTTTTATGAACAAGACAAAAAGCTTGATGTTTATGTTATCATTTAAACTTCCCGAATCGAAAATAAGCAGAAGAATATAGGAAAATTAAATCATAGGGGATGAAGCAAAAAGGGGTAGTCGTACAAGCACTGTTTTACCTAATAATAAAAAATTTCGAGTTTACATTTAAAATCGAAAGGATAATTTTGGAGATATGGACAAGACACAATAATGGCGACTGAAATATGACAATGAGCTTTGTTAAGACTTCGCCCAAATTTACAAAACTTTTCGGTTAACTTCCCGACATCACAACACATTATCGAACATTTCAAAACAGATTTCTGTCAGTATGGAAAAAGCTTAGTGGGGACTTACGTTATTTTTATTGGCAAATAATAAATTCTAGTCTTTATAATAACAAGAAATAATTTTTAGAAATGCCTCTGCTTCCGCGGCAAGATTATGAATAAAAAATAAATTTTTATTACTTTGACTTACTTTGTCCGAAAGTATAGACTGGTAATTGGTTGATAAAATTACAGTCTTGTGTTGTATTTGATTAGAATTTTCACTAGTTTCTTCCACAATTTAATGACACTGACGTGTATATGGGTAGGTACATTTATATATATGCTTCGTCCCTCAGGGTTTACCTTTTTCACCGTTTTTTAGTTTCAAAAATGCCGTTGTAAACACTGCTGACAGGTTTGTTTGTTTGGTTTGGTTTTCTAACTTATCATGGGGTCGACGTACTTGGTTAATCGTTTAATGCCATTACGAAATTATCACTTTTGGTCAGAAAGGTGGATGGGAAATTATCGCTGTAATCATGATTTTATTGGTAGAAGATGTGAAAATATGGCTCTGTTAGTGGTTTATTTTAAATAAGTGAAATAATCTATAAGCGCTAAAATTTTATTTTTCTCATTCAAATCAAAAGTTTAATGTATCGGCAATATTATTTGAGAAATTTGCAAAATTTACGTATATAACTGCTTAAAAATAACAATTTTTCTAATAGCGAGCAAGTACAGCTATTAACAAACCTTTCAACTTACGGAACTTCGTCATCAGCCCACGCAGTGGCGTTCCCAGCTATCAAGTATATGCAAGGTAAACAATATAAGCCGTTATTGTTATTGTTATTACGTTAAGCACAAACCCAAGCAACGTAAGTTTAAACTTTCAGTTAATTCTAGGCCAGCAGGAACATAATTTACATCACTCTACGTGCGAGGTGTTTACCATAATCTTTAACGGAGAAGAAATAGAAGAATTTCTTTAAATATTTTCAGTAGTTTTCCCTTCCCATGCTTTGTATTTATCACTGCATGTATAATTATGGGTAAACTATTGGTTTTGCTATAAGCGAGATATCAAGTAATAATTTTTTTATTAAAGGACAAATTAACCGAAATTCTTTGAGAGCATGGACATCAACATTAGATGAAAGTAGCCAAATATAAAATAGCACCTATGCATGTCCAATATGGGATAAAACCTTTTATACTTTATTACTTATGTCAATTGACATAAGCTATTTTATTTACTCACTTTGACATCATTCTCGTTATACCATATATCAATCTGGTGAACGCTAGGGCCATAGCAGGGCTTTTTATTTTTGGTCGTACAGAACCCTTTTAACGTGCATCAAATTTAATTTTCGCGTGCAGTATGATTATTTCATACTTTTTGCATGGTTTATTGCTGACATACTAGGCAAAGTAAGCTAGAAACCTAATATCTCCTCCTTACATGGTGAAACTATTCCATTTGCGGATGAGGCAATGTCCTGGTGGGCTTCTTTACCGGCCACTGAAAGTTGCGATATCACATGGACAGGATCAGTCTGGCAGAGAACACCAAGTCCCGGCATTGCATGGATGATGATGAAACGACATAGCATATAACGTGGCCATCCCGCAGCGGGGAGAAAAGTATTTTCCCTATTTGGCGAGGAAACATATGACATATTTGACAAGTCTGACTTCGGTCGCTTAAAATTAGTGATGAGGAGGGCGGCGCAGACGCCTGGCAACCCCTCCCACTAGTTACGCCACAGTCAAGCAATTTTAGATTTCTTTGAAAGGTTCAGTCCGCAATACCATTTCGCATCTTGCACCGTACAAAACAACATGAATAATTATCGGTTCTTATATTCGCTTCTATTTAAGTACCACACTCAAAATTAACAACATATCTACTTGCACATTAAAATTCGCTTCCATGTCTAATTGATCAATGAACTGAGAAATAATCGTTAAAACGTCAAAATTCTCAACTGACTTAAGTAAAAATAACGCATTTTCATGGAAACGAATAATAATTCTGAAATAAGTAAACTTGATTCATTGGTAAAATTTATTTATTTTTTAAATTCTATTAAAATTTAGTTAACCATAATTCCGTAACCGAAAGAGCAAATAAAACAAATTGTACACATACGTAGTTTTCTACGTAGACTTGAATTTTATAAACAAAAGTACATCATCCCATTTAAAAAGGTAGCCCCAAATTTTCTTGAAAATATTTTAAACCGTTGTGTCGAGATATCCAGCCTTGTAACACTTTAAAAACTCACCCTGTATGTAGTGAATTTCATAACCCCTGTACATAGGATACAAGAATAACCCTAAAATATAATTTTCTAAATAATATCCGCTAATAGGATTTACGTAACCAGTGTGGACGTACACTAAGAAATATACAATAAAAAGATAACCTGGTTACCAGATTTAAATAATTTGCTTAATTGGCGAAGAAAAAAATTAAGTACCATTATCTTTTATCTCTTCATCATCTTCTTAATTAGGTATAGGATAATAATTGGGCACTGAGAAAATTATTTCGTTACCTGTAAGAAATTAAAGCAATAAGCAAATCATTGAACGTTGAAAGTAAAAGTTTAAACATTGAAATTATGTAATTATTATTATTAATTTTACTACCTCATTACACGCTTTGGGATTATTTCTGCATTAACTTTATGAGAGAAGATAGGCCTTAGTAACATATTTTATAATATGTACCTAAATGCTACACGTCATTAAAGGTATTTATACTGCCATGTTCTTATGACTCATTCGGCTCCGAATCACTCACCAACAACGAATATTTTTTGCTTGGCTCATCATCAATCTGAAGTTGAAGGACAATAAATTTTCTTCTTTCTTTCTTATTATTCCTTCTTCCTTAATTTCATTGCCATCAGCTGCAACGGCAAGTCATTATTTTAGGGAGGTATCATAATCAATCCTCTGTAATTTTTTCACATTATTTGTACGCTCTATTCAAGTCCGATACGTTTGTTGATTTCTTGTAGCGCGCGGCTTTCAAGAAAAAGCACAAAGTAGAATTTTGTTCTTTTATGTCTTCTTTATGTGCCTCGCTGGACAGTCAATGGTACTTTATAGCAAATAACTGAGCAATAACAATGTTAAAAAGATGAAAAGAGTAGTATTACGCACTGAATGCTGCTACTTAGTTGCCTCAAGTCAAGTTCCGTTTGTTCAGTATCTTGGTATGGTATTGGTATGTGACTTGACATGACAAACACAACACAGCATTGAACATTACTTTTTTCCTGCCCATAGTACCGAGTTGAAATGAAGATAATAAAACGAACAAAATAATTAAAGAGGAGTAAAACCGGGAATACACATGCATGTTATAAGCATGAAAGCATTCCTGGAAAATGCGTGTTTCTTGGACATGTGACTATCGTCAGCAGTAAAAAAGCACGCTAGAAGATAGCAGGCCCATAGATGGCAAGATGTTTGATTTTTGTATGCAAGTGGTAGATTTGGTCAAGGCTTCTGGTACAAACTTCTGGTACAAACTTAAATATTGTTGATTTTCCGATCCTGTAACAGAATGCTTCCGAGAAAACATACAGTGACTGCATAAAGTCTCCCATGAATTCAATATTAAATGAAGAAAACAAATTCGACAAAAATGCTGAGACCAGTCAATTTTTATTTTTAATTACATTTTTGACATAATAAAATGGTATACAGGATATCTCATAAAGGAGTTATAGCGCCTTGATAACTAGCCTCTTGATAATTTTTTTAAATGGAACGCCACATTTTTTACTGGCTTTATAACTTCTATAAGAAATTCTAAGCATATTTTATGTAACACATCCTATACCGATTTTCAGCTGTTTTCGAGATATTGACGTCTAAAATAAAAATAATATTGGCTGTATTCGAAGTAAACAATTTTTAGTTAATTTAAAATTTTACTTAATTAAATGTTCGCATTGCCTTCCATTCGCTTCTTGGCAGTATCCAGGTCGGTAGACAAACTCCTCTAAAACATTATGGACCACTTCTGAATTCTTCGATATTGTCGGGCTTATTAAAATAACTGTATTTTTTAAGTAACCCCATAATAATTCCATGGGTGTAAGATCCGGAGATCTAGCTGGCCACTCTATTTGTCCCCTTCTACCTATCCATTCATGTAAAACCGTGTCCAGATTACTTCAAACATCGATAAAAAAAATGGGGCGGCGCATCATCTTGTTGATACCAAATATCAGCAGCGGGTAAGTAATATGCATTTGGAAATTAAAATGCCAAAGCGGGAACAAGTTCGTTTTGAAGAAAATCCAAGTAGCGCACAGTGGTTCCGATAACTAATTTGACTTGACAAAATTATTTCTATGTTTTTTCTGGGAAAATAACAATAAGAAATGGCTGCTATTTGTATATTTCCCCATAAATATTTTGTGCAAACAATTTTTTTTTTACAAAATTTGACACTTTATTTTTCGCACTAGCTCGCGAATGTTTCCATCAGGCTCCTCCACACCACTTGTAGTCATTATATTATAATCATACACACACACTCTAGTCTTCTTGAAATGTTAGGGGCATTTCGCCCAACCTCAAACACTTTTCTTCTTGGAATTCCAAGATCACTGAAAAAATTATTACAAAAAAATATGGTTGAACATGGTTATAAAATAGTTAAAATTAAACACCCAAAGAGGTAAACTAACCGCTGAAAATAACGTTACAACGGCCTTCGGCGGCCTTTGCAATTGCGGGCCTGCTATTTCAATTAGAAATCGAACAATTTAAAGAAATTTGGCCCTTTAATTACGTCAACCAAAGAAGACAACAATACTAATAAATTACAAAAAAATATATTATAACCAAGGGAAATACCTGTAATTTACTCTGCCAAACTCACTTATTTATTAGATAAAATTTTACCCGTACAGAGACTGTAGTTCCGAACATAAATGAAGACGGGTGCCATCGGGATACACAGGGTCGCGGTAACAGAGACTTCTGCCTGATTTTGCGTAGACTCTGTTATTATATTTCTAAAACGGGTTGTACTTTATAGATACACAACTATTTATGACCATAATAAGATAAAATATATGTTGTTTTAAAGTTCAAGAAATTTTACCTTTTGTCAAGCTAGATTTTTAATACGAACGTCTGTGTAGCATCGGCCAGTCAAGGTTTCCTAAAAAAATGGACCTATTACTCGATCTCCCACGATACCGACCGGCCCAAACGTTCACTGATTGTCGGTATTGTGTGTGAGCTTCAGTCATCCAATGAGGATTTTCTGTTGACCTGTTTGACAGTTTTGTCAGTTGACTACTTCATTAAGGCTAAAAGTAGATTCATCGAAAAATATTATTTTGCGGATGAAATCTCCGTCGTTATGACAAATATTCATCATAGTTTCGCAAAATTCTGTTCTTCGATCCGGATCGTCTTCATTTCTATCTTGTTTTAGTTTTATTTTGTTGGGATAATATTTATTAGTTCTTAAAATGTTTGTGACAGAACTTCCTGCAACGTGGTTATCGAGAGCTAACAATTCGGTAGATTTATGCCGGACTTTGGAAAGTCTTTTACATGTAAATATTTGTTCTACTCTACTAATGTAGATTGAAATATCTGGTTATCTGATGGGTATTTGTGATTACAAAGATGGCAAGCCTCCATGTGTCCGCATTCGGTCTCCATATCCTAGCATCAATCTCATCAATTCTTTGCATTTCAGTCAATTTAACCATGTTTAGGGATAATCACGAAGCCCTGTTACAAACTAGATTATTAATAATCAGTTTAAAAATTACATTTAGGTACTCTTATACAGCGTGTCGTTTTAATTACTTTAATACTTACTTTGACTTAATTGACAAAAATAAAATACCTGATTTATTTGACACGTTGTGTCAAATAAATCAGGTATTTTATTTTTGTCAATTACTTGCTCCCTGAACTTGACGTCCACTTATACAGTCTTTACCATATTCTTCTGCTTTACCCATATTCTTCTGCTTCTTTTAATTTTGATACTTTTTGAGCGTATCAGTTTTCTAACACATTGCGTTGCTAATAATTACAACACTGTTTAATTTATTTCGCGAATGAGAAACTTCCATTTTTAAAAAACCACTGCAATTTTAAATGCTACACCTGAGCGGTGTTCAGAGACTGGCATGTCCGCAACTAGCATGTCTTGTCGTGTACTCTTTGGACAGGTGGTTAGCATACAAGTTACTGTCCACTGGCATGCTATTTAACTGGTATGTGTATTGTCGGCATTAGAATAAGAAGGAATACATTTTATTGGTCATTTCACAGTTTTTTTATTTTCTTTCGAAGGGGTCCAAATTATATAAAAAACTTGCTCTTTGCTCTGGTTTTAACATTTTGACAGATTAAGTTTAAATTCAAAAATAATAACAGCATTTATTTTATTTGCTTCTCCTTGGTTAGGCCCATACAGTAGGATTTCAATACTAAAGTAGCGATTTACATACTCGTATAATAATTGATTGAAAATTTATATAGATTTAAATGTATATAGGTTGGGTTTTGTAATTATTTCTTTACCTCCTGATGAAGTCGTCAGTAAATGACAAAATCTGATGAAAAAAAAAATGATTTAGATAGATACAAGTACGAGATACCATTATATACATTTTAGAGCGATCAGGAATTTCAAGTTATTTATAAAACCGGACCGAATATATGGTTCCCCACCTACTCCTTGAGAATGGCTGTTGCCAGTAGGGTTGCCAACCCTCCCGATTTAGGCGGGAGGCTCCCGATTTTCGAGTAAATCTCCCGCTTCCCTGCTAACATACTGAAACTCCCGCTTTTTCGTTTTTGTTATAGTAATTAATGTATATTTATACTTCTAGCTCAGTTATACTCAGTTATATAACAGATTTACGGAATATCATGCCATTTTTATTTTTATCCTTGTCTCTAATAATTTTTTTACATAAAATTTCGCTAGCACTTTAAAATATGCATTGTGAAGCGCCCACATATTCCCCAGCGCAGTCTTCGATGCATGTAAAAAGCAGATTTTTATCCTACGCAACTTTGCTATAAATAAAAGACCTATGTCACAACTGCGTTAGCGATGCTTTTTTCCTGCCCTTTGACCTTTTCTACTTTATTAGCAAATATATGTACATATATTGTGTAAGGGCGTTATGACGATATTCTCGCAGACAATGTTTTATCAAAATGCTTTTCCGCGTAATTTACAAAATTTACTCCAATTTTTATTGTTCCGCCTTCTGCTTCGTCAGTTTGGCTTTGTCACAAAATTGTTATTTATAAAGCCTTCCTTTATTTTTTATTTTGTTTTCTTGGCTTCTCATTCTCAATATATTTTGTACTAACAGGATGTTGTTAGGATAAAAAGTTTTAGCGAAACATTGCCTATTTAATGGTATTTTTTCCTTCATACGTTTAGAATAAAATCCTAAAACTGATTCATACTACATAATTCAGTTGTCTTATCCCTATAAACATACATATGTCAAGTTAAACCGACCAATATTAACCCTTAACAGCCCGAATTTTGAAAAATTAAAATCTTTTGTGTATTGCTTAAAATTTATTTAAAATGGATCTATGTTTGAAGCAATTTAAAAATATTTATACTATTTTGTTTTCGTTTATATGTTAGTTGCATACATGCAACACTAGGAGGATAGAGGGTCAAAATTTAAAATATAGGTTAAAATAAACTTTATTTGTTAGAATGGTTCCATAAAATAAGCCTTACTTATTTAGTGTAAAAAGTAATTGCAATCAATACACAAACCAAGATTATATTTTGTACACATGGTTCCCACAATTAGGATGTTTCCATTTTTTTTTCATTTTCTCTTAATAAATAGTCCTAAAAAAGTAAAAAAAAACATATGTATTTTTTGTTTTTAATTATCTGTAGAAATAAAAAAGTTATCGTCCTTCAAAGTCTGAGATGCTACGCTCACGTTGGCTGACGCTCGATGACGTCAAAATACACAACGCCGTCAACAGCGGAAGAGGCGCCCGTTTAATCTTTAATGTTATTCTTACCGGACACGAAACAATGCATGCAAGTAAACACGCGAAAGCAGCAGCGAGCCTCTAGCCCGGCGACCATTGGGCGAGAGAGTCAGTGCATTTTGACGTCACGGCCGATAAAAGCCGCGCGAAGTTATTAAATAAGAAATTGAATAAGTTCGTCAATTTTGAAGATATCGAGATAATTTTTTTTTGTTTGACAAGTTAAGTGAAAGACTATTAAATGATGTTGAAGTTACTCGATATTTCTGACATAGGAAACTTCCTAATTGAACCACATCCCTCCTTTGCACACCGCCCTTTTTTCTTGTTGGGATACTTATATACTAAGAAATGATCAATCGTATCATATCGAACGTTATCACTTACTTTGTTGCCTGTCTTGCTTGAGAAAGCAGAACTTGGTCTTCCAAGCCCTTTAGATGCTGTTCCATATCTGATGAGATACGTCGCAGCAATTTCTCTGCGAAACACTAGCTGCGGCATATTACTCTCTGCTCTATTGTGAATATATCAGGCATTTTCAACAGACATGTCCACCATCCAAGTAAAAAGACAGCACCGCCACTTTTTAGAACATATAGCTATCTTATATCGAGCTGTATTTTGATCCATAAGATCTGTTCCACCCATGAAACTATTGTATTTGCCTATTAGGACGTGGAACATGTACAATTTTTTATTTGCGAGTACCTTTTTACTTGTGTCGTTGGTTCTATGCGATAACAGGTTGAAGCCATAGATACTACATTATTGTCCATCCATCTAATAAAAAAATCCACTTTCACGATCTAATGACTAGCAGAAGTCACCTCTCTTGGCATTCTTTGACATTTCTTTTTTGGAGAGCAAAGGAATTCCTTTGGGCCGATTTCCGCGAACAGTTTCTGTACACCAAATCCCAGTATCGCGAAAATCCTGTAGCAGCTGGTAACTTGTAAACAAGTTATTGATATATGATATTATAAGAAAGACTTGATTTTACTTCAAGCAGTTTTTCAATCATCATTTCTAAAGGCGCAGTAGACTTCCCATAACGAACTTCAGCATCTTCATTGCTTTGTGGATTGCTACCTTGATATATAGGAAAATTTATGAAATATCCACTGCGAGTGTTAAAAGATCACATTTTAAATCCAAATCTTATTGGTCTGCCTCTAATAAATTGTTTGCAGGAGTGCCTCCCAAAGTATTTTACCATACAGTCATCGAAATTTATTTCTTCCGCTGGCGTAAAATGTTCCAAAAATGCAGTATTTAATTTTTCCATTAGTGAACGAAGTTTCTAAACTTTGTCTTTGTGATCCGGATTATTATTGTCACCTAAATGTAGAAACTGCATAATCTACTCACACCGATTTCTCCTCATTGAGTTTTTTACCACCGGATGAGCCATATCTGGCTTTGAATCCCAGCTCATCTAATGTTATACTGGGATCTGAATAATTTTTGAATAGAGAATATTTTCTTGTCTCTTCCGATATATAGTAGTTGTAAATATCTTCACTTCAAAAGACCCTCAAATAACTCAGTTAGGCATAAGTCTGAATATTTAGAAAAATCCGGAGCTTAAAACTCATTTTGTCGACCCTGAAGATCACTTTTTGAAATAAATGTTTTACTTGTTTTTTTTTTTCCGTTTGCCGTTTCTTGGAAGAGCCTTGTAAAGGCAAATCCTTTTGAGATGTCTCCTTCTTAATATTTTTATCAAATAAGCCATGCTAAGCAGTTTTTTTCTACGACCAGCGAGTAAGCACAAGAAGATGCCAAATGAGATTTTGGCGAGACCGAGACGTCTGCAAGTTTCAACTAGAATCGAACCAAACGAACGGGTGTATTCCCGGATTAACCACGACATTTCTCCATCCGTGAAATTACTTTAAAAGTTGTTCAATATGACTACCATGAACTTCTCGGCACTAATAAAGTCAATTTTGAAACTCTGCCAAGAAGTAACACCTGCCATTCTCGAAAATGTGAGAGGGGAATGCCCAAATCGACTTTATTACTGCCAAGAAGTTCATGGTGGTCATTTTGAACAACTTTAGAAGTAGGTAATAAGAGAAATAAAGGTATTTAAATTTTTACGGCCAGATTCTCCAACGCTAATCCGGTCTAATTTGACAACCAAAAGTTTTAAACTGACAAGTGTAAGAATAAGTCAACTAGGTGTTATGCTATGAATTTGTTTCTGAGCTTTCTTGCAAATTTACAAAGAAAAGGGCAATTTTAGTACGTACTTTCGACAATAATAGAAATAAATTCATTCTAGCAAGCCGTTCCAAGATGAAAATCATTTGCAAACCAAGCAAATCGCTGAAATATCAGAATAATTCATATGTTTTTAATGACGACTTATTGACAATAGCAGGACAAAAACCTGTCAAAACAGAACTGATCAACTAGATCTTAATTTAAACCAGTACTAAATCTTAAACATTCTTAGTGAATCTGAACGTTAATGTTTATCAAAATTTTTAATTTTTAAAGGCTTGCCATTTTAAAACGAATTAAGATACGAACCTTAGGTTTTCGATAAAATGTTTCTTTTTTACAGGCCTTTAAAATGAGATACCGCACGGCATAGCATTTAAAATTTTTGACCTCAACTCCCTAGCCCCTAACGGGGGTTGAAGTTATGTCACAAAAATAAGTAGATTTATTAACCAATAAAATACACCTACAATTTGGTCTCTCTATCGTTACTAATAGCAAAAATATTTGCCCATACTAAGACTTTTAGGGCACCATGTATAGGGTCGACGTTTTTTATTGATGCATGGTCTCTACAATGCCCGGTTTTGAGATTTTTCTGTTAAATCGTTTTTCCCTAAATTATTCTTGACTCCATCCACCCATCTTTGGTTAGGTCTTCCTCTACCGCCCCTCCCATACACCGTCACTGCTATTACTCTTCTGCCGACATAATCATCATTTATTCTAATGAGATCCCGTACCACTGCAGTATTTCTTCCTATATCTTAGATTTTTCACGAGCTTAGTTTTATTCTTAAACTTTCCTTTCTTTGTTGCTCCATATATCCATCTCAACATTTCAGTTCTGCCACATCTAACTTCCTTTCATGCGCTATACAAAAGTTTATATTATGAACTAGGTTTTGGATTTAGTTGTCTCAAAAATGTGTAGGATATTTAAAAAAGGAACCCATTCAGAAAATATATTTTTTGCAAAAATACATCATGTATCTAATACATTTTTAAATACCTAGGAAAGTAATATCACCATATGGACAATTCTAGCGTAATTTTTTTTATATAAAAATAAATTTAAAACATATTCTCCTTAAAAATAGAATTTTGGTAACCTCGCAGCCCGTACTATGGTATTGAGATTTGAAGGTGCGCGTATGATCTGGCTTTTAGGTGCTAGAGAAAATTTTACAGATGTTCGATTAAGCCAAAAAAAGTATTAAGTGTGTCTCTACACTATTCCAGAAGTCAACCTTTCCAATATATCAAACCATTTCCATAACACCCTCTAGTGTTTGTTCTATTTACCGCGTTTGCACAGATGCCCTAGAAGCTACAAAATAATTTTTTACAGTATATTTCTGTACTAAAATAGAAATTTAGAAATCAGATCCAATCAGTTTGCTCAGGTTTGCCAGGGGGGGGGGGGGGGCTACATCTCCTGCCTCCTGGGTCATGCCATCCATGACAAGGTTAAATAAATGCGGGCTCAAGACTGAACTCTGGTGCAAGCTCACCAACATACTGTAAATTACCGTGCCATTTCTACACTACTTCTTTCGTGCGTCCCGGATATCTATGCTGGTTACTAAACTTTTACCCCAGATTTCACTATCCCTAAGACTGGTCTAATGTAAGAATAAGACAACTAAGTTTTTTAATGTGAATTATAATTCTTTCGCAAATTTATTAAGAAAAAAATAATTTCAGTATGTATGTATTTTTCTAAATAATAGGATTAAATTCATTTTAACAAATTCCAAAATAAAAATTAATTGAAACTGTGAAAATCGTTGAAATATTAGAAGACCCATACGTTTTTCCTGACGACTTATTAGCAGTGACTTGTCAAAATCTAACTGAGCAAATAGAAGATCTTAATTTAAACCAGTACTAAATCCTAAACTTTTTGGGAATTCCGGTGGCAATTCTGTAGCTAAAGATATTTCAAATTCTATATTTAAGATAATAACACATAAACAATTCCGTGTTTGAACTTAAAAACTACTTAATTTAACATTTACTTTAAAAGGTATTGAAGAAAAATTGCGTTTTTTGTCGTTTCGTCGTTTCCCCAAACTCATTTTCCTTACTTTTCCCATGGGAGGGTTAAATCTGCTTACTGCTAATTAACTCAGAAATTTCCTCGCAGAAGTTTATAAGGAAGCAGTGTTGACGCAGACTTTTATTGCCTAAATTAGCTAAGTTAGGTAAAAAAGCTCGTTTCAAGCCCTTTCGTTGACCTATTGCCTGCAATAAACTGTTATCGACAACAGCTGTAGAAAACCCGGTAACTTTGTAAGAACTGTAATAGAACAACGGGTAGAGATAATTTTAATATAATCAGTAAATGGTATGAATGAAGTATTTTTTACCTGGTTTAATAATTTCGAAATATTTTAGTTTTATATCCGTTTCATAAACGGCGCAGTTGTAATATTATTTCGATCGTATTCTTTGTTATTCCGAACTTGCTAAAAATGTGGCGTGTTTGGAAAGACGTTGATCATAGTGCCTCCGATACTCAGTGGCGTCTTTAGGTTCAGTGCCGCCCCGGTTACTTAAATCTGGCTGCCCCGGGTTACTTAAATCTGGCTGCCCCCACCATCAGCATTTCTTCACATTTTACATTAAAGTGAAGAGATATTTGCCGTCCCTACAATTCTGCCGCCCTGGGCTAAAGCCCAATCATCCCATACGTAAATATGCCCCTGCCGGTACTGCTCATTTAAGACGAAAATATTTATTGCCCAATGCCAAGCCAATTGTTAAAAATATGTATGTTTCTTTATTGAACATGATTTGGTTTGATAATGTAAATGCAGCTGCAGCAGAAACGGAAACTCCTTTGTCTACAGTTAGATATTGTGACAAAGCAAATTAAGGACGCAAGTGTTGTAATATTAGAAAAGTTGTAGATAGCGGTCCAATAGAAAGTTGGAAAAATTCGATTAACCATGTTATTAAAGTCGAAGATTCCTATTTTACTAATAACATAGAGTCATGACCGTGACAGAGAAACCCTATTAAATCTGCAATTAAATTTAAGTAATAATTTTTTATTGTACAAATAAATCGAAAGACATAAATAATAAATAAGCAATCATTCGTAATTTAAGAAGATTTTTTTCAAAATTATTCCGACCTTAAACCACTCTGACTCTGGCGCCTTTTAAGAATCTGAAAATATTTATAGGCCAAGCAATAGAGCGATTTGTCGTGACATTAATACTATTAGAAAACCGCCTGTGCCATCATCTAAAGGACGATCCGTGGATGATTCCTGTTAAAAATCCAACTCTGAAATTTTTTCCAATAATTTGTTATAAACATTTTTAAGCAAAAAAACGCTATTTTTTTGGTTTTTTGCTTATAAATTGAAAAGTAATGAAGCAATCTTAATGGTGTAAATAGACGATTTGTAGAGAATAAAAATGCGAACAAAATGAGAGGTCGAACGTCCCGATAGGATAAGTAACAACGGAGAAAATCCGGAAAAACCGGAAAATTAAGAGTTTTTTTTTAATTCATAAATCGGCCATTTTTATACTTAGAGGGCTCAAACTTTGGGAAAAAGGTAGTAATTTATAGCTACTTTATGTGTGCAAAACCCCGACGCTGTCCGACGATTAGTTTTTCCACAATCGTCATTTTAATTTTTCAACACTATTTTGCAACAGGTCTGGATGCTCTATGGATCGTCTGATTTTAATTGTCGAAACGGATTTGAAAAGTACAAGTTTGAACAATATGTATATCTTAATTTTTCCATAAAATGCTACGAAACCGGTTGAAAATGCACGTAAAGATGCGTGAAAATGGCCGAGCGCGCGGAAGATGTCGCGTAGCGGGAGAGCAGCGGAGCGAAGGGGAGCCAATATTCGCGCGCTGGGCCATTTTCACGCATCTTTACGTGCATTTTCAACCGGTTTCGTAGCATTTTATGGAAAATCGAAAATATACATTTTGTTCAATCAAGCTTGTACTTTTCAAATCCGTTTCAATAATTAAAATCGGACGATCCGTAGAGCATCCAGACCTGTTGCAAAATAGTGTGTTGAAAAATTAAAATGACGATTGTGGCAAAACTAATCGTCGGACAGCGTCGGGGTTTTGCACACATAAAGTAGCTATAAATTACTACTTTTTCCCAAAGTTTGAGCCCTCTAAGTATAACAATGGCCGATTTATGAATTAAAAAAAAAACTCTTAATTTTCCGGTTTTTCTGGATTTTCTCCGTTGTTGCTTATCCTATCGGGAGGTGCGACATCTCATTTTGTTCGTATTTCTATTCTCTACAAATCGTCTATTTGCACGATTAAGATTGCTTCATTACTTTTCATTTTATAAGCAAAAAACTAAAAAAATCGCGTTTTTTTGCTTAAAAATGTTTATAACAAATTAATGGAAAAAATTTCAGAGTTGGAAATATAACAGAAATCATCCACGGATCGTCTTTCAGATGATGGCACAGGCGGTTTTCTAATAGTATTAATGTCAAAAAGTCGCTAATATTTTGCTCTGTTGCTTGGCCTATTATATTTACATGTATTCAGGTACTTACCATTTTCTCAAAAGGCAACGAGAGAGCTTGAAACGAGCTTATACAATATCTGAAATTGCAAATAAATGAACCGACTTAAATACAACAACGTGTAAAATAATACACTTGTTACAAAATGTTGATGCATGGATACCGGCGCCGGCACCCGGGTACAATTTCTCGGATGCCGGCGCCGGTTCCGATACGGCCAAAACGGAATGCCGGCAGTTCTAACCTGAAATAATTATAGTTATGTATTTTAAATGATATGTAAACATTGTGTTGTTTTAATTTTGCGTAAAAACTATAAAATATGAGTGTGTGATAAATTTTCTTCATATGAAAATTTTAATTGTGTTTTGGTGGAGTACAAGAAAGCCACAAACAATGAGTTTTGGTTGCGTGATAGCAGAAATACTATTATCTGCGGTTAGCCTGTGTTAAAGGTGGAAGACCATTCAAGACAAAAAATAAGAAGTCAACAAGGAAGTATTCCACGTGTAAGAAAGGCTGCCAGGCTAGCATTTTCTTGAAAGTAAGTGAGTGTAAACAATTTCTATGCATCCTGGGGATTGAACGAAATCACAATCATACTTCATCCAAAGCTTATTTCAATTTTC
The DNA here is from genome assembly GCA_963971165.1 of Philopedon plagiatum. Classification (NCBI taxonomy): domain Eukaryota; kingdom Metazoa; phylum Arthropoda; class Insecta; order Coleoptera; family Curculionidae; genus Philopedon; species Philopedon plagiatum. Next base: position 124,391,495 of record OZ020189.1, on the reverse strand, counting down.
TAGCAAAACAGAGACACAGAGTTACAGATCCATATGCTCTGCTAGGCATTTCTACCTCTTGAAAATATAATAAAATCGCTAGGTCCCTTTCTTCATTTCTTTCTCGTCTTCTTTTTCCATTGCCCAGAATTCCACTTTCTTCTAGTCATTTATTTGTTTTTATTATGGTGTTTATTGATGGAGTTTTTTGTCCCTCTTCAATACTTTCCTCATATTGTCTTTGAGCCGCTCTAACATTATTGTTATTTTTTAGATATAATTTAAACATTTTGAATCTTTCACTAATAGAATAATTCATTTTGCATAAAAATAAAATTATAAATAAAACATAAATAAAGTATTATTGTCAACCTTGACATTAACTTTGACTTACCTACGAAGAAAATTTAAAAAGGTAGCAGGTATTTCGTTCGCAACCTGGATAGTTAGATATTTATGCGAAATAATTTTTAATTTGAAATATTTCAAAAACGATTGAAAAACCGCATAGGATAAGTTATACAAAATATGTCTAGAACTTCTCCTAGAATCCAAAAATATGATAACAATAGTACCATACACTCTAAAACAGGCGAGAAAATCGACGTTTTCTAGATTATTTTTATTCGATGCTAAATTGTTTTGCTGATAAGATAATGGTCCATAGAAATCCCCAAAACTTTATATAACATTTTTCCCATCTTTAAAAATAAAAGAGTTATAAGGCCTGTTCACTTTTATTTGGATATCCCTGTACAAAATTCCACAGCAGCATACTTCCATTGTTCTTCGGCAAATCTTACTTTAGATAAATAATTGTTCCTTACCTATTTTAGTCTTTAGTTTATACATAACTAAAAGACAACCTCTTTTCTGTCCAGTTTTCCTTTATTTAGTTTAGACAGTGTTCAAATATTGTATTGTTCAAAACGCTCACAGTGTTTCCTAATGCATTCCGCCATACTGACCTTGCATTTCCAATAAAAATATAAAATTATACATACACTAAAAGCAAAGTTTTAGTTAATATTCTAACCAATATCTGCACTCATATTTCCTAAACTGCACTAAATAGAACTAAAAAAATTATTCTAGATATAAGTTTAAAAGAGAACGCATTATTTGTATTAAATGTAGTCTAGCGTTAGGCTACCTTGGGAATTTACGTTAGGAATTTCGTAAGTCTGTGGAATAGAAATTTCTGATTTTGTGTGGTTAATTTATTGCATTATTATGAAAAAAGACGGTTACTATTGCAAACTGTTGTGTTTTATGTTTTGACTTTGGAAAGTTAAATCGCGCCGGTTACCGATGATGAAATCAGCATTCTTTAAACCCGGAATTGCTTATACGTTTTTTCTTATGTACGAACAGTGGTGTAATGTTATATTTAATAGTAAAAAATGTTTTGCGCATAATTCTCTTCGGTATAGAAATCCGTTGTTTAAATTACAGAAGATGTATATTTAAACGAAGACTTATATTTTTCAGTATGATGTTTAGGTATTAAATCAATTTATAAAATATTTAATTTCACAGAGTAAAGTAAAATTACAAATTAACAATACATTTTATATTCCGAAATATTATACGTCACAAATTAGCGCCAATTTTTACGTTATATGTTCTGTAAATCGGGCACGCCGGCGGCGCCGCCCGGCTATACAAGTCAATTGTTGACGGAATCGCATGACTTGTTACTGAAAATATGATACCGCATCATCGATACCGAAAATATGATACCGCATCCACCGATCTACCCGTATCTGAAAGAATTCCGTATATACATGTTTTGTAACCGCTTTCGCGCGGCTCAAGAAATGAATACGTATTCGGATGATGGATACGGATATTACTTGATTCCGATTCCGTATTTACAACATTAGTACGGGCAATATCTGGACGTATATTTAAGCAATATTTCAAGCTTGACACTAAACATTTATGAAATAAAAGGCTTATTACTACTATTGCTAGGCAAGATACTATCCCATTATCTGGGCGCCGATATGTCTTGATATGAATTTTTTCCCGTAGATATGCTAAAATTACAGGAGTTTTCTTAAAAAAATTGTATCTTCCCAAAAAGAACACATATCGGATAGAATAAAGAAAATAAAATGTTGAGAAAAGATGCTACTTCAATATGAAATATACTGGAACATCATCGCATCGCCTACTTTCCCCCGGTATAATATCACATCACATGTCAAAATTTTTCTTAAATCGGAACGCAGATGATAATCTTGATAAATGCGCCTACAATATACCGAAAATTTCATGAAAGAGGGCGTAAAATTAGCAAAGTTATTTAACATCAGGCTTGATCCAAATTTTTCTTTTCTGTTTCTTTTTGTTGATGAGTTTATTTATAGCTCTTATTCTTTCTAGTTGACGGTGCATTATAATGAGGCTCCTATTACATTATAAACCTATCTACAACAAAATAGTATATTACTCAATGAGCATATAATGGTGGCTGTTATTCACGCGGATGAAGTTTATGACACGAGCCGCAGGCGAGTGTCATAAATCATCCAAGTGAATAACAGCCATTATATGCGAGTAGAATACTATACTTTATCCAGGACTATCAAAAAAATTTAGATAATATTAATATTTGTTTTTATTTTTCAATGTTGACGTTTTGAATTAAACTCGGAATTAAAGTAACCACAACAGCGCGACAACGCAACGTGACGAAGCTAATGTTTTCATAGCCACCTTTGTTTTTTATTTTGTGCGTACAATCGCATTCCAAGCCGGTTTGGATCGAGCACAGCTCTTGTTTGGAGTTTGGATCGAGATATCCGTGGAAGCGGTGAATAATGAAACCATTATTCACTAGTGAATAATGAATATTATTATTATTTCATAAACTCATGTATAATAATCAAATTATAGACGAGTCGTGGATAAAGTTCCTATCGTTTCTTGTGCTTTCCTGCTGAACTACGTACATATTTAAGCATCTAATTAGAATCACTCAGTTACATTTCATTTATTATTAAATTTATTTTTTAATCATCATACTTAAAAACAGTTATATGTAGATAGGCTGATATTTAGGTCATTTATTTAGAAACAAAACATCCATAAAATCGTTACCCACTCACATTTAAAATTGTGTTAGTCTATTTACCGGATGGAATATCAAACTTAAGGCGCCTTTTCCTGTCCTATTTAACCATTTTAAATTGTAAATATAGCATAACACAGCGCGTAAAAGCGTTTTATTTAAAGCAATAATAATATAATTAATGATATTAGCTACTAAAAGATGCTTCTAGACTCTAAAAATAATTTGGGTCAGTGCATGTAAAAAAAGTTGGCAAGAAATAGAACAGTCTTACGAAAAAGGGGATTTCTTTTAGGTTTAAACAAAATTGAAATCCCCTGTAACGTTGGTTACTGTTGTATTTTCAAGTAGTTTAGCTGCTGCTTGAGTTTTGGGTATTTTCGAGCATGAGCGAATGAAACGTGTGAATTCGCGAATTGGCTAATTGTTATTAAACTTAAAGCTGGGTATTCATGGTCTGTATTCCCCGACAACTTATACGGACGTACTAATACGGACGCGTAGATTGGCGTGTATTAATATTTATATCGCATACACCATCAGAAAATTAAAAAGTATTTGTATCAGTAATCCATTGTGAAAGTATGGAAGAAGAATATCTTTTACTGGGGAACCTAGGGTGTAATATCTGACTGACTTTCGATAAGGGCCGAAATGGAAGTTGATTTCCTTGATGTATCTTGATCATAAAGGAATTATAAATTGTTGAAATACCATAATGGGTTCATATGTTTCGTCAGTACCAGCTCCACTTCGCTCCGAATCTCTTACCTTTTTTGCTTCTTTTCGAAATGAGTTTCTCAACGAATCATCCTTTTTTTTACTGTAACCATTGTTACTGTAGAATCTACCTCTTTTAACTTTGTTAACAGAATACTAAGGATAGGGTTCCGTTTTTGTTTATTGTGGTAATCTTTATGGTTTATCAGCCAAAGACGAATCACGATAAATATCAATGAAATCGATATCGATCGAAAACTCTTTTGATAATTGTCTCATATCCATTTTGAAATATCGCCACAAAATACTTTATGCCTCAACAGGATTTCTATATGCAAATAATCAATAATCAAAATGCCTAGATTTCAGGAACCATCAAAAATAACCGACAATAATACGGACAATGTGAATGCTTAAGCATGGTATACGGACGTAATATTAAATTAAAACGGATCGTGAGTGTGAACTGGCAGAAATCTGTTGCTGCTTGAATTTCCTACGACATATTTTTAATATGTCGGGAAACGGATTGTCCGTATTATTGCTGGTTATTTTTGGTGGTTCCTGAAATCTAGGCATTTTGATTATTGTTTATTTTTTCCTATCTAATCTTTTCGCAATTTCTCAACACTATCTTATAAAGGGATAATCACACTTTAAAATGAATACCGAATAGATCATCCAGGAGCGTATTTAAGGAGTAAAATCCGAATTTTCTTGATATTTTCCGACCAATCATATTTTTAACCAACATTATTCCACATTATTTTCCTTATTTACTGATCCTTTTTGGGTTTATTTTATCCCGTAGTTATCTGAGAATACCTTATAATAATTTAAATCGCTTATTTTTTCGTTAAAGTAAATAGGTTTATTTGTATCGGGGACATGCAAAATTTGAAAATTTTCAGATTTATTTGGGTTACATGCATTTTCGCACACACTGCATAGATATTAAATATAGTGTGTAGTAATAGTTAAAATCTAAGAAGACCTTGCTTTCGTTTTCCTATTTGGCAATGCATCGGAGCTAAGAGAAAAAGTATGGCCGCATTTCAACTTATAGACGGTGAAAGGACCATATCCGAATAGAGAGGAGAACGAACAATGCTACTTTTTCTTTTGGTCATAAAGGTGGTTTAGTAGGTACCACAATGTCACGGTCCATGGGTAATTTTCAATTAATTGGTGTAAGTTAACGATATAAAAAGTAAAAATATTTTTTTAAGATCTACTGATGGTTTATACTAAAAAATTGTCGTACTAAATGTTTTATAGAGTGATCTTTAGTTTTCTTTACTGCACATCTTACCACAAATAGATTAAAACAAACAGCACTTTCATTTCAAAACTAGCTACTCTTAATAATCTTGTATGAAACTATTAATTTGGGAGCAAGCACAGATACGATTATGTACATTTTAGAGCAATCAGGTATTCCAAAGTTATTTATAACCCGGCAAACGATATGATTCCCCACCTACTTTTTGAGAACGGCTGTTACAAGGCTTTCAATTATGTGGAATATTTGTAGATTAATAGTATAACGTTCGCTACTGTTGTATTTTTAAATACACTGAAAAAATAACGGCACTTGTGTCAAGATATTCAGTGATCTTGACAAATTGAGTCTTATAATACAATCAAAGACATTAACATTAACAATTAACAAATTTGCTTTTCCCATAAGAACATGAAGGTTCTTGAAGTATTTTACAAATTCTCTTGAATAACTATTAGTTTAAGACAAGAATATTTTTCTTAACACAATGACATGAACCCTTGTATCAAAGATCTGTTTACAAAGACTCAGCTATTTAAACAGGATACTGCGAATTTGGCTGAATACCCTGTGCTCTACGTATCAGTTGCGTTCTGGAAAATTCGCGAAGGGTTTTTAACAAACCTTGATGGGGGAATATCTGTGTTGTGCTCTTAGCGGTAATTATGGCAATTAATTCATTAATTACTGGGAGATTGAAATCTGTATATCTCATTTCTGCAGTATTTCAGTTCATATTGTATATGGATGGAGCTAAAATTAGTATACGCAGAGTAAAATCAAAAAGTCTCGACCTAATTACTGTGTTATTTCAGTTCTTTTAAGAACGTAGGACACAAAAATTTAAAAACTTGGCTTAAAAATGTTGCTTGTAAAAATGTCGTTCATCTTTTAGGGTCCGTGGTAACAAAATAATTATGTTATAAAAAGTTCTGTTGTCCTTAAAACTAACACCATTTACTTGTTTGAAGATCTGCCTTGTGCTTAAAATAAAAGACTTATTTCTTCGTTTAAGTTTATGAATCTTTTTTTGAGACTCTCCCTCTTTTATATCGTAATAAAGATCGTGATTTTTGTTAAAGACGCCACTTTTTCTAAACAAGCGGTCAGAGTCTGCTTGCACACAATTAGCGGTGTAATTAACAAAAATCAATTAAGTAATCAGAATCATTTAACAATAGTAATCAATAATTGCTATTATACTAAACTAAATTATTTGATAAGTGAATTACATCATGATTTAATTATTACATCGGAGTTTTTTTTATCAAAATCCTAGGTATTTTAATTGCGTCAGATATTAGGTTAAGCTAAATTGCACAGTGGTTCGTATAAAATTATCGTGTACCAATTAATTAATATTTTTAGGACAAAACTTAAGTGAGTCAAAGCTGCTTGTCTATTCAATAGAGGAGCAGATTACTTCGCCAACGTCTGGGAATTTTGGAGATATCATTAGATTATGCATAAAAAGAATGTTCTTTTCTGTGAAAATTGGATATTTTGTTTTTTATGATAAATTCTTATACATCAAAATAACAGTCTATAATTTTTAGAGGGCTGGAACTTAGACTGTTTATTATTCATATGTGCGATTTTTTCGTCTACTGATAAACCTACTTGAAGGTGACGTGTGCAACTGAAGGCAAAGTTTTTGAAAATTTCTACATTCGGACCAAAGTACCAATCGTCTAAATCATATCCGAGACGTTCTTCAACTAAGAAACCGAGGACCTATTACCAAATATAATTTAGTTTCTATTATGAACTTTACAATTTTGCTTGGAAATAATTTTATTTGCTTTAAAGCATGATGCTTTTAAGGCAGGAAACCACGATTTTCAACTAATAACATAAAAATAATAGGGAACCTACAATTAAGAAATTAAATTAATAAGAAGAATAATTAAGAACCTAAACTCTTAAGATAATAAATTATTATTTTCAAATATGTCTATTGATTCTTTAAGCTAAGAAAATTGAGAAATTTTGAATTTAGGTTACTCTTAGGCCAAACGCATATTTCATTTATTCAGAATCATATAATGATTTGACAAGAGAATAAATACGTTTTTTTTAAGATAATATTCATTTGGCCCTATTCAAAATCGCGGTTTCATTGAATAAAATGCAAATGCGTTTCAACTAAGGTATCCCTTTTTTCACTGTTTAGTTGCTGCTTGGGTTTTGGGTATTTTCGAGCATGAACAAATGAAACGCGTGAATTCCCGAGAGCATAAACAACGTAGGAGTTGACGAGGTTTTTGACTTTTGAGTTGTCATTTCGATGTCATTCTGAAAGGCTAGAATGAACAAAGGGCCCTTTTTTAGAGGGAATTGAAATCCAGTTTCATCCCTCCTATACGGATGGAGGACTCTAAAAGGGTGAGTAGTGTCGATTTTTCTGAATTTTCTGAGTATATTTTGTTTGGGCGTAGATCCTAACCTATATAATTTGACGTGTAGGAGTCTCATTATTGTACCTTTTAGGGGAAAAATGTTCTAAAAGACCATTTTCATAAAAAAAAATGATTTAAGATAATGTTCTCGCAATGTAAAGGCGTTGCAACATCCTACAGCTAGCTTAAAAATTATCATTTTCCTTTTCATTAAAAGCATTCGATTTATATTCTACAATCCCTTGTTTATTTTTTTAAATTAAATATTTAATTTACTTTTAACTTTCTTTTATTATGTGCACTTTTCTATTTTACTTACAGGAACTATAATTATTGGTAGTGGGCTGTTTGACACATTTATGATACTGTAAATGACGTCAAATTAGGTCTATTAAGTAATGTACATTTATTTTTGGTTAGTACATGATATTAATGTACGAGATATTAATGTACTAAATTAGTAAACCCCCTCAGGTAAACTGCCCCGGTATTTTAGAGCTAGTCGATGGCTTGTTGTCATATATCTTGGCCTTTACTATAACACCTATTATTTGATGGCAGCAATAATTAATAGGCTACTAAAATAACGCAATTACTGTGGGCCTAACACTTATCTGCAATCATAAAAATCACAGGCTAAAGCACATAACTAAGGAACTGTATTTTCAGAGGTTTGCTTGGCCCGAAAAGCCACGGACGCCATACGCTAGCGTCCATGGTTTAAACAAAGAAACACGTCAATTTATATATCGAAGGGAAAGTTTAAAACCAATACGTATTGAATTTTACATCAAGTCACTCACCCCCAGCTACGCCTACTTGAAAATTTCTCATTTTAATGGCGGTTTAGATCGTTTAAAAATTTAATTCTGTTGATCCTTTAATGGGTTATGATCAAAAACTATAAGATAAAGCCAGCAATAATTTATTTTTAGTAATGTGACAATTTAACATTAACAGATGTTCAAAATCAGCTTCATTTTTAGCTTTCACAATTATACAGTCTATTTTCAAACTTATCGCTGATGGTATGAAATGTTTCAGTATTGATCATTCTTGCGTTACTTTATTTCTAAGCTCCTTAAGTTCTGTAACCTACCGTTTTTAAGTGACCTCACCGGTGTCAGATCTGGAGATCCTGCCGGCCATTTTAGAGTACCTCTTCAACCATTTTCTGGAAAATCTTTGATTCAATCATTTTCGTAGTACGTACGTGTATTCCATAGAGGGTAGAGGGGCGTATTTATAGGAGGGAAAGTGCCCCCTCCCCGTGGCTACTCGACTTGGCTAATTAGAGTATGTTATGGCTATGAGGACATCGTACTAAGAAACATCGAGAGTTGAGCTTTGAGAAAATTAGGGAAAAGGTCAACAGTTTCCAGCAAACGTAAAAACATTCGGCCAGTTACAAAAAAAAAGTCCAAAGTTTTACTCAGAGTGAATTTGAAAAAGAAGTGTCGACAATTTTGGACTTTTATCTTCGCATAACTGGATAATTTCCCCCCCCCCCTAATCCCAATTATAGTGCTTTTGATAGCCCCCGAGTTCCTAATGTCCGTTGTGACGGAAACGCCAATTTGACTCGTTCAGCACTAAGTTTCCTTCTTCGCTGAATTACCTAATTAAAATGGCATTGTTGAAGTGACTTTCTTTTGTCATAATATTGAAAATAAATTATTAAACTAACTAACATTATATTATACTTTTGACGATAATTCATTAAAGGATTAACATAATTATATTCTTCAAACGTGGTTAGATCACGATTTTTACGGCCTTTAAAATGATGTATCGTAAAATATTGGTTCCACTAGAAATTTCAAAGTAGAGTTAGCTAGGGGTAAGGTGATGAAACGCAAAGTTCAATCTGTATTACTTCGAAATCTAAATTGGCGTGTTCTTGCTCTAAACCGAATTTAGGTATTTCAACTCTAGTGTTATTGATGGTCGCTAGTTTAAAATAAAAGCACAGTATATTAACAATAATGCAATAATAAAACGGTCATCAGAGAACAAAAAGTAATATCTATGTTTTGATTAGTTAACTTCATTTTGAAAAGGCAACATAACGTTTTCACATCCCTTTAAAATTTAACGATTATATACCTAATTCACAAAGCTCTGCCTGTAAAGTTATTTTACTTGATCAGTTAAATTTTGACTATTTTTGGCTGTGAAATTTGATTTTGTTTTTTTATTTTGAAAATTTTATTTTATTTCATTATGTCTTCGATTTTGCTTGTTTTTCAAATTAATTTTCTTGTTGAAACATACTGCAAATATGATGTTTTATTATCCAGGAAAAAACTGTTTTACTTTTTTTAAGAAAAAACTCAAAAATAAAGTTATCGTACATGATTTAGTTGGTATTTTTGTTCTTACACTAATCTACTCAAACCCTTAAAGCAATGTCAAGCAGCAATGTCACAATTTTAATTCGATGTTCCGTGTCCTGATAGCCATCTTCATGCATACCTACTTGTACTCAGTGTTGAATCCAGGTATCTAATCCCTAATCTAAGCCCCCCTTTGATCCACAGTGCCCCGCGAAGATTATGTATATTTTATGCATTATGCTTTCATATGTGTGATTATATATATGAAGTATATATGAAAATTGTGCCCCCCGAAATTATCAAATGCCCTTCCGGACAAAAAGGTCTGGATTCAACACTGCTGGTACTGACAAATCACCTTATCCATTACAAACTTGATGACTACAGTTCTACGTTTTTGACATGTATGTCAGCGAATGACAAATTTCTTAGGTATATTTATTTAAGAGGGTCAAAAAGAAATTCAAGGGATAATCCCTTATGTTTCAGAAAAGAATCAAAAACAGTAAGTATACATTTACGAGAAAGCTTGAAATTAAATGCACTTTCGAGATTTCATCATTTTAAAGTCCTTGCAACCGATTCTTCCTAGCGTCGCGACGCACAGATCCACAAGGGCATCAAATTATCATTTTTTTTTTATAAAATTATGGTTTTTAATTTCACCTATCAATGAGTTTTTACAGAATATTGTTACCTTTAGTTGTCCCTCAGTAACTAGCACATGAAGTTTTAAGCTACACCTTGTATTTTATAATAACTAAATATAAAATGCTTATAATACATATTTTCCAGACTGCCTGACTACAAAACCGCAATTAGCTGTGGTCGTCATTTTTTGCAAATTCGTAGTTACCGTCTACGCAAAAATTGTATAATAATGTGGTACTAATTTACAATGCTAAGTACAAATTATAAATTTACACGTGTTTTACGTTAATCGTTATAATTGTTGCTATTTCAACGAAATTTATTTTAATGACGTCATTAATAAAACATGTTCTAAATACTATAATAATCGTTTGAAAACTTATAAGTACAAAACAATTATAAGGAGAAAATATAAAAAATGTCAAAAATAAAATACAAATAATTAAGTTAGTCACACCATTTTTATTGTACTTGTATAATAGATGGACTTTCTAGGGTGGCAATACCTACGCGTTCTTAAGAAAATCTTTCCACGAATGGAATCAGCAGTATTCTGTCCTTTCCATAATGAATTTATTAGAAAGGAAGCGATGTAATCATTGAATTTAGGAACTTGCCTATTATGTCACATTGGATATCATTTGCTTCTTTCTTTACCATACCCTGCATGTTTTCGTTATTTAAGGTGGAATTTTCCAATCGCGCCTATGTTGGCCAACTTAATTTCATTTTGACATGGTTTTTCGACTTTAAAATTTTTCTGTTCTGTTCGACAATTTCCATGGCCTCTTGCCTGATCGGCATCCAGCCAATTCTTTTCTAAATACCCGGTCTGGCGCTTATTTGCTACTTGGGCGACTCTCCGAGGCAAATTATACGTCCTCCAGTTTGCGTGTCGTAACAGAGCCTCCGGATAGTCGGGCCTAAACCCCGAAGACTCCCAATTTTCTTTTTATTTTATCTTCCACTAGCACACTACTTGGTTAGGAACCTCACGGCTGTCGACCGGACCAGGATGTAACCTTTCTCTGTCAGAAACTTGACAGACCCAACCGGAAGTCCTCCTCCTTGGTCGCCATAGACCACGCAGTTTGCGGGTGGATCTCGTCAAGTTTTTAGGAATCACTCCCGCCCGATCTTCCCCGTTTTTTCCACGGTCCCCAACCAGGACTCTTCCTTCTTCCCCGGGGAACCAAAAACCACGATTTCCCGCGTTCTCGCGCACTTCCCGTGAGAGAGACTGGCCACCAAAACCAACCCCCCCGGATCACATATTGCTCGACCGGCGGACGAACGAAGAATCGTTTAATTGTTTTTTTTTTTAACAATACCATTATGAGTATATTCAGTTTTGATAGATTCATATCATGCAAGCAATTTTCGGTCAATTATTTAAAGTTTCAACGTTTATGATGATTTCATTCAGAAGACTAATATTTTAGGAGATCTAACGTGTTATTTTTGTTTTGTTACTAGGACCTCAATATTCTTTTTTGGTATTGTTTTCCTAAAATAAATCATTAAAAATATCTTAAAAGTTTTATTAATACGTTAAAAAATACCCATAAAATATAAATCTACGGTTAATATTATGAAAATATTTATACAAATGAAATATAAAGCAAAAAATTATACTTAAGTAAAATTAAGTTAGCAATAAATGGGTGTCGTTGGCAAATGCAGCCTTAAGCCTAGGTAAGTACCTAATTATTCTAGTTAATCCATTTAGACAACATATAAACAACACATAACTTTTATTTTTACGTTTTTACGGTTATATTTAATGACTCCTTAGCGCATTAAGCCATAAAGGCGCCTTAACCATGGAGTTATTAAGAATGGATACGGGATGATTTATGATTTAACATTCTTTGACGGCAAAACAAACCATTCTAAGCGACACTGTAAACACAATTTGTAAACATTGGCCACATCTTATTTTATCTTGTATTTTAGTACAAAAAATACGTTCGAAGCATCACAAGATTTACTACAAGTAATAAATGGCTTAAAATATTTTATTTTCCTGCTAAATAATAATAAATTTAAGTTAAAAAGGTTTTATTATTTATAGGTTATATTATTTCTAAAGGTTTATTTAAAGTCGCTCCGAGTCATTTATAAATCTATAAGTCCCACTTTTTCTTTTCTAGTTCATTAGACAAAGACGTACGTGTAACCGAGTGTTCAGACGTATTTCCGAAGCAACCAGCAGAGACAGCAACACTTCTGAGCTCCAACACTCCAATGCTATTTATCTCTTTCTACTACCATTCTTGATTCAATTACGTATTTCCCTAAAGTTCGTAAACTAGACCTCTAGGGTAAATGTTTTCATAACGAACAACAAATAAACAGGCTTCACGTTCGATACTCTCACAGTATACGGAACACCGAATCCTTTCTAATTCATCCATGAATAAACGTAAAATTGACTAAAACTTCCGTAAACATAATTATGTATATTATATTTAAACTTAAATAACACCAAACGCAAACGTAAAGGCTGGTCCTAGGTTCATAGGCAAAGAGCATAGGTATATGTCAGGATGTTCAGGATGTCCAGAAATGCATTTCCCTTTTCAAACTCGAAAAACTGCAACCGTGTAACATAGCGGGGTCAGGTTAGCTGCGTTCGATAGTAGATCGATGGGGATTATTTAGAAAAAATGAAGCGTTGATCAGGTGTGCATCGCGTGTTCATTATGCAGGTATACTTTGTAAAAGTTCAGTTCGTTTGTAGTTCAATGAAAGGTGATAAACTAACACGCCCTGTGAGAACGCGGCATATAGTAATGACTCTTATACAGTTGAAAGACGAAGAGTTTGTGCTCATTTCAATATTACGCGTGTGGAGGACGCCTCAAGTAAAAATTTGGTAAAATCGTGGGTGCGGCGATTTGGAGAAATATCGTCAGCTTTAAATTAAACCCGTGGTCGTCCGAGGGCTGCAACTGCTCCTGAAAATGTTGAGGCTGTTCGTGCCGCGATTACTCGAAATCCAAGTGGACCAATTCGTAAAACAGCGCAAGCTTAAGGAGACAATATTACGGAGAGATTTGGAGTTTTATCCATAGAAGATCCAAATAGTGCAAGAACTGAATCCAAATGACTTTGTAAACCGTCGCGTCGTTCTGTCGCTGAGACAATGCTAAACAATTTTTTTGCAAACGACCGAGTAAACAATATTCTGTTTAGTGTTTTAGGCGCTGTTAACAGGCCCAGATCAAGGGGGGGGGGGGCATAAGGGGGCACGTGCCCTGGGCGGCAAGCGAGGGGGGCGGCAAGTTAATAACCACTACAACCAGTACAAAGATGTATGTACGGATAACGTTCATAACATTTTATTTCTGTGCCTATTTAAAGATTAAGTCAAAAACATAAGAGAGGTACTTCATAGAATGAACATGCTCTTGATCTTTTAAACATTCATTAAAGATACCCATCTTATGGACAAAACCTACTGGCAACAATTTCTAATGAACAATGAAAATAAACAAATGGCGCAACAAAAGTAAATTAACATTCTAAATACCTTTGTGAAAAAATAGTTTATTGTAAAATAATATTAATTGAACTGAAGAACTTTGGTAGAGTCTACTTTATTATTTTCTCATTCTGTATTAGGTAGAAGTTCCTGGTTAATCATCTCCACAACCTTCAGTTCTGAGTTTCTTCAACTGTTAAACCTGATTTCTTTAAATTTAACCTTTTCTTTAAACCATATCGGCTTTTATCTTTCCTGAGCAAACTAACATAAGCATTATCTCTTCTATACCCGTAACACTAAAGTCTTTTTTCCTGCATCTTCTTAGATATTTCTACAACCTGGTGTCCTTATTTTTTATTTCAAACTATCTCTTTTTGTTGCTACATACATCCATCTTAACATTCTTATTCATGCCACATCTCTTAAACTTTTACTGGCCATGTTTTCGCTTCATACAAACAGCAGGTCGGACTACTATTTTATACACTAACTTCTCGCGCTGATTTTATGGTATACAAGAAACTTTTTTCCAATTCCCTTATCCTGCTTGCACTCTGTGTTTAATTATATACGATTTGATCATTCTAATTTAAATAGAATTCAAGAGGACTTGTTTACAGAGAGCAATGGGTCATTTCATGGCAATTTGTTTTACCCAACTGCACTTTCTCGAAAATAACTTTGCCTTATAAGGAAAAAGGAAATGAAGTAAATATATGAGAATTGGCACGAAAGAAAATGCAGATGAACATAAAAATTAGTAGTTCACTAGCCTGAGAATTTGCATCTAGAATCCCCGGAAATTCCAGCAATTATGACTAGTCCAAGGATAATTTTAATCTATTTAGTAGATATCTATCAAGATACAGCGTTTAGTCTAGACGGTAGATCACTGAAACAACGTCATAATGAAAAGCATAAAGAATTAAGTCCAAGTTTGCTAGCTGAGGATACAATTAAACGTGGCTGAGGAAGCCTTTTCGAGTAGGGCTGCTTCTGCCCATCATAATATGTCGTGGATTCCTTACACTTTATTTAAGACTATGCAATACCTATTACGTATTACCCTATGCAAAGTGGAAAATTCTATTGCAGTTTTTCAACTGATTGGAAATACAAATCAATTTGTTCAAGGATGGCTTGACAAAAACATCATTTTGGATGCATCTTGAATTTGCTCTAATCAGCACACTCCCCAGACCGTAACTCCACTGAATGTCTGTTGTACAAGATAAAACATCGTAGTTATATGCACAAACATTTCAGAATAAGCAATAGCCATTTAATTAACTCAATGAATTTTGCAAATTGTTTTCCGAAAAATGGTCAAATCTAAGTTGTATTAATGCCGCTACATGGTCTGCGAACGATTAATAAAAATGGATATTATGTGAAATTAAGATAATATTTGTAACTACATTCTTAAATGTAATTCCTGTTTTTTTTTTGTACTCAGTAAAATAGTTTTCAATTCTGCTTTATTTTGGTGGTCTTTTTTTTTCTTATTTTTTAATTTCAAAAGCAAATTCACGTAAAATTATTAGATTCACGAGCAGCAAAATTTAGTTGGACCCCTTTGAAATTTCCTAGATCCGGCACTGGCAGTTAATAAGCAAAATTGTCGCTATTGGGCCCCAGACAATCCAAGGCATACAGAACACAACGGTAACTGTGTGGTGTGTGATGTCAGCCTCAGGTAGCTAGCTTAGTGGACCGAAAATAGAGGACGTACATAAAAGTTCATTTAAATGAAGCCATAGGCGTGCACAGACTTCCTCATTAGGGTGGGCTAAGGCAGTGGGGTATTTAGGATTTTGTTTCGGGGGGTCTCAGCCACTGGAAAGCGGGAAGGGGGAAAAGCACCGCAGGCAATCCGTGAAAATTTTTCGGTTAAGAATTCACCCAACTACTATCTACGTTATCTACTTAAAAGTTTAATAAAAATTAAATTACATAAAATATACAAATTTATATTTTAATAGTTTAACAAGTTTTAACTACTGCAAAAAACAATAATAATATACTACATACAAAATATAAAAGAGTACTAATAATTAAAACAACACCTTAGGACAATGTGAACGTACGAGTAACAAGATTTTAAGAAAACAAGCAAGAAAAAAAGTATCTACTAATAAAATCATTTAAGTAATTAGGTACCTAAAGCAATTTTACCTACAGTTTCCAACAACCAAAAAAATGTCATTTTACGCAAGTGCGAAAAAAAATCACAAAAGTATCTACCATCTGTTAGAAAAAGTAAATCCGAAGTCACTTTTCATTGTTTGTTTTGACATAAGTGTCAGTTTTGCTTCTTTTATTTTACAGCTGACCCTTGGTCATGTTATTTGCAAACGTCAAAAATATTTTTAAATGGGTTTGTATCTGTTTAAAAATGCTATTTTAAAAAATATTGTGTACAGCTTGAGGCTAAACTGTACTTTTTTTACTTGCGGTCTTATTTAAACTACTCGTTGCTCAGTTTAACCAAAGTTTACATGTAAACTTTGGTTTAACCGACCGCTTGTAAAAAAAGCGCTGTTTTAGCCACTTGTATAAACTGTTATTATTATTTATTGGTAGTGGTATGCTTATAAGCCAGTAAAACATTTGTTAGCAATATAGATTGTGTAATTTAGTGTACCTATAGTACCCATTTACTTTTTTACGTAAAATTTTAAGATTTTAGTTTAAATTTATTAAAAAAAAAACAAAACAATAAGTAACCCTACTAAAGATATACAGGTACTTATCCTCAAAAATATTAACCATTAAGCTTAATTTTTGACCTAACTATTCTTCTTATTATGCTGCCGGCGAAACTTTGGAGTTTCTTGCTAAATACTAGATCTTTAATTTTAATACCTAATAATAATAATAGTGCGCCATGCCACCCTTTACATGGCATCATTTTTAATGTTTTTAAATACTTTATTTTTAAATGGTTTTGGCGCCCCATGCAGTTGCCTGGGTCGCCCGGCCCTGCCAGCAAGGGCGTAGATAATTTTTTATCTGGGGGGGAGCACCAAAAAAAAATTTCTGGGCGGGAGGAGCACCAAAAAATTTCAACTACCCTTTACAATTGTTGTTGTTGTTGTTGGGATTAACAATTTGATTTTCGTACCGTTCTGGGCGGCGTAATTACCTCCTCTCCCCCCATATCTACCCCCTTGCCTGCCAGCGGCAAAGCAGTGAAGTACTTTTACCTTAAAATTAGAGAGTCCACAAACTCGGTTTGTGTTCAAGCCAGCTGAAATTTCGTCGCTGGAACTGGAAAGACAAAGGAGCGTAACTCCATTTAATATATATTTTCAGGAAAAACGATTGAAAAGTAAGCCAGTATTGCATTGGTTACTGAACCTTCTTCTTCTGTTATAATTTACAGTACATTTATGTAAGTTGTTTAGTAGACTAAATAATTTGTGCTAAATGTATATTCTTGCAAAGAGAGATGTATTTACGAAGTTATCGAATTTTAAAAGAGAGCCGCCTTTTCGTCTATTAACTTTTTTGAAAATTTTCATACATGAATACAGATCAGAATAGTGTCTTGGTAATAATACATTTACATCTACAAATGTAATCATTTGTAGAATAGGTATATATTAAACTGGTATTTTAAGTAGGATGAATCAAATCATAAAAAGAGAAAATTATTGGGAAATAATAATAGCAGAGAAAGAAGAAAACAAAAGATACAAGGAATAAAACAACAAATATAGAAACAACGCAACATTAATAATTAAGTAAAAAAATTAGAGGCAGGTCAGTGCCGTAGCTAGGTGTAGGCAAAGTAGGTCCTTGTCTAGGGGCGCCAAATAGTAAAGCTATAGAGTGTATAAGCAACTAGGTCTTGTTATAGGGACGCAAAAATCATAGCTTGCCTTCCGTCAAATTTAAACTAGCTACGGCACTGGGACAGGTACATAGTACACGAGCAGTCTTCCAGCTATCTGAAAAGCCACTTTTCATAGGAAGCTTGAACAAGACAAAGCTCGATGTTTTAGGATTGTTTTTAGTGCAAAGGAACAAAAGAATTCTTTGAACTTGCTTTATCTTTAATATTATTTCAGGTAATTGATAAAGGACTAACGCAACTTCTGGAAAATTAGAAGGAGGAATAAGGGTGGAATTGGCCGCGCATTGTTTGGTAAATTGTTCGCAGAAGAATCACAAGCGGTAAAGCAAACGAAATTACGGAAAACCAGTTAGCAAACAGTCACGTTACCAAGCAATCAAAACTTGATTGGCCCCGATTATTTTGTGATTGATACGATCAAAACTTATTTTTTCTTTTTATGCCACAAGAAATAGACACCTGTATGTTTTACTCCTAAAAAATCTTCAAAATCAAGGACCGATCTAAAGTTGGTCGGACTTGGCAAAGCCCATTGCATGACCTCTTCTCTCTCTCCCAACCCGGCCGCACGTTCTATGTAGGTCAAAGCGCTCCGACCAATGAACGCTCGATCCGTCGTCACATGGCTTTGTTGTTATCATCAGCTGTGTCCGGGCCGCTATGCGCGCTCCGGAGGAATCCGAGCCTCCGCGCCACCACCTCTCTCTCGTTCGGGCAACCGAAAACAAGGACGGAGCGACGCAACGATCAGCTGTTGTTTGTTACGGGAGCGTGCCGGCCGGTTGCCGCATCAGTTGTCGTTCAGCCGTTCGTTCTACAGGTTTATTATGTGTGTTATGTACGATAACAAAATCACAGAATTATTGGTTTTAGAAGTGTCTATTCAGTGTTTCAGTCATCGACAGGGATCTGTTCAGAAGTTAATGGTCAGACGACTGTATTTTACAGATCACCTTGAAAATTGTGAGAGTATTTGTACCTAAATCGGACTTGTTAAGTTTCGTCACTTACTCGTTGTTTACGGTGTTTACTCTTGACCGCAAAATGTCGACAGGAAAACGAATCGCTAAACGGTCAATCATCGGAACACGTGTCTGTGCCCCCGGTGAAGACGGCAAATATTACTCCGGAGTAATTCAAGCTGTTAAAACACCGGCATCCGTGGAAAATAATAGTAACTGTATTAATCTTACCCCAAATACAAGATACACTGTGCGTTTCGATTCCAGACAAGGTACCTTAGGTCGTACCACCGCCGAATTTTTCGAATCTGAACTCATCGGACCAGGATTTCAATCCGTTTTGGGTACCGAACTGGTACCAGAACAAAAATGTTTCGTTACTTTTAACGGGCGTGAAATTTGCGGCGAAGTTATGAAGCATCATCTTGAGACAGATGAAGTTATCATCAGAATCCACCCCAGTGGCACTGAGGTAGGTTAGAATAAGTATTATAATATTATCATCACAGATCCATAATGGATCTGTGTTATCATGGAAGTTAAAATGCCGCGCCGGCCGGCAAACTGAAATAAACAATAATATACAACGCAGTTCTTGCTCCTCGTGTGTTTAAATTGAAATACGTAATTACTAGAAGTAAAAAACAAATTTTGACGCGTATGTTTATACATGGAAAATACGCGGTTACAATTTTGAGAAAATAATAACGAAACAAAATCCCAGTGGAGTTTAAACGGATGATAATTTTGACGCTTAAGTGACGTAATATGAAAGCACTTAAATTTTAAATAAACATAATTGTATGACCAGGATTTTCTTTTAAATTAGGTGAATTTAAGTGCATATTGATTGTTTTATGAAAAACATCTTTGTTTCATTAATTCCAGTCACAGTGAAAACAAATCAAATTTGAGAAATTTAGTAACAACTGAGTACAGGTACCTACATTAAAAAATTACTTATACCTTCATACACCACCCACTAAAAACGATACAGTGATCAAAACAAAGGATCACCCTAAGTGCAAAGGTCTCTTGTTTAAAACAGGTTTCATTCAGCCAAACCTTGAAACTACGTTCTCTCGATTATATTGTCTCTCACAGTTTGCTAGCCGGGGCATGGGTTTTCCTTTTATCCTCTAGATATCTCTGTCCGTAAAATTCAGCTAGAGCGAACTTTACATTGTGGAACGGTCAGAGAGTCAGAGCCATACGCACAAAAATATTTCGTGTTGCTCAGCAACGTTCTGCATGACAGGTTGCAGGGAAAATGGGACACAGCATACATTAATTCACAGGTCGGCTGTAGACAGGGGCTTTGTGCTGCTATTATAAAAGTGGTTAGAATGCGCATGGACGGAAATTTTGCCAACTCAATTAAATGCATCTTTGTGACGTCACGAATATAAGCAAGCTTTAAGTTTCTGTTAGAGCCTATCGCGCTTACAAGACCTGATTTCTTGATAGTTTGGATGTTATTGTTAAATTCGGTGAATACCAAATACATAGATAGCTAAGCAAGCCAATGCAAGCTAAAAATCAGCATTGTCAAGAGCAGCAGCGTCGCTTTTATGATAGCGAACTCTGATCAAACAGGTTGTTGTATTGATCAAATTTCTGATACAGTTTCTTTGTTCTATTATTTATCGAAACAAAGCTAGGTACATACATATATACAATGATTAGATAGATACATGCTTTGTATTTATACCCGACAACAATTTCAGATAAAAGCCTAGAATAATATTCGTCCAGTAACATAAAACTACTTAGAAAACAATGCAAACCAATGTTAATGACTTTATTATCAGCTTTTTCTTTTGGGAATAATTACTGTTTAATCATTATAATGTCGTTAGTGACAATATGGAACAAACGACTTAACAAACAAATTATGAATGTTATGTTAATTATATGAGTAGGTATGTCATCGGCCCATTTTGATTTAATCCTAATACACATCAGTGACCGGCTGACCAGCACATCGTTAATGGTATTTGTCATGACAGACACTTTTATGATGTTTTTTGTTTGAAATACTGTAGAAATAATTTTGGGGAAGATTTCTATAAAAGTTTAAGTAACTCCCTAGGTATCTACCCATTGTGATCAAAGTAAAAAGCGAGGAAAACACTAACTACTTGACTAAATAAATGCACAGAATACAGAATTAATAATTTTAGATTTGAAATGAACCTTACGTAATGCTAGATGTCCTTTAATAACTGTCTTCTTAATAAATATAAACAATGTACCTAATAGTTAAAGTTGACCTGAGATTTTGTTAAATGCCTTTATGGGTTTTCTAAAACATTAAACATCCTCAAAGATAAAGGTGTTTAGGAAATAGAAATAGGAAATAAATCACCATAGGATATCAGGACCAAAGCAGTCATGTTCAAAGTAGGTATTTTGCCTGCGAGGATTTAGATGACGCTATTGACCGACGCTATCAATTGCCATTTTGGTTGGGCGTTAAGAACGAGACAGTTTATTACCCTTTTAAAACTGGTTTCAAGATCGTCCCCAAACCATAGCAAACTCTCTAGCGAAATTGGTTGGTTTCTTATTAACGTCTCCAAAAAAGAGTTCCATTGCAACTCTTTAGTATGCAAAAGTATATTTAGACAATTAATTGATAGGATATATTTTATATTAAATCGTTTTTACGGAACTAAAATTACATGTAAATGCCCTCGCACTACCTACTAAATCATTGTATGCTTTAAGTATGTTTAATACAACGTGTTAAAGGAATTGGTTTCAGTGACGCAGTAGTCATGATAAATGGATACCAATTTGCATTTATGCTGATAACCTTGGTGGTAATTAGACGATGCCATTTTTCATCCATCCGTTTCGTCATTTATTTACATAGTAGGATATCCACATCCTTAAGCTGCATTTTATTAATCTCTAGATATTTGAACATTTTAATCAGATTAAATCAAATTTCTATCAATGAGGTATCTTGGATTGTATGAAGAAAGCGATAAATTATTGAAACTAAGATTATTTAAACCTATGATTTTTTGGAGATGAATTTAAGAACCGAGGAAACCAGGTTGTTGTCCAGACACTAAAACAAATAATCATCAATCTCCCTACTCATAATATTATGCTCTGATCAAAAAGCTATTTGATTGCTTTAAAGCACCAATGTTGAGATTCCCAACTGATTTACACCTATGCAAAATATGTAGACTCAGCAAAAAACATTGGTACTTCGTTTGGGTACCTGTATACACAGAGGAGTCCAAAGAAATGATGTTAGATCCCGAATAAATACATATAGGTAATATTCTGGATTAGTTTCTGCTGGTGCTCAGTTCCAAATAAAGTAAATCTCTAGATATGCTTCATATGGGCTCCTAATACCTACTGTTGCAAGGTTAGCGCTTTTGTTCAGCAAGCATTTGCATTCAGGTTCTATTTTGTAGAGAACCGCCTAGGCGTCTGCAAAAAATGACAATTTTTATCTGCATGAAAAAGATGGTAAACCTATTTTGGACCCCGAAACTTGTGAAGAAGTTAGCATATAATATCAATGGGTATCAAACTGAATAATAATTCAGAATGGGCATAAAAGAAGAAGACTTCCCATATCCCATCTTCATTTGATTACGTCTTAATGAATGCATAAACGGCTTACAATCTAGTATCAACAAGCAGCGAAGCAGTGCTGTCAGAGAGTTGGTATTATTTTTTAAATGATTAGCCTTTTGATTTGATGCTAGGCCAATTTTTTGATACTAGCTTTGTCACCTAAACGATTATTTTTACTGCATTGCTGGATTTAGCGCGGCTATTAAAATTTTAGAGGAAAAATATGAAAAGTTTGGACCCAGACATAAGTATATGCCAAACTTATTAAAGCTCCGTAAGATTCTTAATATGGGCACATATAATTACAAACTGGAAATGTTGTAATAATTTTTAACAATAAAGTGAGAGAAAAATTGACCAACAAATCTTGTTCAGCAATTACATATCAATCAGTGAACGCCGAAATACATTACAATTTTACGTTGCTTTAATTTATAAAAAAACGCTACCCAACATTTTCATTGACCCACTATCCTCGAAAGTAAAATGGCATGAGAAGAATCACATATAAGCAAGCGTTAATTAAACACGGTTTCGCCTAAATTAGAAACTAATACGAAAACGCAATCCTTCGTCAATACTGAAACGAATATAAAATCTTTATTTACGCATCTGTGGCCATAGGAATGTTTATATTTTGCAGTTGTACATGACCTATTTGTACAATGAGAACCATTTTATTGCAAAACACACAACTTTCACAAGCTAATGCATGTTGCATAGTTTAAATAATCAAATAGAATTGCGCCAGTCCGACAGCCAAGAAAATATATTTGTCTTGGGAGGAATAACATAATGAAAAGCACAGGTACAGAAGTTTCACACTATCGTAATATTTACTTAGCCGTAGACTTACCACTTCAGTTCAAAGAGATTTTTTTAGTAGGTAATTTATTACACAACCGTTTTTGTATTGATCTATAATTAGTATTTTCACAGGCAGTTGTTAATAGAATTTATTAGGAAGTTATTTTTAATTTAAAATAATACTTCTTAAAGTTATCGTGTATGCACTGTAGAGGGAAAAAGAAGGTGACAGGAGCCCTTGTCAGAAGCAGAGCTGGGTACGAATCATGTTTAAAATAATTCAAATTCCAGATCCAGATCCTGGTAAAGGATTCGAATCAGCAGTGCTACAGTTCTAATTC
This sequence comes from Philopedon plagiatum, assembly GCA_963971165.1. Taxonomy (NCBI): domain Eukaryota; kingdom Metazoa; phylum Arthropoda; class Insecta; order Coleoptera; family Curculionidae; genus Philopedon; species Philopedon plagiatum. The sequence continues at coordinate 124,367,984 of OZ020189.1, read as the reverse complement.
ATTAGTATACCCCGGCGGATCGAGAGCGATGAGTCATAAGTCAGGGTCGGAGTGGGTTTGCAATTTATTTTATGGTATTCTGCATTCCATATTTTAAAAAATGTATAATATACTCTTGGGCAGCATGCTTTAATACTCGCCGCCGCTCGCTTTTTTAAGCCGTCGATAACTTCGTTGGCTGGCGATGATAAATTAAAAGCGTCACAGCATGCTATAGATAGTTAATAGTTTTTTATTGCGATCGGGTGACAGCGACGTTAAAACATGTTTCTATCATGAATTATAAAATAAAATAATATTTAAAGCGAAACGTTCTAATACATTTTTTTGGTACCCGCTGTAATAATATGTATGTAAATACAAATAAACAAACTTAGCATTACATTAATATAAACATAATTAAAGTTATCTTAAAATATATAGCAAATTTGCTGTTAGCTGTCTTTAGTAAATTATTTACGAAAATATTTGAGAAATATACCTATTTATATTGTCATAAATAAAGCGGTATAACCATTGATGTCGCATCAAGTCGATACTGTTTTTGAGCAATCAGGTATTCCCAAGTTATTTAAAACAGATTGCAGATTGATAGACTGCTAAAATAACGCAACTACTGTGGGTTAATATTTATCTGCATCATAAATACCACAGGCTAAAGCATTTCACTAAGAATTAATAAAGTATACCAATATACCATTATTTTTCGTGATAATAAATATTTAGTAATTTATTTTCATTGCATGGTGACGAAAGTTAGAGTGAGAGTGGCAACGTCGCTTCACGGGCCAAGAAATCTGAAGCGCGTAATTTTGTTTGTACCCTCAAGGCAGGTTGGAATATACGTGTGTAGTGATATTTTACGTGATTTTTGGTTTCTCCTGACAGAACTTCCCCCGTGAACTTTGCGGAATGATGTGTCAGTGCCAAGTTTGTGGAAAAATAGATTATTTTCATCCGGAGCTGTCTTTTCAGAGGTTTGCTTGGTGGAATACAGAATACAGGAAAGCTGTTCCCGCGCGAAATAGCGCGTGTCATTAATAAAAGCATCGCCGCTTGTCAATTTCCGAGTCGGCCGTTATGTGTTGCGGGAACAGTTATACCGCTCTAGTTAAGTATAAATACTTAATATAAGTAAATAAGTGTAGTCCCTCTCTGGAATAACGGTCCAACGCTCCCAGTTTGCCGGGGTATATTTATCAGGCAGCTAAGTGTTTACCCGGCCCAGGGGTTTCCATTATTTTTGGGATGTGTCGTACTTTAATTCCAAAATGGAACACACTGTATTTTTCAGTCCGCTATACCACTAATATTTTCATTCTGTACTTGTTAAAATGTTTACAAAAACTATGATCTGATTACCCATCAGCTAATGATTTGTCTTTTTCTATTAGATGTAAATGAAAAAGAATATCCAATATCTGCTGATAATTCAGTTAATCTAACATCAAAAGACATGTTTTCTTCGACGCAATCACCAGTGTATAATAAAAAAAACCTAACCAATAACTGTTTCCGAGAACGCCTAGTACTGTACATGTATGTCTGTTTCGAAATTTTGGATTTTTAAAAGACTATAAACTTGTAATTTTATCGTTTTCTATGAGATTTACTTTCGGGGATTTAAATTCTTTTTGGAAATTCATGTTTTTTTGAGGATTTGTTTTTTGTCAAAAACTTGAATTCTCAACCCTTGGATTCTTATCCAATTCTTTTTGATTTTTATTTCGAACGCGGATCACGGATCCTGTTCTAAAAACATTTGAATCTTGCTTTCGGATCCTTAAAAATAAAAATAATTCAAATCCTACCGAACTCGGGTCGAACATCCAAAAAAAAAACTCTTACTTGGAGATGATAGTGATACCTATACAAACATATCTTAAGGGTCATTTTAGAATTCTTTTTATACAGTGTAAATAGTGTATCTACATCACTAATGATCTAAAACAGTGTAAATGACGTAAATAAATACCACACATGTAATGAAGCCCTAAAACTCCCTACCTTGACTTGATAGGTATTCAATATAAGTGTGTGTAACCTATAATAAATTCTGGTTTCAGCTTTAATGTCATTCTTTATTTCCTATTATCATTGACATTTCCCTATTGGATCGAATTTCATTTGTCATTGAAAGTGAAACCTAAATTATGCGTTACGTAAAGTGGCTTAAATGGAACAGTAATATAATAAATAGTAAGCTCTGATTCCTATTGTTATTGAAGCGTTAGAAACAAAAAATTTAATAGAAATTAATTTTTGCACACTTGAGCACTAGAAAATTGTTAGACTGTGACAGTTGATCTACTTCATACTCACTCTTACTAAACATGACTTTTAATGAGAAGGCAAAGTGAGATAGCATTCAGGAGTTATAATAAAAGTTCGACAATTAACAAGCAGAAGTCTTGTGACTAACTTTTTCTTCTTTTTACATATTATTGTCTTTATCAACTGAGCTTTCATTAAAAAATCAGTTTTCTGCCTTTGCAGGTTCCGAGCAGTTTCTTTCCATTTTTCAACTATTTATAACAAATGTTTCTTAAACTGGGGCGAACAAAACCAATTAAAAATTTTCGTGAAGGACCAGTGTCATGCCAGTGTCATTTCCAAACAAATTTGTTGGCTAAATTTAAGTGACATTGTGTTTTTCGAGATTTTGAATTCCACTGCAATTTAACAAATTTCAATTTTCGGTTAAAGGACTATTTGACGCTTGAGAATTACTTACATTTATTTTAAGACTGCCCACCGTGAGTGCCGCTCCAGGTAGCATTACACCACGGGGAACTCGGCCTCAGCTGCAATTCAGTTTCGCTTTGCCACTTGTTGATCCACTTGTTTTTTCTGTCGCGTCGCTGTGAATTTGGTAGTTCGTAATATGCCGAAAGTGTGCAGTAACAAGCGACTATTCGCGCACAGTTTTAGAAAGCTTATGTGAAAATTTCCTGATTTAACATATACTGGGTCGCAAAAAATAATATGTGGTTTGTCAGCGAAGCTTATTGGTCTTTAAGAAATCTATGTATAAGACACGTAAACAGTGCAACACATCCATTAAGGAAAGGGACCAACGTACAATTTCTTTTCGATTTATTAATTAGGCTGTAGTCGTGTAATGTGCCGTTATTTATATTAAATAAAGAACCATTTCGTCAGTTTTGGAAGAAATATAATCCTAAATAGAAATTTCCCGGCCGAAGTACGTTGTAAAGACATTAACCGGCTGTGAGCGAACGACTTCATTATCCTTTGGTAAATTTTTGCGAACAGTAGATGACGTGCAAAAAGTGGTATGGTAAAAGTGGTGGTGAGGTAGTTATGTTAGAGAAAAATTTTACAGTGTAATAAGAAAAAAAACAGATTTTGCCAGACTAACACATATTTATAGTAATAGTGCCGATACAGATCCATTAAATTCCGAGACCTTTTCAATCACGCGAACTGTAGATGTCGAACGGTCGTTTTTTTACATAAATTCTTGGCAGTTTTTCAATTAGTACTTATTCGAATTTTGAAATTCAATTATACCGAAAGAGCTCATTTGCAGAATTATAGAAAAAGGCTTTTTATTGTCAATAGTATAGAACCCTGTAACCAATGGCTTCAGATTTAGAAATTCTCTTGTTGGAGTTAAATATTTAAATGCTGCCCCTTTTATGCTGTAGAAGATTCAAGATAACTATAGTTTATATAGTTTTTTAGTTTCCTGTATTTTTGTTAATACCTAATGTATTAGCAGAAAATAATTAATCTCAGAGAATAACAAATTACGTAAACAAAAAGGCATTTATTTAATAAACATCCTTCGTTATTTGCCGACTAATATTTTTTATGCTATACGAAAAATAACAATTATCACGAATTGTATTCATTTACAGTTACAAAAAAATTCTGTTAAATCAAATTTTCTCACCAAAAAAATCGAAGATGACTTTTCTACGACACTAGACGGGAATCTCAAGAGACCAAACGTATCTGGGCTGAACCTTCAACAACTTTCAGCAACATTTTGCCTCAAAGCTATAAAACGCCAGAAACCTCGCCAGAAACCGAAAAGGCATATAATTGTCAAAAGTATCGAAACCTGGCACCAGATTCATTTTTTTTTATTAAAGTTAGGTAAATGTTATTATTATCATGAATTTTATTAATTTACAAGCTATGAAAAATTCTGCTACATTACATTTAGTCATGTTATTAAAAAATCAAATATGATTGTTCTAAGACACTAGCTGGGAATCGTGGAGATCAAGCTTGTCTGTGCTGAACCTTCAACAACTTTCACTAACATTTTGCTTCAATGACGAAACGCCAGAAACCGATATATGTCTATAATCCCGCGAGATTGAAAATAAACACGTTCTCGTCAAGAATATAACCATCATCATCGTGAACCAAGACAAATACGTACTTATCATTAGAAAACAATGGCCAGAGGTAATATATTACTATCCGGTTCTTGTCTTGTTGAAATTGCAAGTTGTTTAGATAAGCAAATAAAGGCTTAGATTTAAATCAGGCACACACATAATAGTTATACGGCTGGTTGGTGTTCTAGTTTCAAGTAGGATATGGGTCATAACTCTTACGTATTCACCGGTGAATGTTGTATGGGCCAGTATACTGCGTTAAGCAATAACTCTTAATTTACACACAAACCTGTCCAAAGGTCATACATTTGCTGGCATCGAGGCTACTGTATGCCTTTCCCTCTTATTAAGTCATTTTAATAATTAACTCTTCTATGGACGTAGTAGTAAATAAGCTTGCTTTTTATTTAAGAAAGGCTGAGTAAAAACTTTAAGCTATTGGATCTAAAAAAAAATTTGCTTAAGGTTGCCGCCCAATTTCAATTTAGATATTGTTATTTGACAATATCAATATAAAACAAAGGTTTGTTCGTTTGTTATCTACTTGAAATAAGTGCAACATAGTGCAGGTTTATGACGTCACCAGTTTAGTTTAGAACTGTGTTATGCAGCAACATAAACGAACGAGTTTGACCACTCCAGTTACTCCATACTTCGTTACAATAAATAAAAAACAATTTCGGTTTTATTATTTAGGTGTGTATAAAAACTTATCTTCAGACGTTATGTACTAGTTGTTTACCACATCTCTTAGTTGTGTCTTTAATAGCTTTGAAAGAACATTTTACCGTACTTTCCTTATTGTATGTAATTTAAAAACACGAATATATTTCTTAGTAGGATATAAGTCATTTTGACATAAAATTTTAAACTGTCCGAACCTTCACTTTTTTACTCCTTTTCTTCAGTTAGTACAGACTGAACATGAATTAAACAGTTTAGTGCAACCTGCACTGCACAAATAAAAATCTATTAAACGTTTTCAAAACGCAAACGAACAATTTAGTTCAGAATGTGCAGCTCCAATCAACACAATCAAACAAAGTTCCAGAAACAGTTTGCATTATGCAATCTTAAATTTTGGCTTGCTTTTTATAATCATGAACAATGGTTTGCATCTATCTGTATATCATAAATCAAGGAATTGCAATCAGTTACTAGAAAAAATAACTCGGGTATCATTTTTTTATAGATGTTGGTGGCTGTATTTTCTATGCTAAGTTTTATAAAGAGACTATTTTGTTTTCTTATTTTCTCAGAAATATTTAACCAAATCAGAAAGTAAGAACTTGGAAAATTATATTTTTCCTTGCTGTGTACAATGGCACAAAAATCTAAATTTGTCGAAAGGGCCCATTATACTTTTTGTGTGAATATTAATTGATTAATATATTTTGTTTGTTGGTATCTGAACCAGTTGCTGTAAAATAATCAATTTAAAAGATTCTGATACAAAAGACATCTTAATTAAATAAATCATAACCCAACAGAGCTTACGAGACTATATTTCGAAATTGAAGTTGTATAATAAAATCCACATACACAAGCTTCTTGTGATAACTTGCTTATTTTAATTGTGTGTTCTAATATATTAAAGTAGGTCATCACGCACTTTATTTAAGCATTCATTTCATATCACTCACCGTAAGCCCATTTGCGCGGAAGCAGTTGTAACGGGACTTGTTTAAATTGAATCTGCCATTATTTCAAGCAGGGAGTCGGATTACAGTAAGTATACTTTATAAATGTTAACTCCACATTGGTAACAACTTAAATACACATTTTAAAAGGAACCAGATTTAGTGAAATATTTTAACTTTAAACAGCGCATAACTAATTACTAAATAATTGATCAAACTTAGATTTAGTCCCGATAGAGCACGATATTGACTACAAGTTAGTAGTACACGGAACAGTTATTGTATCCAAAATTATGAAAACTGACTTCATCATTTACTAGATGAAACTTGTATGTAGATATTAATTAGCCACATAAGCGAATTTATTTTTGTTTAATGGTAAAATATATAAACTCTAACCCTAGACAGAACAAAACTGTCTTTACATATAATCCACTTTGGGTCTGGGTGCACTTATGCTAATGATAATTATGCTTTTCTTAACTTCGAAACTTGTGTATGACTTAACTTGTAAAATTATGAAAAGCATATGCAATTTATCTCGTACACCTTAAGGAAATGATACTTCAAGACCCGTTAGGAAAATATCAAGTTCTATTTGCTCAACGTGCACCGGGCATAACCAAGAGGAAAGCCATGTTTGTCAGTCTTGACACGACCGCAAATGTATTCTACTTATTACTATTATAATACCTGGTGTCCGCAATGTGTAATCAAGCGTACAGCGATGTTTCTTTTAGCTTATAGGTATATCCGTGACCTCTTGCATTTTTATGCATTTGATTAGAGATCTATAAAAATCATTTCTACAATACATACACTTTAGTTCCCAGGCAGAGAAAAGGAATCGAATTGGAGAACAAATGTTGAAAAGTGGAAAGTACTTCGATTTTTAGATTTAAGGATTTTTTATTTAACATGGGTAGTAATTTTCCCACCTTGAGCGAGGAGAGTTTTCACAGCTACTATTTTGTAAGAAATAGAGCCCAAATATGATTTATTCCCAATATCTTGGTAGTCTTGCGCCTTCAGACAACAGTAGTTATAAATTTTGTTGCTGCTAAAAAAGTTTTGAATTTTCCTCTTCCACTCTGTACCTCGATACTCTCTAAGTTTTGTTCTCGTTCCATTAATACAAGCAGGATGTATAAACCTAGGATATCTTTTTCACATCTTGGTGCGGAACCACGTCCGATACTCTGTCAAGGATGAGTCTTCTTCGTTTTCTGTGTAAAAAAGAGTCTTCCAACTCAGGTCTATGAAAATGTTTCTACAGTTTTTTTTCCAGGACCATTTTTTTCGGATTTATTTTTTGAGAAACATCTTTTGTAAAGGCAAATCTTTTCGATAATTCTTTTTTGAAATATACGTTTTTTCGAGAAATGCTTGTCCGGAAACGGATATATATATATATGTATATATATATATATATATATATATATATATATATATATATATATATATATATATATATATATATATATGTATATATATATATATATATATATATATATATATATATATATATATATATATATATATATATATATATAAATTTTAAACACCAATTTTCGAAAATACTTTTTCGTAGCATATCAGTTTAAAATATCCTTTAGGTATTTTTGGAAAAAATGTTTTTTTCGAATAAAGTTTTTTTGATACAAATAAAATTCAAAAAATTGTTTTTTCAAAACCAGTCATAGTTTTCAAAAAACCTTATTGTGTGTCTGTGTGTTTTTATGTTTCGTTTAAGTCCCCTACACTGACAGTGATATTGCATCTCCATTTTTTTTAGACATCCATGGCCCTGTGTGACCAGGAAATCACAATCATGAATATATAGCGCGTTCGGCAATGCAATCTTTTCCATCGTTGTGCTCGGAGTTATTGACAGACACGTGATCGGTCGTACTGTTTACAATAATAGGTCATGTGACCGTCAAAAATTCCGGGCAAAACGATGGAAAAGATTGCATTGCCGAACGCGCTAATTGTAGCTATTTTGTAGTTAATCGGTTTTTTCTTCTTATAGTATATTGTAAGTTCATGTAAGTTTTAAAAATATTTAAAAGTATGACTGTAAGAAAGGAAAAAGGTCACAAATAAAAATAATGAATTCATTTCTGCACATAACTGTTGGAGTATTGTTTTGCTTCTAATTCCATAATATCATAATTAGATCATATTGTAAATGCAATATTGACATAAGGTTATTTATTTCCCTATTATCTGTGATAATAATTTATATTTTCTGTATTCCATAGTTGTTATAATATGCGTAAGTACAGAAACCGGAATAATACTGGGTATGCACATTTAGATAGGAAATCTAGTTTTAAATGGACAAAGATCATTAGAATAATTAAGTGAATGGCCTAAATATTTGATAAATTTATGTTTTCAACTAGATATTTAAAAAACTAGGGTAAATTTATTATTTGTGGTAACATCGTTTAGAAACCTGTTTAGGAGTCCATTATTGCGCATGGAATAATTTTCAGTAGGTAATCTAATATAAACATTTTAGAAATTAATTTAATAACTGACGTAAATGCCAGTTTTGACTGAACGCTTCCTGCATAAAGATGGCTTTAAAATTTCTCCGTTTCGTCAACCATTCCCAGGTAACTTCTTTGGACCTGTTTTTGCTAGTTTTAAACCTCAACTGTTGAGGTTTGCTCAGGTTGGCGTCAGTCCTTTATAGCGTTTTTCCAAGTTTGATATAGTGTTTTTCTTAAACACACTCTCGCGAGTGTTGATATACTTTAGGTAAAGTTCTAGTATAAGCTGCAAACAATTCTGACATCACTAAGGAATCGCTCCAGTTTGTTGGCAGAAAATAATATCATCAAGGGACGAAGTGTTGTTACATTTGAATTTTGGAAGGCCAAGTTAGTCTTCAAGAGTTAACTTCAGTAACGTAAAAGGAAACATCACTATACCCAAATTAAATTGTCTAAATATCAGTTATGCAGTTTTTAAACAGCAAACCCTTAATCTAAAGAAAGCGGCAACATGTGTAGTTCGTTTTGGATTAGGTCATGTCGAAGATGGTTTTGCCGTTTTGCTCTGTTGTACTACCTTCTTGTCATGACTAAAGCCTTGCAAAAGTAGGTAATTCCAGGGCTGGAATTACAAAGCGACGGTCGACGTTGACGACGCCGGCAGAGCAGCTATTGTCTGTTTCGCAATAGCAAGCACTGATATCACGGCGGGCTGCTTATCGGATACATTGACGTTTAGCATGGCCATGGCGATGCCGAAACCTCGTCGCTCGTTGCCGTTTGGGTACAAAGTTAAAAGATTTTTATATCGCTTTCCTGACCTAAAGTACAATGGAAAGGAAATAAAATGTTCTGTTTGTGACACTTGCATTGTGAGCTGGAGTTCCTTTAGTTGCAGACAACATATTTAAAATAAAAACCTGTGTTGAACCGGCAGCTGTAGATGCCTTAGTGGCGCCTTATATATACTCTAATATTTGTATTAAGCTGTTGCAATATTCCTTTCTACGTGCTTCAATACGAACATATGCGATCTTTTTGTAGAAAATATGTGAGTAAGCGACCCAGTGGCCATTACGGTCTGATTTTCCTCGTGTCAAAAACAAATGGAAACTAGCATAAGGTCCGCATCACATAATGAAAAACCATTGGATAACAGTTGTACCAAGTACAAATAACCAAGTAGGAAATGTTTTAGTGCGAATACTAACACCGAATTCACCAACAAAGCCATATATACTGGCAAGAGAAAGATTAGAAAAAGGCAACGCTGAAACAATCCAACAACTACTAACGCAAACTCTAAAAAAATTACATTAATACGAACAATATTGTACTGTTAGTTACTGATAGTACTGCGTATATGGTAAGAACAGCGCGATGGCTTAAAACTGTGTGTCCTAATTTATTGCATATAATCTGTTTACTACATGCTTTTCATCGAGTGCCAGAAACAATTCGAAGCAATTATCCAGATGCTGTCAAGCTAACTGCCAGCACCAAAAAGGTTTTTATAAAATCTCCACGATGGATTAAAAAATTTCACCAGGTGTGAACCGGAATTACCGAATCCCCACAGCCCGTATTAACAAGATGGGAAACGTGGTTGAATGCTGCATGTTACAATCAACATTTCCAAGCTGTTAAATCTGTAGTGTCGCAGTTCGACCCAAAAAGTGTCATCTGCATTGAAGAAAGTCAACAGCACTTTAATAACCCTACAATCGAAGCAGATTTGCGTACTATAAACGCAAATTTTATTATCGTTTATTAGTAGATTCTATTGACAGCCTTCAACATAATTATCTGCCACTTCCTGACTCTTTTCATATAGTTGATACTGTAAATACAGCTCTACAAACTTTAAAAGATGGACCTGGTGTTGAAGCTGCGAGCAAGTTTAAGTATTTGGTACACAAAAATCCGGATTTCGCGCAACTACGTAATATTGGGCAGTGCGCAAGTGCGGACAATTGCTGCAGGAACTTACAGTGTTTTAGATACGCAAACATTACATCTTTGGATGTAGAGCGTTCATAGTGCTATTATTTACTTCAGAGCGTACAAGCTTAAAAGAGTCTACTTTTAAAGGTGTTTTAAGGATGCTGGTGCTTACAGAGGCTCAAAACTAGATTACACGGATTTGGTCTTGGGTATATTGTGGTATCCATACATTGGGTAAGCAAAATAGTTTTCTATTACTTTAGCCGAAGGCTTTTCGCATTTTTACATGACCCACTGGAAGTAAATAAACATTTGTATTTTATTTTCAAATCGGATTCTTATTTTATTTCCAACCAGGGAAGAGACGTCCCTGGAATTGTATGTTTACAATGCTTTAGTCATGCATGCCATGTTTTGGCCAGGATATCTGAACTTCTGCAAAATAAGGAACCACCCACTAACGAAATCACTGTAATTTCTTACTCTTTAAGTTCTATACAACAAAGAAACAGCGCTATGGAATCAGCTGTTTGCTCAGGTGACGAAGTTGGCCTTCTTAGTATCGTTTCCTAGTGCCTAGTTTATTTTTAAATTTTACTTATATTTTAAAAATATGGACCGATAATATCAGGAAAATAGTTTATATGATATCTAGTCTACTGCAATAATAATAAGCGAATACTGGCATCATTTCTGTAATGCCATTTGACGGTAACTGGAAAAGCAGTAAATTTTCATCGGTTGGTCTCTCCCTTCGATTATGCGCAGATTATAGAAAATGTTCATGTGAAAAGCAAATGCAGTGCTGTAAAATGGGCCAAGACTGGAGTTGCCCTAGAAACCCGGCAGGCCTGGTAAAGCACGCGTCCGACCCGATTCAGTATCGACCTGTGACCTAGTTATTTAGGCAACACGTGCCTCTTTTTCTACGACGTTGCCGACTTTCCTTCGGTAGTTATTCTTTGTTTTGCGAGGCTAAAGTTTTAGGATATGTTTTTGCTTTAGGGGTGCAACGTGATCGTATCACGAAAAACCTATTTCGGAAGGACAGGAAGGTTAAACTTTGTGACCTGATTTTTGATAAATGGTAAAAAGCAAGCAGGAAAGTATCATTGATTTGTTTCTCTCCAATACGAACTATATGCTCTAAATACTTTTTAAAAGGCACCAAAATTTTAGTACTTCATAAAATTTAATATACATACAGCCGGGAGATAAATTATTCGTCCACTTATAAAAATTTTAAGAAATTGGGATAAAATTAAAACTACTTAAGTTTATTTGCTTTTCATTACAAAAATAAAAGCAACTATTCATGCACTAAAAACTATAATATAAAGTACAACCTAGACAATGCTTTCAAAAATAAAACACAATTTTTTAAAAACCAAGGGAGAAAATTTATTTGTCCACCAACATTTTTTTTCGAAATTCGTCCAAACATGCCAAAACTAATAACGTGTGGGGTAGCCTTTTGATTTTATAATTTGTTGTAACCTGTTAGGCATCGACTCTACCAGTTTTATAGCAAAACCTACTTCAATTTTTGGCCATTCTTCTTGACATCTTGCTTTTAACGCCTCTTTGTTGGAAATTTTATGTTCTTGCACTCTTTCTTTGGGTTCCCACCATAGGTATTCATTCGGGTTAACGTCTAGGGATTACGGTGGCGTTTCCAACACTCTTGGTACGCTATGCAGTATCCACTCTTTAACGACCAGTGCTTGCTTTGGATGCTGTCTTGTTGAAATGTGAAATTGTCTCCAATTCACATTTCCTGCGCGCTTTGTCTTAAATTCTTTTATCAAAATGTCCATGTAGACGAACCAATCCATAGTTCCGTCAACAAAATGGAGTTGGCCCACACCACGCCATGACATACGCCTCCAGATTAGAACGGAACCCCCTCCGTGCTTTACCGCTCAAATTAAACTTTTAGGTTTGTAGGCTTCCCCGCGCTTTCTGTACTCCAAAACCTTTTTTGATTTACCAAACAACTTTTTTATTTCGTCAGTATATATTATGATGTTTTACAGTACTCAGTATTTTAGTAAAAATGCCTCTGAGCAAGCTCCATACGCTTCTTCTTATTTTTCTTATTTACTAATGGTATCTTTCGACCAACTCGTGCCTGTGTACCCTGACTTCTTAAAAATGTTCTTATTATTGTTACATGGATAACCTTTTTGTAATCACTGGCTTAACTTTTCACTCTATCTGTCGCAGTAGTTTGCGGGTTTTTACTAACTTTTCTTAGTATTTCTTGTTTCTCTCGAAAAGTCAATACTTTTTCTTCCTCTCCCTGACAAGGTTTTTGTTGTATAGATTGCTTCATATTCTTTTTAATATGTTCAACTGTTGACCGGCTTCTTCCAACAATTTTTCTTATGTCCCTTTGAGATCTTCCTTCTTGATACAATTTTATTGTCAAATGTCTGATTTATTGACGCACTTTTGATGATTTGCGACATATTTTAAAATTTGCTGTATTCTTAGACCACAGAGTCTCAAACTGCTTTTAAAAATAATTTAGAGTCTATATTTACGAATTTTTTGCTCACTATAAAAACAGATAAATACATTCTATATTGTACATCTTTAATTTTTTTCGGAAGTGGACGAATAATTTTGCTCGCCGATATTTTATCAGATTATCTTTTTTTTTTGTCATTTTTGTCCAAGGGATCCTGATAAATACGAAGAGTTACCGTTATTTTTATTTCTCGGGAAAAGAGATATCTGTTAACTTATTTGTAAAATTTTACTAAATTTAATGTAGAAGCGTTATCTCTATCTTTGAAAAATTACAAGTTTACGAATAATAAATCTCCCGACTATAATTGTAAATGTTTGCTTTTATTTGATGTATTTGACTAAGCATAACTTTTAATTAATATATAGGTAACATAACATTTAATTTTTGTACTTGGTTCACTACTGAACGTTTCAACACCTTTTAGACATAGGAAAACAAGACAAAATCGCCTAATTTATTTTAGTTAATACGGTAGCCCTACTCACGAGAACACAAAATACAAATGAGGTAATTACAAAACAATTACGAAAGAATGTAAGTGGTTATATGTAGTAATGTAATACGTAGTAAGTTTACGAGCATTGAACATTGTTTAGTAAAACTGGCAACACTGCTAATGCTGCAAAAGTTATGCATAAACCATTTTGAAAAGGGGAACAGGAAACGGTATTTTCAAATGGGGATTCGGATTTGTTATTAGCATCTAACTGAAAACATTTTGACTAAAACAGAAATAAAAGGATCTGTAAATTCTAGTTTTTTTATTATCTAAATTATTCTATGTACAAGCAGCTGTTTTCTAAGCGCTATTTCATGGCTTCATGATCAAAAGCTTGCGTTCTGGCTAAAACACTGCGTTTGTAACGACAAAAACAGGAAAATTAACGAGCCATAACCTTCGTCTTCGTCTTACTCCCTTACCTACTTTCTAGTCCTTGTCTTTGTCTAAAGATAAGATTAACTTTTTTTGCAAAGGAATCATTATATTTTGACCAAAATTAATTGCTTAATTATGTATTCCATTTTAATATGCTGAATATGTTTTTTAGATGACCTTAGAGAACTAAAAATGCTGTGTCATTTTAAAATATTTTTTAAATTTATGTCAATTAAGAACTTCTATTTATGCGGTATTTATATATCAATTACAATAAATTATCCATTTACACTTTCCTATAACAATTTTAGTACTGTTGCGACTAGGTAAGTGGAATAGGTTTCTTTTTGCAAAGATAATTACGATTTTATGGTTACGTGCAATATTGTATTGAATCGATTACATTATTGTATCCAATATTTAAAAATTATCTATAAAATTGCAAATATCGGATAAAGTAGGACGTCTTAGCTCATTTAGTTACTTATTTTTGAAATAAGTGAAAGCAACCGTAGCAAAATGCTATAATATGCTTTTAGAAATTAAGTTTTAAATAACAGTTAAAGCGTTACAAAATTCGTGTCTATACTATTAAAATATTTGTATCGTAGTACATTGTCTAAAGTCTATTTATTTGGACGATAGACCGATGTAAATATTAACCCTACGCGTCATAGTCTGACGATCTCGTCGAGCCTCCACCAGCTTCTTATTCGTATTCGTATTGGCCGACCAGGCATTAAATTGAAAGAGGCGTGCCAGAGAGCTATCGGCGGTATTTCGCAGGATTGTAATTAGGCTGTCTAGTGAAAAAGGCTATTCGACTTTCTTTCGAGTTTTGACTTGTTTTGTAGTTTTAATTTTTTGCGTTGATTTTTAATCGTTGTTTTGTTTGTTCGGTTGTCAAGGCTGGCAATTATTTTAGTTTTTATTTAATTGTAAACAGTTTTGCAGTTTAAAGTTTTCCTTCTCATTCTCAATGCGGCCCTGTTCAATTTCAAAGCTGGAACCGATTACTTGGAGGCAGCGTGCATCTGTTTATATTCGGTCTATCGTCCAAATAAATAGACTTTAGTCTTCATTTTTTTAGGAATGCAGTGCTTGCTATTTGGGCTTATTGTTATTCTCTTTTGCAAAATGTGATTAGTCTGATAAGTAATGCTGCAGATTTCTCTTTTTAAATTCCAAGAATTTTCTTGAAAAAAACCTATACTTATCAAGAAAAATACAATTTCTGTATTTATTATTGTACTATAAAAGGTACCTGCGAATTACCGATACTACATAGTTCTAGAATTTCCTTTTCAATTTGAGCAAACGTAGATCATGGCAAAAAAGTACTGCAACGTGCTAGATCAGTTTAGCCTGAGAGTATCGCAAGAAATACAAGTCCATACTGTTACTTTCGATGTTTATGGAAACTGATAATCGAACTATTTAAACCATAGTTTCCATAATTATGACTCGATCATTAGCTAATGATTTGGTATGTTTCTCCGTTCGTTGTAAATAAAAGAAGATGTCTGATATCAGCTGATAATCGGGTTAATCCGATCACTGTTTACGTAATGGCCTTCCATAACACTTGGTAACATTATGCACTGTCAAATACATATTTTTTGTTTGTTATCCTCTTTGGTTGATTCTCGCTTTTGTGAAGAGTACTGGACTTGAAAGAATCATAAATCTGTTAGGGATTGGTTGATTTTGCTTCACGTTTCTGCCTAGTACAGAAACTGGTATCGTGAAAAGTGCAGTACGTTTATAAACGTAATAATTGATGAAAAATAAATATATCTTACGTTCAGATTCATTAAAAAGGTTTAAGATTTAGTACTGGTTTAAAATTATATAAGATCTCCTAGTTGATCAATTAGGTTTCGACAGGTTTTTGTCCTGTCATTGTTAATAAGTCGTCATTCAACATTTATAAGCTATTCTAATATTTCAGCGATTTTCTTGGTTTCCAAATGATTTCCATCTCTATTGTACGTACTTAAATTTCTCTTGTCTTTATAAATGTGTGAAAAAACTCAGAAGCAAATTCATAGTATAAAACTTAGTTGTGTTATTCTTACACTTGTCAGTGTAAAACTTTTGGTTGTCAAATTAGACCGATATAGCGGTGTCGAATTTGGCCGTTGTTGATTTGTAATTAAATACACTACTAAATCAGTAGATTTGAGTGAAAAGTACCAGATCTAGTACAAATATATTAGCAACCTTAAATAATATTTAAATCATTCACTAACCCTGATATGCACAGTTAGCATTTAAACTTGATCAGGAGTTAAACGCGATTAGAACGCCAAATATGACAATTTCATTGGTTAAAACACATCACTTGACGAGGTAATCGCCAGGGACGATCCTAGCAGGTGTGCAGCGCGTGCCCCGCACTCGAGTGGCCAATATTAGGGGCGGCCGCTTTTGCAAAAGTGTTATTTTAATTAATCAAAAATTAAAACATATACAAAATATAGATACATATAGCAAAGATTTACTTTTGCAGTTAGAGCAGGTCCAGCTTCAAAATCGGAAACTAAACATTGCAGAATGCATTGAAGGTTTAAAAAAGCTGAAAAGTTACTTAGTTTTACAAGGGTCTAACGATAATTTTAAAATTTTTACTGATTTGGTGATGTTACTTGCTTAGAGACTTAGATATTGATCCTGAATTTCCCAGCTTAAAACCTAGGAAAACAGTTCGCCAATTTGATTACGAGGGTAACGATGAACCCATCTTTAATCCTTACTAACAGGAAATAGGGATTAATAAAAATGATTTCGTAAAAATTGAAGTCCAAGAAATATCCAGGAGACGGGGCGGCACTCTTGGCTTTTGCACGCGGGCGGCCAAGAACCTAGGATCGCCCCTGTTAATCGCTATTAAATGTTAATCCGTCAACGATGCATGCGACGGAAAAAGGTTTAAGATTTAATACTGGTTTAAATTAAGATCTTCTAGTTGATCAGTTAGGTTTTCACAAACTTTTGTCCTGTGTGAAACAAAGTAAGTGGCTAGGTATGAATGAATGATGTGTTCTCCTCTTGCTCAAGGTCAGTGGTTTAAACGTGAGTAAATGATATATTGAAAATTAGGAAATATCTGTTACTTCGACCTTATAAGACTTTGCAGCAAGATTGAGGATAGAATTCATGGACCCGCCTAAAGGCAAATCGGCTTCTAAATTACAGTTTTCGATAACAAAAACTGCGCCGTTTTTCTAGCTCTATACGAATTATTTGACAACGAACGTAAACAAAAGCTTAACTTATGCCTGTCCACTGTCCACAAATAGACAACTATGAAAACGCAAAGACCATGTCGCTCGTTATAGGCGTTCCGGTTTTGTGTCTGAATATATTCCTGTCACTAATTATTATGATGTCCTACTTTCATTTAGCGACAATCGGGTACGATTGACCCAATTTCCCGCACGCCTGTTTCTAACGTCCAAAATTTAATGCCACATTAAGAGGCCATTAACGTTGATAATGTAAACATACCTGTGGCAATATTCTGCAACTACATATTTTTTTGAAAACGCTTTGATTCAGTTACTTTCAATTAAAAGATGTTGGATTTCTTTACTTTGCTCGCTTTGTCCTTTAAATTTTTGTTTCATTTCTGAAACAGACACAGAGATTCCCTAATTTTTCAATACCTGAAGCAATTTGGTCGGCAGGGAAATGTCACCCTTTATGTGAGTGCTTTTTTCGTGCCACGGTAAAAAGACTGCTATAAAATACCTCGTTAGAACCGTCAAAACATTGACGATTTTGTTAAACCCTTTCAGGAGGGCTTAATGTGAGAAAATAAAATACATTATCTTCATTTCTGTAAGCATAATTGCTATATGGGACACATATTTAATGAAAAAGGAGTACAAAGGACACTACTTCCTTCATTAGCAGCACCCTTACAATGCAAACAAGGTATAACTTTCGAATGATAAATTTATAGTATTAATCTGCTTTACTAAATAATATAACAAACGCGTGTAAAATAATAGCGAGAAAAATAGTATATTATATATTCAGGGACTAAAGTAGGTATTTTAATCCTGAGGGCAAAATTTGGTGCCCCAGCGACAGGCAAGGGTACCAATTGCACAATAAGACACATGCATACCTGTAATAATCGTTTATTATAAAGTCATAATAGCTTTTCTACTATGGAAACTAAGATTTTGTTTAAAACCGTTAAACAATTTTTGAATTTTTATCCGAAAGTTCGAAACTATGAACGATTTTTTCCTTACTGAAATTGAGAGAGATGTTGCAGAGGCTACGTTTAGTTTATTGGCGCCCAAATCAAGAAAATATGTGAAAAACAATACGAAAATTTTGCAACCTGGTAGAATATAACTGATTATACAGGACACGTACTCCTAGCAAATGTTCTTCAAAAATCGAGGACACTGCAAAACTCGACCTTATGGTCCCAGCTTTCAATGGTCAAAGCGATGGTCCAGGTTAAAAAAAATATAGAAATTAGTAAATTTTCCAAAATATTATCAGTTTTAGTGTTCCGTGAAACGGAACACTTCTTGAGTCACTTCGGTGACCGTCAATCCGTCCATCCGTCTGTCACAGGCAATTTTCTCTGAAACAATTCGACGTAAAAATTTAAAGTTTAACACAGAGATAGAGTATGGTGGTCCAATTATATTTCTGGGGGTTCCTAACTTCAGGGGGTAAATTGGGAACTGCAAAAAAAATTTCAATGGCATCGCGTAGGGTGTCAAATGAACGCTGAAGCACGAACTCAACAATATATAAGATGTATTTGCTTATGTAATTTTTTTAAATATTTTTCGGGAAAAACGCTTAAAAATTGCTTTCCCCCACCCTTATTATCAAAATGATCACTTAGAAAAATCTAAAAAAAAATCATGAACATTGAGAATTAGGTGTAGATTGAACCAAAATTATCGCGATTGAAAAATTCGACCGCGATTAATTGTTATAAACAATTTAATTGTTTATTTCCTTATAACTGCTGAACCATTGGTTTTAGAGAAAAAGTTTTTACACAAAAAAAATATTTCTCACGATGCCGATGCACTATGGTATAAACGCAACTTTTTTGTGGCCAAAATTAAAAATTACATTTATTGTAACCCATTTTACAAAAATAACATTTATTTGGTAAAATGAAGTGAAAATAAATAAGATATGGCTGTTTAATGAAAACTACAGGAAAATGAAAAAAATTTTTTTTAGTCAATTGCGAATTTTTTCTTCCACTTGCGTGGGGAGGTCATCGTGACCAAAACTACGAAGAACATAGTCCAAAATCGCTGATATTTTGTCAAATGCATTTGTTTCTTGACGCCAGACATTGAAAAGGTCCTCATTTTAAAAAGTGTACTGTTCTGAAAATATATGTACATTTAACCGTGTGGCACCTAGTGGCAAGTAAACAGTATGCGTTTGTATTTAGCAAGAATAGGCCTACCACCACATACATTTAGAAATGCTAGCAAGTGCTAGCGATTTTTTAAAAGTTAACCTAAATTTCTTGTTTATAATATGTATACAAACATTTTGCAGTCATTTAATATTTTTGGGTTACGGTTCTTAAAATAATCATGTAAGGATTTGTTTTTGTTATAATTAAGTATAGGACATACCTTTCTTCAACTGTTCATCCTTAAAACTTCAGTATTTTACCACACGCCACTATTAATCAACAACTAATTTTCATACTTATAGTTCATAACCGAATCCTACTAAGCACTGTACAAGCAAAACATGCACTTCAAGCATCCTTACAGTGAAACAGCATTTCTAAATGGGAAAAATACTGCTACATTTATTTACTGTGGTATATTTGCGGTACATTGTGGTTGAAAATGGGTCAGAAATCAAAAGTGCTTGCACAGGTTTTTGGCCAAAATTTAGGTGTTTATATACCATAGTGCGATGTAAGGAACATCTTTTGTATTTGCACGTTTCTCAATCCTCCGCGCATACGCGATGTGATACGGCGTTGGTGCCGTCGGCGGCGGATAGCTCAGCAGATGGGCGGAGATCAGGCGGCCGAGGTTTGCTCTGGTTAAGTGGGGGGCTGATGGCACGGAACACTAATAACTGAGCAAATATAGCTTGCAAAAAGAAAAGGTGATGGGTACAAACCTAAGAAGTTTTTATAATTTTCGTTTCAGAATAAGTGGATAATTTTGACGTTTTAAATAGGTTAGTTGTCAATGATTTAATATAATAAATATTGTGTTTCTAACGTTACTTTTTGGTATTTTTATTGTTCCTACAGGGATTAAAAATACCATTTTTAATCCCTCTGGGATTAAAAGTGACACTTTGGTCCCTAAAAATAGCCTGTTTTAGCTGCGGAGTGCAAAAAAGTATATTCTTTAACAGGCGTATATAGTACTAACTTGCGCCCGCGACTTCGCCCGCGGTATAACAATTTTACACCGTTACAAACTTTGAACCCCCATTTCACCCCCTTAGGGGTTAATTTATTAAAAACTGTAAAACACATGTTTAAACATTTATTTTTTACGTTACTTCCACGAAGTTTCGACTTAATAAGACCATCTAATATTTTTTCTCCATACAAACTTTAAATCCCCTTAGGAGTTGAATTTAAAAAATCCCTTCTTAGTGAGTCTCTACATTATAAAATAAAACTACTGACCAAATTTCATATTTGTTGCATCAGCGGTTCCGGCACAGCGATGCTGAATCAGTCAGTCAATCAGTCAGGACATGTTATTTTATATAGATTGACGACACAAGCCGAAGCCTAGTGCAGTAATTCATTCAAATGGGTAATAGCCATTACACGCTAGTTGAATACTGTACTTTATTCGCCATCTCAAAAAATAATCTTGCAATAAACGCAATGGGAAAGGAAATTAAAATGTTGCTTAAATTATGATTGTTGTTACATTAGTTCTGTTTCTATAGGAATTGGAGACCAGTCGAAACCAATCAAATTACTAGATATCAATCAGCAAACTAATACGTTACCAATTAACTAAAATTTGATTGGCCCTGACTAGTTCCTGATTCTTTTAGAAACAAAGCTACTGTTCTTGAAAATATGAAGTACACACTAAATTAAACTAAATGTCTTTTAGTTATATAAGTCGAAAAGTTATGAGGCTAAACAGCCGATAAAATCGCAAAAATAACCAAACACAATCGCAGCAATTCCCCATTGAATGTAGAACAGGAAAGGGTTGGGTCAAGGGATTGGTTGACGTAATGGTAATTCACTTTCTACCTTGAAATTAGTGACGGGGACACGATACTTTACCGGGGTAATTAATCGATTTCTTTCACGAGAAAGGTTGTTGAAAATTAATGAGACGATCGGCAAGGCTTAGGATGGTGGAGAAATGAATAAAGACGAGGCAAAAAGAAAAACTAAATAATTATGCTAATTATGTTTAAGCAAGGGCAAGTTGTTTTTTATGTTTATTATCAGGGATGGGCAGTAACGTATTTGGCAATCAAGGTTCTAAATTGATATATGTACACAGAAAAAACATTATTTTATTACCAATGATAGTTCTTGTATTGAATATGTTTTAATGAAAACAAATAATAAATTATTCAAATAATGGTTTGAATGAAAGTTATGATTTAAAAAATAAAAAAATTTTAAAGCAATAAAATTGAAATAAAATTGTACATTAAATGTTGACCTGTTTTACTAAACGTTATTTAATTAAGTAAAGTTATGTTTTTTAATTATGGTATAATTTTGACAACTAATAAAAGGTTAGGACTACATTTTATTACCAAAGAGCAATAATTCTAACAAAAGCATTACCATTAAAAAAATAGTACTATACTAAATAAATAAAATCTGTTTTAACACTCATTAATTAATATTTATTAATTATATTTTCTCTACCCAAAAGCAAGAGAAGGAAAGTTAAACTAAATTTAATTGTCTTTATTTCAATGCTGCTCATTTTTATTTTAATAATGCTAATGTGGATCATAATGAAAGTTTTTCATTTTGTGTTTAGGACTGGTCGAGGTATTGCTGTTCTGTCTTAAATTTTTCTTTATATTTTCTGTGTAAAATGGTGTCATGCTGGTTTCTTGAGAGTTGCATAATTTCGTTTCAGTCATTAATGGTATAAGTAAGTTAATGCTCATATTCACTAGGACTAGATATTTCAATGCATATAATACATATTTAGAAGCATTGCCTTTGTCTTGCATTAAACCTAGCCTTTCTTTGAAAAGTGGCAGTGTTCTGTGAATTATGATCCTTGTCTTAACCGTCTTTTTGTTAGTCCTTGTTATATCCAATTTCCTGGGTGTCAGTTTTATTATGTTGTGTAATTTTGGTAACAAAACTGAAAATATCAATCCTAGGACTGCTGTTTTAGTACAATTTTGCTAGTTCTGCTAAATTGCAAAAATTTTTCTGATAGTTGTGCTGGTGATAGTTGCATTTTTTGTATTTTAATAAGTTTTGTGCATCCCAATGGAAAAAAATTAAAACAATTCGACAGAGAGGCTATATTGAAACCTGTTATCATTCAACTACAGAGAGTGTAGATTTACTGTATTTATTAAAAGCATTATAGCTTCAAATGACTCGCTTTCATGGCAATCACCCTTGACGGAGTTACACGGGTAACACTTTTGTTTAGTCCTAAACTCTAAACACAAGATCGACAGAAACTTTTTTATTATATTAAAACGTATAAAGAAATATTATAGACATTTCTTCCCATATTGTTTAACTAGCTTGCGCCCTCGACTTCGTCCGCAGTATAACAATTTTACTCCATTACAAACTTTAAACCCCCATTTTATCCCCTTAGGGGTTGATTTATTAAAAACTGTAAAACACGTGTTTATTCATTTATTTTTTGGAGTACTTCTGTGAAGTTTCATGTTAATAGGACCAGCTAATATTTTTTCTCCATTCAAACTTTCAGCCTCCTTATGACCCCTATAGGGGTTGGTTGAATTTTGAAAAATCCCTTCTTAGTGAGTCTAGTGATTATAAAATAAGACTACTGACCAAATTTAATATTTATAACTTCAGCGGCGTATATATATACATATATATATATATATATATATATATATATATATATATATATATATATATATATATATATATATATATATATATATATACAGTGACCGGCAAAAAGTTGGACACATATGGGAAAAATTTTTATTATTGGAATATTGAAAAAACTTTTCATGCCGATTGTCTCTGCATGATGGGTAACCTAAAAATTCATTTTGACATTTGTTACGTGATTACTCGTTCGCCGGCAAAATTGAAAAAAATATATATTGTCATGGAAAACTGGTATTAGGTGACAAGATATTGAAAAAAGTTATTAGAAAAAAGTGTTTAGATTTTAATTTTATACTCCTTGGCAAAGTCTGGAGCCAAAATTAAAAAAAAAATATTTTACATTTTTTGAAAAAAAATGTACAATATTAGTTTCATATTCCCATGAATTTAATAAAAATGTGTTAAATGATCGAAAACCAAGGTAATAACCTATTATCTCAACATTTTTGTTATTACTTAAAAGTTTTATTTGATAAAATTTAAAATTTAGCTTTTTTCCATGTACTTGGGTGTGGCCAGGCCCTGTATCTAGCAACCATATTTACCATTTATAGTTACTTCTGGAACAATATGCTTACGAAAGACCGTTTGCTCTAATTTTGAAGAAATTTTAACGTGTCTACCAAAATGGTTGCCAGATACAGGGCCTGGCCACACCCAAGTACATGGAAAAAAGCTAAATTTTAAATTTTATCAAATACAACTTTTAAGTAATAACAAAAATGTTGAGATAATAGGTTATTACCTTGGTTTTCGATCATTTAACACATTTTTATTAAATTCATGGGAATATGAAACTAATATTGTACATTTTTTTTCAAAAAATGTAAAATATTTTTTTTAAAATTTTGGCTCCAGACTTTGCCAAGGAGTATAAAATTAAAATCTAAACACTTTTTTCTAATAACTTTATTCAATATCTTGTCACCTAATACCAGTTTTCCATGACAATATATATTTTTTTCAATTTTGCCGGCGAACGAGTAATCACGTAACAAATGTCAAAATGAATTTTTAGGTTACCCATCATGCAGAGACAATCGGCATAAAAAGTTTTTTCAATATTCCAATAATAAAAATTTTTCCCATATGTGTCCAACTTTTTGCCGGTCACTGTATATATATATATATATATATAACAAATATATATATATATATATATATATATATATATATATATATATATATATATATATATATATATATATTTTAAAAAATCCTAATCCTGTATGGTGAACTTCTGGCATCTTATTAATAGGCATGTCTAAGATTATTCCATTTTAACCATTTTTAAGTTCTTACATTCTAGGTTGAATTTTTCAAAGCAAGATCGTAACTTTCAATGTAAATTTATATTGGTGTTGTACTCATAAAAGTGCATACATATAAGCATCATCAGCATAATATAACATCGGCACAAACAATAACGTGTTAAATATTTATGCGTCAAAAAGAGGTGTAACTTTGATGAGTGATAAGTAAACACTTCTTAACACGCCTTTACCAGTGGCAGTTGCGTGTTACATTGGGAAGAGAATGAAATAAACCAAAAGAACAACAAGCGTAACGTCACTTGTTTCCGATGCAAGTAGATCGATTTTGTACAGGTCTTTCTTCGGGGCCTATAAGCCTTTTTTTTAAATTTTATTGGCAATAGCACTAGTCTGAAAGCAGGCACCCCTTTTTATTGTGTTTCAACACAGTGCGAGAAAAACGACCGATCGACACTGGTTGCCGGTAGGCTGAAACCTGCTAGAACTGTGTTTCTGCTGTGGCAGGGAGCAGTGATGCGTGTTGGGTAAATACCCAGCAGGTAGGTAAATAAAAATTTGATATTTACCCGGGTATATACCCAAATTTTATTTACCTATCCAAAACTGGGTACCTATATTGTTAAAACTAGTATTAATACTTATATTATTATAAGAAAACGTTGAGCAACAAATTTCCTGCCAGATTTCACTAAACCAGACTCCTTCTGTATGCGTTCATGTATCTGTTTCTGATGAGAATATTAATCCCCAAGAGAGCTAATGTTTGTCAGACACTGGGACAGATGAAACATCAGAGAGTGAAGTGGATGAGGAAAGTATTTCCTATGCTGACTCAGACACGGACAAGTCGGATACTGATCAGGAGGAAGAAGGTAAAGGTATATTACTCCTAAAAATAAATACTATTTACTCCTAAAAATAAATACCGGGATCTTTCACATCACTAGCAGGGAGGAAAGCCGTTTGGCTAGCGTATTCGCATGCGATCGGCGATTTGCGACTACGTGTTGTTCATTCAGTGTCAGTTCATTACGATTTTGTTCAGACTCATCATAAGGAGTATATGTCCAAGTAGTTTTTAACAGGACATAAATCTATAGTAGATAATAGGTAATGATTGTGTGGGAATACATTTCGTCAATTGTTTTATCTGTACCTATTATGCATGATTTGCATACACTGCACTCTGATATGCATATTGCATCAACTGCACTGTAGAGAAAAAGGATTATGAATATCGAAATAATCAATAACAGAAATATTTTAAATGTCGGGGATTTAAAAAAAATTTATTTCGTTTCGTTACTTTGGGTGGCTCCATCTCGTATGATACTTTCGTAATTAAATGAAAAGTAAACATACTACTGTGACATTGGAACTTGGCGTATTAAAAATCAGTACAAATAATTAAAATTTTATCATCGTAAATCTTATTTTTTCTGCAGGCAGTGAGTTTTTTGCGTATGTTTGAAAATTTAGTTCATTTGCCCTCTTTTCAACCCTATCCGTGGGAATACTGTATATTGTTAACCGCTCACCTTGATAGAGCATGTTTTTTGAGAACTATGAGATATCCGTTTTTCTTCGGCCGTTATAAGATTTTCAAAAACTATTTTTTACTGCAGACGTTGTCTCTCGACGTGTGTTAATTTACCGTTAGAAAAAGCGATCTTTCCCCAGTTGATTAAATATTTGTTTTTAATTTTGTTCCATTATCCCAAAATTTAAAGTACATACCTATACAGATAACATTGACAAATTGGGTTTTTGTATCCAGCATAAAACTCGGTAACAAAGGGAATTCTGAATTGTGCTAGTAGGGAACGAAAAGAGAACTCGTAGGCGTATCTGGGTCAGCAAAATTATCAGCAAAATCTGATTTTGTGCATTCTGTTCTTGAAAGCTTAGTTTGGAATTCTGCAAACTGAGATTTGTTTGGAAAGTATTTGAGGGAGATGAAATTTAGAAAAAATAGTTATTTGTTTTACTAGGCATAAAAGTACAAGATTTAATGCCGCGGCTGGTGTTTCATAGCCGAGCGTAGCGAGGCTATGAAACCAGCCAAGGCATTAAATCTGCTTTTCTGCCGTGTGAAACATATAATTTTTTCTTCAAATTTGTTCCAATTCCACGCAAAATCGACTTTTCCATATTTAAATTGCGTTTCATTATCAATATCCAAATAACTAAATTATTTTATCAAAGGTAACCGGGCCCTGCGTTACTATGTTTACCGCTGATGATGTTTGTTGAATATGTTTGTTTACTGTTTACTTTGTCATTGTCAATTTTGAAAAGTTGTCATGTTAGAAATGGATTTACTGCAAAGTGAGGATGAATTGATGCAATTAACACCACCTGAGATAAGAGACCAGGCGCGAGATGTGGAATTTAACCTTTTACCAAAAAAATCAAGAACTGTATATGAACTCACATACAGCAGTTTGATTTAAATTATTACTTGGAAGGTTGCCTAGCAACGAACTTTTTCTGCCTAGGCAGTAAAATTGGACTTTTTCTGCCTAGGCATTAAAAGTACAACTTCTAAGCCTGCCAAGTGTCTTTAAAAGGCCGCTTTTAATGTCATTTGGAGAAAAAGTATATTATATTCAAACAATAATGATCTGAGATTTTTACCTAGAAACACAAGTTTTAATAATAAGAGGATGCGCACTAACTTGCGCTAACTTTTGCTTTTTTAATTGAACTGTCGTTTCGAATTTGTTTAATTAATTTTAAAATAAATTATCTTACCAAAAGCGGCGTGAGATTGGTGGCAAATATCACCACATGTTCATTTAAACTTATTCTAGTTCTTTGTTAACAGTCATAAATTTTGATCAAAAATGTGAAGTCTGGCCCTGACCAAACTTCAAGATGTTACTAGGAATGACATGTGTCAACGGCCGCCATTAAAATCTCTGTTGATATTGGGTATACTGGCTTATTTGCAAAGGTTGACATACCCTATTTTGTAAATACTATGGAGATCACTCAATAGAACACGTTCTTGGAATTAACAAAATCGCAAAAATTAAACTTACCTGCACACTGGGGAAATAAGGGACTCATTTTCGTCCACAACATACATGGAGTATTTATTTATAAAACTAGTTTTACAGATGACTGCTTAGGTAGGTAGTTTACGTTGTCCTTGAACAGTGAATAGATACAAACTTTAATATCTTGGCAAGCGCAATGAAAACAGAAACATATTATACATTTCTAATGGTACACGTGTGTGACTAAAATTTAATGTTCGGTAAAATCACACTAATACTAAAATGTAATTTATATAATCTCCTTTCTTATCTCATTAACAAATTCAATTAGTTTATTTTATTTTTGCATTATTAAGTATTCAAGATTAAAAAAAACTAAAATTACTAAGAAATTTAGGTGAAAATTTTGTACCATACCAGGGCTCTGAGAACAAAGAACTAAAACGATATAGCATTTCAATTATTTGTTTGTCGTCTAACTAAACATCTCCTGTTGTCCCCGAACCTAAACAAATCAACAACAAAACTTTATTAATTCAGGTTCATTTAAAAAACAGCGTTAATACAATCTCGCTATTTTTTAAAGTTTATTTAGTGACCCTTTATAATAACGGATTAAATATTCATTGAATTTGAGGAATACAGGATAGATTACACCGGTCTATGTCAAAAATAGCAGCCTGTTTTGAGTAATTTCACCCCTTTGATAAAGAAAATATCGTCTGTTTTGCCCTCTCACGTCCAGATTGTTCACAAACTATTGACGAACATTCAAATCTTGGGGTTTAGTATTATTTTAAAACTTCACTTTCTTTTTCCACACTTAAACTATTCCCCGGAATCTTGATGCAGATAGCAAAGGGCAAGGTGAACGCTCCCACCAAGATGTAAAGAAAATGCAGCGGTGTTATCAGGGATGATGGCAACGGTTGAAAAATATTGCTGGATGTTGCAGCGTCATTTGCCCAAGAAACATTACACTAAAGGCAAAACACGAAGCGACGAAAGATTGGTAATGTGTATTTTTGTATTTTTCTAATTTTTGTATTAACTTTATAGTTACAAATAAATAGAAGTTACAAAAAATGCATTTTATCTTGTAAGAGATTCTTTGGTGATACATAAAATACATGCTATTTTGCAATTCACTATAACGTGTAACTAAATCAGTTATCAAAATCAAAACATCTTTTGAAAACTTTAATAATTTTGTAGACGTGTGTTTATGAGCAAAATCTTTACGAAGATTCAGTGCCGGTGTAAAGCAGAGGCAGTGTTAGAAGTGTTGAAGACTGAAAAAATAAAATAAATAAAATTAAGTAGTCCTAATAAATAAAACTTCTCCTAAATAAGTTAAAGAAAACAAAACTAAAAATTTCAAGATATGACCTACAGAAATTTCTATAAAAATATCATTTTTCATTCTGGTATAAAAAATAGCCGAAGTAGTACTTCAGTCACCTTAACTGGTGACACGTTACTGCAAAAATTGTTTTTCGCCCACTTGTGCTTTGTTCTAAATAAATGTAGTTTTGCATTTACTCTTAGATTTTTTTTGTATTTTACTTTTTTATACAAGCCTAACTTTGATTTTTTCTTTATTTATGTGAGCGTTTCTTTAAAATTTTAATTAGGATACCATCTTCGCTCGACGCAACATTTACTTTCATAATTATCGCAGATACTAATCTTACAATTAATTAACACTATTTTTGAGTGAATAGCGATAATTTATATATACATTTACTGCTTATCTATAAAGTTAGGTAGACATAAGAGTATTTATCGTGTTCTTGGAGTAACTTTTCGTTTTGTTTTTTGTATCCTTGGAATTTAACAAAATTAAAAGATATACTAGGTGTAAATAAAAAAAATGTTGAATAGTTGCGAATGTATGGCTGTGTAAAATAAGTAGGTCAATTTATTTGCTTTTACGTTATTTTAGGAATAGATATCTAGTTATGACTTTAAATATAGAGGATTTTTAGGACAGGTTGTTAAAATTTCCAAAAATCTCCAACCACATAATTCCTAAAGCTTAGTTTGGTATTAAATTAAGTTTTGACAATTTTTGGTTGCGTAACTGTTTCTAAGATTTGTCGTCTCAAATTTAGGTTTTCTATTATTTCTCCGATTTGCTTGGGTTTGGTGGTTTTTCAAATACCTTTTTTTATTGGAGCCTTTTTCTTGTAACTTAATCTATCCCAAATTAAAAGTTGTTAAATGGACGCCAGACTGGAATATTTGAGCAATACCCAAGCAAACGTAGGAAAAAAGTCGTCCCATTTGATTACGAGGGTAACGATGAACCCATTTTTAATCCTTACCATACCAACAATAAAAAACTGCTTTTTATTTTACCATTCTTGATCACGCGATCTTCTCGGTAGATGAGAGATTTACGTTACTGTCTGAATGTCATATTCACTATTTCGCTTCCTATATGAGTTTCACAACATTTCCAATAATGATCTAATGAAAGCCTCTATGGACTTAGACATTAAGTTACAGGTAAATGAGGATGGAAATATTGTGGAAGACATAGATAGTGTACAACTATTTAATGAAATTACCTCATTTAAAGACATTTTTCCAACTAAAATACCACCGACAGAGATTTTAGAAAATAAAGTAAATAACGATCTTACTTCTTGCTTTTCAAATTTTGCCCTATCAATAAGAATCTATTTAACCTTACCCGTCTCTGTAGCTTCAGGCGAGAGAAGCCTCAGCAAGTTAAAAATTATTAAGAATTACTTAAGAAATGCTATGACACAAGAAAGGCTTTCAGTCTTGGCCGCGGAATCCGAGATCTCTAAAATTCGAGATTTAACCGAAATAATTAATTTGACCCCTTTGCCTCTCAGAAAGCCAGAAAAGATATTTTATAGTAATAATAACATGTAATAGTAACTATTCATTCGTTTGTTATTTTATTTGTTCCGCCTATTTCATTAGGTACATTATTATTTTATTTATTTATCTCCTTGCTTTATTAATAGTACTTAATTTCTTATATGCTTTTTTATATGCAAATATTATGCCACTGTTATTATTACTTGAATGTTGTTTTTATTATGTTGATTATATATTTTTGTGAGTTTAATTATTTATCCAAATAATGAATTCAAACCAATTTAATGATTTTGATGTTTTAATAATACTTAACAGGACTAGCATAATATATTAAATAGAATTTCTTTAATTTCATAAATTACCTATTCAAATCCGCAACTCCTCACATTTTCTCGGGCCACCACAACGCAGGGGTGCCCATGATTTTGAATTCAAGCTGATCGACAGCATTCCTGTTCACGTTAAACATATAAAAAATTTCTCTTTCTCTTATACCTTGTGATTCGACAATGAGAACAGGAAATAGGGATTCATAAAAATGATTTCTTAAAAAATGAACTCCAAGAAATATCCAGGAGTCGTGGCTTTTGCACGCGGGCGGCCAACACCCTAGGATCGCCCCTTGTTACTAATAATGCTAAAATACATTCAGGTAATTGAGGTCTATAATACTGATATTGTTATCTCGGAGGCAAAATATGTGTTAATCAGTGTTTTTTATTAAATATGTTCTGAAGGACTAACCGTTAATATTGCTGCTGGTTTTTTATAGTTCATAATAACAATATTATCAGTCTCGACATTTATGAATGTTTTGTTTTGCTTATGCTTGTTGTATAACTCAAATTTTATATTTTGTATAATGTCAAGGCCTGGACATAATGCTTTTGAGTTAAGCAAATGCGGAAGTGGAGTGTTTATAACTTAAAGTTTTAAAAGACTGTAAATTCGCAAAGCATTTGTTAACCTTGTCACAGAAAATCTTATTGTAAAAATCACCTTGTACAACGCATTATATGGTATGGCGAAATTTAAGAAATTTCATCAAGAATTACACACGAATTTACAAATATAAACGAATTAACGGCCGCACTAAATTTAATTTGGATGTCACCAGGCACATAAAAACAAAATGCCAGAATAACACTTTAATAACACCCAGCAACTAATGAATCATCTGTGCCAATTTAATTTCGAGTGGAACACTGCTTGAGCAATTGCATCGAGTGACCCACATATTGTGCTAAAACTGGGTCGAACACAAACTTTTTTAATACGTTAATAATACAACCAAAAATGGCAAGGTTGATAGGTAATTCCAAAATACTACCATACTAATATTGGTAGACAAGGCTTATTGCCATGAGACTGTAAACACGAGTCGGCATGTTCAAGTGAAAAGCATTGAACTTGTTGAAGTCTGATAAGGGGGAGTCACAATACTTTCAATAGATTATTTGCCCCAGCCCCAAATAATGTAGTGGTTAATAATTATACCAAAATAATTCTTACTAATTCTGACTACAAAAACTTATATGGAGTTTGCATCTAGTCGACAATTGGGTTACGTATCTTGTTGCACGCAGTTCACCTGTTACTGCTTCTAATGCTGCCAAGGTTGCTTTCACAACTTTCCCTCTTTTACTTTCACATCAAATTTAATAAGTAACCAATTTAAACTGTAAAAAATATTGTGCGCTTCAGAGGATTTTGCTTATAACAGGAAATAGATAAGTTTAAGAAATAAAAAATCTAATTTCATCAACCGATATTGGCAAATCTTACAACCAAAAAAAAAATCTTTTTTTGTTCTAGTTGACTACTGTTTGTAAAAGTTTAAACAATTTTTAAATTTATGTATTGCTTTAAATATGTATGGCTTTAAATTAATTGGTAATAATAAAAATGCCAAAAAACGATATTGGCACCAGCATAAATTAATTAAGTTAAGCAATACAATACAGATATTAGAATTCAAAAACTGCACCCCATATTCAACCCATTTTTCTAATTGCTTTCTTATATATCTGAAGGCATTTCTAGATTCTCCCTGGGATATTGAACAAACAGCCTGGGTAATTCTGCCTTTTAATACGTCAATATTATTTGGTATTGGAGTGGCATAAACAATTTGTTTTAAACGGCCCCATAGAAAAATATCGCCCAACGTTAAGTCGAGGCACCTTGAGGGCCACAAAAATGGACCATTTCTACCAATCGACCTTGGACCAAATCTGCGGTGAAGCCATTTTAATACCTCGCGAGCGCAATATGCTGGACAACCATCTTGTTGAAAATACATTTTTTGGCGGAAATTTAATGGAAAATTTTCGAGTTCATTGCATAAAATATATCCAGCATTTCTAAGTAAGATATTCTATTGCAGGTATTATTAAAAAATATGGACCTATAATGCCATGGACAGATATTGCGCACCACACGTTCACTTTTGTAAAATATTGTCTCCGCCTCATTACTCTAAATGCGGGGTTTTCTCGAGACCAGTACCTGACATGCTGGGATGCTACAGTTCCATTAGTAGAAAATTCATCACAAGACATAAATTTATAAAAATGGATATCTCCACTTAAAATTTAGTCTTTCACCCATAAACAAAAATATTCTCGCTTCATCTCCCTGTTCCAATGTTTGGTTAAAGTGGGGTTTGAACGGTAATAATTTATTTTCTTTTAAGATCAACAACCGAATATGAGTTTTTTTCACAAATTCTAGAATATGTTTAGCACGATTTCTAAGAGACATTACAGGAGTTTCTCTAGTAGACTGAAAAAGTAAAACTGTGGCAGCATCGTTTTGGTCATATTTCTTCTTCTTAACTTCGGAACTGTTTTATTGTGTTGTAGATTGTCATTTCAGTTATTGGGATTTCTACAAATTTGTCTCTAAATTGTTCCATGATATTGCGGTATGATACTTGGCCATCCCCATAACACTGGACTATAAAAATTCTTTATTCAGTAGATAGCATTTTGATTAGAAATAATTTGAAATTAAATAATTGCTTCATTTAATAAAGACATTGACAAACATGTCCATAGGTGTCATTATTGTTTAATATGTAGAAGCTAGTATTCTGGTTAAAGGTGCGAGAGAGCATAATTGGGACTTTGGAAAACTAATGTGATAGAACTCGTTGCTTTTGATATTTAAGTTTTTTAAATGAAATCTTGTACTTCGGCTTAGGGTTTAATTTAAAACATATTTGTTCTTTTGGTAGAAAATGATAAACAAGGTATGTTTACTCTTACGAAAACCGTATTTTTTCCTCCCTGTATAAAAAATTTAATTTTTCATAACATAAATCTTATTTATTTTACAAGCAAAAATTTTTATTAAGAGCGACATTTTTACATATCTTGCAAAATTTGGTCCATTTGTCCTGTTTTAAACTCCATGCGCAGACATACTATACTGTATACAAGTATACAGTATACAGTATACAAGTAGTAAGCCAACATTAGTGGAAACACCGTTTACCTTTAGAACACATCCTCCAGGAAAGTATATTTTACACTTAATTGCAAATGCGTATGTTTATCACAATTACCATTAACAATTATTAAAATTCTTAAGCATATAATAAGTACACATGCTCAGAACGTTGTGAGTGCCATATCCAATTGTACTGGTTGTAAAATTTTGCATTTCTGTAAAGCCGGTAGAATCAGTGCTTTCAAGCTTAATAAAACTTTTTGTCTATATCCAAATTCGAAATTAGTGTTATTGTTTTATATAATTTAAAATATTTGATAGATTATAGGAAGAAGAAGGCGTCAATTTTTTCTCCTATCTTGCTAAATAAGCTTTTGTTCAGGTTGAAAAAAAGTATTTTTCTTCCATTTTATCATACAAGCCTTTGCATTGCCCTTTTTACTCTTACTGGTCTGTTATTAAGGCAGATCTTTGATT
Organism: Philopedon plagiatum; assembly: GCA_963971165.1. Classification (NCBI taxonomy): domain Eukaryota; kingdom Metazoa; phylum Arthropoda; class Insecta; order Coleoptera; family Curculionidae; genus Philopedon; species Philopedon plagiatum. The sequence goes on along the minus strand of OZ020189.1, from coordinate 124,333,951 downwards.
TTCTTTCACTTCTATTTTGTTCTTTGGTTTCTGCCTTTTTATGCGTTTATAGATTTTCCTATTTGACTAGGGCAAAGAAATAGCTGATCAAAAAACTTAAAAAGGTGATGCAGTCAATGCATTTCATTATTTTTTAGAATACAGCTGCAATAGCTAAATCACGTTTTTAATTTTGTTGCCATTTTTTTTCTTTTGACTAGCTCTTTTCTTTCTAACCAATCAATAAATAGTGCGTTTTTCTTAAGGTTAGGACATTTTCTGTTAGTTGGATTGGTTCATTGCCACATTGCATTTTTGATGCTAAATATTTAAAACATTTTGAAGGACAAATATCCAAATACAGTGGCGGTCGCAGCTTTTTTCAAGGGGGGGGGGGGCGATTTAGTAGGTGTTGGGTTGGCCCAATCGTCGGGTTAGTGTGTTTTTTCAAAGGGGGGGGGGCGGTTTAGTAGGTGTTGGGTTGGCCCAATCGTCGGGTTAGTGTGTTACAAAAAAAAATTGCCTATGTATATTCAAAATTTCTGTTAAAAAAGCATGCATGCAAATTTATCTAGGCCACAATCAATTCTAGAGACGTGTACTGCCTGCACCTACGGTTTTAAATTTTTTGTTTTACCCGCATCGATCATTTATTATTTCTTCGTTAAAAATAGTGTCTTGGGTTAAGAGGGTAAGGGGGGGGGGCAATCGCCCCCACCGCCCCCCCCTGGGACCGCCACTGCAAATATTAGCATTGTTTTCTAAAAAATGGTCAATACAGTAACCCTTAAGACCAGCCAAAAAAAATCTAGCCACACTAATCTTGGCATTTTTTATGGAAAATCGTCCCATTTAAGTATTTTAGCAAATCACGCCCATGTATGGTGAATAGACAATTTTGAAAAGAGAGTTTTATTTGGCTATTACCGCAAATAAAAATATCCGCAAAATAATAAAATATCAGATAAACAATTTTATTAAAAAAAATTATTACCTTGTGGGCCTACAAAATGTCCCCAAATTAGAGTGCTTAGCTAATAAATCCGGTATTTAGGTGTTTTCACCTTAAGGGACACACAGTGCATATCAGTAGCTTAGATCTACTATTTACACATATGTACACGTTTAATAACCCTGAAATTGCATTCAAAAGTGCATCGCCTGAATCTAACAAATGCTAAACGCTAATTGTAAATAAAGCCGTGTTTATATTTTAAATAATGTGAGAATTTTTCACCTAGGTGCTATGTGGGTCAGTAGAATTGTTAAGCGCCTGACCGCCTAGTTACCTGGTTAACTCTGCCAATAAAACGGCAAGCCTTTTGTGTTTATCTTGCACGTAGCGATATCCTGTTGAAATCAGCCATGAAAACCGAAATGACGTCACTGAAACTATTGTTATAAATGCATTTTGAATCTAGGTTAAAGTAGAAGACTCTCACTAAATGTATCGCAAGGCCTCCTACGCTTCAGAATCGCAACCTTCAAGTTGTGCAATGCAATTACGTAAAAATGCTGAGAGAACGTTGCAATAACGCCAACACTTGCAGACTGTTTCATTATCCGACAGCGATATATTATGCATTATATGCAGGCGCCATATGTAAACGAACAAGAGTTGATATTAAATATTTAAATGTGACGTTCTTGACATTAATATTAGGTAATGCCTTCTATAAAATATGCCTAAAAGTACATTACTGAAACTGTAAGAATACTTACCAGTAGTAAAGCACTACATTTATTAAGGTACTTACCATTATGTCAAAAGCCACGAAAGAGCTTGAAACGAGCTTTAAGTTAGCGTCTTACATCAAGTCAAGTTTGTTCTCACACAAAATATTCAATAATACTTACGGTAAGTATTATTGAATATTTCCTCATGAGCAGCCTAACCATACAAGGTAAGGAATAACGGCTCTGTTGCCCTATCGCTCCTGAACATGATTTTTGCCGACACAGCCATATTACTTCAACTGCCAGACACCTAAAAGCTTAAAAATACTTTTTCTCTTCCCAGCTGTATAGCTTCTATGACTTTGACATAAGAGCTAACCTAAAATATTCTTCCTAAAACATCCTTGATTATAAAGAAACAACTTATTAGTGACCCAATTCTTATCAGAAAATAGATGAACTAGCTATCTTGGTTTTTTGACGGGCTAGTCCCACTGACACGACAGGAAGCGTCCCTTTTTCCACCCCTTTGTAGATAAAATGTCCAGATTATGTAAGGTCTTGCCTGTGTAGAGCTTTTCATTTTTCCACTAACATTTACCCCTTCAAGTCTCATATTGTTAGATCTCATCTCATTTCTCTTCAGATACCTCACGGTACTATAGACTTAAAACTTGGATATCTTGGAAAAAAAATTCTCTATTTGATTCAAGACAATACAATCTTTAACCAAGATCTTGTTCCGAGATAATTTTTTTAAAATTAAAATTTAATATCGGGATATTTTTAATTTAAGTATTTTTTTCGCTTTATGTAGAAGAAAGCATTGTAAGACCAACTTAGCCTGGCGTATTTTATGCCACCATCCATTACTGTATAATGCACCAATGGTCTTTGGGCCCCTAAATTCTACAACTGCAAAGATATCATTAGCCTGCTGTTCGGAGAAGAAGAATTTTTAAAAAGGTCAACATTTTATTTGTCATAGGACTTACTCTGGTAGTCTGGTCGTCTTAGATTTGAAAACTTAGAGGAATGGACAGCGGATAGTAGTCAGGATAGACAATTGCGGAAAAATGTAAAAAATAAATAAATAAACTATTGTAAAATAAGGATATTGATATTTTTATCAATATTAGTTACGAGACTCTCAGAGACTAAGATTTCGTATTTAAAACTAAAAAGAAATAAACCAATAAATCAAAAGCCTAGAGCAGAAGTCATGACACAGCATAACTAAATAAATATTTGACTGCTCTAATTCTATCACCGAATATCCCAAATATATCGTTTTCATAAAATACAGTAGCAGTTTCAAATTATTATATAATTTAGTATCTTTTGATACAACCATATAAAATTACCTATAAAATAACTTATAGCGATATACCATAACGTACCCATAGGAATTATAAAATGGTGTAATGGAAATGCCGCAAATTGTGGTTACTGAGCGTTAAAACTATTAAACCAAAGGCATCATGCTTCTATTTTGGTGAAGCAATTACACATTATTTGTCATTTCTAATTTTTGAGTCTTTAAAATCTAAAGTACTTATCAGTTTTAGTTTATTTTTTTCTTGCTCTCTTTCTTTTTCTCTCTCATAAATGAAATTCGACATTTTTATTCAACTAAAATATATTAAATTAAAACCCGAGCTTACCCACTCTAAAGTTTTATGTTTAGAACTGCTCTAATTGATAGATGGGGTCTAAACAGTGGCGTGCCGTGCTTTTAGGGGCGGAGGGGGCACAACGATTTGGGGGGCGCCAAATTGTTGTGGTCATAGTAGGCAGTGAATCTCCAGGGGGCGCGGGAGCGCCGTAAATATTTTTGTTTTATTGGAGAGTATGTGGTCATAGTAGGCAGTGAATCTCGGGGGGGGGGGGAGCGCCGTTAGGAAGAGGGCGGCCCCACCCCAAGTTGTGTTCTACAAAATAATATTTATTTTTATTTTTCATTTTATGGAGAAAGACTGTTGAAATCTCATTATTAGAACTAAATCTACTTTTGTGATTCTACGTTACAGTATAGTATGCTGCCTCTATCTTGCATGCAAAAACAAGTAGTCGTCTTAAAAACTACTTATGTAATTTTGAAATATAAGTTCAGACAATATCTTAATGAAACATAAAAATTTGGAAATTTAGTAAAATCTTCAATGTCACTACTTATTAAACACTTATTTTAATTTATTGTTTAGGTTTCTAGCAATTTTGATAAAAATTCAAGGTTAATGATAAAAACGTTTTAAATTTATGACTTAATTACATGAAGATTACACACAATAATGCGAAGACGCCCTTTTTATCTTTTTTTTTGACAGAACAATTAATTCACCAGAAATATGGCGATCATTTTATTATAATTTTTTTTTATTGTTATCATGTTTCCGGTATTTTAGTCCAACTGCTAGTCATCCAGTATCGTGGATTCAAAATAGTTTTAATTAATTCACATTAACCCTGGTTATCTTATTTCTGCCTTCTTGGCATACATAAACACAAAACCACCCATGACTGCTGATCGCCTTATCTTTGTCGCACATAACTGAAACAAGTCTCTCGAATTTCATATGCCGCACTCCTTAACAAACTACCTTAAAGTTTTCCTTCCAAACTATGTATCTGGATCGGGAGCATTCTTGCTAATTGGCGCATATTTGTCGTGGTGGACGGTCACCCATCGAACTGCCATCCTGTCAATGCTGGTGTACGCCAAAGTTCAGTCCTGAGACCAACCCTATTTCTTCTTTACATTAATAACCTGCTCTCTTCAACTACCAGTACCACCCATAGTTACACTGACACTAGTACTCTTTATTCCAACATTCATTTTTCCAGACTTCCATGATTCGGGCCTTCGAATCAAGATCTGGATAATAGACGCAGATCTGTGTACCTACCTCTTTTCCAAGATCTTCAATTAATTTTGGACTGTGGTTACAAAAACCTTATTCAGTTCAATGCCTCCAAAAACCCAGTCTTGCTCCTGTCACGCAATAAATCCGGCAACGCCCATCCACATGAATGGCCAAGCCCTATACAGAACTATGAAACGTTTGATGTTGTTTGCATCGCTTTCGAACATGATCTGAGCTGGCACAAACACATTACTTCAATGGCCACATCGGCACCTAAAAACCTTGGTATTCTCTTTCTAGCCTGAAAATACTTTTTCCTTTCCAACTTACACAATTTCTATGTTTCCCAAATAAGACCTAACCTAGAGTACTTTTCCCACATCTAGGGACTGGCATCATCTTCGACACTTAACATCCTTGATTCTATTCAAAAGAGAGCCATTCGACTCATCACTGACCCACTCCATACAAGAAACCTCCCTTCTCTCGGTCATCGCCGCGCTGTTGGGGATTTATCCCTTTTCTACCGATACTTCCACGGACACTCAGCTTCGACACTCAACATTATTGACTCTATACGCAAGAGAGGCTCAATGACCCAACGACAATTTCAACAAGTAACTGCCTAAAGCACTGGATATGGAACGGAGGGATGCAACAGTCCAAAAAATTGAAATGTTCGTTTTTACCACGATCTAAAAAATATTTAAAAATTCATCATTTTATCCCAATTTACCCTGCAGTCTAATTCGCCTCGGTCTACCCTAGTTCTTTTATCTATTATTTTAAGTAAGTAATCTACTAGAGGTTTAGAACACCAAGAATATTTTCAAAAGCGCCTGCTTGATAAAAAGCGGTAACAGATACCTGTACAATCAACCACAATATTACTTGTGCATCACAACCCAATGCTGTTTATTTATTTCATTAGGCTCAGATGTATTTTTAAAAATATTAGATAACGAAACCCAATCATTGCCACATCCTTCATTTAAAAATAACATTATATCCAGTAAATATATTTCACAATATGTTGAGGCTTAGGTCAGTATAGTAATCTTTTGTAAATGTAGTATTGAGGTTTGACTGGTGAACCTCTAAAAATAAAAATTTTGTATAAACACATTTTTCTTTTATTTTGAACCAAAAACTCTTTTTATTTCTGGAATTATTGTGCTGCTTCAGTTAAAATGTAACGTGATTAAAAACAGTATTATTTATTAATATTATTTATTTCTCTTGTAATAGAGGTACTATTTAAAATTTTCGGGCGATACAATTTGGGCCTGATTTACCTGAATCTTAAGGATCGCCAAGTGTTAAAAATTTTAAATATTCATTTTGCGTCTTTACCGTAAAATTAGTCTTGGGCAAAATCGCATGTTTGTAATAATCGAGTCTTTCGTATTTGAATATTTAAATGATATTAAAAATCGGATTATTATTCGAATGATCGTTCGAATAACTACTTAGATTATATTATAGATTACAGTGATTACTGATTATACTCTATGAAATCGTCGCAATGCGGTTGGTAAGGCAAGGTCGTCGGTTCTCAAAACGATGCGAGTGATGTGACGCGAAGCACCGATGCCGAAATGCTTATCGAGTGCTTTTGTATGTCGAATTCGATTTAGGTTTTATATTTAATTCTTTTCGTTCCTGCATATATAAGTAGTTGCGCTCAGGTTCTAGCGAATCGCTTTTTCACCAGGTTATTTTTCATTCGAATGCTCGAATAAAATAATCGGATGACGCTGATTATTTGCATAATCGGATTTTCGATTATTTTTAATTCAGATGCGCCCAACATTATTTAAAATCTACTTGGACACCTGTTTTGGGTTGTTTGGATTTTCCTGTATTCAGCAATAAATTACATGGATTTTCCCCAAAAGTAAGAAACGATATCAGTTCAATATATTCTTTATTTCATTATAATTTGTGACACTGTACAGGACGGCCCAAAAATGGCACCAAAAAGCTGCAAAAGTACGAAAGAGGTGAAGTTATTTTTGTAAATAATTTCAAATTCAGAACAGTAGGAGTGTTATCAAGCGGAGAAAAGAGTTGGAGATGTACTATTAACATATGTATGGTGAATATGAAAAGCCTTGGAAAGTGGAAAAATTGCAGCATATATGCTGGGTAATGCTGTGAAGAGAAAAGCTGTAGAGGATTTGTGTAAAAATCCAACTAAATTAATAATAAAAAAAGAAATTGTAACTAGCGATTCAGTATCCACCGAAAATATGATGACATCAGCAATAATTTCTGCAAGGAGAAGTATACATATATATCGCTCGAAGAAAAGTGTTACCGCCGTTCCCAAAAGCTCTATGCGAAGTACCAACGACTATTATAGATGAAATGGATATAAAAACCTTAAAAAGCGAAATTTTTTTAATTGCTGACGATAAGGTCTGTAAAATTATAATATTCTCTGTAACACAAATTTGTTCTATGCAGAGAGTTTTTATGGATGGGGCCTTTTCCTATTTTACCAAATTTTTTACCGAATTATTTACTATTCACGGTAAAAAAATAGATAAGGATAATTTTTGTTAAGTTTTACTAACTAGTTTTAATGATTTATTTTTTTCATGAGATTCTACTTGTTTTTTTTTGTTTCAATGCGAGATTTCTGGAACAGTGTGCAACAAAAATCTTTGGAAGTTTAATCTTAAATTGCATTTTCGATTTCGATGAGATTCTAAGCAATTTTCCTTTATAAAGTTTTCATAAATTTTTAGAAATAGAGGTGGTTTATTCTTCAGCGATTTGATTTTTTTTTTCAATTTATGACCTTAGTACCCAAATGATACAAAAACTGTCATCATATTTAGAGGTTTCGGAACAAGCATCAACTTTTTTCAAGAATAAAATTTTCTGAGAATGTCAAATAAAAAAAAATCCATTTGGTGCAAACTTTTTTAACCACCCTGTATATAACATCAAAATTGTTGCAAATTTATAGTGGTGCGCTAATATTGCTGGTCACTGGTCGGTGTATATAACAGCTTAAATTTTTGAAAAAACAACAATTTAAATTTACATGCGTCAAATTTGGCAATACAAAATTGATACGTTTTCATAGTTACCCAGACAATCTTTATCAGGAATTTCAAGGCATCAGTTATTTGTGCATAAAATTAGTCATGCTTTTTTAAAACTTAATCAAAATTTTAATTTTTTTTTTTCGATTTTTGAACGATCCGCGGAAGAATAGTATATGTACCTCGCAGGAAAAGCCACATACTCGGACTCTGGTTGCTGGTCTCGGCTGGCAATTTTCACAGACATCCGAAAAAGTTAGGATTTTTCTACTAAATACAAAATATAGTATTCCTCAGTAATGTTTTTTGTGCCAAAAACATGAGAATGTATCAGGCATGGCATCATGGTTTTATGAAAAAAGTCTAATTGGAAAGACAGAAGAATCTGTTCAAAGACATATTGCAACTCATGTTCTTGTATGACAACAACCTGTCTCTCGAGTGCTATGAAATTACATTTATAATTAGAGATAGCGTTACGAATCTTCGAAATCTAAACACACAAGAGATATGTTTTTATTGTCAAAGTTGTATTCAGCAGACCAATCTAATCTAATAATTTGACTACAATAAATTCTCATTTAGCTGTTGTCATATTCTCTTGTTTTTGAATCTTTGTAGGTTGAAAATACATGGATCGGAATATATGTGTCCGTAAAATACGTAATCCCGTAATCGCTAAAGAGCTTGTTTTTTAGAAGATGACAACAAGACAAGTAGGTACTGCTCGAATGATATGGTAATTTTGAAACTTCCCTAGTTTTATAGTTGGTGTTACGGATATCATCTTCAGATGTTGATGACACGATGGCTTGACTTGCACTAGGCAACAAATTATTAAAACTACTTTATTTTAAGAAAATTGTTTGACTAGAGGCATTGCACGTCTTGATGAACAATATGAAAGTCCTTTAAATAAATAAATAAAGTTGTTTGTTCTCGACTTCGTTTTTTCACTGAATTGTAAACGATTACCAACAATCTTAATAAAACTAATTAGAACGATAGACCAAAATGACAAATGACTAAATAATTAAGAGTATAATTGACTTTAAAGCAAACTTATCGCGTGACAACGTTAAAAACAAAACAAACGTGTTACAAGTTGATAAAATAAATAAACAAACCATTAAACTGCGTGCAATTCATCAAGGTCTTGCTCTTTGGATTATAAAAACACGATAGCGCTGCGTGTGCCAAAAATTTGACGCTTAGTCGATTCAGAAGCTTATAAGTTATAAGACATTCATTTCAGTTCAAGTATGAGTATATTTAAATGTCACCGTTATATCTGCGACAGCTTAATTTACACAGTGTGCCAAAAAAACATGTATTGTATATTTAAAGATTCCATTTTATCATAACCACAACATACATAATATGCAAGGATGTACTGTTACCGGAATAACTTAACCACAATGACGGCTATTTTCGGCAGTAGTCGTCACATAAGTCACTAAATTTGTTTTTCTGCCCTTGAATGTTCTAAAACAGTTTCAATAGATTATGTGAGAGTTTGGAGAGCATTTAGATGATATATAATCCACTGCAAAATATTGTAGGCCTTTCAAAGCGTATTTTCTTTTAAGAAGGTTTCATTTTTATATGATATCGTAATTTAATATTTCCCGTATTTGCCACAGTTCAAATACAGTAATTCGCGAAGAATTTTTTTTGTTCAACCAGTCAGCTGTTAAACTTAATAATGCTCTAACAAAGTAACTAGGATATTTTATTGGGGACTTTTGGGAAAAATTATATTGTTTTTACTTCAAAATCTTTATTATAAAAATAAAACAAATAAATTAACATTAGTTTCACCCAGAGTGCGTAATATGGAATAGAATATGACTATAATAAACATTGGCGCCCATAGGGGTGGGGGGAGGTTTGCCCAAAATGGCTGTGTTCCACAGGGCTTTTTAACAACTGCGCAACTTCGTGATTTTGTAATATACGGTTTTTCGGCTGGTTGACCCCCCCCCCCTGAAATTTACTCTATTGGCGCCCATGATAATAAGGTAGTTAATATTCTATAAAGTTGAATTATCTACTTATGGTGCTATTTTCAGATAACCATTATCTGAAATTAACATACGTACATAGATTATCGTATTATTTTTGTGGTTGCTTTAGTAAGGGTCCAGTAGGTAAGTATGTAATTCATTATGCTCCAATGTATTTATATAGGTATGTATATGTATACTTTATTATTAAAAGCAAATGACCACTGGCGTAGATGACGTGAAGAACATCAGGAAAGGGCACAAAATTATTGCAAGAAATTACTATTATTAATATTTTTGGAGAAAAAAATATCCGAACAAATATTTTTGTACATACTTAGACTTAGGTATAATGTTACATCTTAAAGTTCCAAATGAAAGTAGCTTTTCAAATATTTATACATTATACCTAAAAGGTATATTTTTATAAGGCGTATTTAAAACTATTTGAAACATGTAATTTATAGTAGTATACATCTAGCTTCTAAATTATTTAGAACATAATCCGCTTTCAAAATACTGACCAGCACGGTATCCAAAGCATACGCCAGAGTACTAGAGAAAAAGCCAAGAGATAGGGTGGAATCTACCTTAGAAGAAACACAGTTTGGACTCCGACCAAATAGAGGCGTAAACAATAGAGGCGTAAACGACGCAATGTTTATTATAAGTCAGCTGGAAGACTAGCCATAAGACACGACAAAACATACACTGCTGCTACATAGACCTGAAAAAGGCATTTGACCAGACAAAAAGAGAGGACATAATATGGGCAATTTTAAGACATGGGGGAACACCAGAAGCCGCATTAAAAATCCAAAATTTATATAAAGACAAAACGTTACGTGAGATGTATTCTGAGCTCACTCTTATTCTCGTTGATTTTGTTTTAAATCTAATATGGCGGACGCCCCAAGATGGCGGATTACCCATTTCCTTAAAATCCCTTGATATAGGTATCAAATGAAATACAAGTGACGAGTGGTTTGACGAGTAGAATACGATAAGCTATATGGCGGACGCCACAAGATGGCGGATTACCGTTTTCTTCACAATCTTCTCGATATGGGAATCAAATGAAACGATTTGATGAGTAGAATACGATAACAGGTAAAAACTATTGTAATTAGATGCATTATCAGAAATGCATACATAACTAAAAATTTAAAAATAAAATATTCTGAAAATACTTTTTAAAAACATGCCATATTATTTAGATTTTAGATTTACTAAAACGAAAAAAATAAGTATAGTTTTTTTCATTGGGGCAATGCTGAATGCTATTTATAAGTGGACATAGTTCGCGTGGATGGATCCTAATAAAAGTAGTATTAAAGTTATCATTAAAACAGATATTATATTATATTATGTTAAATTTGTTGTCTTAAAAGCTTGTCGCGTGAATAGAAAAGAAAAAAATACATTCTTAGGTACTTACAATTTCTGCCAAACAAAATTAATGCCTGTATGAACTTTTCGCACGCGACGAGCTTTTAAAACAATAAATTTAACATAATATATTATATCTGTTTCGGTGATAACTGTGATACTCCTTTTATTAGGATCCACCCGTGCGAACTCCGTCCACTTATAAATAGCACTCAGCAATGCCCCAGTGAAAAAACTATACTTATTTTTTTTTTCGTTTTCGTATATCTAAAAAATTAAAAGCTTCCATTATCCTATTTGACTATAGAATTCGTCGTATTTTGTTATGTTATGGTAATTTGTTTGTCTAAAACTGACTAACTAAATCATCAAGTTTAAATTCGAGGAATATTATTAAGAAAAATGTTACATCAAATCCGAAAATTGTCTAGTAGCTCCCTCGATCTAAGTTTCGAATAACTAAAACAAACAATCGAATTATGACCGAAGCAATCGGCACAGAATGGTTCCCGGTCCAGCTTGCTGCATATTTGTGAATCAATATCAACGCGAATACACTTTATATGGTGTTGATGTATTTGGATAAATTGACATTCACTTACAAAACGAACTGATTGTTATAACTCTCTGATATTATAAAAGTTGTACTTTACTTTTACAAAAAAGGTGCCGAGTGGTAGCGTTTCGACTGAGCCAAATTAAAAATTTTGAAAAACGTCTAAGGACAAAGGTTGTTCCTTACATCTGAGAAATATTTTTTGTTGAAAAACTTTTTCTCTAAAACCAATGGTTCAGCAGTTATAAAGCAATAAACAATTAAAGTGTTTATAACAATTTATGGCGGTAGATTTTTCAGTCCTGGTAATTTTAGCTCACCCTACACCTAATTCTGAATGTTCATGATTTTTTGAAGATTTTTCTGAGTGATCCTTTTGGTGATAAGGGTGGGGGCAGCAATTTTTAAGAGTTTTTCCCGAAAAATGTTTTAAAAAATGAATAAAAAAAATACATCATTTATATATTCATTTGACACCCTACACGGTGCCCTTGAAATTTTGTTTCCATTTTCCAATTTACCCCCCGAAATTAACCCCCTGAATCAAAATTCAACTTTCATTCATACCTCACGTCCATAATTGGATCAACACGCTAAATTTTAAATTTTTACGTCAAATAGTTTCAGAGAAAATCATTGCCTGTGACAGTCGGACGGGCGGACGGACCCCGAAGTGATTCATTCCATAAGTGTTCCGTTTTGCTAATTTTAACACGGAACACTAAAAACAACTTAAAAAGGTAAATTGTCTAAAAGAAATAGTATCAATTAATTGTGTACATTACATACCAACATCAGCAGCTTAATTATCAAACTGGGAACTTGAAAAAATAAATAATCCGTTACACACTGCGTAAAAATTTATCAAGGTCTTTTGCTTTGTGTTATAAAAACTTAATTGCTTTATAAGTTTGCCAAAAATAGTTTGACCTTCATTATATTAAATAATTTTTTGCTAATATTTCTACCATCTTTTTTAGTTAAAATGATGTTAATGCTGTATTACTTCGCAAAAGGAAAGAAATTCTTGAAATCAAAAAATTACAATTTTGAGTTTGAGTTTATTATTTTAGTATTTACAATATTAAAAGTAGGAAGCAAATATTAGTATGTTGTAATTTTGCGTAGAATACATATTTCAGATTATATTGATCTTTCTAAGAAATTACGCCACTTGTAAATTGCAAAATTTACACACTTTTAGTGTTTTACCGGTTTTTAAATGATGACGTTACCCTTCCTAATGTAGGTGATTACAAATTCCTTCCACCTAAAGGTGAAAGTAAATTTTCAATACCATTCGGTGACCTTTGTTTTAATAAATCATCGCCATCTTACCGATGATGGTGCTATTATTGATTAACCCACTGACCCAGTTTTCAATGGGAGGTTATTCTGAAAGTGTGCCATATTACTGATGGCGAATTTGCAAATATGATGTAATGGTTACTGAAGGAATTTTTAAACGGTATATTAAATGTCTGTCTTACAATTAGTTCAGTTTTAGTAAAACCAGTTTGCTTATGTTTACTCACTAATACCGTTTTATTAGGTATTTTGCATAATATGACTAGTTAAAATATTCTAAAATATATTTAACAATTGTAGTTTTAGATATTTAACTCGTTTTGAAACATGAATCCCGATATTAACTAAAATTGGTCTTATTTATAAATTATTTTCCTAAAAATGGAGATCGGAATCAAAAACGCCTTATAAGGCAAGTATCTTTTTTTAACTGTGAAATAATATCATTGACATTAAATTTAGATATTACCTATATCGATTTAGGAACAATTATTACTTGAAATTTATGTACGTAAAAATATGTACACTAAAAAAATTAAGGGTAATATCAAAATCATATGAAATCAATCAACTTTTATAGAAACCAGAAAAGAATAGTCAGATGTCAAAAAAATTTGTCTCCATATATTGCTGTTTTAAATAGTAAATTTAGTCAGTAAAGCAGGATTGGCAAATATCATGATATTTATATAAATATCCAAATATCCGATATATATCGATATATATCCAAATTTGGATATTTATTTATGGTTTTAATTATTTTATCTGTTTTCTGTAAAGATATATCTTAAAAATTCAAAATCACTTAATTTAATATAAACATGTTATAAACCTGTAAATTTGTATTTCAATTCTATTCAATGATAGTGCTATCACAAGAAGAAGTTTTTTTAGTACTCCTATGTTAGGAATGTAAAATGTAGGTAAACAATACAAGTTTATGAATATGAACACATCATATATTTTTGCTTTTAACTATGGTTCAACTTAAAACAAAAATTGAGAACAGAACAGCAGCCAAAAGAAAACAACAACTAAAATAATATTTCTGATATAAAACAAAAAACAATAAAACGAGTAAAAAATGCTGACTGGTAACAGTCAGTGGTAACAAGTAAGTTTTTGCGATGAAATCAGTCTGGCTAATGGTTGGTCCGAATCTGATGAATCTTCATTTTCATTTGTAGAGGGATTTTCTAATTGTTCCTGTCGCTCCAGCCAAACCCAATTAAGATCATGTTGTTTCTTTAAATCCTCTCTTTTGCTCAAATATTTAAACAAGAATACTGGTTTTTCAGCTTTTTCAGTCCCAAGCTTGTTTCGCAGTTTTGACTGGACCAATCCATATGTTGAAAATTGTCTTTCCAGTCCTGCAGTACTAGCAACTGCTGTAAATAATTGGTCACACAACTTTACAAACGTGCATTTATCGGGCCAATCCGATTCATGAGCAGTTACTGATTTCCAAATCAGAAATGAGCTCCAAATAGGTACTGTGGAAATGGTTTTTCTTCTGCCATAACTTTCATCGCAAACGGAACAAACTCCGGATTAATTTTGGATAAATATTCAAATGCTTCTTCCTTTTGGTTATTACTGAGCCTCTTTCCCAAAAAGCGACGATCTAAAATATTTGGGGAATCACCGCATCGTAAGCAGCATAATACGCTGTTGCCGGCTCAGCGGCAGCGGGGCCATATTTTTATACTGATGAATAGAATTTTAGAAAAAAATATATTGATATATATATATATATATATATATATATATATATATATATATATATATATATATATATATATATATATATATATATATATATATATATATCAGGATAAATATCGTCTCATAAATATCATGATATTTATCAAGATATATATCAGGATATTTATCACGGATATATATCCTGCCAACCTTGCAGTAAAGTAAGTAAAAGCTTTTCAGTGCTACAACTTTATTTGTTTACATAAACAAATAGTAGTTCAGCAAACATAATATCTTTTAGATCAACAAATTAAATTGTCACTAGATGAACAGAGTGCCCTAACTGCTTAAGACTTATTTATCTCGTCGACGACGCTATCAATCGACTTGGTTGTTTTAGGTACAACTTTTAAGAGATACAAAGAAATTTTATCTATAACTAGCTTTCGCCCGCGACTTCGTCCGCTGCATAACAATTTTTTACTCCGTTACAAACTTTGAACCCCCATTTCAACCCCTTAGGGGTTGATTTATTAAAAAATGTAAATCACATGTTTAAAAATTAACGTTCAGATTCACTAAGAAAGTTTAAGATTTAGTACTGGTTTAAATTAAGATCTTATAGTTGATGACAGGTTTTGACAGGTTTTTGTCCTGTCGCTGTTAATAAATCGTCATTAAAAACTTATGAATTATTCTGATATTTCAGCGATTTGCTTGGTTTCCAAATGATTTTCATCTTGGAACGACTTGCTGTAATGAATTTACTTCTATGATTGTCGAAAGTTCATACTAAAATTGCCCATTTCCTTATAATTTGCGAAGAAGCTCAGAAATAAATTCTTAGTATAAAACTTAGTTGTCTTATTCTTACACTTGTCAGTTTAAAACTTCTGATTGTCAAATTAGACCGGACTAGCGTTGGGGAATCTGCCTGTTATTTTTTAAAGTGCTTTTATGAAGTTTCGACTTAATAGTACCATCTAATATTTTTTCTCCATACACAGTTTGAACCCCTATTTCAGCCCCATAGGGGATTGCTTGGAATATGAACGGTCTGTGCAAAATTACAAGTTTCTAGACCCAACGGAGTGGGCTGTGCGTTAATATGTCAGTCAATCAGTCAGTCAGTGCCTTCTTTCATAATAGAGATAATGGGGAATTAAAATCATCATAAACGGTCGTTTTTAAATTTTTTCTTTAAATACGCATATATCATAATAAAACCAAATCTTCATATACTAAGGGCATATTTATAAGCGATAGATAGGCTTTAACAAAATATGATTACCTAGTTTAGAATTTTTTCTTTAAATCTTTGACTATTAGACAACAGAAAAGGTAGTTATTATACTTAGCTAACTGAATCGTGGAGACTGGATGCAGACCGTGATTGGTATGACATGTTTACAAGAAAAGTACAAAATAAAATTTTTATATCTTCAGTGATATCTCTTTTATGTGTCACCGGAACGTCATTGGTTTTTTACAGCAAATCACTGAGCACCATTATTAAATGACAACAATAGTAATGGGCGCCTAATACTTCTCTTAACATCTAAAAAAAAAGCAACATTTCAACTCAGCAACGATTTCAGCAACAACACTTCATACAAGAACAAAATTCCTATAATAATTGACTCAATCATAATCAAAAGCACCGCCCGCACCCATTAGAAATTATTCTAATTTAAAACACGAAAAAGTACATAAAAAAGATTAATATAAATTACAGTTAACCTTAATTCGCAAGGACCCAAAACGAACCGAGTTATACAGGTTTAGGTTCCGTTAGCTTGTTTATAAGAACTACTACTATATAGTGTGCCACAGTCAGTGGTTCCGCTTTGTAGACAGGTCACTCACAGTTTTCCACTGAAGAAAAACAACTAATTACAATATAGCTTTTAATGGTTTTATTGTTGTTAATTCATTAATAATAGGAAAGCAGTTAGTATTATATGTTATAGATCAGTGAATGCTTGTAAGACATTGCTGACTCTAAAGAAGGGTTTATCAAAAAATGTTCAAGGATTTCGTTTCATTTAAAACGCAAACACCGTATACCTAATCGAGAAACTATATCTAAATGTCTTCTCTTTCCGCTTGAAAATTCACAAGCTGTCACAATGACATTATCAAGCAGAAACAAGTTACTTTATCTACGGTACCCAGATGAACGCTGATCTACTGTTTTACTCTTTTTTCATATATTATAAGTTTAGTTTTTCAACATTACCGATCATATTTATGTAAATAATTCTAGCTATTTTATTTATATAATATTGTCTTTGAAGTAGCGTATTTTTGCTTATTTTGTACTGTCACCAAGATCCGGTCTTTTTACTGGGTCATACATGGTGGAGCTTATCTATTTTGATATGGCTGCTTTATAACATGTCCATAAACCCAAACGGATCTCAGAAATCTGCTCCCCACAACTTGTAGCAAGACGAGAAGACCCAACGAACATGTTTTACATACAGTTACTTATCAGAGGGTTTCATTCTAACATTTTATTTTTTTTTTCTTCTGGAAAGTGTCAAGGCAAGCAATTAGCCAGGTTCATTTGAAAATTGTAAATATGGTTCTTTTCATTCTACCACACAACTTTAAGTTGATGCTTGGGTGTCCTTGTGCAAAACTTTAATTTGATACTTCTAGCCTCAAGACTTTGCCTCTTTTTAACTCTCTTTTGTGCCTTCACGACTCCTTGTTCATTTGACCTCTGTGTGCTGGGCAAAATAAGCATGTGCTGCCTGCTAGGAAGAGCACCAATAGGTAAACTTGCGACACGACCACCTTGATACCAACATCTGCTTCAATTTAAAACAAAATGAAACTGTGTGGAATTGCTACTCAGATTTCCTTTGCTGGCGAATAAAGAATCCCTTAAAGGTCATTCAATCTTTCTATCACATCACTTTAAGTTGATGCTTGGGTGGTTGACTGTTTTTGTGCAAAAATTTGATTTGTTACTTCTAGCCTTAAGACCTTTGCCTCTTTTTAACTCTCTCTCTCGTGCCTGTATGACTCCTTGTTTATTTGACTTCTGTGTGCTAGTCAAAATAAGCATCTGCTGCCATCTGTTACAATTTAAAGCAAAATGAAACTATGTGGAATTGCTTCTTAATGTTAAAAGCTACACAGACTTCCTTTTCTGGCGAATAAAGAATCCCTTAAAGATCATTCCATCTTAACGAAAAATTTCTAGTTTAAGTAAAGAAAAAAACTCTCTCATCATATGTTTCCAAGTTTATCAAAAGTTAGTAGACAGATTTAATTGAAATGCCTAAAAATAATACGTAAATAATAAGTTCATTTGTACTAAATGTAAAATCAGAAAAAGTTTAAGAAGCAGAAAATGAGGAAAAAATTACTACCACATGTATTCTCCTAATGTCGGAAAAGAGCAGCTTAGTTTATTATTTATTATATTAGCGAACAAGCTCTTTAACTGGTGTATTCCGGTGAGCGGTAATGGGCAAACTTATTAGCAATATCTCTTTTTTCTCAGTAATGTTGAATAACTTGGATGCACGGTACACTGCTTTCTTTGTCCTTAAGAAAACAGGATCTGTTTATGATAAAAACTTGATTTACTCCACAAAAATTCCTCCAGAAAGTTCAGTGTCAAATCTTTTGCAATACACGGATTAATAGAACCCCCAAAGACTTCCTAAATTAATGCTAATTACAAAATTTTACTAATAATAACATTTTAACCTTAAATTTAATTGGCACAATAAATATTTCCGAGAAACACCTTTGCTACGTAAATTTTTGTTGCGTAGATAACAACGCGTGTGTTAAAAAATATTTTGTATTTGCTAACAGGAAGTAGCACGTTAGTGAAGTGCATGGTAACCTTCGACAGTTAAATAAGCGTGTGGATATGGTTTGTTCTTATGCGATGTTTAAATCTTGAAGTAAACTTTGGATGGAAAAAGTAAATATTTCTTAAGAAAAGTATGTATGTTTATACTACTTAATGCTATTAATAAAGAACTGTATGTGTGGTCGCACACTTAAAATGCTTAATTTTAAAAATAATTAGCTTTTTTAAACACAATTTCAATGATGATAATGTAGACTTTTGGGTCTTTGCAATTTATTAAAATAAGTTAAATCAAAATCTCTTTAATGCTTTTATTTAGCTAAATGAAAATCAAAACTGATTTGTTACCACTGTTTTGGTAGTTATTAAGTTATGTTATTAGTTCCCTAGGGAACCACGTAGTTAAACATCACTCAGATTAAGTTCTTAGGTTATGTAAATAAAATTTATTGATTTTCATACAACCTTTATAGCAAGTCAAACTGAAATCTGAGCAAACATTATATCCAAATGCAACCTATTGAAAAAACGAGTAGTATGCTTTTTTTGGAAATTTTGTAGGGAAAAAATTAAAAGTCATTTAAGTATGAAATTTAACTTTTTTATAACTCTTCTAACATTCATATGAATTGTTGTATGAGATACTTTTATATTCTGCTGTTTTCTATGGAAAATAATTTTTTATAGTGATAAATGGCTAGGGCTCCAATACAATAGCTGCAGTGAATCCTAAATGATAATTAAATAAAGGGTTTTCCAATAAGAGGTGTTATTTTGAATAGCCCGCTATTTCGGTAGATGTCACTTTTGGAGCTGTAATTTTTTGACATTTGACAAGTAGAAACTACGCCATTAACAAAAATGGAACGATACACGCTTCAACAACGCATTGAAATTATTAAAATTCACTATAAAAATGGTGCAAATTTGGCAGAGACGGTTCGTAAAACTCGAACATTTTTGGGTCGTCGTGAAGCACCTTGTCGGACCGCAATACAGAAGTTGGTGGGAAAATTCGAGCTGTTGGGACAAGTTAGTGATGTGAAGAATAAAACCCGTGCACGTCGCTCAAGAACAGCTGAGAATATTGCTGCTGTATCCGAACATGTTGAAGAAAACCCAGGTTTGTCCATTCCTCGTCGTTCTTTGGAATTAAACATTCCACAAACGTCATTACACCGTATTTTGCATAAAGATTTGGGTCTTAAGGCTTATAAAGTTCAGTTAACACAAGAACTCAAGCCGGCCGATCATCAACAACGGCGTGTCTTTGCCGATTGGGTCCTTGAAATGCATGAAAATGATCCGGAATTCCATCGAAAAATCATCTTGACTGATGAGGCCCATTTCCACCTCGGTGGCTTCGTCAACAAACAAAATTGTCGCATCTGGGGCTCGGAAAACCCAAGAGTTATTGTTGAAAAGCCTCTCTATCCTCAACGTGTGACTGTTTGGTGCGGTTTATGGTCCGGCGGGGTCATTGGACCTTACTTTTTTGAAAATGAGGCTGGAGCACCAGTTACGGTGAATGGATTGCGCTATCGACAGATGATTAATGATTTTTTATGACCGGAATTGGATGGTATTGATCTGGACAACGTTTACTTTCAACAAGACGGCGCTACGTGCCACACAAGCAACGAAACCATTGATCTTTTACGGGAAAAGTTTCCGGACCGTGTTATCTCTCGAAGAGGTGATCACAATTGGCCACCGAGATCTTGTGACTTAACACCTTGCGACTTCTTCCTTTGGGGCCACGTGAAAGAGAAGGTCTACGCCAACAGCCCAGCGTCGATTCAAGACCTCAAAGATGGAATTCGTGAGGCTATCGAGGACATAGGGCAGCCACTTTGCGATTTGGTTATGGAAAATTTCATGAAAAGGATATGGTCCTGTAGGCGTGGTCATGGTGGTCATTTGGCAGATGTTATTTTCCATTATTAACGGCATACCTTCCTCTTTATAATGAAATAAACATCCGATCATTTATCTCAAAAAATGGCATTTTCCTTTGAATATCAAAATAACACCTCTTATTGGAAAACCCTTTATATAACGCATAACCAACATTTTCGACCGGATCGTCATTACCCAACTCTGCCTATCCAAGTAATTCCTTATTTTACATGAGGTTTCCAATCTTCCATATAGATATTGCTTTAAAGAGTTAAATGTTACTTTCAGTTTAAACACTGGCAAAAAAAAACTATTCACAAAACTTTCATATCATAATAACAGGTAAAACCTAAAATCAGTAGTTTTCTTGTGTCCTACTTGTTAACCATAAGCTATCTGTTTTGCCTTAGGGGCATTATAAAGCAGACACTATATTGCAACAATAGTAAATGTCTTATTTGAAAGGAAATTTTCTAACTGAAAAAAAAACAAGACATTTATTGTCTATCTGTAAAATTGGTTTTGAACTTTCTAAACATTAGTTGTTTGTTCATTCCTCATTTTACAATACCTGCCATAGTTTATGTTGTCCAAGATTCCATAAAGTTAATTTTCACCGTAGGTGGTAGCAAATTTTGGTATTTCCTATTTTAGTAAATGGGCTAGTGAAATTTTTGCCAGGTTGGGATATAAATAAATTAATTGTGTTCGTATATTTTGTTCAAAATATATCTGTAATGCATGACTTTGACAAACAACAAAACGATCTATAAGAATATTAAAAACTATTTTTTGTTAAGTTTCGATCTACTCGTATTGAATATCTTTATGTGAAAAACAAACACACAACTAAAAAAATAAACCAAAATTTCTTCTATTAAATTTTTTCCCTTACAGCATTCTTGGATTCTATCCATCCATATCTGCTTTGGCCTCCATCTACATCTTTTTTCATAGACTTTCAGTGCCGTTACCCTTCTTCCGCCATAATTGTTATATCTTCTCATTACAAGTGTTACTTCCAGTATCTTCTTAGAAATTTTCACAGCTTTGGTTGTGTATGTGTAATTTTTCGTACTACCGATCTTAGACATTTTTGATGTTTTAACATCATTCGCTTAACTGAAATACGTTTATTACAACTTGCCTCCAACCAAATCATTATTGCACCTGCAAAGATTAAATTACCTGTGGCAAAAATTCGACCTCATTACGTCACATTATACAAAGCAATGTTAAGTTTCATCAGAAAGTAATTACCAGAAAATTCCTTTTTTTGCCGAAGGTAAATAGCAAACTACTTGATAGGTTAATATGTACTTTCTCTTGCCATTACCATTTGTTTTTGTTGCATATAATGAATCAAATGTAATGTTATTTGTTACTAAGTATTTTTTTATTACTGCTTATGCATGCCGGCAGCAATTTGAAAAGAAATTATCTAGGTATTTAATTACCTTCCTTCAGGTAAAATTTTTATAGATATATTGGACACGGATCTACAGGTGAAACCGCCCTTCTTTTAGCATTATATTAAATAATACTTTGCTTTAAACTTACCAAACCTTGTTAAGTTTAAACAAAACAGTCATTTTAAATATAGAAAACTAATAGCTATTTAAAAAGTTACTATGGCAATATATGCAAAAATATTTATCGAAATAGACTCACTCAGCCGTCGTTGATCTGCCGATATAACATAACCTGTTTCGTTCTGGTTACTTTCAACCGATTTCACAAGTGGTCCATAATTTTTCATGTTTAGTAAAAAAATTGCTATTAAATTAAAATACACATTTTTGGTAAAATGCGTCTGTGGAATTAAAAATACTTTGGATTATTTAAAACTGGTAAAAAAATTAGTTGTTAAGATAATATTTTAGTTTGGCAATGCCCCGGCTCGATCATTTGTTTTTCTTTGTAATATTAGAGGCTATGACGTCAGGCTCTTTAGAAGCGTCGCGTCGGATAGGGGAGTGGTTTAGGGTATTTTTTAAAATAAAAAAATGTGCCAGCAGTCACCCATTTAAATATTATGCGTGGAATTTCCTATATATATATATATATATATATATATATATATATATATATATATATATATATATATATATATATATAATATATATAATATATATATATATATATATATATATATATATATATATATATATATATATATATATATATATATATATATATATATATATACGAGTGTATATGATACGGTTTATCTACGTCCTTATATGATATATTAGTGTGCAACTATTTTTCTCTTAGTAACATAGGTATATAGTACGTATCATTTTTATATATCCTTATTTTGATCGCTATTAATTAGGAATTAAGCGTTGTGTATAATAAAAATGAAGGTCTACATTCATTTGCCTGTTCTACAGCATTTTTACTCTTGTATTACGAATGAAATTGACTAGGTCGATCAGCTGCTCTATTACGGCGAACAACTGGTCCTTAAGGAACAGTATGGCTAACTAGATACCGAAATTGAGGAAGACGTTAAGCAGCAAGGAAAATAAGGACGAAAACGAAATAATTTCGACTGGTTAATCAGCAGTTCTGTGAGAACACAGTGTAACGCTTTAAAATAATTTTAAGTTGCTCAAAAATAAGCAGTCTATTTGCAGCTTGTTAAATTTGAGATAATAAACTATCTAGACATGCAGTCAGCTTGGCGACGAGTACATGCTATTATTGTTGACCTTTAAAACACCATTATTTCTAAATGATATCCATTAAACGCACATACAAGGACAAACTAGCCTTTTTACTATAGGTATTTTAATCGACAATTTCTAAAACAGCTGTTCTAGCGAATTCATATGCGTAGTTTTAATCGCAAACTATGCTATTGTTATTGAACAAAGCCCATTAAAAGTAAGAGCATTTTGCAATTAGAAGACCTATTGTGTGTCTAATATAAAACATCCATAAAAAACACACTTTTACTTTTTTCTGTATTTTCAGTTTTCACTGGCATTAGATTTAGAACCCTAAAAGATACACACATATTAATGTGACTTGATTTCGGGTAATACGCACTTTTAAAAATACAGAATAAAAAAATCAAAGATGTGAATTTGTATCTTTTCGTGAGTGAAACAATCCAGATCCCTTTATTTCGACCATATGGTATATTGTGGCTCAGTATACAAATTTTTAAGTTAGCAAGGCCATTTGTAAGCCTCAAGAGGTTATTGGATTATTCGGTTCATCCTACTTTTTTTTTAATTTACTTCAATAAGTACGCAATAAAGATAGGATGGTTGAGTCTACAGAATTTTTAACAAATATTTAGAGTATTTATTCGTTTTTTTTTTATTTCAGGCTCCGTTTGAGGTACAAAAGAAACTAGAAGAAGTTCGTTTGCTGGAATCGAGAAAATCTGCCAGATTGGCAGATCAGGATACCGATTTTGCTCGTTTAGCAGACATGGCAGGTGACAGAAAAAGAAATGCCTCGCATACTATTGATGTTCCAGCACCATCCTACCATGGGTGAGTTATTTATCGATAAATAGTAAATCATCTATCAATTTTTGTCAATCACCTATCAGTTTAAGTCTTGTTATAAAGCTAAATCATCATCTTTACTCTCGAAGATTCGGACTTTAACATATTGTTTGAGATTGCAGTTAAAACAATTTCAGTTATCCATAAGTCTAAGAATAAGAAGACAATAAAAATATCTAACAGTATTTCAGTAGAAACTATGATAATATTTCACAAGCAACTCTAAAGGACTTTTTCACGATGGACCATGCTAGAAAATTAAAGACCATCGTGTAGAGAATACGTGGCCGTGACCGGATCACGCTGATCGCCGGCGCCGGTCGGTTTTTGGGTTTGCGAATACTAACTCTTGTTGATTGAAAACTTCTACAAGAGTCTATATGAAGAAGGCCATAATGGAACACCGGAGGAAATACAAAAAGTTATGAATGAGGGATTTCAAGATATACCAGACATAACAGTGGCAGAAGAAAAAGCAGCCGTAAAAAAATGAAGAAAGACAAAGCCCTGGGGGATGATGAAATTGTAATTGAAGCTGTAAAGGGGGGTGGAGAGAAACTGATTTGTGCCACGACAAAACCCTACAACAAGTGCCTCACTGAATGTAAAATCCCATCTACCTGGAAGGACGCCATCATAAAGATAATACACCTATAAGTCTGCCGTCCTACACATTTATAAACTCTTTACAAAAATACTAACAAAATGTCTAACCAACGAACTAGAACTTTATCAACCAAGGGAGCAAGCTGACTTTAGACCAGGAGTCGAGACAAATGACCATTTACAAGTAGTCAAGACACTGATAGAAAAATGCCTGGAGTACAATAAACCATGCTCATCTTTATTGACTACGAAAAACTGCTAAAAGCACTCGCAGATTGCCTAGTAGAATCCAAATATTCTCAAATTATACAGCCAATATATGATCAGGCTACAGCCAGTCTACAACAGTAATACAATTCCATGAACGTACTAATAAGATTAGGTTACATGAATCGAGGCGTATGGCAAGAAGATACAATTTCCCCTAAACTCTTTATCTCATTACTGCAACATATGCTTAAGAGACCAAACTGGGAAAAATTGGGAATATAGACGGAGAGAAGCTAAATCACCAATAATATCGTACTAATCGCGGACAATATAAAAGGATGCCACAAAAGATGCTGTCTCTCATCAATATCAGAAGCTTCTGGAAAGATCGGGCTAAAGATCAACATAGCAAAAACCAAAGCTATGACCAATTTGGTTCCATCAGCACCTTTTCAGATCAGGGGGGTTGACATAGGTCAAGTATCCAGCTATAAATACCTCGTACATGAAATTCGTCTCGGCAGAGGCAATCAAACCTGCGAGTTGGAAAGAAGAATAAAACTGGCATGGGCAGCTTTTGATAAACTAACTCCAACTGTATGCCTTAAGAAAAAAGTCTATGACCAGTGTATTCCTTCTGGGCTGACATATGGATCCGAGACGCTCACAAGGAAGTCAACAAATTAAAAGTAGCCCAGCGAGCCATGAAATGAAAAATGCTCCGTATCATTCCAAGAGATAGAATTCCAAATCAACAAATCAGGAACATGTCAGGACTAGCAGACGTTATTGAGAGAGTCCCACAGCTGAAGTGGAGCTGGGCAGGTCACGTGGTAAGGATGCGGGATGGTAGATAGACAAGGAAAATATTAGAATGGCACCCTAGAAAATGAGCTTACAGGAATAGGAATGCTGACCTAGCAGATAGAGCGACGACATCAAACCCATCTGTATCAATTGAATGCAAGAGGCTCAAGATCGGCAAAATTGGAGCACTTTAAGAGAGGCCTATATCCAGCAGTGGATCACACAGACTGCTTGATAGTGATGATGGGCACTTTAACGAGAACATCGCCGAATATGGTGTAACAGTCTATACTTAACTCATAGACAAAATATTGTCGCGCTAGGGGTCGTCAGGGTTGATAAAATAGGCTGCGGTTTACCAAAACACTTGTATTGATATCAGGTACAAGCACAATAATACACTTACGTAACTAAGTTGGGTAGCGTAGGGGGCAGCTTCTAGCCGAGTAGTTTGTCAGCCTAAAGGGCTGGCGCTAATTGTACCGTTCGTGCGGCACCACAGTGACGCCTCCCCCGTCGGGACACGACGCCCTCCTTTGCATCTCGCTGGTACGCTTTTTATATGAACCCCTCAAGAACAGTTTATACTAACAGTTCAAACTGGTCAGGGTTCATAAAATAAAGGCGAGGCCAGCGATATGCAATCGCAGCACGTAGAGTGGTTTCCGAAATGTTAAATAAATAATATGAAAAATGTATAGAAATTTGGAAAAAATGATGAATATCTGGGGAAATATGACATTTCCCCCGCGCCTGTAAAAGCTAGCCCCTAGCTTAAAAAATTTACACAATACATATATACAAAATATCACATATTTACAAAATACAAATATACAAAACGGTGATAAACAAAATATACAATAAACAAACATAAATACATTATTACAAACACAAACAATTGGAGCTCGCAGGCTCGGTACACTCCGTATTTATTTGGGTGAAATGAGGAATGGTAAAACTAGCTTAAAAAATGAAAAAATGGTTACTGTCCTGGTAGTCTGGTTCACATTTACATACTTTCTTTACAAAGTTCTATTATTAGGGAGTTCCAACACGGTTCCTGTGTCCTGGGGGTGGGATCGGCTAGTTTTGTTGCCGACTCCCAGTGCAGCAGGGGTCTCCCTCCTCCAAAGAGTTCGGCCACCCGGACTTTGGGTGCCGTTGAGTGCCGTTACTAAGCCGTGATTGACGGGAACTTTGCAGGGCTAATCCTAAGGGTAGTTGTGATCAACCAGTGTCGTCACGGCTCGTTGTGCAGAAGTTCGGCGTTTGTGAGGGAAGACCAGGCTGGCGAGCCATGGTGGACCGTGCGTGGCTGATGCATGACGCTGGCTCTGTGGATGCGAGCGGCGACTGGCCTTTGGGTTTTTGGTGTGTTTTGTGGCTCTCGATCCAGGTCGTGTGGTCTCCCAATGGTACATGGAAAAAAAAAGACTACCGGCAGTTAAAAGGAAAAAAAACAGTTTATAAATAATGAAAAATAATGAAAACCTACATGATACTATGATGTTTAAGTAAAAGTAGACAGGCTAAGAACATTCACCCGGTTTTTACATAGAACTTTTATTGGTGTCTAAGTATTACTCTTTTGGAGACAGAGAGACATCGGTCTCTAATTCATCAGGGAAAAACAAAATTATACACATTTACATAACAATTTAAAACCCAAATATAGCGTAATCACATCATCAAATATTTACCATATATACCATCCTATTTATTCATCAATAAAGTCACATAAACTTCAAATACAATTTGCATATAACTCTTAATATTTCACATAAGTCACATAAACTTCAAATGCTACTTGCATATAACTCTTAATATTTCGCATAGGCAGACATTCAACCCTATATGAAGGTCATCTTCCATGTCTCCCTATACTCACAATATATGACTCTTAGTCATTTAAATAACGGTATACATACCACCATCGAGTAGGCGAACATTCAGCTCTATGCTCAGGGCCATCTTCCATGTTCCCCTACTCGGAAAACATATTATGACTTTTAGTCATAAATAAAATAAATAATCATATACATAACACATATCACCATCAAATAGGCGCCTCCACCAAATGTCGCGCTAGGGGTCGTCAGGGTTGATAAAATAGGCTGCGGTTTACCAAAACACTTGTATTGATATCAGGTACAAGCACAATAATACACTTACGTAACTAAGTTGGGTAGCGTAGGGGGCAGCTTCTAGCCGAGTAGTTTGTCAGCCTAAAGGGCTGGCGCTAATTGTACCGTTCGTGCGGCACCACAGTGACGCCTCCCCCGTCGGGACACGACGCCCTCCTTTGCATCTCGCTGGTACCCTTTTTATATGAACCCCTCAAGAACAGTTTATACTAACAGTTCAAACTGGTCAGGGTTCATAAAATAAAGGCGAGGCCAGCGATATGCAATCGCAGCACGTAGAGTGGTTTCCGAAATGTTAAATAAATAATATGAAAAATGTATAGAAATTTGGAAAAAATGATGAATATCTGGGGAAATATGACAATATATTTAGACCATCACAACGTATTCGCGACACCAGCTGAATCCGTCCAATGTATGGGCGAAAAAGTGCGTTTGTACGCATTGGGCGCCAGTCAGATTTTTAAACGACGGTCCTCTCGAGGCATGCGCACTCGGGACGTCTAGCAAAAGTGGTTGTTGAACTCAATGACGCAACTCGGCGATCAGAACCGGACCCAGTTGTAATCACTGAAGGAAACACATGGAATACAGCTGTTGTAAATGCTGAAGTTGCTATTTCCATTTGCAAAAATACTTTTAAGTTTTGAGTTATTAAGATTAATTCTAACCAAATAAATTTTCTAACTTTTATCTTATATGCACTCCGGTGTTGAACACACACACGGAGAAGTAGAAATATTTATCAGTGACGTATATTGAGTGTGGTCAAGGTGTCAGAAAGGCACTGATGGGGTGTGTGTATTAGGGGCATTGTATAAGGGGTAAGATGGTGTAAGGTCATATATAGTGTCAATGCCTCCTTCCCCTATATTGCATAAGGGTGAGTGATTGTCCAAAAGGCATATTTGCGCTTTCGCCAAAGAGGCACTAAAAATACTAGTGAATTAGGGTAGAGGGGAGTATTTGAAAAGGGATGGCGAAAGAAAAAAGCGCTTTCGCCAAAGGATTGCTAAGATATCGGTGGATTAGAAGGGTGAGTGTCCAAAAGGCATATTTGCGCTTTCGTCAAAGGGGCACTAAAAATACTAGTGAATTAGGGTAGAGGGGAGTATTTTAAAAGGGATGGCGAAAGAAAAAAGCGCTTTCGCCAAAGGATCGCTAAGATATCAGTGGATTAGATTGACATGGGGCCGTAAGTAAGTAGCGCTTTCACCAAAGTATCAAGTGCACACACTGTAAATAGGTGTAAAAATATTTACATCTTACGTTAGAACTTGGTTTGTTCAATAATTATACAGGATGGGATGCCAATCCAATAAAATATACACATAGTTTTGGTAAGTTTTTATTTACTATTTTACTTCTTAAAACAGTTGCATATTTTATTTCTATTGTTTAGAATACTATGTTTATATTTTATTTCAACTTTCAATTTTGTAAATGTAACGTTTAAAAAATTTAGAGGGGGGACATTAAAGAGACGCACTGTATATGTATAAACTGAGCTATTTTCGAGGAATTATCGACAGTTTTGTATAGCAAGAAAACTCAGATTTAAGCCAACAAACTATACAATTTTTGTTAAAATCTCACTAATGGTTACATTTAATCATTAATAAAAAGAATAATTACAAGTAATATATTTAGCATTTATTACTCGATAAAAGATTCACGTCATGTGAAATAAATTTTGAAGTACGGTCCTGTCCGTCACAAGGCAAACGTTCGACAAGGCGCAAGCCCGCAGAAGACCGTCTGTGTTTACGGATTCAGCTTGGTAAATTTGCCACATTCGCAAATGACATTATTTCTCTATTATATATTTTCTCTATGACTTAACTACACTTACGGAAGAGGGAAGGCAAGCGGCAACATGTGAATAATAGCACTGGTCTGTAATGGCTAATGCCCTGTGTTGGCTTATCATAACCATCAACATTCAGATTTAAGTTAATGTCTGATTATACAAAGAATTTTCCTCTTCAGTCTATAATGAGCTTTCTTATACATATAGGAACACATTATAGGGTTATAAAATTCTACTATATAGGTCTAAAATGTGGCAACATAAAATTACAATACGAAGTTTTTATTTTGGCACATATAAATAAAATAATTATTATTTCATACTATAGAAAAACTTTTCAACTTGCACTTGCAACTTTGAATCAGCAGGCTTGTAAATGTGAGATAATTTTAGTCGTATATTACAATATAATATTATCTAACATGGGAATTCTACCGATCACGTCTTTGTCGTCTGTTTTATGAGCACTCTCACCTATGACATTCGTATTTGTAATAACTGCCAAACTACATATGTTTTTAATGGCATAGCATAAATTAGTATTACCTGGCCTCGGCAGTTGACACTGTACTTGAAAATACAATATCGTTTAGCGTCATCATTTGTTATTTTTAAAGTACCCAGTTTTATTACTGAGGTGTTTAAAAATAATTATCTAGGTTGTCGAAAGCAAAATCTAGAGTGTGAAGGTCAATATTAAACAAATAATCTAATTTTAAATAAATGAATTTTTGCTGTATTTGTGTATTTCATTAGTTTGCATGAATATTTTAATAAATCATTAATATGATATTTTAAGGAACACATCCTTTCAGTCCATGAGTGAATTCTTACGAACCACCCCTTTAAGACGATAACTGACTGTCTTCATACATTTCTTCTCGCCATCTCTCCATGAGCATAGATAAGACTCTAAACGCTTATGACGAGAGGATGAGAAAGGAAATTGGGAAAACAAGGCCCTTTATCCTGGCCCGTAGCTAGGGGGACCAGAGAAGCATTGTCCCCTCTGTCAGAAAAAGTTGCTGCCTCTTGAAAGCTACAATATTACCATATGCAACCTGGCTATGGGCCTGCCTTGATCGGCCACTCTCGCCATTTAGATTTTTACTGGCGAACAACCAAATATGAGTCACAAGATTTTTGCAGCAGCTT
Organism: Philopedon plagiatum; assembly: GCA_963971165.1. Taxonomy (NCBI): domain Eukaryota; kingdom Metazoa; phylum Arthropoda; class Insecta; order Coleoptera; family Curculionidae; genus Philopedon; species Philopedon plagiatum. The sequence continues at coordinate 124,303,416 of OZ020189.1, read as the reverse complement.
TACCATCCAACTAAGAGATGACGATCTCAAAACCTACATCATTTTTTCACGAAAATTTCGAGACCCTTTGTGTTGTGAAATCGGCCTCATTCAATAATGGTTTTGTTCGGGATACCCTTATTTGCGGTTCAGAACTGTACTGATCATGTTAGTCTATTTGGCGTTCCTATTGGAAAAAAAGAAAAATTGAAATAAATTCGAATTAAAATCGAAAACCTGAAATTATACTTGCTATAATAAGTTATATTTTGCTAAAATAAATAAAATTGAATTAAAAATTACATAAACATATTTTCGCAATATCTTTAAGTTAGTCTAGATAAAATAATATCATGACTTGGTCTTCTTTCAACTGTTTTCTTTTAAAACGGGAATCAAGAAGATTTGCAGCAAAATGAATAGGTTAACAACAAAGTTCAAAGCGCTCTTCTACATCTTTAACAAGTTTTCCCTAAGAAAACCTCTAATCGGGTTAACTTCTTCTGGGATATCTAAAATTGCATCTTTTATACACTTAAAAACAAAAGGCACTTCTGAGAATAAAGATCTACCTGACTCTACTAGATTTATTGATTTTACTGAAGTGATTTTGCTGGTGGTTGGCGGGATTTGTTTGCCATATTGTAGATTTTTCCAGAATGTATCGTCTAATATATTGTTTATAATGTTTTGATCTACAGCCAGATGTTTCACTATTACAGTACACTTCAGGGCTTCATTGTTTTTTAAAAGACAATTCACAATCATATAAATGAAGAACTCCATCTTGCCTTTGCAGGCCACTTAAATAAAATTATTTTATTTTCTTGATATTTTTCGGCCTGAGCATTTTCAAATGCAGCATGAGTTATGTGTTGCCGTTTAAAATATTTACATATTTTTCTAGCCTGTTTACTTATGTTTATAAATACATTTTCCTTCATGAAGTCCTTTAAGAGCAAATTCGGACTGCGAGCTGCACAATAGTGCACAACCCACACAAGATACGTATATATTTTTTTCGGGTATTAAATTTTTTCCCGAAATTTTAAATCCCTAGTTGGAACTAATACAGAAAACGTAAATTAATGTTTTCGTTTTTTGACGAATGAATCTTGAACTAATTCTACACTGTCCAAATTAGTCCCTTACATGGGTAATAAATCGGTTTGTGACAAATTGCTAATTAATATTGACGCGTGCCTATGTGGTCATATTTATTCGAGAGATACCCTAAAAATTCTTCATCAAGTTCAAGTTCCTCTTCAAGAGCTGCAATGCTGCAAAGAGCATTCGATTTTTGCTTTCTGTGAAACTAGTTCCAAAAAAGTTCAGAATGTGTCGCAAACGTGTTAGTGGTTCTGCACCAATGTTTCGTAATACCAACCTTTTGATAAACCCATTGATGAAATAAGTAGACATTTGTTGCAACATTTTTGGACCACTTTGTAGATGCGCAACAGAGCTCGCTAGTCAGACTCTGATATTAATGAGACCCAGGGGCGGATTTAGAATTTCGTTTAGGGAGGGGGGCGCACCCTCATGTCACCTCGACGAACATGAAAGCATAGACCAAAACAAAAAACCGGGCGACACGTGCGACATTATTTTTTTTATTGTTTAGGATTCTAAGAAATGAACACTAACTATTGTTGTCCATCTTAACTTAATATTCTATTCTAACAAATATTCCAGCATTTTTTTATTTATTCATTATGTCCATTTGGACAGATATACAAAAAATTTTTGCAAACACATTTTCTAAAAGTAGGTACGTTTTTTCGAAATATTTTTTTTTATGAAACCAACTTTCCGATTTTTTTTAAAAAGTACTTCTCGAAACTACATTTTTTAAAGAAATCGGTTCGTTAATGTTAGTACAGGATCTTTTTCTTCTTTTATTAACATTTTCTATTCTAATAGAGTTCATGATTTAATTTTTGAAAAACTATATTTTCGGAAAATGTAGTTTCGAAAGATTCTTTTTTGATAAAAATATATTTTAGCAAAAAAATTGTATAGATCCGTTTCCAAATAAGAATCTTTCGATATAGCTGTTTTTTGACAAAATTTACTAAATTTAACTTCGAAAAATGTTTTTAGACAAAAAATAGTACCCACACGCGACATGATCAATTGTTTGATTAATGTGAAAGTGCATATATATATTTTAGCGTTTAATTCTTTTTTTATGCCTTCTGCTCATATAGAGGGATACACTTACATAAGTACAATTTTCCGGAAACCAATTTTTCAATTGTTTTCACATTTCAAAGATACATTTTTCTTTTTCGAAATTAAATTTTCACTCACTTCTCAAATATAAATTTTTTCAAGCAACGATTTTGGAAAAAGTAATTTTCGAGAAAGTAACGTACAAAATCTGATCAAACTCAAAAAAGGTTGCTTTAGGTTTGTTCAGGATAGTTTTTTGTCTTTTTTTATTTAACGTACTGCAAGCTAGAAGAGTTCATAGCCTAATATTGTTTTCGAAGAGATACATTTTCGGAAATTGTATAGGTACCTATTTTTGAAAAATTATTTTATTTTTGAGAAAAATGTACCTACTTTCGAAATATGTATGTGTTTTGGAGAATTTCATAAATCCGTTTTGAAAAGAGCATCTTTTGATAAAGCTGTTGTAATACTTTTGAAAAAAGGTACTTTCAAAATAGGTTTTCGAGAAAATATTTTCGAGAAATTTCGTAAATCCGTTTTCGAAAAAGCTGTTTTTCCAAAAAAATGTACTTCAAAAAAAATTCTATTTGGTTATTTGTTTCCTTTAATAAGGAATGCTTTTAGAAATCATCCAAGAGCATGCAAATCAAAGATGCCGAAAAATGCATTTTTTATAACACATGCGTATTATAGATCAATTATTTATATATTTATGGTATAATTTATATATTATAGATTATAGACCATACGTAAACGGCAAATGTTTGGTGTTGTTTATAATATTTAGTAGGAATACATGTAGGAATATGTTAGAATATTTATTTTTATAAAATTCGCCATTAAAATCCATTTTGTACAAGGCTCTAGGGGAGTGGGACGCCCCTGCGCCCCCCTAAATCCGCGACTGGTGAGGCCGGTTTTACAAAACAAAAGAACTCTAAATTTTCATGAAAAAATTGCTTTGTTTTCACTTCGTTTGTGAACTTTATTTGTTAATTTACTTCAAGTTTTGTAACTAGTAAATTTTGCGCAAAATATGCCGTTAATCTACCGAACCTTGATAAATTGATTATGGCAGACACGACTTTTATTCAGCAAATTTGCTGTCTTGATTTCTCAGTACCCTCGGAAGTCCAGCCACTATTCAGACTCTTTCCAAGGTACTTTAACTGCGAGAAACAGTTGCACGATGTGCCAAGTGACAAGATAATTACCGTTCAAATTATTACATTGTCCCACTTGGGTGCCTACCTTAATTTTAACTGTTTTGTAGCGATAAATCCATTTTTACGGCTTCTGTAAAGCATATTTTTGTTTTTTTAAGCATCCATAATGTTGTTAAAGTGAAAGAACTGAGAGTTGTTGCAAAATATGTGTAATATTGAAGTAAACGGTTTCATTTAAAAATAAACTCTGTTAGTCAATGTGACAGTATTGTTTGGTGTTGACGCTTTAATGTAGATCTTCACATTGGTTTATCTTGCACTAGATCTTTTACTTTCATCCATATCTACATCTTTCACATTACCTAAATAACAACAGTCATCGTACTCATCGACTTTTCTAGTTTTGCAGCCCTATGATATGCTTGATTTCAGACATTTTCTTACCCCAGTTATTTTTTTAATTTATTTTCACCTTGTAGTTCAACATCACATGCCCCATCTATTTGGGAATATCTTGTAGATTATTTTTATTCCTCCTAGAAATAGGCAAATGTATTCATTAAATATCATATTTTTTCTTGTATTTCGACTGTTTCATTGAGGATGACGAACCATTTTTCATGTCATACAATAATGACATTAATGACATGAAATTTTAATTTAAAACGTTTGCTTAGCGTCAAAAAGGATTTTTTATTCCATGTGTATGTTACTCAGTAACTCCTGTAATTCTAATGAAAATCCCACGTTGTTGAGGATGATCGTAAGCCATTGTTACTTATTACAAAAAAATAAAAGACGCAATGTCATGAAAGGTATTGCAAAACAAACGCAATTGTGAATGACGGGACAAAAGAAGCACAGCTTCTGGGAACAACTTGCTGCATTTTGTCATCACCTCGTAAAACCGTACTAGAAAATGTATTTCATGTGTAAGTGTATTGTAACGTTTCTTCCGCGTTCGGCAACTTCAAAGTAGGTCTTTGTGATTTATGGTTTAGATCTTTCGTTCTGTGGTCCACGGTATATGTACGTGTCGAGATTGAACGTAACATTTGATGCAGCTTTTGCAAAGCTTTTGTTATTCCGCCTTTTTACTTTTCGAACACAGCCTACATACTTCCATACTTTATGTAAGAAAATATAACTATGATCTGTCTTTCTCCGCAACACTCTATACGAGTATTCCAACTAATTCTGAAGCTATAGATTTTTGGGAGCCGACATTTTTTGCTAACTTGCCTAATTTTTTAAAATAAAATCAGCCAGTCTGAGACTTTTTACAAACAGTGTATATACTTTTTATATACGTATAAACAAACAAGATTTACATTCTGAAAATTCTACAGGGAACATAAAAAATACGAAAACGTTATTTTGCGTTAGAGTAAACATACCTTGTTTATCATTTTCTACCAAAAGAACCAATATGTTTTAAATTAAACCCTAAGAAGTACAAGATTTTATAAAAAAAATTAAATATTAAAAGAGACAAGTTTTATATCACATTATTATTTTAAAGTTCCAACTATTCTCTCTCGCACCTTTAACTACCAGAGTACTACTTTTCACATACTAAACAATAATGACACCTATGGACATGTTTTTCAATGTCTTTGTTAAATAAAGCAATTATTTAGGTAATTCAAAGTACTTCTCATCACAATGCTATCTCTACTGAACAAAGGATTTTTATAGTCCAGTGTTATGGGGATGGCCGAGTATCATACCGCTACATCATGAAACCATTTAGCGAGAAATTTAAAGGAATTCCAATAACTGAAATGACAATCTACAACACAGTAAAGATGTTCCAAAGGTTCGGTTTTGAAGCTCAAGAACAAGAAGAAATCTGACCAGAACGATGCTGCCACAGTTTTAGTTCTTCAGTCTGGTAGAGAAACTCATATTCAGATGATCTTAACAGAAAATAAATTATTTCCATTCAAACCCTACTTGAACCAAACACTGGAAGAGGGAGGTGAAGCGAAAATTCTAGATTTTTGTTTATGAGTGGGAGGCCAAATTGTTTGTTTGTTTGTTTTTGGATTAGTGGCTCTGCTGAAACCAAATGGCCAGCTCTGAGGCCAAATTTTAAGTGAAAATATCCATTTTTATGAATTTTTTATTTTCTGATGAATGTACATTTTCTGCTAATGGTACTTTAGCATCCCAGCATGTCAGGTACTTGTCTCCAGATAACCCCGAATTTAGAGTAATGAAGCGAAGACAATATTTTACAAAAGTGAACGTGTGATACACGATATCTGTCCATGACATTATAGGTCCATATTTTTTAAATAACACCTGCAATAGAATACCTTACTTAGAAGTGCTGGATACATTTTGTAGTGATAAATTCGAAAATTTGCCATTAAATTTTCGCCAAAAAAATTATTGTCATCAAGAGAGTTGTCCAGCACATTAGGCTCGCGAGGTAATAGAATAGCTTTACCGCAGATTTGGTCCAAGGTGGATTGGTAGAAATAACCCAATTTTGTGCCCCCCAAGGAGCTCCTACTTAACTTTGGCCGACATTTTTACGTATCTTGCAATTTGGTCCATTTGTCCTCTTCTAAACCCCATTCGCGGACATACTGTATATTTGTGCAGCTCTTCGACTTCTCATTTTTGACATATCTACGTATTAAGGTGTTCTAAAGCAGTTTTGACTATTTTTCAAAGTGATGTATGTCTGTGTTGTGATCAAGATTTCGCTGAGATGGACGAACCACAATTACTAATAATATGGCTATGATGGTTTTAAATTCCTTTGTTATATTCTTATCTATTTCCGAAACCTCTCGACATGATATTAATTAAAAAATTATCCATATGAAAACGAAACCAAAAATTACGAGTGCTTTTTTATCTAAAATATTTTATGAGATAGGTGCTGTTTGCGCACCAAGGTACTCGTGTTTTCGCGAAGGTCGTTAGTCATTATATACTTCATTGTTACAAGATTTTTTTTTGGTATGGAGGTAAGGGAAGTGGAATTTTGTAACTTTAAGCAAAAACCAGTACAAATTTTACGGATTTTGGTGTGTAACTCCCGGATATCAAGGTCTGACAAAATATTTATTATAATGCCTATCAATGGGTCGTGTGCTGAAATTAATTCAAAAATCTTCATAAAGCCTTTATGTCAAAAACGAAATAGCTATTTGTGTAAAGTGATATATTGCCGCTCTGAGCGAGAAGTTAGACGCGCGACGCGTAGCGGAGCGCGGCTATCTCGCGAGAGCGGCAATGTCACTTTGCGCTCGAATTACACACATGATTTTTTCTGCAACCGGTGTTTTTATAAAAATATTTTGTAATGTAATTAATAATTATTGATATCAAATTTGACAGTTTATATTTTGTGTCAAAAGTCGCAGATACGCTGGACGTTTCTTTATTATTATTAAGGTGTCCATGGTAACTAAGGCGAGCGACAAAGTAAAACAAACGCTTGTTCCTCGAAAATGTCCAACTTTGCGCTTTCTTTTGAAAGCGCAAATTTGTACTTTTCGCTCGGTTGTAGAAAAATAAATTAATTCATATTGCTAAAGCCAAACCAAAAGCAAATAATTACATTTTTCAAAGGGTAATAAACTAGACTTTTAAAAATGGCTATGTTTGACAATATTATTATGTAGTCTGTGTAATACTTGGTTAAATATGTTTTACCATATTACAACTGCATTAATAACAATTATTATTTCATTAGTTTTTATTGATATTAGAGATATTAGTTTTAAGTAAGCCTGTGTAATTACTTGGTAATTACTTAATTAAAACGAATAAAATTAACAACGTGAGACGCTTTGTTCCCATAGCAATAACAAACCAGTCAGCGCTAATAAAATTAAGTTATTTGGTAACGTGATTGTTTGCTGACTAATTTCCATTAGTTTTATTGGCTTTGACTAGTTCGTGATTTCAGTATACATTAGTATTAAGATAACTTCCTATAAGGGTAATTGAATCACAAAATCTTAGATAATTTTGAAACTTTTGATAACAAAAACTGAAGAAACGTTTATTTGATCACCTCAATTTTTTCTAGATTTTTTATGGATATCTTTCTTCTTTACGATGCAAAAAAATAGGCTGTACTATCTGTATTTTTTTGAAAATCGTTAACAAAAATTTGAGAGGAGATTTTACAGCAGATAATATAGATGCCTAGGAGATTTTGTTTCAAATGTTCAATTCTTTTAAAGATTATTGCGTCGTACTCTAAAAAAAAGTTGCGAAAATGAAGTTCAAAAATATTACGACAGTTTGACTTTTGCGCAAGCGCAATTTTAAATAAATATTCCCAGTGGTTATAGTTGTCATATCCAGTTAAAACCTATTAGAAAATTGAGATTTTTTGAACGTCATGAAAAATTTGGCAAATATCTTTCTTGTTTTTGTTTTAGGGCTTTTTTTTATCATCGTTTATTTTATTACAAGCCGATGCACTGACAATGTGGTTAAAAGATTCTTACGATGGAATGTTGTTATAACTTTTATGCTTTCCATACACTAAAATATTCGCAACCAAAATTTTTTTGTAAAAGTGTACTTAAAAACAATGCGTAAATTCTAATGAAATATTAATATTTTAATGATGAAATAAAGAAGCTCGCGTGTATAATTTTAATTTTATTTTTGTTTATAAAAGTATTGCGTAAAATAAACAAGGAAAATATTGAGCAATGGGAATAAAGTTGAAATGACGGTATTCGAAAATAATTAAGAAACTAAAAACCAAAAAACATGGTTTCCAGACAGCAAGAAAATAAGCAGGACTAATAAAGCAACAGGCGAATCTAAGCAAAATATCATTATAAAGTACGTTTTTCTTTGGCTTTCAGAAAATATTGCCCTGTGGCGATAAAGCGCAGTGCTTATACCCACACAAAAAGAAACTGAACAGAGATTTTAGCAATATTAAAAGCTTATTATAGGTAATGAGGTTTTCTTTTTTACAAAGCCATTTAAAAAAGTTAGGTTTATATAATGTCAGCGCAGCAATGTAATGAAATAAGCTGCCGCGGACCCCTTAAAAGCTAGCAATGGTATGAATATTTAAGACTCATAAAACTCTGAACAGAATTAAAATTTTTCAGAAAGAGTTGTATTTTTGGGCCTAGTGAAGTCATTCGCGATACCAATGACGTTTTTGATGTCAATACTTCACTATTAATGACAGCACAAGATGGAAATGGTAGGAATGCAGTTTAAAGAATTGAATTATGTAATAAACTTTTTATTATACTTCTTTGAAAACACCTTATTTTCATCTGTTTTAGTAATAATGTAAGATGGGCTTTTTCGGGCTAGCGCACGGAAAGAGCGCACGGAAAAAATTTTCCTGGTCTCCAGTTCTTTCAGTGTGCTGAATGAAGATACCGACTATTTTTTGGCTTTAAAATAGAAATATATCTAGGTATAGGAAAATAAACTAAACTCAAGAAAGTCTATATGCTATCTGATATTTAATATGTACCTATTTTGTATTTTATTTCGTAAATATTTGAATATTTAGATGAATTTCTGAAATATTTTTTGACGTTTTGTCAATCTTATCTGACATAGACAAATTTAAATCACCTTTTAAATGATTTGAAAGTTACCATGAAAACGCATCATACCTGCCAAAGACCATATTGTCAGCGTTGTTAATTTTCTGTCAATTAAATTCATTCTAATAAAATGTTCTCTCAACCTGAAAAAGTGGCATCTTTCATTATTAATAGTTAATTTTTAATTACTCTAGTAGTTTTTTTTTTAAATTCCGATAACAGTTGTGAAAATAAAAATATTCCAAGTTTATTTTGTATGTATGTATTTTTTTATGTTATATTTTGTTTTATGTTATCGTTTTCAAAGAAGTATAATAAAAAATATCGTTCATTACACGTCCAGAAATGGATTTTCCGTGCTTGCTTGACTTCCCGTGTTCGGCTGCGCCTCACACGAGAATTTGTCAAGCGCGCACAGAAAAATCCTTTTTTCCGGACTGGTAATGAAATATACTATTTTATCTGTTACAGCTCGGGATATGTCAAATAAGTTTCTGAAAAGTTTTTGAAAAAGTAGTGATCTGAGTTGGCGTGCGTTAATATTTCCCCATTGTCTAGAGTTACACGTTGCAATCTGCCTTCGTGAAACCACCACCAACAACGCTGTAAGATTGTAGACACATTTTGCCCAACAAGGGTCAGCAATATCCCTAAACGAATGTGTATCTTTCTAAAAGCAATAAAAACAAGTGTAACAAAAAATATTTTTTCTAATTTTGACATATAAAGTGGCACTTTTCAAAACCGATGACAGTTTTGAAACATCTTACTTTTCGCAACTAGTTACTAAGAGTAAAATATTTCCTAACTGGTAATGAAATATTAATTTCATGACTAGTTATTTATGAAAAAATATTCTATTCTATTTTATTCTAATAAAAACATCATCCATCATCCATCTTTTAAGGAAAAAATGTAAGGATAGATATCAATTAGAAGTACTGTCAAATTTGCAATAGCAATTCACTTGTCTCTCATTGATCCGAACGAAATAGAGGAATTCGGGGCAAAATGAAACAGCCAGGCAACATGATAAATCCGTTTTACATCAGCTTACGTCTTGCCATATCTCAGAGGGAAATCATCCCATCAAAAACTTTGCTTAAATTAAAAAAAGTGTAATTAAAAATCACACACTTTGTTATAATCAAAAAATAAAACTCTAAAATACTTAATAAGAGAAATCATGCAATTTCCAAAGATTTTGTTTTAAGAGCTGCATTCTTTACAACAAAATTCTAATATTTTTTGACATAATAAGTATAAATTCCAATAATTACAAAGTTTTTAGAAAAAATCGTCCCCTATTATGTGTATTTTTAGATATTTCAGCCGCCTTAAAGTTTACAGGCGCGGCTTGGTCTGTCCTATTGCTATTCTTGTTATGTGTTTGTTTGTTGCGTTGTCACTTCTCGTGCGTCTTTCCTAATTTCACCCTAATACAAAGCGAGTAGCTAATTTCATGGACGCCATGAAATCAAACGCCTATTTATCAATCCAAGAAGATATTTTCATTTAGATGGCTACTTCTGTTTCAATCGATGACAAATTTACTTATATGAAGATACGCAGTGAATTTAGATAAAGAATTAAAATGGTTTTATTTTAAATAAATTCTCTTATAAGGAGGAAATTTTTTCAGAGACGTGGGTTTGTCACTCTAAAGAAATATTTCTGTGAATTTATATTAAATTTACCTATTTAAAAGTAATTTTCTTTCACTTAAGAGGTTCTTTTTTTACGTGAGATTTTAACTTTAAACGAATCAATCAAAAAAATCTGAGTAGACAGCAGATTTACCGCTTTCATTACTCATCATCACCTGCTTTACTGCAATTATCGTGTAACTCTGGTATGCACTTTTTTAATTATTATAAAAGAAATAAAATACGATACCAAACACGCAAGGTAGACGCTGTGAGATTCTTGAGAGGAGACATATGTATATTATTTAAAGCGAGATTTAAAGTTATACAAAGTCATTCAAAAATCATCACTTGGTCAGATTTATTTTACTGCTTACGTCGAAATAATGTATACCGTTCTTATAATAAGTTCTTTGTGCGTTACGGCCAAAGAAAATAATTCTTCTAGTCACCCACACACTAATCCTTTGTCTCATTATTCATGAGCGTATAAATTTTCATTTGCAAACTACCTACGTTACGTAACACTGTTTTGTTTATGAAAAGACCCGCTGTTAGTTTAAATATCCCTAAACACTGTCACACATGGTCAGGTTTGAATGGTAAACTGAAATGTCATCATGACATGCCAATCTACCTCGTCAATTTGCTGTAAAGGTCATGTACATAAAATAATACAATGTATCTTGTTAGATGTTATAATTAATTACGTTATGTAATAGCGTTAATAGTTATTTACGCAACGAGTGTGTAAAGTAAAACTTTTTTTATTAATGGGAATTTCTCCACAGTTCAGTGAGTAAATGGACTTTAACATGAATGGGAAAGGGAACTGTCAAGGTGGCTTGTTCCCAACCCTTGCATTCGGTAATGCACCTTCAAGCATTTAGACAACACTTATGACAGGTGGTCGAGGAACTAGTTTCAATTTTTTTAATAATAGATCACTTAACCAACGCATTCAACTGTCCTGACGTAAACTACTGAACGATCTAAATAATCAGCACGTTCGGTTTTTCAACTTTGCCTTGTATTGAAAACAAACTTAAAATTTTTCTCAAAATAGGAAAATGACACGTGTCAAAATGCCATGAAATAGGAGTTCGCAAATTTGTGGACTGCTATTTCATATACAGGCTGTCCGAAAAGTATTAGTATGGGCAAATATTTTTGCTATTGGTAAAGATACAGACACCAAATTCTAGATGTATCTTATTGGTTAATATTTGTGTTTTTGTATAGTGTGTGATTTAAACATTTTACTTTTGGCCTTCATAGATCTCAGAGACTAGATTTTCTTGGTGTTTATTATTTAAGTTGAACTGTGAGTACAAGTCCGGTCCTGTCTTTTAGTCAACCTTTAAACGTAAAACAGACCAGACTTTAATAGCGTGCCATAAATGACAAGTGACTTGGCCACCATATTGCGAGATCTAAGAAAAAGTTTCCTATAATAATTAATTTGAATTCCATTGTGAACAATACGAATATTAAATAATGTGCAATTGGTACAATTATTAAAATTTAATCCTTGTGCCTTAAGATTTGCATGTGAATTTTCACAAACCGCTTTATTATTACTACAAACAGTATTAGATTTAGATGTGACGGGTATATTATTGACCCTATTTTTATTTGCTTTTGCATTATTAGATATTCTATAAATTTATAGACCTATATAAATTATCACTTTGATCAATCTTGTTTTCTAACACAAAATGAAGGGGTGTTGATTTTACTACTTGGGCGACGCAATACATTAAAATAAATACATCTGGTGTTTTTGGACCATGAATATTTAACATGGAGTTAATGCCCATACCTTGAACTGGAACGGTAATCTTTTATAGGAAGTATTGCTTCGGTAACTTCATAATTAAATTAAAATATGATAAAATCACCGTTGTACGCATATTTTTCTCGTACCAACAGAAAAAAATTCAAATCATAGGCCCTGTTTTAATAAAATATATAATTAATATAGTCATCTTTTTACCAGATAACAGTGTTCTATAGAATTTGAAATAAGTTGCAAAATTATTTTATAAGATTATTAAATACGAGGAATCTGAAACAGAAGACGGACAAGATTTGAAATACTATGTATATTCGGAAGGTAGTAGAGTTGGTACCCCCACACATCCTCATAAAGGGCTGGTGAAGTCCGTACGGATGTTTCCAGCTCTAGATGTGTGAGTCGGATTTCCCCAGTACACCCACGGTACATAGTACTTAGACTTCGGTCTTCGTGGGCTGTCAGAACATAAAAAAAAATATGATCAGGGTCTTTGTTTTTTTTAATATACATTTTCTAAATTACTATACCTACAGTTTAAAATTCAATTCAAAAAATGGATATTGGAAAGCCGACATTTTCGAGAATCTTTCGTAGGTTTTTAAAAATGATGTAAGTATTGAATGCCGACCTCAACCTTTAACATTGGCATTTGATATACTTTATTCCTACTTCATTAACATTGTATCGAGATAGACGTAAGTGTTGCATGATATATGTATATGACCTATCAACTGTTATGGTCAATTTTACACTGATCCAAGTATAGGTATAAGATCTTTATTTATGTAACTGAACATTTTGATAAACTTTATTGGTTAGAAATAGAAAATATATTTTCGACTAAGCAAACAATAGTCCTTAAGCACAAAGTATGTAATTTTTTGACAAAAAAACTTCATGAGCATCATAAAGCTAAGAAGAAAAAATAACCTCTATTTTTAATAGAACACCCTGTGTGTAATTAAATATTTAGATAGGGCTTAAAATTTCTCTTTCAACAATAGGTTGTCTATATTTTCTTCAGTCGCTTTTTAAATATTTAGAGTTAAAAAATTCAAAATATTTTCTTGGGCTTCCTGTATTTATAAAACAAATCGCAGCAGTGGCATTTAGCAGGCAACGCGGACAGAAGAAAATAGTTTGATTTTCTGACATTTATTATTTAAAACATGTTTATTTATTATTACGACTACGAGTATGATACCTATATAATTATAAGCATGCCCTTTTTGGTCATTATATATATATATATATATATATATATATATATATATATATATATATATATATATATATATATATATATATATATATATATATATATATATATATCCGAGCGTCCAGCTTGTGTTAGAAATTGCTTATTACGTTATTTACATGCAATGAGGCAGGCAATACTGTTGTAGAAAAAAACCCTTATCATTAAATGTGCTTCTACAAATTGTCTTCTTCAAAATGTCTCCTATTTGCTAGTAAGTCTGAAATGGCATGGTGGATCTAGGATTTTTACTCTTAGGGTACGCCCAGATGTAATTAAACAAGTTATTTGACATTCCTGACAAAGTATAGGCAACCCATAACAACACTTATTAATTTTTGTTGCATAAGGGAAAGTGGTTATTTGTGTCGGGATTATAGTGAGATTTTGCAACTGGAAGTTGCAGACCCGCTACCCATTAATGATAAAATTTAAAATGGTTTTTCTAGCAAGTTGTTAAATAAAAATAAAATTAAAAAAATTCAGTCTTCCTCACATTTGGTATGTCTATAAATTCATTTAGCAAATGAGGTGAACACTCTGATTAAAATACCATTCTAAATTTTATCGTTTATGGATTAGCGTTTTTGCAATTTCTTCTTGCAATATCTTCCTAATAGCAGCAGTGGTAGTTTGCAAATCGGCTAATGAATGAGGCCGCAACGTTCTTAATTTGAATCGCCAATAGGATTTCGGTTTGAAAATCAGCATTGAAACAAGAAAAAAGAGACGGGGGACAGGGACAGGGAAGCAAGACCGAGATAAGAACCTAAACTATTTTTTTTCGCACTCCAGTGACTTGACTTGATAACTTCCTCGCTTCATTTTAAGACTTTTTGTCTATTACTTTTTTTGGTATCTTGTACCAGGCGCGGATTTAGGGGAGGGGCGCATGGGACGCGCCCGCGCCCCTAGAGCCTTGTACAAAAAGGATTTCAAAATCACATTTTATAAAAATAAATTTTAACTATTCGAACATGTTCTACAAAATATTGTAAACAAAAACAAACATTTTCCATCTAAGTAAGGTCTATAATATGTATATAAATTATACCACAAAAATATGACTAACAGAATATCAATAATAGGAATATGTTATATAAAAAATGAGAACCTTTTTCGGCATTTTTGATTTACGTGCTCTTAAATGGTTTGTGAAAACATCCTTACTAAAGGAAACCAATAACCATAAGGGTTTTTTTCTCGAAAAACATCTTTTTTGAGAGCTCATTTTTTTTTGGGAAAACAGCTTTTTTCAAAACGGATTTTCGAAATTTTTCCAAAATATCTTCTAGAAAGCCTATCTTAAAAGTACCTTTATTCAAAATATCTTAAGCTATTTCAAAAGATGCTCTTTTGAAAACGGATTTATAAAATTCTCTTAAACGCATATCCCGAAAGTACATTTTTTCAAAAATGTCTTTAAAAAAATAATTTTCAAAAATACCTACATAAGTATAGAATTTCCGAAAATGTATTTGTTAGAAAACAGTATTAGGCTATGAATTCTACTAGTTTGGAAAATTTTAAATAAAAAAAGACGAAAAATGGTCCTGAACAAACCTAAATGAACCTTTTTTGAGTTTGATCAGGTTTCCTTAGGTTTGGTATGTTACTTTCTCGTAAAGTACTTTATCCAAAAGCCGTTGCTTGGAAAAATTAATTTTCAATAAGTGTTTTTTGAAAAATCTTGATTTCGAAAAAGATATTCTCCAAAAAAAAATGTATTTTTGAAAAGTGTTTAAAAAAATTTTAAAAATTGGTTTTTGAAAAATTGTACTTACATATCCCTCCAAATAAGCAGATGGCATAAATAAGTAAATGCTGTAATATTATTTACACTTTCATATTAATCAAACAACTAATTCTTATTCCTGTCGCTAACATTTTTTATATTAAACCAAGTGAATTTTGTCGAAAAACAGCTTTATCGAAAGATGCTTATTATGTAGCGCATCTACAAATTTTTTTTAAACTTTTTTTTCAAAAGAGTATCTTTCCGAAAAAAATAGTTTTTCAAAAATTAAATTATGAACTCTACCAGCGTAGAAAATGTCAATAAAAAAAGACAGAAAAAGATCCTGAATTAACAAAAAAATGTGCTTTCAAAAAGTACTTTTTAAAAAAGTCCAAAGTTGTTTTAAAAAGAATGAAAAACACCCCCAGTTTACAAATAACTGTATTATCAAAAAAGTTCTGTTTTCCAGAAAATATATTTTCAAAAAAACGTGTTTCAAAAAATGTGTTTTCGAAAAATTTTTGTATATCAGCCCAAATGGCCAGAAGGTATAAATAAAAAAATGCTACACTTATTGTAAGTTAAGATGACCAACCGTTCTGTTTTCGCAAGAACAGGTTTATATCTTTTGTCCATTATGAATAGTGTTCATTTCTTAGAGCTCTAAGCAATTAAAAAATAATGTCGCACCTGCCCGTTTTTTTCTGGTCCATGCTTTTGTGTATCTCGAGGTGATTCTAAATCCGGCCCTGCCTTGTACCGTTTATAAATTATTTAGCAAAATATCCGGTCACGCATACCTGTTAAGAAAAGTCTTTTTATCTTAAAATGGGGTATACAGGTTTGCGCAGGTTTGTTAAATAATTTATAACAGATGCAAGATATCAAAAAATGCATCAGATCAAAAAGTCTTAGAATTAAATAGGAAAAATGATTTAATTAAAAGTATCAGTGGCGTTGTAAAAAAAAATCGGGAAGGTAGAAGGGACCATGACCACAGAAAAATATCACCCTGTATATTATTTCGAAAGTTTCTAATAATATTTCAAAAAAGTGCTAAAATTTCACACTATACAAATTTTCAGGGAATTATTTCAAAAAACGTTTAAAATAAAATGAAAAAATTAAAACTCACACCCTGTATCTCTGAAACAACGCGTTTACGAACATGTCTTAGTAGAGACTTTTCTTCAGATTTTTAGTTGTAGAAGCGGTTTCTAAAGTTCCTGGTTACTTTCAAAAGCACCCTGTACACGACTCATTGTTTTGGTTATATCTCGCATCCTATATTAATTATTGTTTTAATATAATTAAATATTTTTTGCAAATAAAAGGCGATGCTCTTGAAATATTTGTGACGAGTAATTGCGCCTTCAAAAACAATGGAAACGTGACATTGCGAGAATTCCGCAAAAATTCATCCGCGTAAATAAGGAAGTAAGTATAAAATACATACTTTTACATTCTCTTGTATGCGTAAACGACCTCGTTCGCGTTCGACTTTACTTTCGTTATCCACGAAAAGTATTGTTTGTCCTTTTACTTTTATGCGGTTAAATTATTATATGGCCGGTATTGTAATAACACTAATAACTTCTTTCTTTGTGTTTAACTGGATATGTCACGTAGTAACTAATGTGCATACAATAGGATAATTACAAAATGTTAAGTGTCTGGCTTGGAAAATATTTTTTTAATAAACGAACCAGACAATAAGCGAATTCGTTACTGTATAGAATTTATGATTGATTTAAAAATTGTCTGTTGCAGTACGAAACGCATAGACAATAGTCGTTAAAGATGTAACGATAAAGGCAGTTGCAGTGACATAAATTCCGACCAAATTTAAGTTCCCGAAGCCGAAAACTATAAACCAGTCCTGGCAGCGCAGGGACCTTTAATTTTTTAAAAAAGGTACTTGCGGAGCCGGAAACCGAAACAGTTCCGGCTCAGGAGTCCCTAAATATTTAAAAGGCTAAATGCGTACCAATATTTATGGTATTAGCGGACGATAGAACTTTTTTATAGCTGTCGACACATGTAAATAACGTAATAAGCAATTTCTAACACAAGCTGGACGCTCGGATATATATATACATATATATATATATATATATATATATATATATATATATATATATATATATATATATATATATATATATATATATATATATAAAAACCTGTTCTTGCGAAAACAGAACGGTTGGTCATCTTAACTTACAAATATTGTAGCATTTTTTTATTTATACCTTCTGGTCATTTGGGCTGATATACAAAAATTTTTCGAAAACACATTTTTTGAAACACGTTTTTTTGAAAATATATTTTCTGGAAAACAGAACTTTTTTGATAATACAGTTATTTGTAAACTGGGGGTGTTTTCCATTCTTTTTAAAGCAACTTTGGACTTTTTTAAAAAGTACTTTTTGAAAGCACATTTTTTTGATAATTCAGGATCTTTTTCTGTCTTTTTTTATAGACATTTTCTACGCTGGTAGAGTTCATAATTTAATTTTTGAAAAACTATTTTTTTCGGAAAAAGATACTCTTTTGAAAAAAAAGTTTAAAAAAAATTTGTAGATGCGCTACATAATAAGCATCTTTCGATAAAGCTGTTTTTCGACAAAATTCACTTGGTTTAATATAAAAAATGTTAGCGACAGGAACAAGAATTAGTTGTTTGATTAATATGAAAGTGTAAATAATATTACAGCATTTACTTATTTATGCCATCTGCTTATTTGGAGGGATATGTAAGTACAATTTTTCGAAAACCAATTTTAAAAAATTTTTTAAACACTTTTCAAAAATACATTTTTTTTTGGAGAATATCTTTTTCGAAATCAAGATTTTTCAAAAAACACTTATTAATTTTTCCAAGCAACGGCTTTTGGAGAAAGTAATTTACGAGAAAGTAACATACCAAACCTAAGGAAACCTGATCAAACTCAAAAAAGGTTCATTTAGGTTTGTTCAGGACCATTTTTCGTCTTTTTTTATTTAAAATTTTGCAAACTAGTAGAATTCATAGCCTAATACTGTTTCCAACAAATACATTTTCGGAAATTCTATACTTATGTAGGTATTTTTGAAAATTATTTTTTTAAATACATTTTTGAAAAAATGTACTTTCGGGATATGCGTTTAAGAGAATTTTATAAATCCGTTTTCAAAAGAGCATCTTTTGAAATAGCTTAAGATATTTTGAATAAAGGTACTTTTAAGATAGGCTTTCTAGAAGATATTTTGGAAAAATTTCGAAAATCCGTTTTGAAAAAAGCTGTTTTCCCAAAAAAAAATGAGCTCTCAAAAAAGATGTTTTTCGAGAAAAAAACCCTTATGGTTATTGGTTTCCTTTAGTAAGGATGTTTTCACAAACCATTTAAGAGCACGTAAATCAAAAATGCCGAAAAAGGTTCTCATTTTTTATATAACATATTCCTATTATTGATATTCTGTTAGTCATATTTTTGTGGTATAATTTATATACATATTATAGACCTTACTTAGATGGAAAATGTTTGTTTTTGTTTACAATATTTTGTAGAACATGTTCGAATAGTTAAAATTTATTTTTATAAAATGTGATTTTGAAATCCTTTTTGTACAAGGCTCTAGGGGCGCGGGCGCGTCCCATGCGCCCCTCCCCTAAATCCGCGCCTGGTACAAGATACCAAAAAAAGTAATAGACAAAAAGTCTTAAAATGAAGCGAGGAAGTTATCAAGTCAAGTCACTGGAGTGCGAAAAAAAATAGTTTAGGTTCTTATCTCGGTCTTGCTTCCCTGTCCCTGTCCCCCGTCTCTTTTTTCTTGTTTCAATGCTGATTTTCAAACCGAAATCCTAGTGGCGATTCAAATTAAGAACGTTGCGGCCTCATTCATTAGCCGATTTGCAAACTACCACTGCTGCTATTAGGAAGATATTGCAAGAAGAAATTGCAAAAACGTTAATCCATAAACGATAAAATTTAGAATGGTATTTTAATCAGAGTGTTCACCTCATTTGCTAAATGAATTTATAGACATACCAAATGTGAGGAAGACTGAATTTTTTTTTTAATTTTTATTTTTATTTAACCACTTGCTAGAAAAACCATTTTAAATTTTATCATTAATGGGTAGCGGGTCTGCAACTTCCAGTTGCAAAATCTCACTATAATCTCGACACAAATAACCACTTTCCCTTATGCAACAAAAATTAATAAGTGTTGTTATGGGTTGCCTATACTTTGTCAGGAATGTCAAATAACTTGTTTAATTACATCTGGGCGTACCCTAAGAGTAAAAATCCTAGATCCGCAATGCCATTTCAGACTTACTAGCAAATAGGAGACATTTAGAAGAAGACAATTTGTAGAAGCACATTTAATGATAAGGGTTTTTTTCTACAACAGTATTGCCTGTCTCACATAAATAATAGAGGAGACATATTAAATTTGTTAGATTCAAAAGCGGTATACTCTTATTGTAAGTTAAACTAACCTGTGGGTAAAAGCTACGTTCAACTTTTACTGGTAAAGTTTAATTATTGAAAATCCATTCCTCCGTAAAACAAGCTAATTAATTCAAACCTGTATTTAAGCTGTCAAAAATCCGAAAGCTTACTTGATGGATGACTGACGGGCAGCGTAAAGGAGATTTGCCTCTTGTCCGTCTTAGAACCTCGAGTGATCAATTTATCAAGTAACGGTAACCCGGAATTACGTCTATGTAGGCACTTGATTGTTATTATTACAATAAAGACATTTCATTGAATTGTAGGAAGTGAAATGGTGTAAATAATATACAATTATTTGTAACCTATATGATGTACGCTTCCTGACAAACTGATTAGCAAATTTGCTCATGTCATAAGGTTAATGACAATGGGTACAAAGATCAGAAGCCATTCAAAATGTTTAGTTCTTATGCGGGCAGTCGTAATCAATCAGTCGTGCAGTTTAATAACTATACAGGGTATTTTTTAAAGTGTTACACGGCGATATCTCGAAAATGGTTTAAAATATGTTTATGAAATTTTCGTGAGATATTTAAAGGAAGATATTTAAACTTTTTTTTCCATTTACCCTCTCTCTCTCTCTCTCATGCTTGAGAAGTTGTTCGAAATATCCACCTTCAACTTCCAAACACTTTCTCGCTCTTTTTCTAAATGAATTTCGTACCCGCTGTAACAGTTCAGGTGTCACTAATAAGCAGGGAAAGCGGATTCGGTCTTTCATACCATCTAAA
Organism: Philopedon plagiatum; assembly: GCA_963971165.1. NCBI lineage: Eukaryota > Metazoa > Arthropoda > Insecta > Coleoptera > Curculionidae > Philopedon > Philopedon plagiatum. Next base: position 124,282,860 of record OZ020189.1, on the reverse strand, counting down.
GTTGTAGGTACAGTCACTATCGCTTTGTCCTTTATACAACCCTACAAGAAAAAGTCAAGGGGGGTCAAATCCAATAGCTGGCAGGCCAGCTTATTCTACACTCCCCCAAAATTAACAACATATCAACTTGCACATTAAAATTCGCTTCCATGTTTAGTTAAGCAATAGACTGAGAAATAATCTTTAAAACGTCAAAATTCTCAACTCACTTTTTAAATAAAAATAAAGCATTTCCATGGAAACAAATAATAATTCTGAAATAAGTGGACTTGATTTATTGGCAACATTTAAGTATGTAAGCAAATAAAAAAATTGTACACATAGGTACGTAGTTTTTTAAGTAGATTCGAATTTTATGAAAAAAAAGTACATCATTCCATTTAAAATCCCAAAGTTACTCCTACCCTTAAAATAGAGCGAGAGAGAGAGGGTAAATGTCAAAAATGTGGAATGGCGTGAATGGTGAAAAAAGTCATCTTTTTTTACAAGTACGTTTACATTCCTGACACTGTTTTGTGACCCTCTCTTACCTTGTTTTCTATATGTAAGTGCTTTCTTTGCTTAGGTGGATGGTACCTGTAAGGCCAGGAATACACGAGCGTACAAAACGCCGCGTGACGGACGCTCCGCCCCGCCGGCTTTTAAATACACGTGCATATTTTTGGCGTGGTTGAAGTTTCGCAAAACGGACTCGCGTCTACAGGGACCCCGGAATTTCGGCTGATTGGCTTCTTGACGTTTGACCCGATTAATTTTTTGCTCGGAACCTTTAAAAAGTACCAAAAAAGATCCTGAGCAACCCTAGAACTGAGCAAACCTGTCCGAGAACGTATTTCTCAACTCCATGGCCACAAGAAGACATTATATGATTTCTCAAACAAAACATAATTTTTAGGTTAAGGTACCTAGACACGATTAATTTTTTGCTCGGGATCTTTAAAAAAAGACAAAACAAGGAGTTCACATATAGGAAGGAGTGCTAACCCGTTTCCAATACACCTTTTAGAGCCGATTTCCTAATTTTGTGTATTTTAAATGACAAAAATTTAAAAAAAAGTTCCGTCCGGGCACGGAATCGAACCAACGTCTACGGGTCAATAAGCGAATCCTTGAACCACTGGAATATGCGGCTGATGCTAAACTTGTTAACAACGCAAACTGAAAGCTTCAAACGTCAAGAAGCCAATCAGCCGAAATTTCGGGGTCCCTGTAGACGCGAGTGTCTATACTTGTCCGCGTAAATATCTGCTCGTGTATCCGTGTGCATAGTAAATAATGTATCTCATAGACGGCGTTTCGGCCACGACGCGTGCAGCACGCAAACACCGGCGTTCGGCCCGCGGATACGAACGTTTTCAACGCTTGTGTATTTGATTCAATTTAAATACAAAATATTTATTCCAGCGGAGAAAACGCAGCGTTCTGCACGTTACGTGTGATACGCTCGTGTATTATAAGCCTAAGAGAGTCATATTTTTTACAAATAAGTACTGTTACATTAGTGACATTTTCAAATGAGCTGCACTTTTTATCTAATGAAATGAATTGAATAACGGATAATTTTGGGTAAAGAATTAATGTAGCAAGACACTTTTGCACTGTTTGGATTCTACATTCTGTTACAGTACGATACATGATATTTTTTAATAACTGTTCAACCCATGTAAGATCTGGTTTATCCTATAAAATGTGTCTACAAATTATCCTAGAATTTAAAGACGGCTACTTTATACAGTGACCGGCAAAAAGTTGGACACATATGGGAAAAATTTTTATTATTGGAATATTGAAAAAACTTTTTATGCCGATTGTCTCTGCATGATGGGTAACCTAAAAATTCATTTTGACATTTGTTACGTGATTACTCGTTTGCCGGCAAAATTGAAAAAAATATATATTGTTTAGATTTTAATTTTATACTCCTTGGCAAAGTCTGGAGCCAAAATTAAAAAAAAAATATTTTACATTTTTTGAAAAAAAAATGTACAATATTAGTTTCATATTCCCATGAATTTAATAAAAATGTGTTAAATGATCGAAAACCAAGGTAATAACCTATTATCTCAACATTTTTGTTATTACTTAAAAGTTTTATTTGATAAAATTTAAAATTTAGCTTTTTTCCATGTACTTGGGTGTGGCCAGGCCCTATATCTGGCAACCATTTTGGTAGACACGTTAAAATTTCTTCAAAATTAGAGCAAACGGTCTTTCGTAAGCATATTGTTCCAGAAGTAACTATAAATGGTAAATATGGTTGCCAGATACAGGGCCTGGCCACACCCAAGTATATGGAAAAAAGCTAAATTTTAAATTTTATCAAATAAAACTTTTAAGTAATAACAAAAATGTTGAGATAATAGGTTATTACCTTGGTTTTCGATCATTTAACACATTTTTATTAAATTCATGGGAATATGAAACTAATATTGTACATTTTTTTTCAAAAAATATAAAATATTTTTTTTTAATTTTGGCTCCAGACTTTGCCAAGGAGTATAAAATTAAAATCTAAACACTTTTTTCTAATAACTTTTTCAATATCTTGTCACCTAATACCAGTTTTCCATGACAATATATATTTTTTTCAATTTTGCCGGCAAACGAGTAATCACGTAACAAATGTCAAAATGAATTTTTAGGTTACCCATCATGCAGAGACAATCGGCATAAAAAGTTTTTTCAATATTCCAATAATAAAAATTTTTCCCATATGTGTCCAACTTTTTGCCGGTCACTGTAGAATACTCAATTTAAAATTGTAAAATTGGTATCGAGTATGCTTTTCTAAGCCATCCTGTATAACGCAATTTTTTTTAAAAAGTGATTATCAAATTTGAAATAAATTTAACGGGTGTGGGCGTTTTTTCGTGTTGATAAAATAAACAGGAAACTTCTTATACCAGTGTATTTAGCCATTTCTTACGTGCGTAAGGTAATTGTAGAAATTAAAGGTATGATAAACCAGTTTTGCAACAAGCTGAACTTTAAAAAAATTGTTAACCAAATAGATTGATAAAATGCGATATTTAAATGACCTTTAATATTTCGGAATATTATTTCAAGGTCCCGGTAAAAGATTAAAAGCTGCCAATAGTACGATAATACTGCAATTTATAAAATTGTGGAATATGCAGGATTTTCCTTTTTTGGCTTTCTCTACATTTTCTACGACAAATTAATGTCTTGCTGAACGAGAAAACTCTTGTAGTTGTATTTATATGATTAAAAAGTCTTTCTCAATCTTTTACTGATTTAGGGAGATACTACAATGAATAGTTATCTTATCAGAGTTGCCACATATTCGGGAAACCTTGAAAATCGTGAATTGCGTTAACGCTTAAAAAATGCTGGAAAAGTCATCGTATCGTTGAGGAACATTTGCATCATATCCGTCATGCGAAAGAAGACGTGTCACAGAACCAGGCGTTGCTTCATATAGTTGCTAATCCGAACCGCTAATACCATTACTAAATGAACCTGCTTACCTTAATTTAAGATTTAGAAGTGGATAGTGAAAAAATGTTAGGTACCTATAACAAATTTCTAAAGTATGTTAAATTTCGTGTTCGGTGAAACATCTTTCTCGTAAATATATGTACATAATTATATAATAAACATTTTGTAGTAAATAAAAATCCCACCAAAAACATTCATGTAAAAACAGGCCAGGTTCTCGTCAGGACTGTGTGTTTTGTTATCTGAAAAAAAAAATAACTGAAATGTATAACTTATGCCGATATCCTAGCCTACACGTTATTAGCAATATTTTGATAAGCACAGAAAAATAGGGTGTGAATTGATAAATTCACAGACCAAACTTGGCAAGTTTTCAAGGGTCTCAATATTGCTCAATTCTTTAATGAAAACTGGCCAAGTTTGGTCTGTAAATTTATCAATTCACACAATATTTTTCTTTGCTTATCAAAATACTTCTAATAACGTATAGGCTAGGATATGGGCATAATTTTCATTTCAGATATTTTTTTCAGATAACAAAACCAGTCACAGTCGTGACGAGAACTTGGCCTGTTTTTTTACATGTGTGTTTAGGGATTTCATAATTTTTTGTTCAGATACCAAATGATATTTATTTATTAGTATATGTAATGTGTATACACATGAACGATATTTTTTCCAAGCAAAATTTTTTAATATTGGCTTTTTGTCGATAAGGTTGCATGCATTCGTGGTATTTCTGTTTGTTACCATTATCATAAAATAGAGTTATTTGAAAGTAAATCAGAAATTAAAAAAAAAAGTTTGGTTTCCACCACGGGATCGAACCGGGGACCTGCCGCGTGTTAGGCGGATGTTACTTTCAAAGACATTTATTTTTCAACTATATACATAAATACATATTTATCCCCCATTTTATTATATATTTTATTATAGCGGGTAATGGGTTTCCCATTACAAAATCTTATATCCATATCTTTCTTGTTGATTATGTCTTAAGGAAAGTTAGATTCTTTACCAAAATATTAACTGTTACACATGGTTTCAAAAAATCAGATACAGGGCTGTATTTTAAAAAATTAGGGTGTGATTGCTTCTCGTAAACAAAATATCGGTTTAAAAAAATGAAAAACAATATTAAAACCCATTCCACTTTATAATGAATTTCTTTGTTAACGATAAGTTCAGAAGGAACGAAAACCGCAACCCAAAGAATTTCCTTTGCCGTATGTCCGAAGTTTGTAGTTGTTCATGGAATTTGTTTTCCTATTTTTTATGCTCTTGATTTTGATACCTCACTCGACGACATTAAATTTTTCGATTGAAACAATATGGCGCCTGTTGCATTTATTAATAAAAATAAATTGTCTACGTTGAGATTAGTACTTGTTGCGGCTATACTTTCTCGACCTATTTAATTTTTTCCGCCATAATACTTCCATAATAATAACACTAATAATAACACACCGCCATGCATATTAAAGGAGAATTCATCAATAAACAATCAGATTACTAAAGAACATAAAAGTACGGTGAACGCCAGCAATCTATAATTATTACTTCCAGATTCTCTTTTCATTGCTTGTAATAAGCAGTGTGTGAAATGGATATCTATTATTTATAAATAGAATATTGATTGATTCCAGGCTGTCAGTAATGGTGCAGCACGCCCCAATACCTTATAATAGAAAACTGAAAACCGAAAATTCCTTATTCATTAATTAAAAGATTTTCATTTATTTAAAAATCAACTAAATGTAAATCCAGAACAGTTTGTTTTTGCCCATATAATCATTCACCTTTAAAGTCCTTTTACTCGGTATGTTTTCATTTATGACAATTAGCTCTGGAGACGAGGATCCATCTTATGCTTCTGGGTTTTTCATAAAAAAATAAATTGCATTTGAGCGCATATTTGAATTAGACTGATTAATATTTTAGGATGGTCCAGAATAAAAAAAAATTAAATTTGTTTCACTTGACTTTATTCACTGACCTTTTATTTTTTGCGTAGTTTTAACGTTCTCATGATCCCAGAGTAAAAAAAAATCGTAATAATTCTAGAGTAACAAAGCAACCAGTCACGTTAAAAAATCTAAAATGCTAACACTGTCCATATAATTTATCGTTGATAAATTTGTTCTGTACTGACCTACCATATATTTACAAGTCAAATTAGTAAAATTATACTAACAAATTCGGTTCTTTTTTCAAAATCATTTTTCTTTTACTTGAAATACAACCTTCTGTTCATAAATAGAAATACTATTTATGCGTACAAACACAAACCGATTGCATATTTTTAAAAGGACAACAAGGCCTTGTTTGCATATCCTTTATGAAACTCAGAAAGTTGTGTGATATTAAAATGTTTAGTAAAAATTTTAAAAATTTTCTGACAGCACTCCTAAATCCATAATCCATCGAGAAAATGTGATGGAGAAAAATGTACAGAGAAAGTAAATTTAGTAAAAATCAGTTTGAAAGATTTGAAGAATTCGTATTTTCTTCCTCGAGAAGATACTTAAGAATATGAAAAAGTAAGTGTCAATGTCATTGTTTTCCTTGTTCTCTACGAAACACCAAAATCAAAGTATAGTGAAAGAGCCTATTAGAAGATTAACTTAAAAAATGCCAAAAAATTATCTTATTCATTTATTCACACCCTTCATCTATCCCTATATACACATAGATAAAAGAAAAGGAAGAATGATCCGAAAGTAATAATTACAGAATTATAGTGCTCAGCCTATTTTTATTGCTTTTCCGACGTAATTGTTTATTGTATTGTTTTATATAATATGCACGCTGTAATTACTAGACACAAAGCTATTGTTGCCAAGAAAATTGGATGATAGAAAAAATTAAAACATAGAAGTATGAAACAGGACAAGTTAATTAGTAGGCGCACCGTGCTTGCGTGCGTCTCGGGTGTAAACTGGTAGGTATATAACAAAAATTAAATAACTGCATTTTACGACTTGCCCTGTATTTAGTTATAATAAATACTCTTTTCAGTGGTAAATATTTAATAAGGAAGTCAAATAATTTATGAGTATAGAGGCGCCTCACGCCTTGTCTAAGATGTTGATTAGTGGTCTTCTGGCGATCTCTTTTCAGTCTCGATATCCATGTCGGCCATTGTTCAGGTGTATATATTACTTGTACGGAATTTGAACGAATTTTCTTTAAAAAACATGTGCCAAAACCAAAAAAAAATCAAAATTTCTTCAATAGGAACTTGCTTTTTCTTGTTTTTGGCCAAAGAATCGTCGGTAAACTTTCAAAGAGGAATAATTACACACACAAAAAAGAAATACTCAAATTGAGAATATATCGGCAAGATCATTTTAAACTTCAACTGAGAATATGTATCCTTAAATACAGTTTACGTTACCTATTTCATTCAAGAAGCGAAAAGCTTCATTTAAGATACATATCCCCAATTGAAGTTTAAAGGTGAGAATAGATTCTTATATTAAGAATTTTTTTCTGTGTGCATCTCACTTTCAGCAGTAAATCGAAAATTTTGTAATGCAGATAGAAACCCACGCGGCCCATGATCGATTCTTCAAAAGAATTTAATCAGCAGTCAGCAAACCGGACACTTGCCTTGTGACAGCACATGTTAATATTATTGCCAACGATGACTGTAAACGTCATTTAAACTTATTATTTGATTAAATTCATTGAGAAACCAAGTGATTTGTCAAGGCAGTTTAATCAGTAATTACTAATTAGTCAATATGACACTTTTACGTCTAGTTGCAAAAACAATGTAATCAAGAATTAAATTAATTGGGCACGTGTGTGTGACAGCTCTCATGTTAATGTCATTGGCAAAGGTAACTCTATAAACGTTAATTAAATTTATTACTTGATTAAATTTCTTTAGAAACCGAGTGTAAGGCAGAATTGCTTGGCTTAACCTCACAGTATATGAAAAGCTACTTAACATTTTTTTATTTCGTCTTTGAGACAAAGCCAAAGTAATATTAAATACAGCTTGCGTCCGCGACTTCGTCCGCGGTATAACAATTTTACTCCATTACAAACTTTAAACCGCCATTTTACCCCCTTAGGGGTTGATTTACTAAAAACTGTAAAACACGTGTTTAATCATTAATTTTGGAATACTTGTATGAAGTTTCAAGTTAATAGGACCATCTACCATTTTTTCTCCCTACAAAGGTTGACACCTTTTTCACCCCTTTAGGGGCAGCGTTGCCAGGTCCCGAAGAAACAATGCATGAGAAAATCTTCGAAAAAGAATGAGATTAAAAAAAAGCATGAGATGGCACGATAGTGGCTCTCCTCTAGCAAGGTTCATATTCAATTGCATGTTATAAATCACAAAGAAAAATCTGATAATTTCTCCTCAAATCTGATAGTGTTTTCACCTCGGTTTTCACTTTCTTCATTTACTACTGCCCATTGGCAACACTGATTACTGCTATTACTAGTTATATCGAACAAAGCGCGAAAAACAAGTCACGAACATACGATGCATGAACGAAATTAAAGCCACCAACCAAAAAATCAGAGGGGGGGAGCGATTGGCAATTTTTTAACGGGGGAGAAGCGATTGGTAATTTTCCCAAAAATGTTGTCATTTTCGTGATCAAAGTCAAAAAATATAATTTTGGGTAATAGATGTTAAGAAAATTAGTGGGGGGGGGGGGGGGGGAGGGCGATTCGCAATTTGCCCAACAACATTAACTAATGTGACATTTTCAGGGTTACTGAGGCCGAATAAGCTAATTTTGTGTAGCGGATGTTTTAAAAATTAACTGAGGGTGGAGGGTGTAATTTCCTCAAAAATGTTAACTAATCTGTCATTTTTGGAGTTATTGGGGTCAGAAAATCTAGAAAATTTAAAAACGGAGAGATAAGATGAAGGGAGAAGGAAAGAATAGGTGCACTAAAAAGGAAAAAATGTTTTATAAAAATGAACAAAATGACCATTAACAGCAGTAATAAATAAGTAACAATATTATTTTATACTTTTCAGTGCTTTTTCTTTTGGTTAATTTTTTTGAAAAAAATATTTTAAAATTTTAAAATATTTCTAGTAGCAATAATTCATAAATACAACCTGAAAAAATCTAACATTTGTTTCATTTCATTTACCTACCTTTCCTATCAGTTAACTGTGTTCGACCCCGAATTTTGCATCATGTAATATTGAAATCCCTCTGGATATAACTAACCCAACCTAACTCAACTCATGTTTTTCATGTATTCATAATCATGACATCAAGACTACACTAACCCATACCACGCAGATGACGTCGCGGTAGAAAGCTAGTTATATATATACATATATATATATATATATATATATATATATATATATATATATATATATATATATATATATATATATATATATTACAGTGTAATAATCCAAAAAGTTAAAACGAAAATTTTAAAATACCTAAATTTTCTTCAAAACAGAGTTCAAGGCTCATCGTATCGTTACCCTTTATTGATAATTTGAAAGTGTAATTGTTAAAATTATACTTTAAAATCGTGCCCTTTCTTTTCGGCTGTTTATTATTTACAATTTTCTCTTCAACGCATTAGCTATACACCATCCGTAAACAGAAGTACTGTTTAAACACGGAAACTAATTATAATAACAAACTCGACGTACACATGTAAAAATTAAATAAACACAGACTCTGTTAAAAACCTATAAAAATTAAATTAAATACTAAATTTATAGATTATTTTAACGTATTAATGCCTGAATAAATAAAACAAGTTATACATTGTCACCTAATTGTAAAAATATATGTACATATATAAAAATATTGTCTATACCTATGTACATAGGTATACGAGAAAAGGGCCTTTATAGTATTTCGATATTCATGACAAAAAATGTTTGTATATAATTACATAATGTATTATGCAATATAACACTGGTCTGGAAAATAAACGGTCCACCAGCAATTTGCCACTACTTTGATGTTATTTATTTTCTGAATCTCTAGTCCCGTTGGAAGGAACTTATTTTGCATTGCAGGTTCATTTGTCAAGAATATCATTGGGGTAATAATGTTTGTTTAAAGGTTCGTCATCTTATTATACTGGATGTAATAAGAATTTGGTGATTTATCCGACCGCACTGTGGCATCATCAGTAATGAACCTGCAATGGGGCCAGTGGTTTAAAAATAAATAACATCAAAATCGTGGAAAATTTGTAGTAATCCGTTTATATGTTTGGTCAGTGTATTTTCGAGTATGTAAGTCATCAGAAGCTATATTAATTCATGAGATGTTACAAATTACTTAATAATTTATCTTGTTTATTTCAGATCTCGTAAAAGAAGGCCAAGCAGTAGTCAAGATGACGGCCTTCATCCAAAGACAGCCATGGATGAGTGTAGTGCAGCCTTAGTCCTTATGAGCCTTTCGTGTTCACCTCAAAATGGTAAGTCCTGCATTATTTTTAAAGCTATTATTTATTTCACTAGGAGATAAAAAAAAGACTAAATGTACAGCCATTTACTACTCAAACTTTCGGATATGCGTTTTCATTTAGAGCTGAAAGTTTGAACCTTATTTATAAAATTAAATCTAAAATTTTGGTTTATTTCAGTTAGGCATTAATTACTTCCATAAACTTTTCAGTAGACAAATAAATACAAATACACAGGCAAAATATAGACAAGAAGATAGTTATTACCTTATCATCATTTAATATTTCTAATATGATCAGCTGACCGGAGAAACACAAATACATAATTTTTAACAATATAGTCGTGGTAAAAAAATCGTAAATTTAATTCACAGCCTAAACATATAGAATTTTCTATGAAATTGGCACTTAGACGGTTACTTATGTACGAATTTTTTTCCGACCGGTGTACATTTACAACCGATTTAAAACTATCTTACAAGAAATGTCCATAATTTAATTATAATAAAATACCGTAAAATATCCAATTAAGTAGGTATTGTTTATTGAGCCTTCTATTAAAAGAAATTCAATGACACATTTTTGAGCTTGACCAATAATAGCTACTCGTATTCAGACTTAAGGAAAAAATACGCATTGCGAATTATTTCTTAAACAAAACTCACGATCTTACTACTGATTTTCACAGTCATTTGGGACCGATCCGTTTTTCTGTTCTCCGATTCTTTCATCAATTACCCAGTTTCACAGATTATTTAGTTTCGTCTGTTTTTATTAGAAGTTCGGACAAAAATCAGTCATTTGTTTTACTTTTATCCGAAACATGTATCTCGAAGGACGTTTAATTAAATTTTGATGCCGGGATTCCGTTGTAATTATTATGAAAAAATGTAGCCGAAAAAGACTTTGCTGCTAATATAGGAATACTATACTCTCCGAATCTCTTATTAACAAGTTTTATAAATTAGTTTTCTCTGTTTATTAGAAGTTCGGACAAGCTTCGTCATTGTTTGTTTGAACCAATACATGTGGTTTCTCGAGAAACGCAGAATGTTGATACAGAAGTTATTCACTTGTTATTACTAAAATATACTCCATGCTGTTGATATACGAGTATTACTACTAAAAATACATACGTTCGACGAGAGTCAACTTGCATCTTAAATTAATATGCCTAAGTCCGGTGAAGCATGAAACTCAATTCGATTGTCGAGTTGACAATATACATAATATATTATTATATCTTTATTTACGACATGAGGTTTAACAAAAACATTCGAACAACAACGAATTCATCAAAGACAAACCGATTCCAGTCGGTCAGCGTGCTCTCCTTGTTTACATAACGTAGTTAAAAAACGGGTTCGTCCGCCTGTGAATTCTAATCAATACAACTATATCTACGCAACTCAAAATACCTGGATCAGGGGCGGAGCAGCAGCCGAAATCCGTTCTTGGTCTGCTTCGTACGAGTTTGATCCAGTGTTGCCAGAACTCACGACTTTTCGTGATATCTCACGATTTCGGTCAATTTCTTCCGATTTCACGAATCAAATACAAAATCTCATGATTTTTAGCTTTATAGAAATATCAATCAGCGAATCTCACGATCTTGATCTTCATTGAATCAAAATTGCAATTTGATTGCAACTGAGGTTTCAAACTCAGTTTCTGATTTAACGTTACACTTTCCCAATGTAGTTAATTCAAATGAAATCTAATATCTTAATAACGACTGGAAAATGTTAAGATCACACCATTTAAACGATTTTGATATCGATATCTTGTTGTTTTGGAAAAAAATTGCATTCGTAAAAATAGGAGATGAGTCTCTAAAATTTCCGGGTCTTTAGATTTGTTTTCAGATTACCACACTCGAGCGCAGCAGTAGAGAGAATATTTTCTCAAATTAATTTAATAAAAACTCAACTACGCAACAAACTTGTGAAGTGGAAACAACAGTAGACATTTTATATACCAAAAGTTTAAGGGACAAAAAATGTTACAATTTTTGTATCACCAATAATACGATTAAAAAATTAGGTGTTACGTATTGTATTCAGATAAAAATAAGATAGAAACTCTAATGATACAGATGAATAACTTTTTTTTTTTGTTTATTTTGTGTTAGTTTTGCACTTTTATTTATAAAAATATGGCGTTTTTTATTGTACAACGTGATAGATATTTGTTTAAGTTTGTAAATTTGTTTTAATAATATCTTTATATCAAATTTATTAAAATAAATGATAGTAGAATAAAATTATTTAATCTTGCTCTTTTTACCTCCGATGCAATCATTACAGTCTCGCGATTTTTCACGAATTTCGGCGGTCAATTCTTACGTTTTTTTTTTCATGTCTTCTGGCAACACTGCAGGTAGCGCCAGTTGCGTCTCGCTAAATATGCTATTTGTTCGTGTGAGTATTATCCGGGAGTTAACGAAAGGTGTGTCGAATGCACAAATCTTATTTTGGCGTGGTGAAAACCGTCTCGCCGTAATTTCATGTAAACGTAATATTTACTTTGTTGAATCTAAACTGTAAAAGGGTTCTTAGCGGTATTTCGGCCTTTTCTCTGATGGAATTCTGCACGAAACCTTTATTTCGCTTTGCGATTACATAGTTTTAATTTACATAGCTAACATTTCTTTATAAAAAATATGTTTTAGCTTTTAAGTTTTCAACCGATTAAAATAAGTATTTTTACATGGCCATCGGCGTATTAAACTAAAAATTTACTAAACCTTCCGCAAACATGTATTCTATGTAAACTGATATGCCTACCACCATACACGAATATTAAGACCCGCCCTGTTTAATACTACAAAATGCTTTAACCTTTTAACTGCGCATGCATTCCTGTGGCACTGTGCGCGGTCGGAGAAGGAGGCATTCTTAGTTCAAGCAATATTAGTCCAATTTGATCCAAGTCATTGGATAATACTGATTATTTATACACAAAGCAAAGATTTTTATACTCCAAAGGCCGCAAATAAAAGGATTAATACCAAGGTTTATTATATTACTATTACTTAGGTACTTGTCTTAATAAACAGGAATTATTTATTAACATATATTATTATATGTACTTGTTTTAAACAGCTTTATGAAAACCAACGACAAACTACGCTTGTTTGTTTACATTAAAATGATTGGATATTGTAGTAGTGAAAAAACTTATTAAGAATGTAAACGTGTTACATGAATAATATAATTTTAATTGTATGATTGTTTACTGTTATTAATTTATTGGGTATTGTTTCTTGTAAACATGTTTTCTGTTTTATTTCTTTTTTTATTTCTTTTGTGATCTAACGATTTCTTCAAGTCTGTAAAGTTAACATTCTAACTAGTAACATTTTCACTACCGTAAGGTTTAGGTTGAGAAAAACAAATACATTAGCCTTGACATTTTCAGATTTTTAACTGTTTTACAGTAAACATCGACATTTTTAATCTTATAATCTCTGTTTAGCAAAAGTAGCTGCGTCAAAAACGACTGTAAATTTTATTTCTATATTTTTATAATGAAGTCGTAGCTGCTATCCAGAAGGGACATGGTTAAATATGAGAGGTGAACAGTTTAACTGTTAAAGTCCTATCTTCCTTCTTGTAAAATTTATTTTTTAAAGCCTACGCGTTTCGGCCTGAATAGGCCATCATCAGGGCGATCTGTAAGGTACCCAAAGAAAATGTGTCAAATTATATTTATATTATTATTATTATATTTATATTATATTTTTATATATAATTTTAAATATGGCAATTCTATGAAAGTTTAAATAATATGTCCATCCTTGGCAAATAGGTTCTGTTTTGAGGGAACTCCACGTTTGCACGCTTTTAACGAAAGTTCACTCTATAAAACCCTGTATAAGTGTTTTCAAGCTGCCCATAAAATTCAAACTTGTTCCATGAAATACAACGTTTTATCATACGTCGTGTCATGCTAACCTTAAAAAAGTGTTTTCTAAAGAAATATACGAATTTTCTATTGCAACCTTCATTTTACGACGTCATGTAACTCCGGTTTATTTGATATAAAAGTAAAATGTTCTAGATTTTGGAGGATTCATAAAATATTAACGAAAATAGATATAAAAACTTGTCCTTTTCAGAAGGTTTCATTCGTTTCGTTATTCAATAGGGACGTTTTCAGGATATTTTACCCATAATAGAAACCAACACGAAAGGCTAAATGGCTTCCTGAAAAAGCTGTCAGCCAAGAAAGAAAAACAACTGGTATATTGTAACTATAAATTTAAATTGTTTTGTAACTAAAAAAGTGAAATTCGATTATTTATTTTTTGTGTATTTTATCTGCTCTTCAGTAATGTTTCCTCTAAAGCGAGATATCAAGTTTTGAAAATTATATTTATAAGCTTTTCGTTCAAAAAAAAAAAGAAAAGATAACCACGACAAATTGAAAATTTGAAATTTCAAAGGTGAGTGCCATTGACACAAAATCAAGATATTAAAAAAAATACTTTATTGTAAGTGTATTTTTGCAAACATAAAGCTGCTACGACATAAACTACATAATTCAAAACAATTTGAATCCGTAATTAAGGTTACCAAGTTTAAAACCAAAAACTGTAGGAAATAGAAATTTATCCTGAAATAAAATAGGGAAACGGTCTAAGTACCAACGGATTGACTTGATGTGATTAATGTAAGTATAATATTGTATTATTTTTTCTCTAAGAAGGGAATCATAGCTCTAAATGTTTCTTTTTGTTAGGTTTGTGGTAGTAGTATTATACACAAATTATACACAAATACGTACTGAGTATGAGTATATTGTTGCTAATTAATAGTATTGCCAGGCGATTCTACCTGCTCGTACCAAAATATTCTAGGTTAGGTATAGCTAAGTAATAACTTGCCAGTTTTTTGCGAGGCCCCTATGGGAGCGAGGCCGACGGCGGTCGCCGACGCCTCTAATATATCTGGGGGGCAAACAAGTCAGGGGGCCAGTCAGCCCCCCCCCCCTTGGCCCAACCTATTTACGCCACTGATTGGCACCTTTGAAATGTCCGATAAATATTGTTCTCTTGTTACATTTTTTTTAAAACGGTTCTGTTCTGCACCGCTGAGGTGCAATATAAAATATAGGTCATAGAGCCCCGCATGTAGAATTGACACGCCCGGAATGCAACGTGCCGCCAAAGTAATAAAACTATTATATTAGATGTATAAAATGGCTTATAGAACGTTGAACTTTGTATTCTTTGTTATGTAGTTTATGATGGACTTAGTCACCTACACAACTGATTAAAAAAGGCAATTGACCCTAACGATTGGTCAAATATTTAATAGGTAAATCTATAGTGTGACAAAGTCCACACTGATCTACAAAATACGTAAACAAAACAGAACTTTATAAATCACTGTATTAGTTTTATTGTTCCGAAACCGACTACTTTTCCGCTAGAATATATACAGAGTGATCATCTTAAAAAAAACTAATTTCTATTTCGTTTCGCTTTAACTGAAATACGAATCAGATTATAAAAATTATCTTTTGTATATAGCTAATGCTTTTGCCACTAAGAAAGGCACTTTTGATATCCCAGATATAGGATAAATAACTTAAAAAATTAAATTTGTTTATTTTTGTTCTAATTGGAGCACAATTTATCTTAGAAAAATATTATTTATTCACTGGTTCTGTTTTACTGCAGTTGAAAAAATATTTTGATGTATTCACTTAGGTTCTTTATTAGTTGTTATTACTTATACAATTGTGCTTTTATACAGGGTGTGCAATTTTAAATGGAATTTCTATTTTTGCTTTGTAAATCGGAAGTGTAAGTTTAAAATTTTTATGAATGTGCCCAAATCTTTCAGTTGAAATTTAGTTTTGTCATGCAATACAGGGTCGGGAAATAAAAACAATCTTTTTAATTTTGGTGCAACTCTAGAACATTAGCTTACGAGATATAATATTTTAGATTAAGCCGGGGGTTTACCTGGAAACTGAAAACTTTATACACTATGGGAAATTTAAAAAAAAATAATTTTATTTCTTTTTACTATGAATATGTTTGATTACAATAGATAATTTACTACTGACAAAAGACGACATGACGTGGATTTTTAAGTTTTATTATACTAATCTTTATTTCAAGGTAGCTTGTGTAAAATTCTGCTGGGTTTTATACCCAAGAGCAGCAGACCTACTCTATACCCCTATACCCCTATTTCGCGAGGGTTTCCTTTGGGCATTTTTACACAAGAAACTTTGAAAACGAACTTTTTTATTGTTCTAGGTATACCAAGCTAGAGTTATATATTCAAATCAAGTATGTTGAAAGATTATTGAACTCTGTATTGAACTCTTTATTGTATCATTAAATAATCGCTGTAGACAATGGGCAATAGGTAAAAGTTTATTAACTTGATTTAAACTTTTGGCATGTCATTATTTTTTTCATCGGTTAATCACAGATGAATAAATACCGACATGAATTTTAATTTGTATTGTTTTTTGTTGGGTTTACTGAAAATACTAAGGTAAATATACAGTGGGTAAATTTTAAACGATTCGATTTAATTTACCACTGTGCACATAAAATAATTCTTACCTGATCTCCTGAAAGCGTTTGACGAAATGCAAACAAGTCCTGTCAGTAGAGAAGTTTATGAAAATCCCTGTTTGTTGCAATTTTGCTTCCCATCCACAAACAAAAATCTAAACGTTTTGCTTCATCTCCTTCTTCTAACTTGCTGATTAAAAATTTGTTTGGACGGAAAAATCTTATTTTCTTCTTTACGCGGTATAGTTAAGTAAAATATAAGCTTAAATATTTTTTCTCGTTTAATTGTCAATGAAGAACTAAAATCTTGGATTTACCACTTACTTTTATATTCAAAACAACTTTTTTATTCAATGGTTTTTCTCTAAAATGAAAAATAGGGTACTTTACTCTTATACCAATTTCAGATTTTTCCATTTTTTGGATGCCCCACGGAAAGTAAAATTACCCTATGCCAATCTTATTTTTACCATAAGCAAAAATCTTTATAAATTATACGTTTTTATCGAAAAAGGAAAAATAAGAAAGGGTTTCCTCTTATTAACTCAATCCGTAAACATACTGTATAATTAAATAAGTTAATATATGTTAAGTCCAATCCTATCCCTTAACGGCCTTAACAGATCCTAACATATCCCTTCTTAAAAATAAAATAACTGGAATATGCCAAGTACGATATTTTCGACGCATGACATTTCGGCCTTTCTGCAGATTTCACCAGGCAAGCAACTTTAGTAAATTATTCTTCAAAAAAATCTATTTCCGGATATTAGAAAGCACTAGATATCTCATTGATATTTTATTAAAATACGACCAACGATTAAAAAGTGAAAGAAATATACGAAATACTTTTTATAATTACTAATCAATGCATTAAAAAAGGGAAATAACTATAAAAAACAACTTTTCAACATTATTAATCGGTTTCGTACTTGCGAACGTTTGTAACTACTTTCAGTAATCCTCTCCATTGTTGCATATCTTGACCGGCTTCAGAAGCATACTAAACCGTTGTTGGCGGCATATGGCATAAATTTTCCATTTCACAACTTTTTTGTGATGATGTCTGACATAGTTTCAAAACTTAAAAGTGGCTTACTAGGTAGTTGTTGAGGTAACTAGGTTAGTTATGGTATTTATGTCTAGGTACGCCAGACAGGTTTTTAAACACACTTTCGTTTCTGTTATAATAGTATTATCACCGTATTATCATTGTTTTGGTGTGGTAGTTCTCTTTGATTTGCTCGAATTTGTTTACTTAACATTATTTCTTGAGATTATTGTTTTTTGAGTCAATATTGACAGGTCTTGACATAACGGAAAATGTGTAATCTAGGCTAGTTAAATAAGGCATACCTAAATACTAGTTTATATTTTTTTCTCTTGTGCAGGGCTTATTATAACCTACGACTAGCTTCCGCTCTATATGGAGCCAAATATTAGATTTATAAGTTGGCGAACAGTAAATTTTTTCTGGGTAGGGCATCCTGTGATTTTTTTTATGATCACGTAGACTTCAAGCCTAAATATTAACATCCGTGGGTGTCTGAAGAGAAGGGAAATGTAATCTATTGACACGGGATTTAAAACTGTTTTTCCGTCTAAAAAATATACTTGAGTCCTTCTTCACTACCATTTTGGACTTTTGCGTTCATTGTACTGGTTAGTGTTGTTGTAAGCAGAACTTCAGATATCATAATATTTCCTTCCTATTAGTTCTGTTCTGAAATAATAACCAGAATGCCACCCACGTCTCGTCATGTATCATTCAATAATACAAATGGATACATACTAACATTTTAAACAACCGCATTAGCAACAGTAAATGTTCCGATGGCATTGATAAAACTCAAATGTAACTATCGAACGGACGCGGGCGAGTCAAGGCTCAAAGTCATACACGTGTCGTCAAATACATGGCAAAGTCATACTCATAAATTATTGCACCACGGTGAAATCGATGCACCGAGGTATGCATGCGACGTATTAGAGGTTTATCGTCCAAGTCATAAATAAAATTATTACTTTGCACACGTACAAAGTTGAATTTTTACTTGGTTTCTAATTTAGCGATAAGTTTTCAAATATAATTTTTTTTGTATTTTAGTGTACTAAAACTTAAAACAGCAGGGATAGTTCGAGTTCAACTTCACTACACTACTTACGGTTGTGAAACTAGTCCATATGGCAGAATAGAAAACGCGAAAAGGAAGTAATTGATTTTTTTTTTATTTACAAGCCATAATTAAAATAATAAATTAAACAGATTGAGTATGCTCCATTATTTTCTTCATTAAATTACAAATGCTGGGACAATTTTATGAAATGTTCTAGGGGACATGTCCGAATAGCAAAAAGTTCTTAATAATGGTATAAAAAGACTCAAAATGCAATTTAACCATAAATGAACTCAGAATAAAAAAAAATTAAAATTTGACAAAAAAATCAGGACCGTATTTTAAAAAATTAAGTTGATTATCTTTAAGTTCATTAAAAGTTAATACAAAGAAGTTTTATTAGTTTTGCCCTACCTTTTATATTAACGCTAGAAAAAAATTAAATTAAAAATCAAAAATTCAGTTTTTTCAAAATAATTCGAAAATGAAAAATCATCTGGAAAATTTCGGAACATCATTTTATTAGTTCTTTAATTACGCAACTTTTCCCCATTTAACCAAGTCTGTATTTCTAACTATTAACGAGATTTCCATACTGGCCCTTCCTATCTTGAACACCGTGTCTGTACTAAATGTATGCTAAAATCTAAAAAGTTTGCATAATAATAAATACTACCAGAATTTAAATGTAACTTTTTATTTCACATTAAATATAGAAATATTGCAAACGTAAAAAATTAATTTTCTATTTTACTAAAAAAAATGGAAGAAACAAACATATTTATTCATTATTAGATCATTCTTTGGACTGCAGGAAAACCAGGAATTTAGACAAAGCAGAATTCTCGCAGATTCTGCATTAAGACGGTTTCTAAGTTTTCTAATTATAAGTCTGACTTTTGAAAATAGGCTTTCAGCGGGGACACTGGTGGCAGGTATAGCCAATAAATTTCTGCCCACTTTTTTAAGGTTTGGGAAGACTCCCTTATGTTCACTCAACCATTTTAGAGTATCTGTATCTCGAGTAGCTCTTTCTCCATCTATATATCTACATTGCTGGTGGCAATAGATGTTTTCTGATACAATTCGCCCCTAAAAACCTTGGTGCTTGTTCTTGGTGAGTCTTTTTCTTGTAGGTAGCTAATGAACTCACCTATTAATGCCCATAATTCTTATTACGAGATGCACCAGACGAGATAAAGGTACTCTCGAGCGAGAGAAGGGAGCTCTCGTCGAGACGAGAGATCAGTTTTCTCTCGTACTTTGACACGAGACGAGAGCGCTCCTTCTCTCATCTCGTCTCATCTCGCGGCATCACTACTTTGCAGGCAATTGGTTCTATTCTACAGTCACAAGCTAAATGAGCGAGAGAAGTGTGAAGTTCTGTTTTCCTTAGCTGGGCAGTAAAGGGATGCATTATGTAACGGGCATCTTTTAATTCTGTTAGGAACAGTCAACAGGACAGGAACAGAGGGTAGTTCTTTTGAGTGAAATCCGTAAAAATATCTGTAGAGGAAAGAGACAGATCGCCAACAGCGCGGCGATCTGCATGAGAAAGAAGTTTTTTTTTTTGTAAGGAGTGATGGTCATGGTAAGGTCATTGATGAGTCCAAATGCTTTCTTTTGGATAGATCAAGGATGATAAGTGTCGAAGATGATACCGCCCCTCAGATATGGCAGCAATATTTTAGGTTAGATCTTATTTCAGAAACATAGAAATGGTATAAATGCTGGTGTGGCTATGGGAATTTGTCCAGGGTAACAATCTGAGATTCGCCATAAATCTGAACGGACTTGTTCCAGTTCTGTGTCACAAACGTAAGGAAATCAACGGTAGACTTTTGAGGACGAAATTGGGACTGTACGTCGTATTTTATTAGATATTTTAGAATTTGCGAGTTGATGACCTCCTTATCTTTAAGATTAGTTGTAGATTTTACGAAGGGACATGTACATACATAGACTTGCGTTTGCTATTCAGCTGAAACTGTGAAGTTTAAAAAAAAATAATTTGGTATTTGAGTGAAGGATAGATCAGTGCTGATTGAATGGAAGCTAGGTGAGTGACCACCATCTATCGATTAAAAAGGAAACTACTGGTCTAGTTTCATATAGTAAAGAATTGCGATCGTAAGAACAAAGTGGACGGTGGCAGAGGAATTCTTCCTCGGCCAAGGTGGTACCACCCCCACATGCTCTTAAAGGGCTGGTAAAATCCCTACGGATGTTCCCAGCGCTGGATGTGTAAGTCGGATTTCCCCAGTACACCCACGGTACATAGTACTTAGGCTTTGGAAATGTATGATACATTACTTGTGTCATTAGATACGAAAAGAGCATCAATTTGGGATTCGCCGTGAAATTTAGGGGATTTGTTGCAATTGTGTGTGAGAGAGAGGAGAAAACCAGGATCTTTGATGAAGAAATCCGTACTGTACAGCTTGTGCTATTTGGGTTAAACGTATATTTAAAATTCCTACATTGCGGTTTAACATCAACACATTTTATTCAGATATTTATATTTTGTCAGATTGATGATTGATGATTGTCTTGATTTTGCTGTTAAGCCCTAAAAATAAATCAGCTGGTCGATGTTCGGTGCATGCATTCCCAGTTGTATGTTGCTTATGTAACACGCTCTCTTATTTATTTATAACTGAGCTGGGAATGTAAGGAAATTACATCACATTTATTGTTTTGGGTTAGCACGTCTATTTTTAATTCAGAATTGGCTCTCGGTTTAATGTCAGATTGTTTTTACCATTTCCAATAATGACATTTAGAAAGATGAACGTAAGATAACAAACAATAAGTCGGTTAGTCAATGAAAACTCGACGTCACTTGGAGAAATTCCGTTTCACAATTATTGTTTTAGACAGCTTAAATAATATTGTATTGAATGAATTATTGCTAAGTTCTAAACTTTAAGATATAGAGTTGCAAAAATTATTTTCAAAACATACATTAAAAATATTTTTTTATTCTCTTTTAATATTCGAATATATTATAATCTGTACTTCAACCAGCGAGAGAAAATCGAAAGTTGACAAATAAAATGTGGGGAAAAACGTATATACATACTAAATGACATATCAGGTGTCAATTGTCAGGTTCAATAATAGATACAAGCTTGTATACGTCAAATTAGTTAAATGCCTAATTAATAATGTTTAAAGTTCATAAATCACCCAAGTATAAGGCTGTCAGTTCCTTTAACATTACTGTTCTTTTTTAAATATATTATTTATTACTAGTTCCTTGCTGAGTGCTTCGAGCTGAGTAAAGGTAATACTCCATATTAGTTAAGGTCGAAGTATTGATATA
Organism: Philopedon plagiatum; assembly: GCA_963971165.1. Taxonomy (NCBI): domain Eukaryota; kingdom Metazoa; phylum Arthropoda; class Insecta; order Coleoptera; family Curculionidae; genus Philopedon; species Philopedon plagiatum. The sequence continues at coordinate 124,260,989 of OZ020189.1, read as the reverse complement.
GTATTTGCATGGTCAGATTAGTCAGTCTGCTGCTCATTTAAGCAAAATGTTAGCCACACCATTATTAATCAGCAGTTGATTATAAGGAATTCAAACAGCTGATTTTTGTAAACTTAATGTCATTTCCTTGATTCCGGGAGATGATGAATAAGTTATTCATTATTCACTATTATGTTGGAGATAGCTGTTGTAATTGAAGCAGCCATTGCTTCAATTCACCAAAAAGTATTAAATACAACATTTTTTAAATAATAATTTTTTAAATTTTAAAAATTTATGACATTAACTTTTCGAAATACTCGTATATGGAAAAATACATATTTCATAAATCGCTGCAAAGAAGTAAGTGAGTTTATACATTTTCAAGAAGTTTTAATTAAATGGATATACATTTTACATCATTAAATTTTACTAAAAAATTTTTGATACAAATTTTTAGTATTGAAAAGATGTCGATTATCTATTGCCAGGGGTCATAATTCTTCACCAAGCCCCGTCCCAGAATTAGATGATGGAGCTCTTGCCAAATAGTTCTGGACTCTTATTTGGCGAATTGTGGTGGAATGTCCAGTAAAAATGATGCTGTTTTAATCTTTGTCGCCACGCTGTCTATTGCAAGACAACCGACCAATAATAGCTTCTTATTATTTTATTAATAATAAATTGTGATCATAGGTGACAATTTTATGATCCAATACACTGACAGCAAGTCTGAAGAAGGACTTATCATGTTAAAGGGACAATTTATTATTCACGTCTAAAATAACGTTTTATCTGACCTTTCTAAAACTGCAGTTTTTGAAAGAAAATATCAATTAATCAACTTTTAAACATCATTGTACCAGCACAACACTGCGCACTTTACGTAACCCTGTGTAATTTCCTTGATTCCGGGAGATGATGAATAAGTTATTCATTATTCACTATTATGTTGGAGATAGCTGTTGTAATTGAAGCAGCCATTGCTTCAATTCACCAAAAAGTATTAAATACAACATTTTTTAAATAATAATTTTTTAAATTTTAAAAATTTATGACATTAACTTTTCGAAATACTCGTATATGGAAAAATACATATTTCATAAATCGCTGCAAAGAAGTAAGTGAGTTTATACATTTTCAAGAAGTTTTAATTAAATGGATATACATTTTACATCATTAAATTTTACTAAAAAATTTTTGATACAAATTTTTAGTATTGAAAAGATGTCGATTATCTATTGCCAGGGGTCATAATTCTTCACCAAGCCCCGTCCCAGAATTAGATGATGGAGCTCTTGCCAAATAGGTCTGGACTCTTATTTGGCGAATTGTGGTGGAATGTCCAGTAAAAATGATGCTGTTTTAATCTTTGTCGCCACGCTGTCTATTGCAAGACAACCGACCAATAATAGCTTCTTATTATTTTATTAATAATAAATTGTGATCATAGGTGACAATTTTATGATCCAATACACTGACAGCAAGTCTGAAGAAGGACTTATCATGTTAAAGGGACAATTTATTATTCACGTCTAAAATAACGTTTTATCTGACCTTTCTAAAACTGCAGTTTTTGAAAGAAAATATCAATTAATCAACTTTTAAACATCATTGCGGTACCAGCACAACACTGCGCACTTTACGTAACCCTGTGTAATTTAGATAATCTAAAACAATGCTTGAATTTATTATGCTGGCAGATTATAGTAGCGAAAGCAAATTTCTACTAACTCCAGTATTATTCCACGAACTAGTAATTAGAGTGCTACCGCGAATACCAACGTCATTTTATTTTCCGAGATATGGAAATTTCCGATTTTTGTTGTAGACGTAAAATAGGGAAAACAAGGAAAATGTGGAATTCTATTTCCTTAATTTTGTCTTAATTAAGAGCGACAGCAGGGATTTATACTGTTCCTGGGCATAATTTTTTATTACCACATTCTTAACAGTATTAGGTACTTTTTTAAAGTATGTTTTCATCTTCGCTAGAGATGACGTGATAAAAAAACAAAAGAACAACTACAAAAATAAGGATTAAAAGAAATATAAATACAAACATAGCAAGTTTATTTGTTATTAGTTGCCTTCTGCAACTCGCGGGTCGTACTGTCGCTGGTTGACTTAAGGGGTTATATACAGTTAGGAGGCTTAATAAAAGCGATTTTTCAAGAATTTTTCCTGAGAAGACTTTTAAATTTATTAATGTAAAAATTTGTACACATATTATGGTAACTTTTAACTGTATTTTAAGATTTTTGTATTTGTAAAAATAATAATTTTGAAAGCTGCTATAGCTGATCTCCAGGAGTTCCTCTCAAAAAAGGCATCTTGCGGTGACAACGATATCTCTGGACTGTATCATCGAAAATGAAAAAACCAAACGGATTTCGTTAAAGTAATGTATAATCTTCTAATTAATCGAAGGAATAAGCAAAATAAAAATTTTTGACAAAATGGCGGCTTCTCAAAAAAAAAATCGATTTTTGACCAAAATTTTGGCCTTAAATTGTTTATATATATAAAAAAATATTTATCGGTGAGAAAAAACCTTCGATTAATTACTAAAAAATATATTTAAGAAGCTTGTGTCAAAATTTGAGACTGATCGGTTCAGCCGTGTCCGAGAAATCTTCGTCACCGACTTTAAAAACACAGTTTTGAGAAAAACGCGTTTAAAATTTGAAAAGCACTTGACATAGCGTACAATCGCTCTGACACGTCTTTACAAATATGCATGTAACTTCGAAAATAATCGCCGGATTGCCTTGAAATTTTTTGTGTGTGGGCTTGAGTATATGTACATTTCGAAAATGAAATTAAAAAAAAATCGATTTTTTTGAAAATTGTAACTGTATATAACCCCTTAATTGTATGTAGTGACTTTTGCTTTAGATCTGACTTTTGGTTAAAAACTAGCTGGTAAATACTACTTACAATATTATCAGGGATAATACCACGAGAGCTTAAAAGTTACCGATAATTTTTCACGATTGCGTGTTTCCATAATTTCACGAGTTCGCAGGACGAGTGAAATTTGCAAAGAGAACACGTAAGAGTGAAAAATTATCAGTAATTTTAAAGCTCGAGTGGTATTTAGGGGATTATTTCACGAATGAAAACACAAACTGCTCGAGTGGTATTTAGGGAATATTTCACGAATGAAAACACAAAAAATATGAATTGAATATCCAAGAAAATGACAGGAAAAAATTATCGGTGAAATTTTTTTTACTTGACGTAACGTCTAAAAATCATCGCTGTAATTTTAAAAAACTTTACTCATCTTACGGGACTTTTAAAAAGTCATGTAAAGTTCATATTTGATTCCACTAAAGCATTATGGAAGATTGATGATTACTGAAAATTGTTTGAGTACTCGTTATGTAATAATAACAACTAATTTATAAGTTATGGAAAACAGGTACGATATCTTCCAATCTTTAGATTTAATTAAAGGTTTTGGCGTAGCCTATAATCGTCATTGATTTAGTCATAGAAACCTATTGTTAGAGACATAACGAGGTTATTGATTATTTAAAATATATTTAAGAGCAAAATTAAATAACATTAGCATACCAAATTGCAATAGTTTTTATGAGCACCTTACCAAAAAAAAAGTCCCGACCTTGAATTTTTAATTTTAGTGATTTTTCATAGCTAGCACGAGCACATAGTATATTTATGCACAATTTATATTCATTACTACCTCTGTCTAAATTAATTGCTTAAAAAGAAAAGTATACATACATATTATTTAGTAATAACTACTTTTTAATGAGGAGCGTGAAAATCATTTTTCATAGCTTTTATCTTCGATATTTTCTGATGGCTGTAACTATTTTTCGACGTATCGTAAAACCTTGGTGATTTTGATTTTCCTAAGATTTTGACATTTGTATCAGAATTGATCGGTATTTTTATATCTAACATTCTAAATTTTATTTAATCGGTCCAGTGGTTTTTGAGTTATGCTCGTACAGGCAGACGCACAGACAAACAAAAGAGCGTAAATTAACTGCTAAGATCGTGATGGTGAGTCAAACGTCCATCCATCCTTGTCGACTGCAAAGCATTTTATTTTATTTAAACTTCATTTAGGTTTTTCTTGCGAAATAGTCTTGTTAGACTTAGAAGCACTAAACTTGAACACAATAATTAAGTATTATATAATTACCTAATAATTTGTTTTTTAAAAAAATTAACCAACTTTACAAAAGAAAAAGCACTGAATAGTATGAAATAATATTTTTTTACTCTTTTATAACTGTGGTTCATGGTAAACTGAATTTTGTTCAAAGTTAGGTAACGTGTACACCGAAGTTCTGAACTTCGAGCAATTTCGCAGTATAAGCATCCGTAATGATGATTCATAAACAATTAGTAAGAAGCTGCGCTTACTTTAAAGTTCAGAACTTTTGTGTACAAATTACTAAATGTCGAACGCAATTAGGCTGACCACTAGGCTCAGTAATAAATAACAAAAAACATTACTCTTTATTAACAATAATTTATTAATTTATTATTATTAAGGTTTCCTATTATACTTTAAAACTGCGCCGACTTCAAAGTTTAGAACTTCGGTGTATACTTAAGTTACCCAAATTTTAACAAAATTCAGTTTACCATTAACCACAGATATAAAAACGTAAAAATATTATTTCATGCTTTTGTGATTTTTCTTTTGTAAAGTTGGTTCATTTAAAAAAAATAGTTTGCATTGCAAACAGGTAGTTACCAATTGTGCAATGAAACAAGCTTAATTAATTAATACTGTTTATATCAAGTAGTCGCTGCGTCTAGAAACATATCCTTTGTATACAGCTAATATAAATTAATCACATTATTATTTATTCACGACATTTGATAAAGTAGGTGAATAAATATAAACATAACATGTGTTTTATACATAATATGTCTTAATCTTACTGCGATTGTTTAAGATTTTATTATTTTGTCAGGTACTGGTGCTTGCTAAAGATTGAATCCAAAATCAACTGTAGTGCTTCTTCGGCTGTGTAATTTAAAGGCTGTTCCTTGGAAGATAGAAGCATCTTTCTGACTTTAGCAGGTCGTGTTGGACTTTCGGTAATATCTTTTAAAACGGCTGCCAACTCATGTTGTACTTGCTGACGTGCAGCCATAGCCGCAGCATGTACAATTAAAGCTGATTCATGCTGTTTTTCATGCGATAATTGCGAGGCTTCTCGTCTTTGAGATCTAATTGATTTTTCAGGAAATGGAAGACTGGGCCTACCGGTAGATGTCGATGGCACGGCTTCCTTTGCCTCAATGACAAAATGTGAGTTTAACCACGCAGCATTTGTTGTTTTAAAACGGTCTTTGTTTCTTTGTACTTGATGCCATCTGTCATTAATATTGCGACATAGGCGACCAACCTTTTCCCTAATCTTATGCTCATTTGATGTGTTTATGCCTTCTGCAACCTTCCCTTTTAGATGGTTAAAAACTGTAGAAAAATCTTTATCTTCTTCTTGTGCCCATAGTTCAAAAAGGTCTTCGTTTTTAAACCGATGCATCTCTGCAAAAAGTTAAAATAATTTAGAGAGTCGCAAGTGGTCACAGCTAAATTGTTTAAAAAACGGAGATATGAAAAAAGGCTGAACCTTTTTATATAAAAATTATTCCCGCCAAGCATGGCCAATGGCCAAGTTAACAGAAAGTTTTTATTCTAGATTACGCAAGAATAAACTGCAGGGGCACGAAGATTCCAATATTTTAACTAAAATCAACAACACCAAGGATTGTGTATAAACATAATAAAAGTACATACCTTAAAGATATCTAAACGCTTTCTTCCACAAAACAATATTAGCAAATCTCCTAGCACCACACTTTTAAACTTCGACTTCACTTGGCGATTTACTTACACTTACTGACCACTCTCCGAAACGACTAAGTTTAGGCACCCGTATCAGATCAAAAGGGCAATAAAATAATTAAGTACATTTGGATAATTTCGGTTCGGGTTATTTCCTAATGAACCCTCTACTAGATATTAGTGATATTTCTAAGAATCGAGATTTTGGCCAAATAATTGGGTTCTAGAAACCATAGTACCTTGGGTGCAAGTAGCCCCAAGAAGGTATTTGTGGGATGTACCTTCATTAGAGAAAACGCAGTTGGAAATATTCTCGTTGTAAAAAATTGTTTATTCTACTTATAATTTGCTGCATGTACAAGCAAAAACTCAAATTCGATTACGAGTACACCTAAGTTACCTTAGGACTTTTCACGTTGGCATAATGTGGAATAGACCTTGTAGCTTATTTATTTTTCCCCCACCAATATTACTGTTAGTATTTACCATAACCAAATTTACTTATTTTTGGATTAGGCCTATTCACTTCCAAGACGACAATGTCATTAGACAACATGCACAGTCGTGGCCAAAATAAAGTTTAATTTTTAATGGAAAATGAAGCTTTATTTTAGTAACGACTATGCATTTTTTTATTTATTTTTTTATTTAAATATTCTTCAAAATGCAAGGGATGTCGCTTGAAATGTCACTTTCAAGTAAATGAAATGCAGCTTCATCCACTTGAAAATTGCGATATTATTTTTTATCTAAGACATACCGCGTAGAGTTCAAGCCTAAGTACTAACGTACCGTGGGCGTCTGAAGAGAAGGAAAATGTCTATTGACACGGGATTTAAAGGATTGGAGGTTGAGATGGGAAGGAAAAACATCTGCAGGCAATTTGTTCCATAATCTGGAGACCATAGGTAATAAATGAACGAGAGAAGTGGTCTGTTATAAGTTATAAGCTTTTGTAGCTGGACAGTAAAGGGATGCATACGTAAAGCGCCTCTTGTTGTTTTGTTAGGAATAATCGAGAGGGAAATAATACCGGCTAGTTCTTCAGAGCAAAATCCGTGGAAGTACCGATGGAATAGGGATAAATCCCCAACCGGGTGAAGAGCGAGAGAAGGGAGTTTTCTTGTGAGGACGGAGTCATCGATAACTCATCAATACATATGGCTCTCTTTTGGATAGAATCAAGGATGTTAAGTGTCGAAGGTGATGCCGCTCCCCAGATGTGTGAGGGTACTCAAGGTTTGGCCTTATTTGGGTTTGAGAGATAGGTATATAATTGGATGGAAGGAACTTGGAACCTTTCTTCGGAACAGGCTGCACACGAGCAGTCTTCCAGCTATCTGGGAAGATATCCTCATGCAAGTTCTGGAGCCCATTTTTTTAGAACAATTGCTAGTATGCCATCCAGACCGGAGGACTTTTTGGTGTCAAGAGATAGAAGAATTTTTTGTACTTGTTTGATCTTAAGTATTATGTCGGACATTTAGTGGGGTACCGTAGCGGTTGGAACAGCGAAATTGGCGGGAGGGATTAGAGTGGAATTGGCAGCGAATTGTTTGGCAAATAGTTCAGCTTTCCCTTTAGAGGTGGAGATAATTTCGTTGTCAAAGGTCAGGAGAGGAAAAGTGCTTCCAAAAAAGTTTTAACTAATGATTTTGGCAAGTGACCAGAAATATTTGCTGCCGTTGGGTCAGGACAGCACTTTATCTTTTATGCGGTTGTTAGAAGCATTTTTGGACTCTAAGATAGTTTGGTTGTATTGATTACTTGCCTCCGTGAAAATTTGACGATGTGCATTGTCACAGTCCTGTTCCGAAAGAGTTTTGAATGGAGATACATCGGAGGGTCAAATTTTACTTACGATAACCAGTGCTATTGAAGTTGGTACATTTTAGATCAATAGCTTTAACTACATAACTAATTCAAGATAAACAAATTCACACATATTTGTCCTTGTTTAATGCCTTCCCACTCCGCAAAGCAAATAAAATTATCTTAAATGACAGCAACTGCAAGCCGAGACGAAGAGCAGTGAAATTGAGATGCTAATTAATTATGTCCCCTTTTTAGTTACATTGTAATAAAATTTGACGTAAAATAAATTTACTCATATTTTTGACGCATTTTTTAAAAATGTGTGATAATAAACCTGAGCGAAATATACCTACCTACACATAACTTAAGTATATGCTTTAATCTTACCAGGATGTCATCAGAACTTAATAAAAAAATATAAAAATGTAATACAAAGAAACATGATACTGATACTTTACCCTGCCATATTATTAATGCACTTCCTGATAAAGACACACTCATCGTGTCACAACATGTGTAACCATACAATGAAATTTTGTCACTCAGGTTCATTAACTCGGGCGCTTTGTTACATCCGCAAGCTACGACAAAGAATGGGGTAATCACTTGGAATGTCTAGAACGTTTAAGGTCGGGGTCTTGTCAAAAGAGACGGATTCTTTTTTATCATATAACAAAACTTTTAAAAATCAATTAAGTTGTACAGGGTTATTCCTTATATTTAGACAGCTTCTACCGAGTTTATTATGAGATACAAAAAAAAATAATTACAAAAGTTGCAGGGCTTGTCCTAAATTGCCTAGAAACTGTTGCGTAATAAAACAAATGAACATCGCAAAATTAGTTAAAGATACAAACTTGGGTAATTTTAAATAGAACACCCAGTATATTTTAAAAAAATTTAGTACACCTTTTTTCCGATTTCAAAAATATATAATTGATATTTGGTTCAGCCGTTTCAGAGATATTTCAATTTAAACAACTTGATTATACTGTTTCACCAAATCGCAGTGGCCATGACTTGCGCCTACGTTGTCAGTAAATGTCATTCTTAGTACTTTTTTCTAAATAAGCAGACTGCAATTGAGTAGGTGGACTTAGCAGGAACTGGCATTTGAGGTTGAATGCGCCGATACTCCGCCTGAGCTTAAACCACATTATTATTATTTTTATGGAACAAATGAATTATTTCGAACTTTTCCTCTTCTGTGTAGCCTATTTTAACACGCATATGACACGAAATATGTCATTTAGCGAAATAATCATTAATAATGTGGTTCAACCTAAGGCGGAGTATCGGCGCATTCATCCTCCACTGCTAGTTCCTGCTAAGTCCACCTACTCAATTATTGCATTTTGTTTATTCAGAAAAAAAATACTTAGAATGTACGTAGGCGCAAGCCATGGCAACTGCGATTTGGTAAAACAGTATAATCAAGTTTTTTAAATTAAAATATCTGGAAAACGGCTGAACCAAATATCAACATTTTATGTATTATATATTTTTGAAATCAGAAAAAGAGGTGTATTAAATTTTTCTAAAATATACCGGGTGTTCTATTTAAAATTAACCGAGTTTGTATTAATTAATTTTGCGATGTTTATTTGTTTTATTACGTAACAGTTTCTAGCGATTTAGGACAAGCCATGCAACTTTGGAATTGCATTTTTTTTAACTTTTCGTAAACTCGGTAGAAGCTGTCTAAATGTACCGATTATCCCTGTACAAACAATTTAGTCACGAATTATTATGTCTGTAATTAAATTTAATACCTGATTAAAAGTTTTAAGCAAGAAGTTTTTTTAATGTAAACTCAAAAAAACACTTATAAATTGTTAAGATATTTTTATAAATTATATCCACTTTTTTCCGACAGGAAACATAATTTGTCCACTCTCAGAAACTATGTTTAACTTTTTTCCAGTATTCCAAATAAAGTTTCGAGAAAACTTATACATCCAGAGGATTGCCTCAAAATTAAGTAATTTTGATATTGTTTTTATCAGTAAAAATTATGTTGTGTAAGTAACATGAATCTTACGTCTTTCTAGACATACATAGTATTATACGATTAAAGCCTTTACATTTACTGTGTCAGATAAAAAAAGAAGAAATAGCTTATCCAGTTTACGACACCCTCTGTCTTCAGAGGTATTCCTTTGCTCCTCTAATCCTTTTAAGTTCCGTATTACACAGAAAAAAAACATATTCTCAAATAGAACATTTGCATATTTTCAGGTATATTTACTTAGATTAAAACTATAAAATCTTATTTGAAGGAAATAACCTTAAGTTAAACATATGAAAATATTTGAAACAAGATTTTCATATCTTCAACATATATTTTTACTTTAAGAAAGCTAATTTTAAAACAAGTATTTGAACATTTTTGTTTGATTCGCTCATATCTGTATTTCAAGGTGTTGTACATTTTCACTTTGAATAAAAGTTATTTTTAAAATAAAAATTAGTAACTTCTAAGTAAAGTGTTATATTCTCTAAACAAGGCATGATAACTATTTGATTTGAAATTTTGGAATACTCAATTTAAGCTGCTATTCGATAGTATAATCTAAATATGAAAGTTTTAATATCCCGAAATACTTATTCCTAGCTTAACCATTTCCGCCATACTACGAAATCAACCGAAATAAGGCGAACATCGCGGCATCGCGACAATCATTTTAATATCACGTTGGGTTGTGGATGCACTGGATGCAGGTACTTTCGTGTTTGTTGTCATAGAGCCATGGGCATTGAAGAAATTTTAGAACAATGGGGAGTCCCTGACGCAATCATTCAGACTTTCATGTATGTACCGATGTCGCAGTTATTTCTTTATTATAAATATGTCATTTAAATCAGAAATATAGCGTTTTGTGTTTAGTTTTAGTTTTTAATACACTACCTGTATGTTTTACGTAGAAAATATGTTCATTTGTGTTACAAATGTGTACCTTTCCATTTATTATTAAAAAAGAATAAATCGTTTTTATTTCACTTAACTAGTTTATTTTTTTCCTCGTGAATAAGACCGAATATTAATTTTTAAACTGGTAAAACGCAGTTCATTTATTTTCAAAAATATTGTATGTATCAATTTATTCAGTCAGAGTTCTCATCCCTTATAACATTCCTGAAGATGCCCCGTGGAATCGTTGGTGAAACGTCGGAAAGTAATGTAACAGCTTGACACGGCCTAATTCCAAGAACCATAATTTCTCCATTACAGGCTTCCTTCGAATTTATCTTTATTTTAAAGAGTAGATATTTACAGTTTAAAAGTATCTACTCAGCCTGAAGATTTGCTATAAATGAACAGATAATATAAATGCTCAATTTGAGTATATTGAGTATATGAATGAATCAAATTGAATGTTTCAAAATGTTTAAAATTAGTATATATATGTTTATTTTGAAGGGTAGATATTTACAGTTTAAAAATATAACTGAGTATTTTAAAAATAATATCTACTCATCCTGAAGATTTGTTATGCATGGATTGATAATATAAATACTCAATTTGTGTATAAGATCCTTTCAAAGTAACAAAATGTCGCTCTGCCTTTCAAGATTTTCATATTCTCTTTTTAAAACGATATCTTCTTGAGTATATACAAAGCTAACTTAGTCTTAAACTGAGATTAATAGACTTGAAATGAGTATTTTCTTTTTTCCGTGTAGCAGATTATTTCTTCCTTTTCTCCAGACATCCACGACATTTGGCTTCAAGCCTGTAGTCTGCTTCAGATTAAAAAACATGTTTAATTATCACCGTTCAACAAAAAATAATTTTTTTTCTGAGTCTGGGTTAAGACCTTTGTTTTCTTGTTCTACAGCACCAAAAACAAAGGAAATAGCTGGTTTTACGATCTAAAGTTTGATTGTATTATTACAATCACGATATTTCGAAAGAAAAAATGATGCTAAAACCGGAATAGAGGGAACCGTATACCCCCACTACGTTCCGTATATGCGGTTGGTCTGTTGGTCAATCGGTAGCATGAGCTTGATTGTCTGTGACTGCACGACTTGTTTATTTTGTCTGATTATTTAGTAGCATCTATGGCGCCTAAAGGTTGTAAACATCCTCCAGACTCATTTTGTTATGTCTGTGGTGAATTTATTAAAACAAGAGAGAAAAGGTTTTCTCTCATTACTAATTTAAAGTTGTGTGAGGCCTACGAAGCTTATTTTAATAAATAGAAATACAGAGAAAAATTTAAAAAATTTAAAGTTACTATTGTTTCTCAAATTTCATTGTAGCGATGTCCTGATCACAAAATCAAAATTTTCCGAAAAAAATAATTATTTTCTTATTGAAAAATGAAAAAACAATTAGAATAAAACATTGGCTATCCAGACTCAAAAATCGTGTTGACCGGTGTATCAATAAAAGTGAACCTTATATTGTGCCACTTGAGTTTTATACGCATCATTATTTTGATGTCATCAAAAACCTAATGATGACTTTGTTATTTGTGTATTTTGCAATGTTTTCTTTGTTGCGAAAATTCAAGCATCACTATCAATACTTACTAAAACGGTTCTTTAAACCTCGTTTAAGAATCTGGATGGAATTTATATTTTGAAAATATATTTTTGGTGAGTTAGTAATTTTTTTTTCAGCCTTCTCATACAGTGCATCCCCCGGAAGCAGTAGTAGCAGTTCGGCTTCATTCCGTTCTACTCCATCCCCTCCACCCACCAATTTTTCTCCGATCTACTCGTTCAGCTCCGGATCAGATGAAGGCATTGTCATGGATTACATGCTTGAAGATCAACCTCGCAAAAAAATGGTAAGTTACTTTTCAGTTTTAGTAATTTCTACAATTGAGTTGTGATTTCGTCCTCTAGTTTATCGCCAAAACAAGAAAATACTTGTTTAGATTTTCATGTAGAATAAAATATTAAAAATAGAACAAAATCAATGGAGGACAACTAAAACGTTTTTCGTGTTTAACACAGGAAGTTTTTTTGCACTAATTTAGTATATCTTTTCTTTGGAAATTCATGCAGAAGTCCTTGTTTATCCAAGCATTATGTTAATCGCAACTTAACACGAAATCGTCCAAGACATAAATATTTTCGAATTTGGGTCACTCCAATATTTAGGGTAAAATTGAACCATGACATTAAGGAGTTTAAGTAAACACAAAAAAGCGAAAGTTTCAAAATATTTTCTCGCAATTACGCTGGCGTCATTACAAATGAGCGAATATTGTTTTCGTAAACAGATTATTTTGTGGGGGGGCGGTAGGTGTGACTGGTTATTTACTTAAGGCTCTCCGAAGCCGCTGACTCAAACGTCATCCATAGTAAACATGACTTTATTAGTAAGTTTATTACGGATTACACACGATGTGACATCAGTTAGTGTTTCAAATTACTCAATCAATGCTTACGTTGAAATTGTAGTATTTTATGTGTGCGTAATAGGTCGGGAGCCGGTGACACTGAAAGTACCGTCATCGCGGAATCAAAATTTTTTTATGTAAATTGATAGTTAATAGTCATACGAACAAAATGAGCTCGGTACGCCGGGATTCATTAAGCCGAAAGTATTTTTAAAACAATTAATTAATTATTATAAAAAAGCAAAAATGTTTTTTTACCCAGGGTGTTTTCTAATTGAATGTCAATATTTAAGGGGCGATTTTTGAGTCCATTCTAAAAATAAAACTTCATATGAACGTATGTCCTAAACGTCTTAACTTTTGAGATACAGGGTGGTAAAGTTTTCAAAAATAAATAGTTTTTTATTAAAATCTGTAATACCACTTTAGATATTTTAATTAAATTTGGCATACATGTACTATGTATCAAGAGGCATTATTTAGTGTACCACAATTTTTTTTTCTTTAAACCAGTGGCGTTCGTACGGAATTTCACCTGCCTATTTTGGCAGATATTGATGGTACGCCACTGATTTCTCGTAAAATTAAAATCATTCCTGAAATTCCCAATCATTTCTAAGCAAATTTGATCTCTTGCATTTTTTCAATCCGATGCACGGTTTTCGCTTAAAAAAATAAAAACCTTTTCTCTGCTATATGAGCGATATTGTTATGATCATGCAGAGAAAAGGTTTTTATTTTTTTAAGCGAAAACCGTGCATCGGATTGAAAAAATGCAAGAGATCAAATTTGCTTAGAAATGATTGGGAATTTCAGGAATGATTTTAATTTTACGAGGAATCAGTGGCGTACCATCAATATCTGCCAAAATAGGCAGGTGAAATTCCGTACGAACGCCACTGGTTTAAAAAAAAAAAATTGTGGTACACTAAATAATGCCTCTTGATACATAGTACATGTATGCCAAATTTAATTAAAATATCTAAAGTGGTATTACAGATTTTAATAAAAAACTATTTATTTTTGAAAACTTTACCACCCTGTATCTCAAAAGTTAAGACGTTTAGGGCATACGTTCATATGAAGTTTTCTTTTTAGAATGGACCCAAAAATCGCCCCTTAAATATTGACATTCAATTAGAAAACACCCTGGGTAAAAAAACATTTTTGCTTTTTTATAATAATTAATTGTTTTAAAAATACTTTCGGCTTAATGAATCCCGGCGTACCGAGCTCATTTTGTTCGTATGACTATTAACTATCAATTTACATAAAAAAATTTTGATTCCGCGATGACGGTACTTTCAGTGTCACCGGCTCCCAACCTATAACTACAGTAGATTGAATGTTTTTAACCAGAGATGGGTTCGACAAGGCCGGTGATTCATGATGCGAGGGATTAGTACAAATTGTTGTTACTGTGACACCATTCTTTAGGAGTTAGACTAGAGTAGCTAAACTTATGGCACTTAGTGCCATAGGTGACACGTCTGCAAAATCCGTTTTCCATGATCCTCATACGCTTTAAATAACAAAAACTTTCAGCAGGTAAACTAAATTTAAATATCCTTAGTTGACTGAATTTATAGGAAACATAATTGGAATTATTAAATTTTCGGTGCCGTTAATAATTTTACACACATTCATGATCAAACATAAATTTAATGTTTTTTTTGTTCTCGTTAATTTTTCCATGAACGACTGATTTCACACATTTTTAGTAAGCAGGAAACATAGATCGACCAATGTCCTCAAAACTTTTAAAATCCTTACCTGCACTTGCTTCCGCAAAGAGTTAGTACCTACGGTACTAAGTGACATTGAACCAATTGATTTTAAGGTGTATTTGGCACGCGTCGCGTCATTTCCTGCTAAAGCAACAAGCTGATGCAACAGTATTGAGAATTAGGGCCAAGTTCGTCACCGAAGTGGGCCACCTGTCAAACTGTATAACTGAATACTTTCCCGCTTCCTGCATATACCGGTTTCACGGAGGCACACCTACGAACAGTATGTTAGTGCAGTTAATTAGATGAATATCGCACCATGCGTTAAATTATGAGGCGAGCTATATAATATATTCCTTTGGTTCTACTTTTTTATTACTTCCTAAAATAGGAAGAAAATTATGTGGAAGCTTAATGGAATTTCTTGGTTGGCTTTGCTACAATCGCCGGCTAATAGTGGTCGAAGTTTAATAGTTTATTTAGATAATACAGATATTGAAAAATTAAAAATTATTCCTAAAAATCTGGTATGGCGTTTTTTATATATTCCATAGAGGGATATGACTTTTGACGAAAAAAAGCCACAACTCTTCATACACCGGATATGGTATTTAAGGTGAATCAAGTTTTAACTAAATAAATTAATTTGCTGTTTTGAATCTGGTAATATGTCGCATAAATTAACGACAATAACACTTAAACATCTTAAAAAATCACTTGTTGGCCGTTAAAGCAGCCATACTAAATTAAAAAAAACACTGGACAGAAATGTTAATACCCGACTAGATTTTCTGTCCTCAAAAGAAAAGCGTAAATAATTAATGTAATCAATACCGCCAGAAAATCCTATTTAAACTTATTTCTTAACAGAAAAATATTCTTCAAAGTTACCTTTCTTCTCGAATGTATAAAAATTTTAATATCAATGATACAGTTAATGACTTTTTTGCTTTTTCAGCGGTGTTAAGGTATCATTTTCCAATCGCGTCCATGGTGGCCAACTTAATTTCATTTTGATATGGTTTTTCGTCTTTAAACAATAACATTATGAGTATATTAAATATATATTCATATCCTGCAAGCAGTTTTCAGTCAATTGTTTCAAGTTTCAAGGTGAGAGATTTATGGTGTCATTTTTTCTGTTCCTAAGACCTCAATATTCTTTTTAAATATTGATTTCCTAAAATAAATCATAAAATATCTTAAAACTTTTATTAATACGTTAAAAAATACCCATGTAATACGAGTCTACTGTTAATATTGTGAAAATATTCATACAGATGAAAAATAAAGCAAAAAATTATTCTAAAATAAAATTATGTTGGCAATAAATAGGTGTGGTTGGCAAATGAAGCCTTAAGTCTTCCCTTTTCATAAACCAACAAAAATCCCCCATCAGGGCTGCATTCTGTCGTCATTGATATCTTACTGTCCTTATGTCTTGCAATATTTCTTACTGTTTCTCACTGGGTCTCCGGTGGCCGAGTTGGTACGGCGCCAGCTTTGCAATCGTGAGGCACGGGTTCGAATCCCGCTTCGACCATGGATGTTTTGTGATTGTTAATTGTTGGAAGGTGGTAGAGGAATTCTTCCTCGACCGAGGTAGTACCACCCCACACATCGTCTTAAAGGGCTTGTCAAATCCCTACAGATGTTTCCAGCTCTGGATGTGCAAGTCGATTCCCCAGTACACCCACGGTACATAGTACTTAGACTTCGATCTTCGTGGGCTGTCGGAAGATAAAAAAACCTTGCAGCACCAAAATTATTAGGAAAAAAGTCTAGATGTTAATAAAGAAAGTGAATTTTTTAAAACATGTTGCATCCTAATGCTTCATATGACGCAGTTTATTTACTAAGGTCTTATAGTATATATTTGTATTGTTTCAAAGAAACTTTCTATGCGGAAAAGTATCACTTTCCGCATTTGTTAGGTAAATACATAGCTATTTTATCTTAGAATATTAATACAACATAACTTAATAAGACTGTACAAAAGGATTTTAAAAATAAGTATTGACTGTTAATCAAGTCATATCATAACTGTTCATTCTAAATGACGAATAAAATTTGTGATTGTACAGACTGGTAGGTCATGCATTTTAATTGTCCTGCTAGCTACCGTTCCTCAGCGTCACGTTTTACAATAAGGTGTTGCATTTTTAAGTGAATTTTTAAAATTTAGATTCATATGTAACGGGTTTAGATTGACAATACAAGTGTAAATTACATTCCGTGAAGCTGATATTGGACACCTAATTAGTCAAATTTGGCCTGGTTGTAAATTCCCTGATGCGCTGACAACTGAACCTTTTCGCCAGTTTACCAGATCAATCATGTTACAATACTTAATATTCTGTTGGAATTTACTTTTAAATTCATTATTTTACGCGTTTTCTTTGCTTCGGGAATCAGGAATGATTGGTACGATATTACGAAAATATAGAATTTTTTATTAAAATCCACGTTATTTACTTTATACCGGTTACTGTGTTCAACCATCTTCTTCGTAGTCTGCCTTTTTACCGTCTTCCTGTCATCCCACTTCTTAAAACCTGCTTTGTTGGTCTCTCATCACCCAATCTCTCCACATGGCCCAACCATCTTATCCTTTGCGCCCTCGCTACATTTATTATTATTGGTTCGCCATACAACTCTTGTAGTTCTTCATTGGTTCTTCTTACCCACATGTCCTCTATTTTCCTTCCTTTATATATCTTTCTCAGTACCTTCCGTTCAAAAATTTCCAATGCATTCTTTTTAGTTATGTTCAGCTTCCATACTTCTCCCCTATACACGACTACTTATTATGTTTTTCTAAATTATTTTTTTCGTTGTTCTCGAGACCCTTTTTGACCTTAATATATGCAGTATCCGTCCCATATTTTTCATGCCTTTGGCTATCCTCTCCTGAATTTCCTTCTCGTCTCCTCTACTTGTTATTGTGACCCCAGATAATTAGAGCTCTTCATTCTTTGGAAACTATATTCTCAATCTTCAGTGGTCACATTTGATTCTCTGTTTAGATCTCTGGTTCCTAACCCACTTTCCAATGCCATAATTTCGTCTCAGCTTGATTTATTAGTAGGTCTTTATCTTTTGCTGTTACTTCTAATTTTTTACCGCTACAACTAAATTAGCTTTTGTTCTTGTCAGGATCTCTATATCATCGGCATAGGCCATCAATGGACTTCTTTGATTATATATTGTCCCCTTTGTCTGTCTGTGTTTCACTTTCCCTTACTGCTGAGTCCAGTAGTATATTAAATAAAGTCCATGAATATCACAGAGGTAAATTTTGATATATACTGTTATCCATTACTGGCTTTAAAATGAATATCTGATCCATGACTGATCTTTTTTCTCTGAACCCGCATTGGTATGGGCCAATTTTATTTTCTGCTGTATTATTTATTCTATTCTTTATTGCGATTGCCATTTTCTTATATACGATGTCCGTTAGCGCGATTCCTTTTTAATTTTCTCTCATTTCTTATGTATAGGGCAAATTAGAAGCTCTTTCCATCTACTGGACATTATTTCATTCACCCAGGCAGTGCCTATTATATTATACATATTGCTTTCCAGCTTTTCTCTACCTATTTTCAGCATTTCCACCTTTATTACATTTTCAGCTGGAGCTTTATTGGTTTTGACCATTTTAATGATATTTTTAATTTCTTCTTTTGTAGGTGGTTCCTCTAGATCATTTTCTTTCAGGAGTATTTCGCCTCCTACTAGTTGCACCTGCTTGTTTTTACAAAATATTATTTTATCCTGTTGTCTGTTCCTCCGTTCACCTTTTATGTTTTAATACAATTCTCTAGCTTGCTTTCTTACATGTGCATCTTCTACATGTTGTATCTGTTCCTCCATGTTCTCTTTTCTTTTTCGTGCAAGACCTCTTGACTTCCTTTCTATATTTTTCATGTTGTTCTTTGTTTTCTCTCGTGTTATTTCGTAGTTTCTTTCATTCCCTTTTCTCTTTTTAGTATCATTTCCTCACAGTTCTCGTCAAACCACGGGTTAGCGGTAAAATGTTGCTTTTTTGAAGATGCTTAAAATGAGGTAACACGCGGCACAGGGTTGCCATTAACATTTTTGACCTCAACTCCCTAGCATCACCCCCAAGGGAGTTGAAAAGTTAAATTACATAAAGAAGTAGATTTATTAACCAATAAGATACACCTAAAATTTGGTGTCTCCATCTTTATTAATAGCAAAGATATTTGCCCATACGAACACTTTTCGGATGCCCTGTATATTTTTTTTTCGTAAATTTAGACTACTTCCTACTTCCTACAGAACTTCGTTATGCAGGATGGACTTTTTCAGTTGTCGTTTGTATTAGGTCAAACGGGTCCCATTTATGGGTATATACGCATTTAAACCCAGGCTGAATTTCAAAAGGAGACTGGTCTTACGATTTTAGGTTATGCCACCAATTTCAGCGACAAGTAAACACCAAATCCTTATTTACGGTTTCTTCGATAAATTGTAAAACTAAAGATTAATTAATTACTAAATAAATAAATTAATTATTTAAAATGAGCTCTCACTACCTAAATTTCAATTTTATTAGTATTGTATATAGTACAAGAAAGACTATAATTTAAACCTCTAACGTCCGGCTGCACAAACAATTTAATCACGGACTATCCGAATTAGACACTTGTAATGTGACAGCACTCATGTTAACGTCATTGCCAAAGATGACTCTAAACGTCAATTAAACTTCCTATTTGATTAAAAGTTTTGTGCAACCCGCTGTTAGTGATAGTGATACAACTAAAATCACAAAATAATAAAACACAAGTTTTAAATGATACATGTAAAGACTTTCACGAGTGAAAGTTTATAAAACTTGACTGGTCAACTAGAAGGAACAAACTGTTAACCAGAGTATGCCAATTAAGTGGTAAATTTTGCCTGGTACTATACTCTACAAACATTATCAAAATGTTGTCAAAAAAGCGACCGCGTTGCTTTGTTGACACTAAATTTATTCGTTGGGTTATTCACTTCTCTGTTTTGTGGGATTTTTAATTCATCATTTTTATGTTAAATTAAATACTGCAAAGAACTAGATAAACCAATGTTGTAAACGTCGTGCTTCCTGAATTTTTACATTTAACTGGGCTTTAACGGGTTTTTATATCTCTATTAAAAGTTTATTACCTGAGGATCACCTTTTTTATTGCAAACTACTTCTATCTTCTTATTTAAGATATCAAATCAGTATGATTATAAAATTTGGTTATAGTAAAATAGCTCATTTTGAAAATTAGCATGTAAATTTGATTTTAATGCAAAATTTTTAATTGTACAGGGAGTTTGTGATATTTTGGTATCAAAAAAGGTATATATAGATCTAAACACAATGTTTCAGAAGAGTTTCAACCTAATGTTTATTTTTAATTCATTTTAATAAAAAAACTGTAGATGAAACATCTCAAACTTAACTTTTTCTTTAATTAAACACGCTATATTATTACTTTCGTTAGTAGGGAATTTGTTTCTTCGCTTTATAGTCTGCTATTAAATTTGATTAATTTTCATTCCGTTATAAATGTCCTCATGTCATCAACTTGAAGCAAAATAGTAACGAAATATGCTACATTAACTACTTTTAAGATAACTCTATTTGAGGACCCATAGGATTGTACTACCCGTCAATATGGCTCAATTGCTAAAACTCTCTTTTATAATAGCACTAGAAATATATACAGGAAGGTGATACTTTTAGATCTTTTATCTTACATAGAAAGATTGTTGATTATTTTTATTTCTTCCTTCTATTGTTCAAATTCGTACAATCGAGAAATATCATGGCCATAACCTCTTTTTAGTAGTTTATGTTGTTCGATAACCTACATACCGACTCTGAAGCCTTCATACTTCCTTTAAATGTCGATACAATATTAGCTTTAAAAAGTTTTATAAGGTGGCTTTTAATGTTCCATAAATATATCGATAATTTTTCTTCGTATGTAAAATTTAGAATAAAGATGGTAAAATCGGTCGTAGATAATATTACATAAAACTGTAATTTTGTATACGGTGGGATCCACTAAGTGTGCAACAAATGGGATTTTTTTTATTAGTGACACTGCCACTATTGTGGTGTCCCAAAAAAATCATTTGAAGTGCTTAAATGACACATGAGCCGAAAAAATGTCACTCTGAAGATTATTGCGAATTGTAGCTATTTTATTTTGTGGATTCAGCAACAATTCTTAAACTTCATTACCCTGTCTCTCAAAAATTAAGCATGACTTAACCACATGTTTATAGAAACTTTTGACCTAAATCCAACTTTAGAATCACCTGCTAGATTACATGGAGAATGGAATATACTTCTTAACTGTAGAGATATAGACTATTATCATCATTCTATAATAAAATTAAATGGCCAAAAAAACATTGTGCAATAATTAGTTATAAAAGAATCACTTTCACTCCAACAACCGGAAGAAATCGCCGTTATTAAAGCACTTTAATTGTTGTATAAAATAGAAATCTTTATATGTATTTTGCTCTTCTAATGCGTAATTTACAATTTATACTAATTGTGCCACATTTTTTATTATACTTTCTATATTTTAAATTCTGCGTCTAATGTTTATAAGGCGGCTCTTGTAATGGGATTTAATTTATATACAACTTTTACTGTTAGCAAATACAGTGCGGTAAAAACTAACAAAATACACGTATTTAGGCTTAACAGTATTCGGCACCGTAGGAGAATTTATTTTTAAGCGCGTTTAACTGGCCAGATGATCTACTTCAGTCAGCACAAATAATGTAACGTGTTTTGCTCCTTAATTGGGATTCACTTTTAAACGACATTAAATACCATCTGTGTTTAACCGGACTTTTTTGACAATCCCTAAGAATACAAGACTGCTGTCATAAATTTTTGAGCAGCGACGGTGGGTGCTCAGGTTTCTACAGAATTTTTATTTCAAAAATATTCATATCGTTTCTACCTCTCCTTAGATAAAAAGTTCAATAATAAATTTCATCGAACAATTGGACTGTTCTATTTAAAATACAATCCTTTCAGAAAAATAAGTAAATAATTTTAATGTCATTTTTATTTCTCTCAGAGATTTATTTGTTCTCTTTTCATCAGTCAATCTTTTCTCTAAATAAGATTTTTCTTGTAATTTTCATATTTTTTACTGCGAATGCAAGTTTTGTTGCCATACACCTTTTGCCATAATATAAATTATACCTGGTATAAAAACTTTTAGCGGATAGAATATTTGTCACACTTATTACATAATAAGATAATGATAGATACATACATGTATATTAGAAACTTCTATAGTTCTGGAATTTTTGATGAGGCTCACTGCTACTTTTCTAGAATCCATTTTTTTTATACCGTTTTTATAGCCGAAAAGGCAATTTAATAGTCATCCATCGTTTAGAATTGACTGAACTTAACCGTTAGAAGCTTTAAAATATCATCTTTAGAATAGAAGGGGAACTAGTTTAATTAATCTGATGTTTAAATAAATACATAGAAAATAACAGTTCTGTTAGTATTGAAATTGACAAATACTAGTGTGAATTTACATAAAAATTAGAGCGAGGGAATTTTTATTTGTTTATATCGTGTACATATAACCAAAAAAGAAGAGAAAGAAAATTTAACTTTTGATTAAAAGAGCTTACTATAGTTTACTGGGATTAACCTGGTTCGAATATGTAGTAAAATTAGTTATGATTTTCTAAAATACTGTTTTAACAATGATGGACCTACTTGCAAATTTTCACACGCACATTTCCGTTCCACCTTCTCGTTTTTCTTTATTTTTCTTTAACTGCGTGAACAGCTCAGCCTTCAATGCGCTTTCAATACGGGTTTGCGATTTTACTCTTCTATTCTTTAACTTACACATAATGGTAATTGCAGTGTTAAATCTGTGTCAATTAGGCCTAATGCATGTCTTGCAAATGATGCCGCAACCCATTTGCCGCATTACGGAATTGACCCAAATGTTTCTTAAATTGACTCCGTTCAAAATACTTTTATCTGGCCTGGATTAACATTGTTTATTTACCAACATTAGACACATTGTTTTCTCGATGCATCTTAAACAGTACTTCAAAACCTACTTACAAGATTTTAAAATGTGTTTTTGTTTTAATGTTTATTTATTTTGTCTAGTAAATAAACACATATATTCGGATACTCGGAAATTTTTTGATAAATAATTTACAAAATACGATTTGTCTCCCGACCTATTTATTTGTTATTGTGTTTACAATCGGTAACCTCCCATCAGTTGGAAAGATCATTTTTGTAGATTAATTAGATGTGATGTAAATTTTAGATTAATTTTTTATTTATTTAATGAAAGTGTGTGTCCCTTCTTTTCCAGCTGTTTTCCCTAAAATTAGTGATTTATTAACATTTCTGTAGAGCTAAGTGCTCGGACCAGTAACTTACTTTACGATTATGGTAAATTACAATAAAAATCAACACGGTCAGTCTCGTAACCATTTAAAAAAAATATGAGAAGCAACAATGATTCTAAAAATATCCGTTTAACTTTCATTGCGAAAACTATTTACAAACCAAAATTAAATAAATGCGCAAGGTTAAAGAGTAGGCGTGAAGCTCAACTCGTCACTTGATGAATGATGAATTAGTTGCAAGCAAGGTGTAGTAATTGAATGCCGGCCAGTTGTCGGCAAACTGACAGATTAGTAGATTACACAACTTGGCGGATAAAAGAATTTTCATTCGCATTCATGAATTTGTTATTGTTGGATTCTGTTAAATATTATACTACCAGTTGTCGTAACCGGGTAACAATACTCACCATGGAAAGTTTGACTATTGAAGAAAACTCAAAGAATAATTATTTCTTTGCTATGTCTGTGTCCTGCGATCGCGATTTCTGACGGGCCGTTACCATTATCATGAAGGCTTACACCCAGCGTAGTTGAAGAACATACCACGGTTTAACCAGAATCAAAATCAATCCTTAGGCTTATCAAGGGCGTCTATATGGGGTGGGGTAATGGGGATAATTCCCCCAAGAAATATATTAAGATCGCCTTCCCTACCAGTTTTGTATGCTAAAATAAGGACTTGTTCAACCGAAAAATATAGACGCCCGGCGCCCATGCGGCTCATAGCTGAGTTATGGACGGGTGAAATTTACTATTTCACTCCAACTAGTTGGCAACCGAATGCAATGTCGAATCACACACAGTGTGTAGTAGAATAATATACTTGCTCCGCTCTTCAACTGGACTATTCTTGTATGCATGTTGCAACAATGACATAATTAGGAAGTTTCCATTTTTTTCATTTTCTCTTAATAAATGGTCCTAAAAATGTAAAAAACATATGTATTTTTTGTTTTTAATTATCTGTAGAAATAAAAAAGTTATCGTCCTTCAAATTCTGAGATGCAACGCTCACGTTGGCTAAGGCTCGATGACGTCAACAGCGGACTAGGCGCCCGTTTAATCTTTAGTGTTATTCTTACCGGAGAGGATACAATGCATGAAAGTAACACGCGAAAGCAGCAGCGGGCCGCTAGCCCGGCGACCATGGGGCGACAGAAGGTGCGTTTGAGATTAGCACTCTTTTCACTCCGGACGTACCTAAGTGCACTCCGTCCGTTCGAGTATTAAATTCGGAGCAAAAAGAGTGAATCCGCTGGCGTTCGGGTATCGAAAACAGAGTGAAAAGTGTTTACTCCAAAAGTCCCGTCTCGCTGAGAGGTGCTTTAGGAGCGGGCATGCGCAACTGCGTTTGCAAATTTTATGGTTAAGTTAATTTTTTGTTTATGTCGGTTAAATTGGAATGTCTTCATTCTAAGCTGGGTTCATTCTAAAATGCATTTTAAAGTTTTGGTCCGTCATTGCTGGGACCGTTATTTCCGCAGAATTTTCAACTTTTTCTTCAGAAATATCTTCGTTTTCGGAGCTTTTCACAAAATTCTTCCTTGGCAAAGTTTAAAATGGGGATGAGAGAATTGAACATATTTAATAATTTTAATTAAATCCTTGTCTAAAATTTAACCCATATGCAAGTCAAACACATGTTTATTTTTAAGGTTATGTTTTTGCACTTTCGGCGTAGAGCGTTCGTCTTACTCCCAAAATTCTGAAGTCACGTGACAAAAATCTACTTTCACTCCACTCCAAATCCGTTGGCAGTCCCGAACGTAGCTAGAGTCAGTGCATTTTGACGTCACGGCCGATAAAAGCCGCGCGAAGTTATTAAATAAGAAATTGAATAAGTTCGTCAATTTTGAAGATATCGAGATAATTTTTTTTTTGTTTGACAAGTTAAGTGAAAGACTATTAAATGATGTTGAAGTTACTCGATATTTCTGACATAGGAAACTTCCTAATTGTCATAAAGCTTGTTTCAAGCCCTTTCGTAGCTTTTTGACGAAATGGTAAGTACCTCAATAAAAGTAAATATAAATATTTCAAGATTCCTAAAGGCGCCAGAGTCGGAGTGGTTTAAATTTGGAATAATTTTGGATAAAATAAAATCTTGTTAAATTACAAATGATTAACACATTGTTTATTGATTTGTCATTTGATTTATTTGTACAATGGAAAATTATTACTTAAATTTAATTACAGATTTAATTAGGTTTCGCTGTCATTTTCAACTACTCCTGATGCCACATTATGCTCGATTGGCTTAAAATACAGTAATCGGGGTCAGGCGTAAAATCGTATGCCCCATATCGGCACCTATAATAATAATAATAATAATAATAATACTCTTTCTTTATTTCAAATTTGTTACAATAACAAAATTAAATCACGTCAAATAGTCAATCAGAAAATCAAAAGTGTCATATAACTATCATATAGCCATTTGTCCTTAATGAATAATGACGTCAGGAGATCAGCAAAAATAAGTGTCAATCTACATGTTAACGTAAAGCTTAACCCAAAGTCGAGCAGGTTTGTTTTTCTCGGAAACAGTCAGAGAGGGAGCAATCGCATTTTCTGGGTTAATAGCACTTGCGGATTATCAGGGAAGAGTAATATATTTTTTTAACTTTTTTATATTTATATTTTAATAGTTATCTGTATTATTGATGATTTTGGGTTCCCGCTGGGTTAATTGAGGAATAGTTCAGCTAGCTTCGGTAAAAATTTCGGTTTTACAGGATGTTTCGTTTCGGAGCTATTAAACGCCAAGCTCGAAATTTGCGCCATTTCCCTTGAAATCGGGTACAGGTCGCAAAAGTGAATTAAATCGATGTAAATTATCGGCGGTTGTAAAGGACCCAGTGCTTTAGAACTCTATTGAAACTGGTGAGGATTGGAAAATGGCAAGTAATATTTTAGCAGTTTACTTTCTACGACCAGCGAGTGAGCACAAGAAGATGCCAAATGAGATTTTGGCGAAACGTCCGCAAGTTTCAAATAGAATCGAACCAAACGAACGGATGTATTCCGGATTAATATATACGCTTTTTTTTCTTGTATTTTTAACGGCAATCCTTTCTGATCGTAAATCTAAGTTTGGGATCGATATATTTGACAAAATTTACTTTAAGAAATGGTCAAGTCAAAAATGACTTTAAACAAGCTTTAAAGTTCGTTTAAAGTCGTAAATTCCTATTTTTTATTTACTAAGAACATTGCGCCACTTGTTTTTGATGTAGTTGAAAATGACACTGACAGCCAAACCGAATTATATCTGTAATTAAATTTAAGTAACAATTTGTTATTCTACAAATAATTTCAACCACTTAAATCAATAAACAATGTTTTTATCATTCCTAATTCAACAATACCTATTTTATTTTTTCCAAAATTGTGCCGAATTTAGACCACTCCAACTCTGGCGCCTTTTAAGAATCGTGAAATATTTATATTTACATTTATTGAGGTACTTACCATTTTGTCAATATGCAACGAAAATCTTGACACGAGCTTTACCTGTTATGTTTTTTCATCTTAACTTAACCATTTCATAGAATCAATGATATAAAATGTATTTTTCCATTTTTTTTTACTTAAACCTAAAAGTAAAGTAAATTGTATTTGATGAAGTGGCAATAAGCCTAATAATAAATTTATCATTTATAACTAAATGTTTAATAAAAGTATGTAATTTCCATTAACTTTGTTTTCATTCAAATTAACAAATTTCCACGTGTGTAATATTCTTTTGGAGGTGCGTGTTGATCAAAAGTGAAACGGAGTGTGGGAGATTTAAGGCGCAGAGCATATTAGATTTTGTTTCGTCTAACCTTGCATTGTTTTCATTGTATTTTTGCAGACATAATTTACTGCTGCGAATTCCTGCCTCGTGCTAAAAGTTTTCAAATATTTACACAAAATACCTGTTGTGTTAATAAAAATCCAAAACTCAAGGTTTTTTATCAACCCAAAATTGTTTACGAGAGTAGCTCAACATATTACATAATTAATTTAAAGACGTCTTATATTTATATATTTTCATTTTGCATTCATACTTTAGAGTTTGTTTCTTTAAAAGAGAATTGGCAAGGTTATTTATGTAACCCAAACATGTATGTAACTAAGATCAGTCAAGAGAATTTTATAGAATTACTTAGATAATTAGCTAACAGCCGGTTGCACAAAACTTTTAATTTACTGCTAAATCCTAATTCAGTGTCAAAAGCAAAAGATAGTCAGTGTAACATAGCGTTTCGTATACAGAAACTGTTCAGAATGTTAGTTTTTCAATGATTTCATACAATTGGCACTACAAAATCCTTGGAGATGTTTATTTTTTCAATTGTTTTTAACACAGAGACTTAACCCTGAAGAAAACTAATTCCGCAATATGCTAGGATTCAATTTATGTCTTTGATAAAACGTTTTACAAAACATTAGTTAATTTGGCAAAATTCTGCATTCCAATATAAAAATTTAAGGAAAAATATGTTCTTCTTAATGTCATAAGCAGCATCATATAATACTCTGGGTGTCCGGAAATGACGATGACAAATTTTAAGGTATGCTTCTACATAAAAAAATATGAAAAAAAAGTTCATTAAAACATAGGTCCGAAAATGCTTCCATAGGGAGCTACAGGCCCTTGAAGATGGTGCCATAAAATGATTTTTATTTAATTTGTTAGGATCTACTTACAATACAGAAATGAACTTTTAGGTATAAGTTAGTGTTATTGGGGGGGCACTTTTTAAAAATTTTAGGGGACCCATGTGCAACCAGTGGCGTGGGAGCAAAAGGGTGGTTGGGCAAAAAACATAGGACCTTAAATAACCAATCACCCTTTTACTCCAACCTCCTGCTATTTTTAAAAAGTGACTTCGAATAACACTAACTTATGCCTGAAAGTTCATTTCTGCTTTGTAGGTAGATCCTAATAAATTTAATAAAAATTATTTTTATGACACCATCTTCAAGGGCATGTTAACCCTTAGACTTGTTCACACGGATTATTTTTATATCGATACAGTGGCGGTATAACACGATACAAATGCGGTACTGTCGCGAACCCCTGTGCCATTGTAATCCAGCTAAACCAGGCACAAGACGTCCTTAAGTAGGCAAACGCGATTAGTCGCACGACTAATCCATGCAAAAAGTATCCGTGTGCAAACAGCCTACATTTCAGTATTACTGGCCCGAGACATTAAGGCGAATTTACACTTTTACACTTTGGATGTGCATCACGAGTGATTCATCCGCAGTGAAAGGTGTGTTGTAAATATGGTTTTCGTCTGCATTTGATCCAAACTGAATGAATATTTGTATACGCCACCTTTCATCTTTCACATTCACTGCGGATGAATCACTCGCGATTCACGTCCAAAGTGTAAAAGTGTAAATTCGCCTTTAGCTTGTCTGTCACTGTAAAAAGAAGCGATGTGCTCGAGGATGTTGCAGTGTCTCTTCCGAGTGGTTTAGGTATAAACTTGTTCTCCAATGTCCTCTCATGCACCATATTGTTGCTTTACTATACCGCTATCCTTTTATTTCTTTTCGAATATGCCAGATGATATAAAGATATGGAGCTCTTTACCTAATCATCCCAATAATATATGCATGTTGCTTTCATTGGTAAATATTTTGGCAGTTATTCAAGGTCTTCTAGTTTAGGAGCAAATAATAATGAACTCACCCTCGTAAAGTGTATCATTTATTATTTATTACTACATTATTATAAAACTACTGGGAATAATAAAAAACTACGCATTACATTGACATTGTTTGCCAAAGACGATAACCGATTTATCCTCATCAAGTAAATTGGCTGGATTACGTAGCAACCGCAAAAACGCGAACGAATCGTAAAATATTATCTTGAAAAAACGTACACATGTAAAAACCGTTGCAGCGCGCGTCGTAGTTCATTTATCAGCTATAATTCGCTTATCGGCGGCATTGTGACGTTTACCCCATTGTTCAATTGTTTTGCGAGATGTTTACGCAAGCGACACTTGTGGTGCGCAATTTTCGTTTTCCTAACCTTTGTAACCTTTTATGTTACATACATATATATGTTATGCTATCGTGATTATAGTGTGTTCTTATAATGTGTTTTTATATTAACATGCTGATTTTGCCGGCCGGCTAAAGTCGGTAACCATACAAGCGTTCCAGTGATTGCAAATTATAGAAGACATAGTTTGTTTTAAAAATATAACATGATTTTTGATTTTATGTTTAGCATTTTTTTATATTAATTAAACCTTTTCACTTAGTGAAAATATGATTTCATCATCTAACTAAGAGTTTGGCTACCGATGGAAAATTGCAACGTTGTACTTTTATACCATTATCGCCTCGTTATTCTAAATTTGGGGTTTTCTCCAGACCTGTAGCTAACATGCTGGGATGCTACAGTTCCATGCATTGGTAGAAAATGTGCATTCAGTAGAAAACATAATAAATTTATAAAAATGGATATTTCCACTTAAAATTTGGTCTCCACAAAAATCTAGTCTATTCGCTTCATCGCTCTCTTCCAGTGTTTAGTTTAAAGTGGGGTTTGAACGGAAACAATTTTTAAGATGATTTGAATATAAGTTTTCTTTATATATTTCTAAGGGGCATTCCAAAGTTTCTCTAACATCTTTAGGATTTCTTATATTTTATGGACTTTTTCACACTATCGATGTGCAAAAGTAAGAGAGATGTACTTTTCAATCAACATCATCACCTGTAATATTCTTTACACTAACACCATTATACCTTCTATACGTTAATTTTCGGAATTTTTATAATATGCTACATTTCCCGCAACCCATTCTTATCTCTGTTAAATGACATCGTTCTCTTTGCCAAGTTGATCTGCTGTTGTTGATTTCATGTCTTGATCGGATATCCAAAAATTTTTAACCCATTTCCTCTTCTGTCATCCTTGCTGCATGTCTTTTTCAGTTCTAAACTCGATTTAAAAAAAAATTGCCTGGAAAAACTAACCAGTAGTAATAAACAGCCTCAGGAGACTACAAGTTCCCTAATTAAATGTAAGACGGTATTTTTCCATTCTTATTTATAATTTCATAACTTTATTTATTAACAATGAGCTGACCAGCACTAGGTAGACTGGTTTACAGTTTACAATGTTCTTGTACCGAAGCAAATAGACTGTGTTAAACTGCCAGCTAATATTAACAGTGTTTTTATTGCTATTATAAAATTTCGTATTATTGTCTTTTACGGGTATTTGCCGGAAATAGATTTTTTCCTTACAGAATACAATTTATTACATAAAATGCAATTTTTATGCTTAATGTGGATGTTGGTCACACAATAATTATAAAATTTGCTACGTACTATCAGCTATGGCCGTCAGTTGTTCTTAGAATGTTATTTTGATTAACGCACTACTCAAGAGATTATTAGTTTTATTATATTGTTTTGGTTTGGTTAATTTTGTTAGCTGATAATCTATGTTTATTATTTTTGGTCTCTATGAGTAGCAGAAATCATATTAAAATGTTGCAATAATATTTAGCAAAATATAAAGATAGAGTTCTCTGTATACTTGGATCAATGTGTAATTGAGTATGACAGCTGACACTGATTATGTCATTTAGCTTTTCAGTCTCCCTTAATCACTACAGTGTCATCTGTCATCTGTCAATTTTCTACTTTTTCTCGCTGGTTGTTAGTTATTAGTACAGATGTATTCGTTTGTATTTCTTTGGAGCTGCTCTGCTTGCTTCAATTTCAATTTTCTATTAATAGGAGAAAAGTTTAGTGTTTTTTTTTTGTTGTTTGCCTTAATGCCAGTAATTATGTCAGGAATAAATTAAAATAGGTTTTATAATTGAAATGTTCTAAAATCAATTTTTCATTTCTGCGCAGAGAAAAATAGCCGGCCAAACGAACACCACATACAGATATTAGTTTAGCGAATACCTACGTAGACGCAGTGGACCACATACTTGCAGATACAAGAAAAACCCTAAAAATGAACCTAAATGTATCGATAACAATGGACAATTCTTACTCATGTGATCGAATTGAAGAATGCAATACAAAATGTAGCTAAGTTCTATTTTCCTCGCTGTAATGATGGTGTCATCATGTGTTGTAATTATGTTCTTTACTCTTCCTGTAAAATGGCAATAAGACGTTCAATGCTGGAAATGCCGTACTGGGACCGTATTCTACATCTGGATAGCAGCTCTGCGAAAGAGCATTACCATGTTAGGAGAGTCATGATTGGCTCCAGAATATATATATATATATATATATATATATATATATATATATATATATAATATATATATATATATATATATATATATATATATATATATATATATATATATATATATATATATATATATATATATATATATATATATGTATATATCAAGATTTGTATAGTAAACAATTAATTAATCGGCCACATTTTTTTGTAAGAAACAAAATACTTTATTGTCTAAATTATTGGGCACAATATCAATTAATGAATTAAATTTTAAAAATCATAAGCAACCAGAGCCCAAGTCTATTTTTTCTTTATTTTTTTTTCTCTTAGAGTAGTAGTTAAATATAATAGACATTTCATGCAATGTTTCAAAGTCTATGATGTACCTTCAGTAAAAAAGTAGCATTATATTCCTTATCATAATATTCATGATCATGACTTTTGACTCGTCTTTCTCAGAAAAAATAAGTTTTATTTTAGGCACATTTTGCATTGGAATCATAGATTCTTCAATAATTGTAAGATGAAAGTATTAATTAATAAACAGGTGAGAGAAAAAGACTGCTGCCAATTAGTTAGTAATACTTTTATTATTGGAAGGATTCGATCTATTTAAACTAAAATGCCCACGTACCGTTTTGAATGAAATTTTATTATTATTCCAAATTCTTTAGTTTTTACGCATAAAAATATAAGCGTAACACATATTCCGGTGCCAATTTTTTAAAAATAAATCCCAGCAGAAATAGGAATCATAACAAGTTTTTACGCATCTCAAGTTGGTTGTATGTGTGTAGAAATACGTCACTTGATATATCGTTTTACTGGTAGGTATAGAACAATAATATATATGCGTCAGCAAATAATGTTTACTACGATCAAATAAGCTGAAAAACTGTTTTCTATTAAATAAGCTTTGTATATTTATTCTCATTTCTCATTAAACGTTTAGTAAATTAGGCGCAAGTAAATAACTGCTTCTGATCAATAAAAATTGTTGTAAGAATACTAACTTTTCGGATAACAAAACGGTATTATATATTTGACTGCTTCCTCTAGTTGCAGAAACCTGCTCTTAATTCACCATTAATATATATTTTCAATTCAAATTACAATCTTCTAAATTAAAATGAAATTTAAAAATGATAGACAGAGTATGGAATTGGTACCTAAATATGGAACACTACAAATCAGTGATAATATTTCAGCTAAAATGCTGCCAAAAAATAGTTTTATTCTTTAGAGATTAAGTCAGTTTATTCTAAAATCGTATTTAAAATAATAAGTTCCATTTACTTACTAATCCAAGTATCAATGTCTGGACTAGTACAATTAATTATTATGTGCCCAGAGTCTATAGACTTTGAGTCATAATTCTTTCTGAGAGGCTTAAGGAAAGAAATGTTCTTCTGAATACGAAGATTCAGAGACTGTCTATTGTCGGACCTATTGCAACAGGTTTCCTATATTCCATATTTAAAATCTCTCTTGTGTTGAAATAAAATAGTATTTTTCTGACTCCCAAAGAAACATATAGAAATAATCATGCCACAGAAATTAAATATTAAAAAGGATATTAAAACATTACAAAAAAGAGCCTAACAGGTCAATTAGATCTCCGATCGGTCCATTCAGTCCTTCATCAGGGAGAGTAAATCAATAATTTGAGGCTTTCCTTTAAACCATGTCTTACCTTTTTGCAAAAACTTCTAGAATCTACTGGAACGAATTATAACATTCCCCACCACCTTTAAATGCAGGACCATTTAAAGAAAGTTTTTGGTATTAATAAAGTTACGTCTATCCGTGCTGAGGCCAGCACTTTAAATAATTTTTCACGTATTAATTCTACGCTGATCCGAAACTTGGCAATTTTGACCTCGCTCAATAAAAAGTTGATTGGAGAACGCCAAAATTCGCGAACATTGAACTTCCTCGCATATTACAGTGCAATCAACTCCAAAACGGTACATCAGCAACCTTGAGATTATATGTTTTTTTAAGATTTAAGGTGAATACTCTTATTGGAGTTAGAATATTGACTTAATTTTTAAATATTAATACAAATTAATATTAAATCATTTGTAAGTTACAATATTTTTACAGAATGCTTATTAGGGTATTCAATTACCTAGAAGCCCAAAGACTGCGCATAAGGTTTTTTTTATCTTCTGACAGCCCACGAAGGCCGAAGCCTAAGTACTATGTACCGTGGATGTAGGTACTGGGGAAATCCGACTCACACATCCAGAGCTGGTAACATCCGTAGAGATTTCACCAGCCCTTGAAGAGGATGTCTGGAGTGGTATCACCTCGGCCGAGGAAAAATTTCTCTACCTCCGTCCTTGTTTAAAGCGGCGACACACGGCGTTCCCAAGCGGTCACCCAACCAACAGTGCCTGGCGGCGTTTAACCTCACTGGTCGAGCGGAGACTACCCTATTTTTCTCTTATTCTTTATTCAATACATATGTAACGTTTCAACCTTGTAACTACGACTTAAATACATACATAAAATACAATACATTTCACAACATACCATATTTACATACATATATGTGCACCGACATTCGAGGCCGGGCGGATGGTAGCCCTGGATAGCTCAAGGTTGAGTGACCCGATTATGTAAGACCTCCTCCGTGGTAGGTTACGGAGGCCATGAACAATTTCAGGGCTGTTTTGGAAACTTAGAAGGGATAAAAGGAGTTATTTAGGGAGGAAAGTTTAAAGGGAAGGTTTTGCAGGAAAAGCGGAGACTAGTCTCATCAACAAAGTTAAACGTCTGTTAGCAGAGTTAAATATAGTTCGTACAAAATAAAAACCGATAGACGTCATCAAACACGTGTTTAAGTTTTAGAATACAGTGTTGCCAGATTGTTATAAAATTATTGAATATTGAGAAATAATTTAACTAGCAGATGGGTGGATTTTTTTGAATTATTTACTCATTTATTTTTTGTTAAATGACTTATCTTTTAACATTAAAAATATGTAGAATAACTTAAAAAGATTATATTGTTGTAAAAGACATTGATCAGTGTAGAAATATGCAAGTACAAAAAAGAATACGAAAAATAAAATGTAAAATCGGTCACAGGCGCAAGGAGATGTAGGCGTACATCAACGCACGTTCAGCAATGCCCGTGTGTGGGAATGAAACGACGAATTTTTTTATCGTGCGTGCCACAGTCATTCCATATACGAGCGTTGATGCACGCGCGTTTGTGCACGCGTACATCTTTCTGTGCCTGTGGCCGGCTTAAGTAAAAATATCTTTTAATGGAAGGACAAAATGGTAGAAAAAAATTACACTGAATTTTATTTATTATTTACAGTATATTAAAAAATAAAAAAACTTTCTCAAATCACTATTCCGTTATATTGTAGTGCAGTTTTTCGTGCATCAATATAAATTTTATAACTAACTGTGAAATAGTGGTACTTGGTTAATGTCTACGTTAAATTAATAATGTCTACGTTAATCAGATTCTGAATCGTCAGTGCTGGAATCACTGCTATCATTCCCAGTATTAATTATATTTATCAAGGGGAGAACCTCTTGTTGATCAAGTATGTACTCTCTGTCATACAATTGTATTATTTTATTTTCTCTAGGCCTAATTGAATTCTTCCATATCTCAGGAGTAACAGTTTGCTGTGCCTCACGCCACATGTTTAAACAGTCTTGTTCTGTTTTACCATACCATCTCTACTCATGTGTTTGTTGTAGTAAGATTTTGCAATTCCCCATATAAGGTCGATTGGGTTAAAAATGCAATGGTATGGGGGAAGACGTAAAACATATTGTTCTACTAAGTTATCTACTAAATATTTTCCTGCTGGTTTATTTATTTATCTATTTATTTTTTTTATTACTAAATTTTTTATTATTATATTAAAATCACCTCTCTAACAACTGTTAAGGGTGGCAATGGGCCATTATAGTCTCGTTCTTGTTTAAAATAGCGTATCACAGATGCTGATGCTAGTAACTGTTGGCAGCGGCTGTTTAACTGCTTCGGCATTTCGCAAACAGGACTCAGACAACTATAACACTATGATTGTTTTAAAAAGAACAGTTTTTAAACGCAAGTTAAAAGTTTAAAGCTCCAAAAAGACACAAAATACAAAAAACTAATGTAAGTAGACCTCGGATAAACTTCAAACTGTCAACAAACAAATGTCAAGAAATTAAACGCGGCAACGCGGCAACTTCGCGTATGCTGCCAAATGCATAACAACGAATAACAGGCGCGAAATTTAAAATTCAATAAAACAGTTCATTACAGTTTTCCTTTTATAATAATTATGAGGTGGTATCGCTGCACTCATTTAATAGCGTCATTGGTGACGTGCATAGGTTTTTATTTTGTATGAACTTTAATGTCGCTATGATTTAAAACTGCGCACTTCTGCGATTAACTTCAATAATTTTTAAGCAATTTAGAAGTCGTAGTTAATTTCATTGTTTACTCGGTGTTGATTTGTCAGCAAGCTGAATACGGGGGACTGAAACAAAGTGGTGTAAACCAAGTTTTTTGTAGTATTAATCGAGCCCCATTTAATAAGAAAAAATATCTTCGTACCTAAAAAAATACCACAAGAGTGATTATTTATTGCAAAAAGGTGGGATTTGGCTAACCAACTTTTTATTTATCTTGTGTCTGATTTTCATAAGAAATAGTTTATTTTCTTAAATCCGGCGCACAGTGGGTCCCGGAACCTAGAACCTTGGTATTTATTCAAAATATTAAATTGAACATTGAGATTATCTTTGCGGATATTTCACAACTGTGATATTTCCCCCACCTTAATACTATGGACGACCTTTCTCAGGCGAGAATATCTTAGGCGACCACTAGCGTGCGATCAAATGGTGATCAGTGTTAAACATTATGGTTCGATTTTGTGAAGTTAATACTGTGTTAGTATACGCATTACAAACTTTATCTACCTTTAGGGATGTACTAAATAAACTGCTGGCCAATTCAAGCGGGACAAACTAAATTTTTGATAAAATTTAGAGTGGAATATTTTCGAAACGAAAAAAGATTTTGATTTAACTTTTTCAGTATGTAATTGAATAGTTCTTCTAGTTTTTATACTTCAAGGCACTATTGCTAGCAGTCGCTGCAACTCTATTTTACAGGGTGTTAAGTGAAACCCTGACTTTTTTGGAAAAGTTTTCCAGTTCCGAGAATCTAGGAAGAATTTTTTTTGAATTTTCTTTTCATACTAAAATGATCCATGGTCAAATACAAAAAAACAATTTCTCCGGATTTTCTCTATTTTCATTTGTTTTCCGTATACAGGGGTTAGTCGAAATTATCGACTTCTTCTTACAAAGGAACCCCTAATTTGGCCGTTTATTCACAAAAAGCGAAAGACCAAGTAAATTTGTAGTTTGAAGTAGTCCAGCTAACAAAATTAATACAAATTTTTGTACAGGGTGTAGCAAGTTTGGATCACGGGCTAGTAAATTATTATTTTTTAATTTCTACTACTTTTTCCTAAGTTAACTATTAATTATCACGTGCTACGTTAAAGGGTTAAAATTTGTTAGGTCCGATAACAGTACTGGTTAGAAAGATCCTTTTTGCCCAAACGGGTTTTTCATTTTTTGTCTAGTCCCATTTTTAGTGATTAAACGGCTCGCATTTTGAACCTAACTTTTTGCAATTGCATCCATGAACGATTGAAGTGAGAGTGCTTTTTTGGTGGTACATAATGAATGTTTTATCCAACCAAAAAACATGTAGTGGCCAAACAGCTAATGATGCTTATTCGAAGAATTTTTTAGCATTATACAGGGTTGCAAAAAATATACCACCTATACTTTATATGGAAGTCATGTGATTTTCAAATTAATTGAATATAGTCCCAATTTTCTTGGAACTTTTTGCCGAAACTGTTTTTGAATTTTTTTGTCTGGTCCCATTTTTAGTGATACAAATGGCTTGCGTTTAAAACTTAACTTTTTGCGATTGCATTCATGAACTATTGAAGTGGACATCGTTTATTGGTTTAACCAACCAATAAAAAAGTGTCGTGGCCATAGAGCTAAAGATGCTTATTCGCTGCTTTTGTCCGCGTTTGCCCAAAACATATCACCTACATTTTATATGAAAATCATGTGATTTTAGAGTCCTTTAGGTATTCATAAAGTTCCTTTTTGCTATATTAATAATTATTAAAGAAAATGTCCTACTTATTATTAATAAAATCTAGTAACGATACAGATAAAAAGAATAATATTCATTCGGAACTTTTTCACATTATACAGGATTGTGCAGAAGTTACTACTTATAATAGAAGCCACGTGTTTCTCGATATCTTTGGATTTTCGTAAACTTGGATTATTCATTATAAAAGAAAAATATTTTACCACTGCTCTAAAAAGTCAGTACATGGCATTGAGAAATTTTAATTAATAAGAAGTGTCTTAAATTAATAGTCACGGAGTACATTTTTCTCGTCAAAAATTGGAGATGGATAGTGAATTCAACTGAACAAGTTATAAAATTCTGTATAGCGTAGTTTTTAGAAGGTATAGAAATTTCAGAAGATTTAATTACTTTTGAAAGTACTCGAAAAGATACGTAATTTTCAAATTTAGTAGTTATTTTTCCCGGCATTACTTTAGGAGATCCAAAATGTAAATTTTGGTTGTTACTTTTATAGGTAAACAGAAAACGTTTTAAATTATAGAACATTTTTTTTACTTGAAGGTATTATAAAAACTTGCAACTAACGAAAACAAAACAAATCTTAATACCTAGTAGGACCTCCCCTTACATTTATTATCTCTTGGCATCTTCGAGGCATGCTTATTACCAAATTATTGACAAATTCTTGCTGAATATTTTCCCACTCCTGAACAATGGCGTCTGCAAGTTGTTCTAGAGTCTGAGGAGGATCTTCCCTAGAACTTACCAATAATTTCAATTTAGACCAGACGTGTTCGATAATATTCATGTCTGGTGATTTTGCAGGCCAGACCATCCTGGTAATATTATTAGCTTCCAAAAACTCTTGCACAATGCGTGCTCTATGAGGTCTGGCGTTATCGTCAATTAGCACAAAATCGTTCCCAAAATTGTTGGCAAATGGTAGAACGATATTGCTTAAAATTTCGTCCCTATATACCTGACCGTTAATGGTCTCTAATGTTAAAAAAAGTTCCGTTTTGCCATTAAACATTACACCACCCCAAACAGTAACGCCTCCACCACCAAAAGGTTCCTGAGGAGCCATATTCTCCTCCATATACCGTTCGCCACGTTCACGCCAAACTAATATTCTGCCGTCCGAGTGAATTAAATTAAATCTTGACTCGTCTACAAACATGCAGTTTTCCCAGTTATCTAATGGCCAATTGCGATGTTCATATGCCCACTGGAGACGTCTTCGCCTATGCTGTGGTAGAAGTCGCACACATTTAGCACGTCGCCGAGCTCTAAAATTAAAATTTTGGCTTAAAAATCTGTAGCATAGGTGTAGGGAATGAACCAATAAATAAGCCAACAGTAGCTTTTATTATACTAAAATGCAAAATTAGGTCAATTTTCATAACGTTAGTTCTAGGGAAGAACTAAGGAACATTACGCTGCAAGCACAAATAATGTGTTTAGGGTCGCCTATCAAAACTTTAATTTATGAACAACTTAGTTCAAGTTTACATTTATAATATCGGTGCGCAAAATCCAAGATTCACGCCTCAGCTGACGTCGATATTATAATAGCCGACTTACTAAAATGAAACACTAAAAATATTGGTACAAAAAATAAGATCTCATTTGAAGTAACTCACCTTAAGTTATTATTGTTTAAAGTTCTTCTAATGGTCCTATTGCTCACACGAATGTGTGTTCTTGCTCTGAACTCCTGGTTAATTTTCTCTGATGAAATTTTTCGCCTTCGACGAGCCTCTCTAACCAACCATCTTTCATCTGCAATGCCGACTTTCTTTTGGCGACCTCCCCCATAACGATAGTTTGCACTTCCCGTTTCGTGGAAGCGTTGACGCAGTCGAGATATTGTACTTCGCCCAACCCCGTACATATCCGCAATAATACTAATTTTTACCCCATCTTGTAGTAAACGCAAACAATTAGCTTGTTCTTTTGCACTTAATCGAGCCATTATAAAGGATAATAACGCACCAATTCAAAGAAGAATACTTTGTTGCCTTGGTAACTGTCAATAGCAAAGAAAATGTTTTATTTTTTGGCCTACTAGATCTTTTGACTAAGAAATAGAAACGCCGCTAAATTAACAGAAATCCACCTGCAAAGTATAGGTGGTATATTTTTTGCAACCCTGTATAATGCTAAAAAATTCTTCGAATAAGCATCAGTTTGGCCACTACATGTTTTTTGGTTGGATAAAACATTCATTATGTACCACCAAAAAAGCACTCTCACTTCAATCGTTCATGGATGCAATTGCAAAAAGTTAGGTTCAAAATGCGAGCCGTTTAATCACTAAAAATGGGACTAGACAAAAAATGAAAAACCCGTTTGGGCAAAAAGGATCTTTCTAACCAGTACTGTTATCGGACCTAACAAATTTTAACCCTTTAACGTAGCACGTGATAATTAATAGTTAACTTAGGAAAAAGTAGTAGAAATTAAAAAATAATAATTTACTAGCCCGTGATCCAAACTTGCTACACCCTGTACAAAAATTTGTATTAATTTTGTTAGCTGGACTACTTCAAACTACAAATTTACTTGGTCTTTCGCTTTTTGTGAATAAACGGCCAAATTAGGGGTTCCTTTGTAAGAAGAAGTCGATAATTTCGACTAACCCCTGTATACGGAAAACAAATGAAAATAGAGAAAATCCGGAGAAATTGTTTTTTTGTATTTGACCATGGATCATTTTAGTATGAAAAGAAAATTCAAAAAAAATTCTTCCTAGATTCTCGGAACTGGAAAACTTTTCCAAAAAAGTCAGGGTTTCACTTAACACCCTGTAAAATAGAGTTGCAGCGACTGCTAGCAATAGTGCCTTGAAGTATAAAAACTAGAAGAACTATTCAATTACATACTGAAAAAGTTAAATCAAAATCTTTTTTCGTTTCGAAAATATTCCACTCTAAATTTTATCAAAAATTTAGTTTGTCCCGCTTGAATTGGCCAGCAGTTTAGTTGCACTTATTTGGTTTATATTAGTTGTGCTATGTTTTTTCCATACTTTGTGTAAATAGATTCTTACAAATAGGTTTCAGAATTCATAAATTATACTGTTTGGGTAGTATTATTGTTTACTTCCACGTGCTTCCACACTGACCTTTTTATAAATTAATAAAGTAGGAATATTGTACTTTTAAATAGCAAAACAAACCGTTGCTCATGTTTGCTCCATTTAGTTTATAATCAAAAAAAATTTGTCTGATTTTTAGTAAATCTAAGACACTTCTAATGCTTTTGTATAATTAAGAACATGTTATAAATTGCATTGCGTAAGGTTACTTCTTTTATTTCTTTAAAAAAAAGATTATGAAACGTTTAGTGTTTGCTCTGAAAATGATTGTGAATTTTGATTGTGACGTTGATGTTCACAGAATATTTCTCAAATAAAAAATATCTTAAAAGTAAGTTCCTATCCCATTAGTGTTTTATTTCAGACGATGCGGTTATTTTCACGCCACATTGTTGCAAGATATTTTCTGGTAAACCCACAATCCATTTTAGGCCAAGCAATAGAGCGATTTGTCGTGACATTAATCTTATTAGAAAACCGCCTGTGCCATCATCTCAAAGACGATCCGTAGATGATTCCTGTTATAAATCCAACTCTGAAATTTTTGCCATTAATTTGTTATAAACATTTTTAAGCAAAAAAACGCGATTTTTTTAGTTTTTTGCTTATAAAATGGAAAGTAATGAAGCAATCTTAATGGTGTAAATGGACGATTTATAGAGAATAAAAATACGAACAAAATGAGAGGTCGAGCGTCCCGATAGGATAAGTAGCAACGGAGAAAATCCGGAAAACCCGGAAAATTAAGAGTTTTTGTTTTAAATTCATAAATCGGCCATTTTTAAACGCAGATGGCTCAAAATTTGGGAAAAAGTAGTAATTTATAGCTACTTTATGTGTGCAGAACCCCGACGCTGTCCGACGATTAGTTTTTCCACAATCGTCATTTTAATTTTTCAGCACACTATTTTGCAACAGGTCTGGATGCTCTAAGGATCGTCTGATTTTAATTATCGAAACGGATTTGAAAAGTACAAGTTTAATTGAACAATATGTATATCTCAGTTTTTCCATAAAATGCTACGAAACCGGTTGAAAATGCACGTAAAGATGCGTGAAAATGGCCGAGCGCGCGAAAGATGACGCGTAGCGGGAGAGAAGCGGAGCGAAGGGGAACCAATATTCGCGCGCTGGGCCATTTTCGCGCATTTTTACGTGCATTTTCAACCGGTTTCGTAGCATTTTATGGAAAAACTGAGATATACGTATTGTTCAATTAAACTTGTACTTTTCAAATCCGTTTCGATAATTAAAATCAGACGATCCATAGAGCATCCAGACCAGTTGCAAAATAGTGTGCTGAAAAATTAAAATCACGATTGTGGAAAAACTAATCGTCGGACAGCGTCGGGGTTTTGCACACATAAAGTAGCTATAAATTACTACTTTTTCCCAAATTTTGAGCCATCTGCGTTTAAAAATGGCCGATTTATGAATTTAAAACAAAAACTTAATTTTCCGGTTTTTCCGGATTTTCTCCGTTGCTACTTATCCTATCGGGACGCTCGACATCTCATTTTGTTCGTATTTTTATTCTCTATAAATCCTCCATTTACACCATTAAGATTGCTTCATTACTTTCCATTTTATAAGCAAAAAACTAAAAAAATCGCGTTTTTTTTGCTTATAAATATTTATAACAAATTAATGGTAAAAATTTCAGAGTTGGATTTATAACAGGAATCATCTACGGATCGTCTTTCAGATGATGGCACAGGCGGTTTTCTAATAAGATTAATGTCAAAAAATCGCTAATATTTTGCTCTGTTGCTTGGCCTATTTATGATTGCTACTACTCTAAAATAAAATTATAAAGATTGTTCGACGTAAAACCATTAAGTAATCAGTTTTCAATAATTATACTGGAAAAACCACTGAGACAGTGTGTTTTCGAAGAAAAAATGTAGGTATAGCATTTAAAAATAACAAAGGCCGTTACAACCAACAAAAACAAAACCAAAAACAAATATGTAAACCATTTTGCACTGACATGTATAATATTATTGTTTTCCCACACCCATTGTGTTCTGGTTTTCCTAACGTCAGCTGCTTAAAAATGCCAACATTTTTTAACGTTTCAAGCGCTCAAGTCTAGTCTTATTAGGTAAAGAAAATTTGAAGTCGTCTTACTATTACAATGACTTCCTTTAACCCTTTATTAGGCTGATATTGAGTATTATAACTCCAGTGGAATCTATAGAAAACTGAAAAATAATTACAAATAATTTTAGACCTTTGAATAATTTATCTTCATATACAGTTTTACTGTTAATACAGTTTTTAATTTCAGTCTGTAGATTCTATTTGAACTGTATTCAAAATATAGCTGTCACCTTATATACATATATCCTTAACATATTTTGTAATAGACCGTTTTAATAGAACTGATAATTATATATGTAAATCAGAAAACTCTTTTTTAATTTATTTTATTGAAACTACTTACTTACATACCTAAACCTAGCAATGAGTCATTGCTGGGTTTAGGTGAACATCAATAGCATCGATTGATTTACTAACATTATCATTTCACGTGCACCTAATCAATCCTTTATTGTAAATAATGCATATTCTTTATAAACGCATAATGAAATTAGAGAAAATTCACACATAATGATATGTAGACTATGTTTACTATGGTCGAGTGCAAAGCAATTTATCAAACTGTTTGGCATTAACAATTTCATCAAGTGAATGCGTTTTGTGATGGAGAGCTTATGCTAATTTAATATAAAGGGAAATATTTGCTTTATCCGGATGAATGTGGTGTTAAGTTTCAAGAGGGAAATAGGAATTCTTATATTTAAATTGCTGAATCATATACAAATCAACTGATGCGCCGGTTCACCTGGCTACTCTATGTCAACAGAACAGTTGTCATGAAAGTACCTTCAGTAATACCATTTAATCGACGTTTAGAGCCGCCTTTGCCTATTTTATTATTTGTTAGTACATAAGCGAGCTTTCGAAAGCTTTTAGATAAAAGTGAACATTGAACTAGGTCTTATTGTAAAGATCCGCCTTTTCTTCATATTGACATTTGGCAACCCCTCATGAGGATTGTATGAGATGCGGGCTTGGCGATTTATGTATAGCACTGTCTTTCTCCAAATCGCGTGATTTTCTTAGATGTTAGCGGGTGACGATGGAATAATTTATCAAATCATCTAATATTTCCTTAATCTCAGGGTACAAGCCTAGCTTTATAAAGTCCTAACTTCTATCTATTCGGCTTCATAGCGTCTTACGCCTTCCAGTTACTCGCTTCCGTCCTCCTCTATGTTCCCAATCCCCTTGTTGTAGGTTTCATTCCGACATGGCTTTTTGTATTCCGCCCACCCATGTGGCCTTAGGTCTTTCTTTTTCTCTTTTCTCTGTCGGCGTCCATTTTTTTTGTTTGTGAATTCGCGTGTCATCCATCCTCTCAACGCGTCCGTACCACACCAGTTGTCTTTGTTCGATTTTCTCTATTATATTTGTCTTGGCGTTCATAATGCCTCCAATTCTCTCATTCGTTCTTCTTTCCAACCTTGACTTTCCTGCTGCCCTACGCCAGAAGTCCATTTCAAGAGAAAGCAGCGCCGTTTCAAATTTGTTGTAAGTTGGCAAGTTTCACAGCCATCAAGCACTATACATTTAAATATAGCTTTGTAGAAGAGGTGTTTTCTTTCTCGAGAGATACATTTTGACCACAAGATGAAGCTTAGACACCCTTTTTCCATTTATAATTATCTCCTTTAATTCTTTCTCTGTACGGCCTCTAGTTTCGATTTTTGTTCCCAGGTATATACTACTCGGTACACGGTACGGGTCGGTATTGTTTCATCTTCTTCTGAGTGTAAGTCATCTCTGTAATTTCCGATACATAGGTATTTTGTTTTTGATCGATTCGCCAAGAGTCCCCATTTTTCATATTCTTTAAATAGCCTTCTTGTCATGAATTCCAAGTCCTCTTTATCTTGTATAAGGTTGTACCTTTATTTATATGTTCTCCCATTCCATTACACGCTCTATTCCATTTTCTTAGGACTTCATTAAGATATATATTATATAATGTGGGGCAGCAGC
Organism: Philopedon plagiatum; assembly: GCA_963971165.1. Taxonomy (NCBI): domain Eukaryota; kingdom Metazoa; phylum Arthropoda; class Insecta; order Coleoptera; family Curculionidae; genus Philopedon; species Philopedon plagiatum. The sequence continues at coordinate 124,216,263 of OZ020189.1, read as the reverse complement.
CTTGCCTCAAACCCTTGGTGACTGTTAAACTCTCTGATAGTTCACCCTTCAATTTAATTTTTGATGTTGATTGATCGTAGAGTTGTCCTATAGCTTTTATTAGGGTATTACTTATCCATTACTTGCCATAGTTTTTGTACAGGAATGCTTTCGTAAGGTCTACAAACAGAACGTACACCTCTCTATTTCTGGTAACTTTCTTTTCGTTGCGTTGGGTTTGGCTAAAGATATGAATTATACAAGAGCGACCCGCTCGTAAACCTGCCTGTTCTTCAATTTCTTGATGTCCATATTCTTCGTCTAAAAGATTTTGGAGGATTTTTCCGTAGAGACGGCCCATGGTGCTGGTAACGGATCCAGGCTTCTTTCCACATTAAGGGGATTCTTTCTCCTAACTTTCTAACTTGATTTGGCAATAAATAATGCCAGTAAAAATAAAATATTTTCTTTAACAGTTTTTTTAACAAATGACGCACAAGTTGTCCTTATGTTTAAAAAATTAATAAATAATCTTTACCTAGGAACGTTTCCGGATTCGCGCATTGTGAACAAAGTACACTTTACTACTTCTTTCTTTTGTAAAATGTAAATATCCCGTGAACAATCTAAATATAGCTCCCATGAGAAGGAATACCACTTATATCCGCTTACTACCGTGTATTTATCCAGGTCAACCAAGACGGCATTCGTATTTACGATGAATTCCCGTTTATAATTAAGTGCCACTTTTGACGATATTTGCATACCCGCGCCACAGTTAAAAATGCAGCGTAAAATGGCTATTTCAGCCGTCTAGTGTGGCGCTCCCTTTCGGGGCGCCATCGCCATTTACCAAGTTCGGCGACATCAGTATTTTATTCTCGTCTGAATAAAAGAACTGTGTGTGAGATAATGAATACAGCAGGGTATGTATAATGTAAAGTAAGGTCGCTGAATTCCGCACATTTGGTTTTAGCTGTAATATTGAGAATTTTATTTACCAGTCAAAATCAAGATTTTTATAATAAAAAAAAGCGAATTTTATTGTTTGTTACCGTAGCTGACGACCTACATTCATTGTTGAAAGAAAATATCAAAAAAATTGCCCGGATACTTTTTCTGCCAAAGTCGTATTCAGAAAAACACCAAAGTGAGTAAACATTTTTTTTTATTTATATGGTATTCACGAATATTGTTCAATAATGAAGAGATATAGATAGACACATAATGCCACGTACTATTTAAAAATGCACTACTGTGACCGCTACGCTTGCGCAAATGGGATTTCTAAGCTCTGGTACAGTAACTGCAGTACTATAATTTACGGATAGAAAGCGCAGTGCGATATTAGTGATTAAGGGGTTATATACAGTTAGGAGGCCTAAAAAAAGCGATTTTTCAAGAATTTTTCCTGAGAACACTTTTAAATTTATTAATGTGAAAATTTGTACACATATTATGGTAACTTTTAACTGTATTTTAAGGTTTTTGTATTTGTAAAATAATAATTTTGAAAGCTGCTATAGCTGAGCTCTAGGAGGTCCTCTCAAAAAAGGCATCTTGCGGTGACAACGATATCTCTGGACTAGATCATCGAAAATGAAAAAACCAAACGGATTTCGTTAAAGTAATGTATAATCTTCTAATTAATCGAAGGAATACGCAAAATAAAATTTTTTGACAAAATGGCGGCTTCTCAAAAAAAAACGATTTTTGACCAAAATTTTGGCCTTAAATTGTTTATATAAAAAAAATATTTATCGGTGGGAAAAAACCTTCGATTAATTAGTAAAAAATATACTTAAGAAGCTCGTGTTAAAATTTGAGACTGATCGGTTCAGCCGTTTCCGAGAAATCTCCGTCACCGACTTGACAAACACAGTTTTGAGAAAAACGCGTTTAAAGTTTCAAAAGCACTTTACATAGCGTACAATCGCTCTGACACGTCTTTACAAATATGCGTGTAACTTCGAAAATAATCGCCGGATAGCCTTGAAATTTTTTGTGTGTGTACTGGAATATATGTACATTTCGAATATGAAATAAAAAAATCGATTTTTTGAAAATTCTAACTGTACAGGGTTATTCATTATATTTTGACACCCACCTACAGCTCTTATTACAAGTTATAGAAAAAAACTTTAAATACAAAAGTTTTAGGTTTTTTCACGTATTATCTTTTGGTAATAGCGGAAATAAAAAATCGACTTTACAACATTGAAAAAATTAATTGAGTCTTATTTTTTTTAATGGAACACCCTGTATATTATTAGCTCAAATGAAAGATCTCTTTGTTCTGATTTCAAATATATATAATTTGTTGGCATTTGGTTCAGCAACTTTTGAAATATTTGAGCTTATAACTTAATCATCAGTTATTAAAGTTTGTTGCTTTAATATAATCAAGTTGCCTCGAAAACGTATTGTTGTAGTTTAAATAAAGTATTTTTTCTACGATCGTGCAAAAAGTTAGTACTTTTTGCACTATTTACTGTGCCAAAAGCTTAATTTTTTGCACTAGTGCAAAAAGTAACTTATTTTTTGCACTAGTGCAAAAAACACTTTGATACCCTAATGAATACGAGTATATTAAAGATAAAAATTTTTTCTTGTATATTTGAGTATACGTATCAACGTGGCAACTATAGACACATAGGTACTATTTAATATTCCTCAAAACACCAGTGTTTAATATTAAAAAGATAAAAAAGCTTTACTCCAATTTTAAGTAATCCAAATTGTGCCACTAACAAAACCATATTATTCATAGTAACCTATGGATGGTGTTTGACAGTGACAATTTCCGTAATTAATTTCAAGTTGTCAGTTTAAAACTTAAATTTAATGCATAAATAAAATACGAGCTAGTGTGAATTTAAATCGTAAAAATGTCGAGTTCGGACAGTGATGGTGAGGAAGAAACTATTTGTACTCCTCCAGATATAATTGAGACAGCAAATGAAGCTGCAGCAGATTTATTACCAGAAAAATCTAAAAAAGTCTATGAAATTTGTTATAGACGGTTTACAGACTGGTGCGACACAAAGTTTGTTAAAAACGTTACTGAAAACGTGCTTCTAGCGTATTTAAAAGAAAAATCTGAGATACTAAAGCCATCGACCTTATGGTCAGAATATTCAATGTTAAAGGCTACACTTATCATCAATAAAAATGTGGATATTCGAAATTTTACCAAATTAATCCCATTTTTAAAGAAAAAGTCAGTAGGATTTCGTCCCAAAAAATCAAAAATTTTTACCAGAGAGGAATTTGACAAATTTTTGGTTCAAGCTCCGGATAATAAATATCTAATGATGAAGGTAACACATACAAAATAAATGTTAATTTTTAACTTTATACTTACTTATGTTTTCTTATAGATAGTTAGTAGAGGGATATGATGCTCCCCGAGTCTCCGCATGCGCAGTAGGGTCGACCTTGAACGCCCAGGTGTGCTATTGTTATTTGGCCTTGATATGCGCAGGTGTTATTCCAAGGTCAAGGTCAAGAACTTGGCCTTGAACGCGAGCAGATGTTTCTTTGTTTGGTGATGACCAGGTGTACGATGCTTATTTCAAGGTTACATTTGCGGTGCATATTTTCAATGAATGCGAGCAGCTGTTTCTTTGTTTGGTGATGACCAGGTGTACGACGCTTATTTCAAGGTTACATTTGCTTGGCCTTGAACGCGAGCAGATGTTTCTTTGTTTGGTGATGACCAGGTGGACGACGCTTATTTCAAGGTTACATTTGTTTTGTATTTTTCGAGGTCGTCGGATGTATTCCTCCCACCATAAATAAATACTTGACCTTGGATTACTTCCTAATAAATATGGCTCATTTCGAAAATAGCTTTCATTGTCACTCATACATCGTATGCGTTAACTGTTGCTTTGGCATATAAAGTATTGTGTTTGTGGTGTGTTCTACAAGTGTTTATTCAAGGTACTTGACAGTAATTGTTTTTATTGTATTTTAAATCATGAGCATTTCAAAGCAGACCATAGCCGAAATTAATAATATGATAAACCAAGATATTCAATTTCTGGAACGTAGAAAATTCTCTACATTAACGGTGGGCAAAATTTATATGATAAAAAAAATTAATTCTTTGACTTCACGTTTTGGAAAAGCCATTATCGTCACATTGTTTGATCCAACACATCAAGCAACATTTGAAACATTTTTACCATCACGCGTAGCTGAAATTCTGACAGAGGATACTATTGAAATGATGAATAACTCCGGTGATCAGTACACCTTAACTTATTTGGGGCAAAGCTCACATGTATTCTCTGGAGGTAATACTAGAGCGTTGTTAAATTTTGGTTGTTTGTAATATATTGTTGATTAGGCTATTTTAATGTTGATTTAAAATGTAATAAAATAGTTCTTGTTAAGTATATATCGAAAAACACACAGTCACACACAATCACATATCCATTATTTTCTATTTAAGATGTGTGACTGCCCTACTGTCATTGAAAATCGAGATATGTACATTAATTGGTTATCATGTAAATTAAGAGAGCTGGCTGAAGAAATAGTACACTTTGCAAATTATGGTAAATCCGATGTGGGTTTTAGTGAAAGTCAGTATAGGAAGTATATGAAAGACGCCGTAAATTTCACGGCTGGAGCACATACTTGCGAGAAATACCTATATGGAACCATTGATCTGGACGAATTTTGCGCTGGAATGATAAATGAAGAATTGGGAAGCTACCTATTCGAAGTGCCCCATTTACCCGATGAATTAGCTACAAAATATGGTTTGGCTCCCGCAGATGATACCACTATTCTTGATGACCTTGGAAATAAAGCAGTCACCAATGAAGTTGATAGTAAAGCATTGGCTACTGTTAGCGATGACGAAATGGAGTGTGTTCAAGAAGATGAAGAAAATCTTTAATTCATTGTATAATATAATAACATGAGATGTTAAATAAATGATTATGTACCTAAATTATTGTTTAATTTTTTATAAATAGGCAACCTTCACAAAAATCACATCAGTTTAAGCTAAAAATGGGTCGTGTTAACAACACAATTGATAAATTTGGGCGCCAAAAATTTAATGACCAAAATCACATTGTTCTTGTTGGACAACCAGGAGTTGGATTTAGATTGACCGATGATGGTCAATATGATATACAAGGGAAATCTTTAACTAATGTAGCACCACCAAAGAATCCTGGGGATGCCGCTAATCAGGAATATGTTCTTGAACAAAGGCGTGAAATTATTAAAAAACTTAGTGAATTAGTGAATAATGATGTTTTGGAATATGTTAGAAAAGAACTTAATGAAATGAATAAAAAGCTTGCTGAAGAGGCGAATGAAGATTTTTTGCAATCTGTTACAAAAAGACTTAAGGAAATCGATTCAAAATTGTTGAATCAAGAAAAAGCTATTCAGCGTATACGTATTACGCGCATGTAGATAAAGAAACAAGTCTATTCTGTGTATGGTGACCTCGATTTTACATGGGATATGAGAGTGGAGGGGTTTGAAGGTCACCTAACAGATACAAATAGAGGCACAAAACTTTCTTGTTTCAGTCTGCATTTCAGTACTTCCAGAATACTACATAGTAATTTATTTTCTCAAAATGCAGTCACCAAAAAGTGAACGTCAAATTGCAGTTGTTCGCCCATTCTCTGTAAACGGTCGTCAGATGTGTGCCAATTGCGAAAATTGGGAATTTATTAGTGGAATAATGGGTTTCTGTGAATGGTGTCAAAATGAGTACCATAAGAAACATGGGATGAAATCACCGCAACAAATATCTCGTGAAAATTCTAGTGAATCTCTGCAAAGTCTCGCTGTCTCAGTGGGAGGTTCATCAGAACATAATAATCACGATACGCCGGAATTCAGTCAAGAAGGGCAGCGCTGGACTTCTTCAAGCAATTTTGAAGATCTCGAAATAATTAACGAATCACCGCAAAGTCCTGTTTTCTTAGAAGGAGGAGGAGGAGGAGTAGGGGGAGGAGGTTCATCAGAACGTAATAATAGTGAGACCATGGAATTCGACCAAGAAGGGCAGCGCTGGTAATTCCGAAAAATAGAGACAATTTAGATATAGTGTAAAAGTTTCTTATGATAGTCATGTAATTTTAAATTTATGTGAAAAAGTGCGTTTTTCTAATGATAGTGTGTATGTATTATTTAAATCTTAATAAAAATCTTTTTGTACTAAATATGTTTATTATTCACCATACATTTGAATTAACAAATCGCTCTTGATATATATTATTTCTGTGGTTCCGTTCTAAAATCCTCGCTAGCATTACATCCATTTTTCCAATTCTCCTTTGAAAACGATATCTATCAAGTATTAGTTGCTGAAAATTACTTTGTCTGGCTTGTCTATATGCAAAACACCAAACAGACATACGGTGGATAATATTTCTTTCTTCGTCAAATCTTACTTGCTTCATGGTGTATTGTAAAATGAATTTTTATTAGTTATGTCATTTATATATAGGCTGAACATAAAGAGAGTGAATTAGTTTTACTTTAAAATGGGTCGTGTTAACAACACAATTGATAAATTTGGTCGACAGAAAACTCCTGTTTGTAACAACTTATCGCGAGGGTTGCCCGGAATCGGATTTACACTTACTTCAGATGGACATTTTGATATAGAGGGAAAATTATTAAGGAATGTTGCCCAACCGATAAATGATAATGATGCTGCTACCAAAGAATATGTCCTTACGGAAGTTCATCAACTTGGTTCGCAGATAAATACCATACTTAGTAATGTGCTAGTACCGGTTTTTCAAAAAATGTTTGAAGATGATGAGACCAAAATTACGTACCTTAAGGAAAAAATGTATCAAATTCACTCACATGCTGCACGGTATACTACAACGAAGATAAAGGATCCAAAAAAACCAAAATGGAAACCAACCTAGATAAAGTTCTATTTAAAAACATAATTATACTGTTAAATTGAAAATAAAACGAATAATTATGAAAAGCAATATTTATTTTTATTATTTATAATGCATACATACGTAACGTAAAACCTATTTGATAATATTTATACAATATCTGATTTGTCTATCCAAGAATTAAATTGATTTGGAAAACCTAACCATTTTACAAACAATTGATCGTTTTGATTGTTCTTGCGTTTTCTAAGAATTTTCTCAACTAAATAAACACCAGGGCTAGCTGTCTTTTGCAGTTCTGCTTCGTAAAAACATCCTTTAATAGGTTGACCTTCCAATGATTGCAGCAAGTAGGTGGGTGGATTTGTAATATTAACTTTTGCTATTTCAAACAGTTCCGTGGACCAGGAAGGCGTATATCCTTTGTCAAATACACCTTTGTACTTGCTAATGCGAACAACGTCACCCAAATGAAATTTTTTTTTCTTCGGAGCAATTTTCAAATAGTCATATGCTTTAATAGGGGTATCCTCTTTTACACTGTTAGGCTTCATTCCAATGGTGCGGTGTTTAGTGTTATTATAGGTCTTCGTTATAGCTGGTAATATTTGTAACCATCTGTAAGAACCTCTAGCCGAGAATTGTTTATATAACTTATTTTTCAAAGTTCTTATAACACGCTCAACAATTGCCGCTTTTTTCGTGCTATATGTGGAATAATGGTTTATATTATATTTTTTCATGAGGGCTTGAAAGGTGCTATTATAAAATTCCTTTCCTTGATCACTCTGTAAATTGTTTGGTGCATATGATGCTTCTTCAATGATGCTTTTCATGGCATTCGTAACTTCAACACCGGTCTTATTCTTAACTGCTTTGGTGTACACGAATTTGGAGTAACAGTTTATACATACAACAATGTAACGGTAACCATCATTGTCAGTAGCATATTGCTGCATTTCCGCCAAATCAATTTGCCACAAATCTCGATATCCTTTTATGACTGTACGTCTTCTAACAAAATTTTTCCTTGCTGTCCTATGTAATTCATTTACGACTTTAATTTTTTCTCGGCTAGGATCCATATTATAAGGTTCCACGTCTTATCAGACACTGAGGATGGCAACTACGTGCAAAACTTAATATATTATTCCTTCTTCTCGAAGCTCTTCCATAATTGACATAATCTCATTATCATGTCCGGTATGTCCAGCTACTTTTGACCCCCACAATAATCGTAATCTATCCACTAACTCCTTAGGTTTATTCCAATAAACATATTCAGATGATTTCGACGATAGGCGCTTTTTTGCTGGTAGTTGGATTTTGTTGTCGCCTTTTTTTCTTCCTACACCACCACCACCCAGTTTGGTTCCCATAATTAGCGGTTTTATGATTCGTAAATATTTTCTCCATCGGGTTTCCCTTAAACCACGTTTCTTGTCATAACCGTCGTAGGCCGCATCCGTCAATTTCAAAATGGTTTGGTATTTTCGAAGTACATCTAGACTAATTTCGTCTTCATTATCTAAGCATGCTGGATTTTTTAGAAAAATCAAATCGTAAAGCTCAGCCGTTCCATCGAATTCAGCAATGTTTGTTTTGTTCTTGTATAACACCATCTTTCCGTTTGTTAGAAAACGAACCACCAAGTTGCCAATATATTTTGTTGATTTATTGTCTTTTTTACCAAAGCGTACACCATACACGGTATCATAACGGGACGGTTCGAATTTTAATCCATTTAAATAATCTTGAATAGTTTTTGCGGCTGAACTGCTACCACTTGATGTGTGTGGTGATGTGTAAGATGATGTTATCGTTGATGGGGAAGGGGTTTCGAACAGTGACTCACGATTTCCACGTTTTGGTGTAGGAATTTGTGTTTTTTGCGAAATCGGTGTAGATGTTTCAAAATCCGCTTCTGTTGGATGTTCTTCAAACATTTTCGCCATTCCCACCGAGCTGCTGCTGCTACTCCGACTTTGTGGTTTAGTCGTAGTACTTGATTTTTTAGTTGCGTACTGTTGCTGCTGCTGCTTTACGGCTTTAGATATAGATTCTAGTGGTTTAGAAACTGGTTCATAAAACTTTTCCAAATCATGTTCATTCTGCACTTTAGCTGCTTTAATTTGTTTAAATTTTTTTCTAACCGCATTTGTAGTTTCCAGTAGCTTTCGTTTTAATTCGATTTCTTCATTCATGATGCTTTCAAAGCACCGTTCAACGATGAAATGATTATCCAAGTTATTATTATAGGAATATATAACTATCGAATCCCTTGCGGTATCTGCCCGAATTTACATCACTGTCCTTGTCAATAACTAAAAAACCATATTTATTATCCCAACATTTAGCACACATCTCTTGAAATTGTGTAAACGTCAGGTCGGGTGAAACGTGATCGGAAAATATATGTTTCATATTCATCTCATCTTGTTTAAACATAATAATGAAGTTGGCATTATCCCGGACGAGCTGCTTAGGAACACGAGAATACGTTTGCGCCAAGTAAAAGGCATCCACATTTTTGTGACGTCCCATGCTAAAATACGATCTTATAACGTCCTGTTTCTCACACATAACGTCATCAAAAATAAATATTGAATTAGGTTTAGCATCTGACGGTTCCACAATGTTATTTGCGTCGCTAAAAGCGTAGTAGCCAAGACCTTTGATTGGTGATAAAATTTTCTTTAAATATTCATATTTCGGTTGATAGAGCGACTTTGAGTAGATATAAACATTTTCGAAACGCAGTCCCGAGGGGTGAGTAAGCAGCGAAATCATAACATTTGTTTTTCCACAGTTTGAAGGTCCTATTAATAATCCACGAATAGATGACGGTAGCAAAGGACCATGTCTTTTAAATAATTTTTGTTCTAGTCCAGATCCGACCTTTACATCGAGATTATCGACGGGAAGTTTTTGTTTAAGATTGACGACACGCATCTTAACAAAATCTATATTTTATACTGAACTTTCACGTAAACTATCATTCAGATGTCGCTCGTCAGACGAAGTAGACGGTCTCGTTTATCAAGTAAGACTGGAAGCGGTATTGTTAATTCAGTAATTAATAGGCTACCGTTTGAGTTACACATTCCCGGCTATCAGTATTGCGGGCCCGGGACGAAAGTAGTAAAACGTGTGGCAAGAGGAGATCAAGGAATTAATTCTTTGGATGTCGCATGCAAAAAACACGATTTAGCCTATTTGCGTAATAGTGAAAATTTAAGTGCTCGCCACCAAGCAGATCAGGAACTCGAGCAAAGCGCGTGGAAAAGAGTAAAATCTAAAGACTCTAGCGCTGGTGAAAAAGCTGCAGCTTGGTTGGTAACCAACATTATGAAAGCGAAACAACGTTTTGGTATGGGTGTATCATCATCATCAAAATCGAGAAAAGCATCCACTAGAGGTAAACGTCGCTTCCAGCGCCGCCGCCGCCACACTAAAGGTAAAGGCGTTGGTAAACATAAGCGACTACACAAAGTAGCTTTTGGATCATCTATTAGACGACCCGTTCGATCAGAATTGTTAAAAGCTGGTGGGAAAAAACTTGTCGAGAAAAATATCATGAAAGCATCGAAAATAGCTGCAGTAGCTGCACGTAAATCCCTAAGAATAGCCGGTGGCAAACGAAAAATTCGCACGCCTAGAATCATTCCAATTCCGAAGACTGGGGGGATATTACCGTTAATACCAATATTTGCAGGACTATCGGCCTTAGGTTCATTAGCAGGTGGTGCAGCAGGCATCGTGCGTGCCGTAAAAGCAGTAAAAAAGTCGACTGCAGAAAAAATAGGTACCGGCTTACATCTAAGTTCAAGAGGAAATGGATTATACTTGAAACCATATCGCACAGGTTTGGGATTATATATAAACAACGGCAAAAATAAGAAATCAAAAAACTAATAGAATCCCTACCTCAAAGACCACTATCCAATATTGATATAGAAAAGTACGCCTTAAAAATGAAAATACCACACTTTCGAGGCGTATATATGAGAGATTCATTACCTGTACGCGGTCCCAAACGTTATGAGGCCGCCATTATAAATTTGGATAGTATGTCGGGTGTAGGGACTCATTGGGTAGCATATAGAAAAAGCAATTCTGATGTAACATACTACGATAGTTTCGGTGATTTACCCCCACCTATGGAATTGGTACGATATCTGCAGATGGGTTCCGAAGCGACGAAGAAAATTTACTATACATACGACCGTCAACAAGAATTCGGAACAGTCTGGTGTGGACATTTGTGTTTGAAGTTTCTTTTACAATCGTAAAAAGTATGTCTTTGACACCCCAAATGGAACGTGACAACTACACCAAAATGTTGCTATCACTTAAAGCATATCGTGAAGTCGGAGGATTACAAAAAATGACTGCCGAACAGTTAGAAAATACGCCCAAAGAAGTGTTGATCGCATTAGCTCCAAATGAAATAGCACTAGTTTGGGATAGGTTACCTAATCACCTAAAAAGTGACGTCGATATATTGAAATATCAATACTGTTTCGAACATTATAATAGCAATAATTCAGATTCGGACGAGGGCGATGGACCGATACCAAAAAAAATATTTTGTTGTTATTGCAAAATTAACGATGTGAATATAAAGGCAGAAAACAGTTTAAAAACGTCCAAAGGAATAAAGCAACGCTTCAGCTTAAATCCATTTAACTGTTGCAAACAGCAATAAAATAGCTACACAAATAGTTTCGTGGTCAGTCATGTCTTACACATTCACTCTAACAGGACATACAAGTGTCTTAAGTGCGGATTTTTACCCACCCATCGAGTTAAATACAACAGACAAATATGGAGTTGCACTGCTGGGATTTTACACATATAATTCGATTTTTAATATCGACGAAAGCAATAATTCATTCAGCCATTTGAAAACAGCGATACCAAAGTATGTAAGGATTCCACCAGGAGCTTACGAAATTAATGAAATAGCAAAAGCCATGTACACCGCTTTAAAAGAGTCATGCAATGAAGTTGGTACCGATTTATTTTCATTAACAGCCAATAATAATACGTTAAAATGTGAGCTAAAGTCAAAATATAGCATCGATTTTCGAGGTAGCAATAGTATCGGCAAAGTGCTCGGATTTGGCTCTGTGCTGCTGCAAGGTGGACAACGACACGAATCAAGTACCATCGTGGACATAATGAAAGTGCGCATCGTACGTGTGGATTGTAATATAATTTCCGGAGCATACCTGAATTCTCTGGAAAGTCATACGTTATTTGAATTTGATATTGACGTCGAACCCGGTTACAAAATCTCTAAAGAACCGCAAAATAATATTTATATGCCGATAATGCCGGATGGTCGTCAGTTTATCGACAACATTACTCTACGCATCTTGGACGATAGCGGTGATTTGATCGATTTTCGAGGTGAGAAAATAATAGTTAAACTAGAGTTGAAAAAAATCGTATAATGGGTTTTTGCTTTAACCGTCAACTGCATAAGCTGTCAACAATTCAAGATTCAGTTAAACGACATAAAAGTAAGCAGACAACACAGTCAAGGTTCATTCGCAAGTCAGACGGACGATCGAAAACACATCCGCACAGCAATCGCCAGCTCTCCGCGAAAGATTGCAAATTTCTACAATCGATCGGTTTGAAAGTGAGAAAAATTAGAAAATGATGGCCGCTAGCAGTGACAAAATCGAAGTTTTTACCGAACCCATTTTTGATAACTCCATTATTAGTTTTCAAGAACACACATATAAACCTTACGGTTCTCCAACATTCCGCAATTCCGATGAAATTCGTATACCTGTACACTTTCAAGATATCATTTTGGATATATCGGATAGTTACATTTACATCGAAGGAACATTTAAACCCAAAGATGTTAGTAAAAAATGTTATCTATCAAATAATGCCATCGCCTTTCTATTCGACGAATGTCGTTATGAAATGGGAGGGGAGCAAGTTGCCGTCGTTCGGAAACCCGGAATTACCACAACGATGAAAACTATGGTGTCATTGGGTGCCGCACAAAATAGAGCTCTCATGGCATGCGGATGGGGTCTAGACGAAGCAAATCAAGGGATACTAGATTCCACAAGTAACATGTTCTCCGGCAAGCTTCCTCTAAAATATCTCATGGGTTTCGCAGAGGATTATTCAAAGGGTATTTTTAACGTCAAGCAAGAGTTGATTTTAATTATCGCCCGCACTTTCAACAATTGCTATATCGGCGAAGTAGATGCAGACATTTCAATTGAAAAAATTGAATGGAAAATTCGTCACATTATTCCAGACGATCGACAGAAGTTAAAGATATTATCACGCATGAATAAAGGTGGCAGTAACGCAAACGTTCCAATGGCTTACCGTAAATGGGATCTTTACGAGCTACCTTCTTTGAGAGAAACATCGTCAGACGTTTGGGCCTTAAGAACTAGCACGAGTCTCGAAAAACCGAGATATTTGATTATCGGTTTTCAACCAACTAGCTCGTCCGACAACAGAGCAAAAGATAGCACACAATTTACAACGGCCGATATAAGTGATATTAGGCTCTATCTGAACTCTGCCGTATTTCCGTACGAAAGATGGAATTTAGATTTTTCAAAGAAACTGTATGCCGCAGCCTATTATAATTATGAGAATTTTCAAGCTAGCTACTACCAGCGAGAACTGAGCGATCCTATGATGAGTTTTGCCGACTATCTGAAAAATCCGTTATTCGTAATCGATTGCAGTCACCAACCAGAAGCCGTGAGGACGTCCACAGTGGACGTGAAATTGGAGTTTGAAACACGCAAAAGTAAATTTCCTAAAGACATTAAAGTGTACGCGTTAGTTATTCACGATGCATTTTTTAGCTACAATATACTTAATGGTTCTGTTACTAACAAATCAATACATTAGTTTGAAGTTATGTAATTCTCCAAATTATATATTTTTACATATTTAAAATAAACTTATAAAGGACATATTTGCGTTTTATTTTTACTATTGCCTTATTTTAATAGTTCAAATGTGGGGCTTTGGTAAATAAGGTTATGAGGCGAAAAATAGAGAGAAATTTAGGAGAGGGGTGGGGAAAAGAAAGTATATAAGACGGGATTTAGAAAATTAAATTCACTCGAAGCCACAATGTCGTCAAGCTCGGATAATGGTTATTCTAGTGACGACGAGCAGGCAGTCGCACCAAATGTGCAACATAGGCTCGTACGCAGACCGCGTAGGCTTAGACCTAGGTATTGCATCATGCAATCCTACGTCTCATGGGGGTCTAGAGATTTGTGTATGAACTGCTACACGAGAGGATTTGGAGCTGCGATTATGGATGTTCATTTCGTCACAACCCATTTTACAGTGGGTTCGCGAGGTGATCAAAGGCGGAACCACTCGAGGTGTGCTTTGTGTAGGGAGAGACTGTTTACCGTCGTTCATCAGCAGTCTTGCCTTATTTGCAATAGAATGTAAATTCTATTACAAATAAAGCTCCTCATACGACAACCCTGCCTGTCCCCTGACAAAATCAGTCCTTTTCAGGACTACAGAATATTTGATCGTAGTTTGTAGTTAAACACTATGTTTCCTAAGGAAGATATTTCTCGAAGGAAAAATTGTGTTAGTTTGGGTGAGAGATGCATTATGTGTTTAAATCATACATAGATGGCGAGAGAAAGAGCATTTGCAAGATTTAGCTTGTAGTTTTTATGTATTATAAGAACGCATATGCCTCTAGTTATTCAAAGTGACATAACTTTCTATCAAGAAACACATTTTAAACAATAAATTCACTCTGGGTTGATACGCTCAAAAAGATACATCTGAATTTGTGTCGTTTCACATAGAACGTTGGCAAACCTGCTCTTAAGTATGACAAAAACAGACGTATCCTTTCAGTGTAACAAAATATTTCTAACAAGAAATCTATTCTATAGGAAATATTTTGTTACTCTGAAAGGATATGTTACAACTGTTTAGCCCCACTCTCACCCCCCACCATCCTAAATGCTTTTAAAAGCGGGAGCAGCCATCACAATTTTCATTTCTCAACCAGCCATGAAGTGGGACAGGCTGATGTTAAGGACGACAAGGGAGTCCAAAATAAGCGAGTTTTGGGAGGCTTGGCGTTTAAAAAACGCGAATAAGCCAACGGCGATCGTACAGCCGATTCCAAGACCGCCGCCACCACCGGAGCCGGCTCCAACAGAGCCGGTGGAAGTGGTGGAAGGACCCCAGATGCTGCTGGGTCCGGAAGAAAGGGAGGCTCTCTTACAAGAGCTCACGGAGCGCCGTCGGAGCCGTCGCAGCACGCGACTGGAGGCACGAAGACGGCGCGCCGCACCGCGATCGGTTCAGATCGCGAGAGGGGAACAACCACTCTAGGTTTCCCTCTCTAACCCAACCCACCGCGAAAACGGTCCTTTTCAGGGCCACAAAAGATTTGATCGTAGTTTAGATATTCTTAGTCACTTTGTGTTTGACACTGAATCGGTGAAAAATGCAAAGATGACCAAGGATGACATTTTCAGGACGTTTAAAAATAGACGTTGGCATTTTTGCATAACTCTTTTCGATAATTTACCTAGAAGTGTCTAAAACTTATTTTAAGTTAAAGGTCCAAGATCCGTTAAAATTGTTATTTTTCTAACTTAAAAATTGTATCCATTTAGTTATTTCCGAGACGTATATTTTTGGAACTAGAAATCGATATTTGTCGACCCACTAAGATTTTTATTTTTGTATATTTTTAACAAAAAAAGCAACCACATTAACCCTTATATAACAAAAATATTTTTATTTCGGATCAAAGCAATGACAACAAGCACATAACTTGTGGGTTTGCTCAGGTTTGCTTGGGTTTGTTTAGCCAATACAAATAATAAGAATTTTGTTATTAATATTATTATTATTTGATAGTTCAAGGACATTTCAGAACATTTGACATAAAACTTTTTATGATCAAAATGATCAGACTAATCAAAATTTCAAGAATTATGGGGTTTGATTGGGTTTGCTCATGAATAACGGGAGAAGTGTAGCTCAGATCGAAAAAAGTTATAGGAAAATATTTTAGAGTAAACTTTTTGTGATTGGAAATGACTTTTCAATATTTAATTTGGAAAAATTGAAAAAGACATTTTTCAGATTTCTAATTAATTCAAAGGGGTAGTATAGGGAAGCTGTGGGGAATAGGGCGAAGGCATGAGGGATGGGTGGCATAATCGTTTTTAAATAAGACCCGAGTGATTTGAGTCATTAAAAGTAATAAGAGGTCGGTCAAAAAAAGACCTAGGGAGTAGGTATGTATTTTAGGGAAAACAGGGAACTATGAAAAGATAGTCAGGTCCAAACTAATGTGAATTGTACAACTTGACTGTTATTCCGGGGTTCGGGGGCGAGGCCCCCAAACCCCCGCCAGGGGCTACCGCGGAGCCCCCGATCTGGGGGGGGCCCGGGGGGGCACGAAGTGGCCACCCCGGGATTTTTCGAGGTTTTTGGGGGTCTTTGGGGGTCTTTGGTGCAATTTTAGACCTTCCAAAACTGAATTTTATATATTTCTTTTTCTTATATCTTTGCACGTAAAACACCCTTCAGCGTTTAAGTTTGTCATCTCCTAAGGGTTCTATCATATCTTGGTAGTCGTCATAGAATCGCACCATCATCCCCTCCTGTATTTTTAGCAAGGGTGGGGGAAGCTGAGGTCTTTAAAAGCAGCTCGAGTCGACTGCTTACTTCATTACATTCGCTCATCTCAACATGGCATCATCAGATGATGATGGATACTTAAGCGATGATACTCCTAGGAATTTGGATAATTGGGCACTTAGACAGAGGAAAGTTTTCCCCGTCCGATCCCGCCGGGTGTGCAAGATCTTAAACCTGGTGAAGGTGGGTGATGACGGCTGGTGTATTGGCTGCTATGCCGACTTGGAAAACAAGTCGGCTGGTGACCAATTCTTCAGTGGTCATGTAACCCAAGATTTCGGTAGTCGCGCGCACATACCGAACTGTAAAGGTTGTGGAGTAGCTCTTGGTACTCTACAACATAAGAGTGCGTGCCTTATTTGTAATCGAGCCTGATTACAAATAAGATTTTATCCCTTGAAAAACGGTCCTTTTCAGGGCCACAGAATGTTTCATCGTAGTTTTAGTTACCTAATGCCATAGTACATGTGGTGTTAGGTAGAAAATTATATAAGTCCAGTCGGATCGACTATAATTTTCCTTGCAAAATCCGTCCTTTTCAGGATGACAGGATATTTTGATCTTACTTGTATTTATCTAATGCCACGGCATCTGTACAGGATATTTTGATCTTACTTGTATTTATCTAATGCCACGGCATCTGTGACATTAGATAGAAATTATGTAAGTCCAGACGGATCGAGCATAAGTTTCTTTGTCGGTCACATTTCCACAACACAATTACACCATTTTTGAGAACTAAAAGCAGTTTTCGACAGTGAAGTCCGCCAGTATCATTTTTGGATGGAGGGCATTTGTATAATAAACTCTAGTTTGTTGGCGGTGGAAAGGTGGGGATGGAGTGGTGGAGGGGGTAGATTATCTCTATTTAAACGGTTACGAGCGGGTCACAGAATCACTTCATTTTTAAATCTTAAAGTACGAAGATATAACTATGGATTTCGAAAGACCATTGAGTCGCGGTTCATCGGTTTTTAGCGATGATACCGTTGACATGAATGATGTCGATATGGATGACCTACTCTTGGACATCGAACGACTTCTAGACATCGAGGCAGAAGATATGTTTAATGCCTGGGAAGATGAGCGGGCGGTCGAAGAAGCAGATGTGGGTCTGGAATTGCCAAACATGGATTGGCAAAATGGGGAGTTGTCGGCTGAAGACATGGAGCCAGACTCCAGCACTGATTGGGTGCCACCACCGCCGCCGGAAGGTCATGACGGTCCGGCCGATTCATCCACTTGGTGGATCACGGACCATCAGGATGATGATGGTCCAGCTGATTCCACCAACTGATCCCGGAACCATGCCCTCCCCGACCTACCCCGACAAAATCAGCCCTTTTCAGGGCTACAAAATATTTGATCGTAGTTTGTAGTTGATTCATGTCACATCCCAAGTAACATGATATTTCTCAAGAATTAATTTCTTTTGGAAAATATTGTGTTACTCTATAAAGACATGTACGTTCTTACCATACGTTAGAACTAGCTAAATTTCTAGTAAGTTCTCGTGAAAATGCCGAGAGTTTGGTCTATTATCTTACTTGCAGTAAAATTCACATTTTATTACAAATAAGATGCATGTTCTCAGGCATTGTAACGGGTAGCCTCTCTTCACAGACATAACACTTTATCGCATACTTAAGTTGTGTGCATCTAATGATTACACACCTAAAGTTACGGCCCTACATTTTTTCGTCTATTCTTTTTTCTATTTTGCATTTTTATTTTATTTTGTGTAACTTTCGCATACTTATTTTAGAAATAAAAAATATTGTTTCATTTAACTTTTTATTATCATATATACAAAAACATTTTATTTTACTTATATATACAACACTATTACAAAAATAACTTAACTCTATATTTACAATAAAATTCTAAAATTAATTATATGGAAAATTGTCCAATAACTTAAGTCTTTTTCTACACACTTCCCCTTCACTTTTACACTGTTCAATTTTCGCCTGCAGTTCCTTAATCTGTCTCTCGTATTGCGCCACATCACTATCGTTCTTTTTTAGTTCATCAACTAGTTTTTGCCTCGCACTAAAAGCCACGGAGAAGGCACACTTCTGGCTTGGAGAAAACTCTTCCATCCAGTCCGGTATCGGCACTTCTGCAGAAGAAGCAGCAGCAGGTTGACGGGGTTGACTAACCGCCTCGAATAGCCGCTTGCACCGCTTCTTTAATGGTTTGCGGCACATTCCACGCCCAACTATTGGCGATATCGGCGCACTCGCGATCGGCGATTTTTCGTCAGCGTCGGCCACCAACACAATCGGAGGCATGGACTTCGGCGGCTCGGGCGTTGTCGAGTTTGGGCCTTCATTAATGATGACGACCGGTGACAGAGGCTTCGGTGGTTGTGACGTCTCCAAAAAATCGGGGTATTGAACTGGCACTGTTGGTCGCTTGAACACGAATTTCTTCTTCTTCTTCTGTTCACCCTCCATAGCTGCATAAAATTGACTTTTATTGTTGCCGGCTGTCTTTGGCAATTTCAGCAGCTTTTCCAACTTCGTAGTGGGTTGCCGCCTCGCCTTCTTTACCACCACATCACTTATGATATTGATGCGCCCGCCGTCCTTCTCCGTCCAGTTGTTGACGTAATCAACCGCCGAAGATACTTTTTTTTCACCCACATTCTCTTCTTCCACAAACGCAGTGTTTAGCACGTCGTCATTGTGCCACTCGTCAAACACACCCGGGGTCAGCAGGTCAATAACGTCCTGCCCCATCAACTCTGCTTGGATACTTCCATCCAAGTTAAACGCATTTAACAACGACTCACTACCGGAATTCATTTTTCTAACTAACTCACTGCACTTAACTGACGAATGTATTTACTTGGCGAACTGTTCTAGCGAACTATGAAATGCTCTGCCTAGCAAACCAAATTTATACTTATCACCCCACCATAAACTCCCCCACCCTATCTGACCGTTGATGCTTTAGAGGCCAAACAAGTTAATTCAACTTACAAGGTTGCGTTCTACGGCTAAACAGCGATTCAAGGACATATTTTCAAGGTAATCGTGTGTCCTTACTTCTGTTATTGTTTGTGCTCTCAAGGTTATATGACCCAGACAACCCATATTTATAGACACTCTCTTTCCTTCGATGCCTATTATCAGAAACTATAATGTTGCCCGCAGATCAAGATAACAGTCGTCCAGCTGAGACTTTTTCGGGAGCACAAATAATAATTTCTGCTGTTTGCTATAATTGTAAAAGAGAAGTATATATTTGGACTGACCACATGCAATCTTACAGTTATATTGAATTGTTGAGAGTAAGGATTGTTAAGTGTCATTACTGTGGAACGCTGATGTGTCGACGAGGGCCGATTAGCAGATCTGATATGTTGAGAAGACAATGGATGCTTCGAGAAGTTTACAAGCCAGACATTAATTAATTTTTATTTTTGTAACTTTATTACTATATTGTAAAATAAAACAACATATTATTGAAACAATTATCTATGTATTTTCCTATCCTGCGTTATAAAATTTCAACTATTGCTATTACTATAGTGGTTAATAAAACTACGTGACATTGGAGTTAATATTTTTTTATTTTTCTAAAACATAGACTTTCCAACATTTTTCTAATTATAACTAATATTTTCGGGTAAAAAACTTTGCATAGCTTGTATTAACATATTTAGGTTATCTTCAGGGTTTGTTTCGTAAAACTTTATGTCTGGGTGTCCCCAAGGTAGAGTTTTTGTTGTTGATGG
Organism: Philopedon plagiatum; assembly: GCA_963971165.1. Lineage (NCBI taxonomy): Eukaryota > Metazoa > Arthropoda > Insecta > Coleoptera > Curculionidae > Philopedon > Philopedon plagiatum. The sequence continues at coordinate 124,195,935 of OZ020189.1, read as the reverse complement.
TATAATATAACGTTTATCGTCGTGGTGACATAAAGCAACTTTATTAATTATTTCGGTATAAACGTCGTGTTTATAACTTCGAAAGGTTTTCATTTTTCGAAATATCTGACCACCACGTTCTACGATATTCCGATAATCTTCCAGGTGAAGCTGTTTTTCAATTACACGTTTTTTTATACCTTTCGCTTTTTTAATTTCGCTACTGATTGAGTTTATGTAATAAGCTTTGGCTCCGGTACCATAAAAACTTATTATTGGATCACCTGGAAATTCATCCTTCATTCTACCTACTACTGACTGGCTTTTTTTTATGTTAAAAATATTTCCTTCGGTATAATTGGATGTATCGAATTTATCCGGATTTTCTGCAATTATACGATAAAAATTTTCGGTGTAAACTTTTAATATTAACGAATCTGTGTCTGTATACAGTAAAGAAGCATTTTTGCCAAATTTTGCTTTAATGAATGAGTAGAAAAAATCATAAATTACTGTTTTCGACATGTCCAGTATGGAAAATCCGATATAAATTGGTTTATTATAAGTTACCTTTAATCGATCCATATGAATGGCAACGAATTCTTTATTAAAAACCGTTGAACTTTTAAAATAAGGACGAGAAATTAATGCTCGTGCCCCAATTTTATTCCTGTCATTTTCCCATCGGGTGACTAGTTTTATATCATTACGATTCTCCACATTTTCCATGGTCTTGCCGAAAACAGCATTAATGATTAATTTAAAAGTGTCTTTACCAAACTTTGTTGTTGCCCTATTGCGCAAATCTGTATTTAAGTCGATATATGTCTTTAACCAGGGGGATTGATTAAATTTTAAAATTCTGTGTGTTTGCATTACCATTAGGCCGTTATTGATTGCTTGTTTTAATGTTCGGTAATGAATGATGTATTTCTTTTTATCGTTTAAATTCGGAATTAACTTTGAAAATTTTGCCGATTCCGTGGGTGGTACAATATTTTCAACTAAAAAGGGTAAGTCGGAATGATCATCATATAGCGTATCCGGATAATGAACGTCAACTTCCAAAACGTATCCTTCTGGACCATTATCGTCCACATCCATAATATTTAAATTTAAAATTTCATGCTCTGATAACCATCTAAAGCCGCCAAATGGTAATGCTTGCGACATACTATGACCGTACAGATTTGTTGCATCAAGATAAACAATGAAAGATGATGGCTCGTTAGGATCGTAGTTTGGTACATATATGTTGTTGGCAGCGTGCATCCTTTCTGAACACTGACTTATACCGCCTCGAATACCTTTTTTGAAAAAATGAACCGTGTCGATATCGGTCAATAGCTCTAACTCTACCTTAGAAATACGCAACATACAATCAAACGAATAACTTGGAAGGGTATGGTACTGTGCTGGATCCAGTTTATACGTTTGTAAACAAGTATCGCGAAACTGTTCAAAAACATCGGTTAATAATAAAACATCAGATTTCAAATATAAATCCGAATAGTCCCCCAAATTCTTACAATTAAATGTGTCCCACACCTTTTTAGCTCTATCATAATCTTCATCGCTAATGTGCTCCTCTGACAAACTATCATAAAACTGATTTTTTGTGGGTAAAGTTGGATGGTTCATTTTGTCTATTGAATCGACAAAACTATAGGGAAAAACACCTTTTTTACGCATTAAATTAAACTGCTCATTATCAGAAAAATATTTTCCTGTTTCCCTGAAACTACCCACAGCTAATCCATTACCCAAATTTTCCAGTGATGTTGATAGAAATTTAAAACTATCGATGAACCGCAATTTCAAATATTTTTTCTTTATTGTCCCACTTTTATTATCGACATAATCGTGAACGTAAATACTTTTCGTAAACGAAATATACTTTTCCTTGCTTTGAGCTAAAACATCGATCTTGTCTCCGTGACGACACAACTCTTTAATAAACATGTGGCAATCGTACCCGCTCAAGTTATGAAATATAATTGGAATAAAATTGGGTAACTTATAATTTAAATTGCAAATCGAATGAGCAGCACCAGGTCTTTTTTTCCCAGTTATGTGACAGTGGTCCTTTACTTTACAATTATTATTTTCAAAAGGTCGTTCACATATACCACATTTTGTGGCATTATTGAACTCCGCTATTTGGTCAGCCGTTAAAGTTTCCATTGCTTTTATATCTCTTAAGTATGTATTGTAAAGAGATCTTAAATCACTTTCAAGTCGAGAAACGAAAACCTGGGCTGCGTCGTTTCCCCGGTAGAGCTCAAATTTTGAAATCGAATCGTCAAAGGAGCACTTAATTAAATACGCAAAAGAATACGGTTCATGTTTGATGCTTTTGACTAAGTAAGAATTTGTGGGATTCGGTTCCACTGTATCCAGTGGTTTAAGCACCGATTCAAAATCCGCGTAAACGACAAACGGTACACGCATTTGCTTTTCTATGTTGTCAAATTTTAATATATTTTCACTTACACTCCTTCCAAATTTATCTATTTTTAAATTTAGTGATGGTGTTAATGAATATTTGTGGTTACAGTCATTTTTTTGGTGTGATATCAAAGATGATGGTGAACTAAAATATATCAAACAACCATCACAAAAATACATTTTATCTCTACGTGATGTAATTTGACTGGAACATAATTTCGATAAGTCTTTTATCCAACAATAATGACTTTTAGAACAACGCGTATCACAAATATGTTCATCATCATCTTTAATACTACAATCCTTTGTTATTAACAACAAGTTGACATGTCTGTTAAGTTTTCTACCCGAATACCTTAATGGACCGACAACTTCGTACTTTAACATATTATTTTCGAAATTTTTTTGCAAACCATAAACGTTAACTGAAATATTATTCATTTCTTCAAATTTTGATATATCACGCAACTTTACTGGAAAGTCTATACCTGTAAAATTCAGCACTCTTGAATAGTGTGGATAAGATTGAATCTGTGATGCCATTCTAGTGGTGGGGCACAAAGCAGACACGATTGACCACGCAAAACAACACTCATCTTGATTAAACACATTGATGATGGCTTTTTTCAATTCGATGAATCGGGGTAACTTTATATATGAAGATCCACCAAAAGGTTTATACTCGTTGACATTTACTTCCAGGTATAGAATTTTTTCCAGAGCCCAACCTACGAAAACAAAAAAGAATGACATAAGTATTTATTTTATTTTTAGTCGTTAATTTATAACATACCTGAATCTTTTTCCTGAAACTCAGTCGATTGAGTCTTCATGGCTTCCACTAATGATTGATATATTTCTTCCAAATCGCTTCCTGAAGTGACAATTTCATTGCGTGTATTAAATGACTTGTCACTGTACATATTATCTTGTGTTGGTAAAAGATACCGACCAACAACCACCATATTAACTTTCAAAGCACAACGCACTCTTACTAGGTCACTTACTACCTCTAACACTCTTGCTTTAATTTCATCAAAAAATAATGAATAGTCAGTATGTTCATTATCACTTGATATACGGTATGTGGCAATCCTATTTCTAAAAGCACTGGACACTAGCTCAACACCAGCCGATATTGGTGAACATGCATTACTTTTATGGTGTATTGTTCTTTGATGACCTACCATTCGATTTGCTGGTATGGTTATATTGCAGCAAGTGCAAGTACGCACCTCGGATGTTGATGCCCCATCGTCAACTTTTCGCTGTTTTCCACCATGCATATTTTCAAATCGTGCTACGCACGATTCTCGTTTATGTCGTAACATATTATAACTCCGAGTAAATGATTTACCACAATTTTCACACACGTACGCCATGACTTTCAAATTAACTTGCTTGAACCGTTTTACTCAACACAATGTTCTATACTAAAATTTAACCCCCCCTACCCTCATATATACCGATCCACATTTAGACCCAACCCACTCGACCGTAATACCAAAACATGTTACACCCCAGTAATAACTCAAGGTAAACTAACATCATAAATGTAACCTTGAAATAAGCGTCGTCCACCTGGTCATCACCAAACAAAGAAACATCTGCTCGCGTTCAAGGCCAAGCAAATGTAACCTTGAAATAAGCGTCGTACACCTGGTCATCACCAAACAAAGAAACAGCTGCTCGCATTCATTGAAAATATGCACCGCAAATGTAACCTTGAAATAAGCATCGTACACCTGGTCATCACCAAACAAAGAAACATCTGCTCGCGTTCAAGGCCAAGTTCTTGACCTTGACCTTGGAATAACACCTGCGCATATCAAGGCCAAATAACAATAGCACACCTGGGCGTTCAAGGTCGACCCTACTGCGCATGCGGAGACTCGGGGAGCATCATATCCCTCTACTGGTATGTACTTACTTGTAAACCTAATTTAATATAAACAATTAACAATGCTCATATAAGGGGTTCAACTAAACCACCATCTTGCTGAAGGCACATTTCGAGTCTATCCATAAATGAAAGTTTCACTTTTCTCAAAGTCTGTTCTGAAACGTTGCGAAAACTGTTTCTTATTCTCGTCTTCATATCTTCCACAGTGGTTGGAACCTCTTTATAGACTTCTTCTTTAACATGCCCCCATAGAAAAAATCTAGTGGTGTTAAGTCGGGTGGTCTGGCTGACCACTTACCTGGTCCACCTCGCCCAATCCAACGATCTGTCTTCCAATTTATCGACAAAATATCTTACATTCCTATGGCAATGCGGAGGCGCTCCATTATGTTCAAACCATAAGGATCCCCTTACCATTAAACGTAAATCTTAAACCAATACTGGCAACTCGTTTCTCAAAAAATTTGTTTATAACTGGTTTATTAATTACTTTACATTTCCTAAAAACAATATTTTCTGTTTTTTGAAATATCTCTAATAAACATGTAAAAGTTTCGGGTCTCAGTCTTCTTACCTCATAATTATTGGGCCACCTACACTTAACTTGTAAATAATGGATTGTACGGCAGTAGCTTTGGCAAGTTCGTCAATCCTGTTTCATTTATGATAGTGTCATGGCCTCCTAATATTGGATATTTAATAATAAACAACGTAAATTCAGTATAATCGTATTAGAATGAAGAATCCTTGGTTTCACGGCTAGTTTACTAAAAAACTGTTGGTCAGAAAGGCATCATGTATGGTATTTTTTGAAAGCTAGCAATGTTATCTTTAAGATGAAAATAAAATATACAGGGTGTTCCATTTAAAAAAAATGAGTCCAGGGCGTATTTGCAAAACTTGACCACCCTGTATAACAGTGAATAATTTGAAACAAATTGCAAGCGATTAATGTATTCAAGGATATGTAACGTTTTATGGAATATTTGGTTTTTCCATACCTGTTTCAATTTTTTTTTTAAAATGGCCGAACTGTGAGCATTTTTTAAACTTTAACCGCGTCCCATTCCCTTACTATAAGTTTTAGACCCAATAAACCTTATATCAAAATGATCGTAATGAACAGGAGAATCAATGGGAACAATTATATACAGGGTGTCCCATTTAAAAAAACACAAGTTTGGTTCGCCACGAGTTTTTCGGACCACCCTGTATTATGGCTATAATTTTAAAACATAGCGGGTTTGACTATCCATAATATACAAAAAAAAAATTTTCGAAATTCCTCACCGTTTACTCACAATCGTTCACCCCATCTTGGTTGCACCACCCTGTATACAGTGACCGGCAAAAAGTTCGCAACATATGGGAAAAATTTTTATTAGGAGAATATCGGAAAAACTTTCCCAGGGGATCGGTTCTGCATGTCCGATAACCTAAAAATCGATTTTGACATACGTCACGTGACCACTGGTATAGCGTCAAATTAAAAAAAAAATTGTTAATTTACAAAAAGTGAGGTTAGTTGACGAGATATCAAAAAAAGTTATTTGAAAAAATTGCTTAGAATTAAATTCTAGGTCCTTGTGCAAAATTTTAAGATTTTATTTAAAAAAATTGGAAAACTCAATTTTTTTTAAATATTTTTTTATCGATTTACAAATTTCCGGTTTTTTTCGTTTAGATAGCTTGGCTAATGTAAAGCCCATGTATCTGGATGAAAATAAACGAATGTAGTAGTTTTTTCTACAATCGACAGGACAAAATTAAAAAAAACAGGGTTTCGCCGGACGCTAGCTGTTGCAATGATTTGTATCTAGCAGCAGTGTCAAAATTTTAGAGACATTTCAATGAGATTACATTGAGAAAACCTTAATCGTCTTAAATATATCTGAAGTTCGACTTTTTGTAAAGTTAAGGGGATTAAAATAGATAATAAACAAAAAATTACCTGTTTATTTAATCGAAATTTTATAAACGAAAACCAATGTAAGGAAAACTTAAAAGTAGTCAAATTCTGTACTAACAACACAAAAAATCATTGTTTTTCCTTGGGTGCACAAAATTTAAAACTCAGTATGACCACCATTTCTCTCCATACATACTGTTGTTCTCGAGCGCAACTCTCGATTAACATTTCGGAGCATTTTACGATTTATTTGCAATACACAATTTATAATGACATTCTCTAAATTTTGTATATTCCTAAAGGGTCGATGTTTGTACACAGGGTTCTTTAGGTATCCCCACATAAAAAAATCTAACGGAGTCAGATCTACAATTCTACAATTGACAGGACAAAATCGAAAAAATAGGTGTTCGCCGGACGCTCGCTGTTGCAATGGTTTGATCTAATGAAATGACTGTATCAAGATTTTATTAAGATTTTTCGCACATAAATTTAACAACCAGGTCTATTTAGTTGTACTTAAAACTACCAAAGCAGGCTCTGAGATTAAAACAACCAAATAATCTAGTAGGTTAAAAACAACAGAAAAATGTCAAACAAATTATAATTTGTTTGATTTCAACCTATGTCATTGGTTTATGTCTCGCATCTTACTAAGTTTGATATTTTACATAAGTTTATTAATATTTTATTCCTTAAAATGGCACCCACACTACTTCTTCAGGAAAAGATAGAAATTATTTTAATTTCTGGAGATAATTACAAAAGCCATAGAGAAACAGCAGCAATTTTTAATGAGAGGCACCCCGATAAATCCCTCCATTATTCCACAGTATCTCGTCTAGTCAATAAATTTAAAGAAACGGGATCGGTAGAAAATCAGTATAAAGTGTCCCATGAAAAACCGGTAACAGGTGACGAAGGTTCTCTGGATGTGTGTTTGTCGATCACAGAAACACCCCAATTAGCAGTTAGTCAAATATCGGAGATCACTAACATTCACGAAAGATCTGTGCGGAGGATATTAAAAAGAAACAAATTTCATCCGTACAAACCTAAATTTGTACAAGTATTAAAAGATAGGGATTATGACGCCCGCTTCGATTTTTGTGCCTGGTTCCAGGGTATGATTGAGGAAGATTTTAATTTCCCAAAGAACGTTCTTTTCTCGGATGAAGTTACATTTACCTCTAACGGAACCGTCAGTTCACAAAACTGTAGATGGTGGGCCACCGAAAACCCAGACTTTGTAATTCAGAGTAAAGACCAATATAGTTTTAAGGTTAATGTGTGGTGCGGAATTTTCAACCTCAGAATAGTGGGACCTTTTTTCTTTAGAGACAATTTAAATTCAGAACGATATTTAGAATTTCTACAAACTGAGATATCTGACTTTTTAGACAATTTGTCATTAGCCGAAAGAAGAAATTTATACTTTCAACAAGACGGAGCTAGCATTCATTCCACAAATGAGGTGAAGAGATGGCTGGATCAAGAATTTGGAAACCAGTGGATAGGACGGTTTTCTGAAAATCTGTGGCCTGCGAGATCACCAGATCTGACTCCGTTAGATTTCTTTATGTGGGGATACCTAAAGAACTCTGTGTACAAACATCGACCCTTTAGGAATATACAAAATTTAGAGAATGTCATTAGAAATTGTGTATTGCAAATAAATCGTAAAATGCTCCGAAATGTTAATCGAGAGTTGCGCTCGAGAACAATAGTATGTATGGAGAGAAATGGTGGTCATACTGAGTTTTAAATTTTGTGCACCCAAGGAAAAACAATGATTTTTTATGTTGTTAGTACAGAATTTGACTACTTTTAAGTTTTTCTTACATTGGTTTTCGTTTATGAAATTTCGATTAAATAAACAGGTAATTTTTTGTTTATTATCTATTTTACTCCCTTTAACTTTACAAAAAGTCGAACTTCAGATATACTTAAGACGATTAAGGTTTTCTCAATGTAATCTCATTGAAATGTCTCTAAAATTTTGACACTGCTGCTAGATACAAATCATTGCAACAGCTAGCGTCCGGCGAAACCCTTTTTTTTTTTAATTTTGTCCTGTCAATTGTAGAAAAAACTACTACATTCGTTTATTTTCATCCAGATACATTGGCTTTACATTAGCCAAGCTATCTAAACGAAAAAAACTGGAAATTTGTAAATCGATAAAAAAATATTTAAAAAAAATTGAGTTTTCCAATTTTTTTAAATAAAATCTTAAAATTTTGCACAAGGACCTAGAATTTAATTCTAAGCAATTTTTTCAAATAACTTTTTTTGATATCTCGTCAACTAACCTCACTTTTTGTAAATTAACAATTTTTTTTTTAATTTGACGCTATACCAGTGGTCACGTGACGTATGTCAAAATCGATTTTTAGGTTATCGGACATGCAGAACCGATCCCCCGGAAAAGTTTTTCCAATACTCACCTAATAAAAATTTTTCCCATATGTTGCGAACTTTTTGCCGGTCACTGTATATATATATATATATATATATATATATATATATATATATATATATATATATATATATATATATATATATATATATATATATATATATATATATATATATATATACAGGGTGTTATGAAATTCACTGCATATATTGGGATGGGTGACTCCTGGGGTAGTCTACAGACATATCCAATACTTTTTTTTTATTAAATCGAACATTTTTAAAATTTTCAAAAATGCCTTAAAATCCGTCGATATTCGCCGCACCTGGCTGAACGTACACAAGGCGCTTGACGGAAATTTGCGCGCGAAAAACTTTAAACAATTGAATTGTTGAAACGTTGCCAGACATATAAATCTTTAAGGAGAATTTATTTTCTGTTTTTAAGCGTAATTTAAGACATTAAGAATTTTTTTTAACCTCTTCCTACGAAGAAACTAAAAAAAAATAGTAAAAAGACACTGCGAAATCAATCCTTTTTGTCAGTAGCCTTAGTTTTAAGTAATATTTAAGACACCCTATATTACGTTATTAATGATATAAGAGTTATTCCTACTAGCTTAAACTTTCTGCCAAGGAAAAGTTAAAAATCAAAACAAAAATACTAATTGAGCACAACTACATAGTACCTACTTCAAAAGTATAACCAGATCCGCTACCATCCGTTACCATAATACGTAAATATTATTAGGGTTTTAAATTAAATTTAGTTTTCAACCCTATTACGCTACTCACTCAAAGACAAACTAGATAAAACTGATCAAAATATTAGTTAACATTGGATCGACGAAGACCATTTTCTAGGTAGTGAAAAGAAATTACATTATTTAAAACTTTAAACGAATTTTTTTTTATAACATTCAGTGTGTGGTTTTTACAGCGACATACGTCGCTGGGTTTTTATGGCTGTTGAAACCAGCGACGGTTGAAACGCTTAAATATGGCGCACGGCTCTTTGATGAAAATAACCACGTACCTGGTAAACGCAAAATGAGTAATATGTCAAAAGTCAACTGTCTGCTAAAAATAGGTTAAAAATCAAAACAAAAAATACTAACTGAGCACAACTACACCGTATTTTAAAATAATAACCAAAATTATTTCATTACAGCATTTGTCAAAACAAACAACATTATTCTGTTTTACACAGCACACAGCAAGTTCCGAAAGTTGTAGCTCTTTTGCCAATAATAAAATGATCGAAGGTAACTTACCGATTTCTTTTGAAGAGATCCTCTAAATGAGTTTTTCTAAAGTCAAGATGTAGGTATCTACATAAATCGCTTGCTTGCACCCCCAAACGTTACATAATACGTAAATATTATTAGTGGTAAATTTAATTTAGTTTTCAACCCTCTCAGACTAATTTAAGAAGCACTAATCAAAGCACAAACTAAATAAAAATAAGCAACATATTGAACATATTACTTAACATCGGATGGACGAAGAGCGTCATTTTTCTAGGCAGCAAAACAAAAAGAAACTAGTTTAGTACCCTTGGAATCTACCTAGGTACATTATTATTTAAAACTACCTTCTAATTAAAGCAGACCCTACACGATCATTATTAAAGCTTTGCAGGACCGCTCTAACCTACTTGGAAATTAAATTAGGATCCGATTTGAAAATAAAATACAGATATTTATTTCCTAACATTGTGTATCAAATCAAATCAAATCAAATATGAATATATTACTAATAATATGTATTGTACATTACATTTATCAGCTCGTCAAACATAACATGTAAAAAAAGATTTTTAAAAGTAAACTGTAAAGAACATACCGAATTTAGACAAACAGAAAAACAGTTAACTGGGTCTACTCACTCAAGAACTCCGCTGTGGAGTAGTATGCTGCATTTATAAGGAGGTTTTTTAGCTTATTATTAAATATATTTATTGACTGACTAGTGACTAGCCTTTATCTCAGGACTAAGTTTGTTATAAATCTTGATACCCATTGACATGGGTCCGTCCTGTGACAGCTTGAGACGGTTATAAGGGACTGTTAAAACAGACATATTTCGCGTTTCATAGTTCTGAAAGTCTGAATTCTTTTTTAAATTAGAGAGGTTTTCCCTGGTATATAGAGCAAGGTGGTAAATATATAGACAGGGTAGTGTTAGAAGTCTTAGTGCACGAAAAGCCGGTCTACAGTGGTCTTTGAAGAAGAGACCCGCCATAATCCGAACTATCTTTTTTTGAATTATAAACACGTCGTCAAAACCACTTGCCGCGCCCCAGAAGACGAGGCCATACGACAGGCTAGCTTGTACGAGACTATAGTATGCGAGTTTAAGCACATCTATTGTGACAGTATACTTTAATTGTCTAACTAAAAAGCAATACGAGCTTAATTTACTTCTTAGATGGCCTAGGTGTACTTGCCAAGTAAGTTTACTGTCAATGTATAGTCCTAGAACTTTTGTACAGTTGACCTGAGCAATAGAGGCCTGGTTAAGTTTTAAAAGCCAGCTTTGATCAACTATGGTATTCTTTGTACAGAAATCTACAAAATTTGCCTTTTGCCCATTGAGCTGTAGGCCATTTTTTATCACACCAAAGATTTATTTCGTTTATTGCTGCTTGACTTAGTTCTAGTTGTCTGTTTCTAGTCAAGGCACTGACTAGTAGGGTGGTATCATCGTGTAGAATGATAGAATGAAGTAAATTCAAGCAAATTATTGCAGATTATTCGAATATTTTAATATTTTTATAATACTACAGTATTACTGCTGTGTGAAATACTGACAGTAATACTAATAATGATCGTGTAGGGATTGCTTTAGAAAAATATATTAAAATATGCTCGCGTGTTTGTATAGTTGCCTAAGCAGTAAGTAAAGCTTTGGAAACGTGGGATAGTCCAGGGACGGCTCTAACCTAGTTGGAAATAAAATTACGATCCGATTTGAAAATAAAATACAAATATTTATTTACCCACATTGTGTTATTTGAAAATGCGATATACGAAAATACTTCGGTTACAGTGATATACCATACAGGGTGTCTGAAAAGTCTTAGCATGGGCAAATATCTTTACTATTAATAAAGATAGATACTCCAAATTTTAGTTGTATCTTATTAGTTAATAAATCTACTTTTTTATGTAATCTGACTTTTTCAACCCCCTTGGGGGTTTACGCTAGGAAGTTGAGGTCAAAAATTTTAAATGCAACCCTATGCCGTGTGGTACCTTATTTTAAAGGTCCTTTAGAGAATGGCAGATGTTACTTCTTGGCAGAGTTCCAAAGTGGACTTTATTACTGGCAAGAAGTTCATGGGGGTCACTCTAAACAACTTTTAACGTAATAAGTAAGGCAGGCACTGTTGGTCTGTTACCAGAGGCGTCGATACCGAAAATAAGTACGTACGTATACGGTATTTGACAAAAATAATTTTATTCATGGGCGTTGCTGTGATTGTGTAAAATAAAAAAACGGTCAAGTGCGAGTTCGACTCGCGCATATAGGGTTCCGTACCACCGTAAGATTGTGTTTATATATTTTTAATAAATTTGCTGATGTTTCATCCCATATTATTGTTGTGCGGTGTCACAATGTCACATAATTAGGAATGTTCAAAAAAGTAAGACGTCATAAAATCGTAGAAATATGTTAAATACGTAATTGTAGTTTTACTATTGGAGATATATTCTTGAAAGTGGGTAGTTTTGAATATAGACACCAAAGTCCATCCCCTGAAATTTCGTGCGCATTTCTAGCCCTCTTGGTTTGCGCGTGGTAAGTACTTTGGTCTACTGCGCATATGTCAAAAAACAAATAAAGAAGTCGAACAAAAATTGGGAAAAAAGTTATAAAGTTAAACACGTAGAGGCACCTTGGCTATTGGATTGGAGATATATTCTTAAAAGTGAATGGGTTCAAATGTAGACATCAAAGTCCATCTCCTGAAATTCCGTGCGCATGTCTAGCTCGCTCGGTTTGTGCGTGATACGCATTTTGTTCTATTGCGCAGATGTCAAAAAACGAAAAATATAAAAAACGACAAATGAAGAAGTCGAAAAAATTCGAAAAACGTTAGAAAAAAAGTGCCCCACAAAACAAAAAATAAATGTGCGCGCCGACTGGTACTGTATGGCACAAGAGGTCGACTAACGGTCGGTAAATTGATTATTTTTTTTGAAGACTTTTAAAACAAATTTGACCTCAACTCCCTATCGTCTCCCCCCAAGGGGGTTGAAAAAGTCAAATTACATAAAAAAGTAGATCAATAGTAGACCAATAAAATACAACTAAAATTTGGTTTCTCTATCTTTATTAATAGCAAAGATATTTACCCATACTAAGACTTTTTAGACACCCTGTATGTTATATTACTTTTACCGAAGTATTTTCGTATTTCACATTTTAAAAATTACACAATGTGAGTAAATAAATATTTGTATTTTATTTTCAAATATCGGACCCTAATTTTATTTCCAACTAGGTTAGAACCGTCCCTGGAATAAGCCACGGTTTCGAAGCTTGCTTTATAGACTGTACCCATGATACAAGTAAAAGAGTATCATGGACTGTACCTGAAGCCACGCTAAAGGGTTGTTGACCCCATTCCGACTGCCAGAGTGATTCCGATTGGCCGAACCGAACTCATGCGTCATAGTCAGCTGTGTGAGCAGTTTAATAATACGGTTTAATATTATTTTTGCTATTTAGGTATTTCTTAATTTGTGAAAGAAAAAGTTAATGCCGTTTAACATTAACAAAAGTTAAAGCCGTTTAATATTAACAAAATATCGTTTCGTCGCTTAGTGAGGTGCATTTTAAATTTAGTTGCAGTTGGGGTATTTATTTTGGTTTAAACAACTGTTCTCTAGAGAGTTTTATTAAATTTGTGTTATCGGCAGTATTTTAATATTTTGAAATGATTAATAGTGCTTGGTATGTGTTTATAGTGTTGGGTATTTTCAAGAAAACAAAACATTTCGTAGTGTTTGTTGGACTTTCATGTTTTAACCAAACGGCTGGGTTGTATTGTGTAGTAATAGTAATAAAGTTTATTATTGTTTGGACAGCGTGAAAGTCCGACAGAGAATGTTCGTTTCCGTTTCATTAGGACGCCAAGAGCCTTGTATGCGTCGTTTATCAAAAAATCTTGATTTGACTTACTGGAAGATGGTATGATGAAGGTAAAATTTATTATTAATTTAGTTGTGAGGAATTTCGCTTAAAAATTAAGGGCCATATAAATAAACCTGTTAATAAATGCCAAATCTTCTGTTAAATATGATTTAAAATAGGCAAATAAAAAAAATACATAAGTGTTGGGAGCTAATTTCGAACCAAAATTTTTGTATAGGTACTCTTTTTCTTCCAAAAATTTCTGGTGGGCCTAGTTGAACAAAATTTTACTCTTGTTTTGAACAGCTGTTCTCTGGCTTTTTTGTGTTGTAGTATTTTAACTTTTTGAAATTGAATGTTTTAAAAGATTTAGTATGATTTCTTACTTTAAAGATAACAAATCTATTATTTTTTCAAATCAGTTACATAGGAATATTCTAGATAGAATTGGCAACATCACAGTGACTTCTGACATCAAAACAAAAGTGTTTTTTCTGTAACTGACATTTCTCACTGTTTTTAATTTTTCCATGTATTTATGACAGTGGCGCGCTGATACAAAAAAAAATTTTTTTGAGGGCTGATATCAACCTTTTTTTATACTGAAACGCCATTTATGAATATTTTTATTCAATCTGAATTCATATCAGGAGTTACCCATTCCAATATATGCAGTGAATTTCATAACACCCTGTATATATATATATATATATATATATATATATATATATATATATATATATATATATATATATATATACCTATATATATATATATACAGGGTGTTTCATAATTGAATGCTGATCCTTAAGGGTGATAATCCTTGGATGATTTTAAGAAAAATTTTTTATATGAACATAGGTCCGCAACAGCTTTATTTCTGAGATACAGGGTGTTGAAATTTAAGAAAAAAATCTGTTTTTCTTCAATATCTCTAAAACCGCTTTGTATTTGTGTATATTGAAGAAAAACAGATTTTTTTCTTAAATTTCAACACCCTGTATCTCAGAAATAAAGCTGTTGCGGACCTATGTTCATATAAAGAATTTTTCTTAAAATCATCCAAGGATTATCACCCTTAAGGATCAGCATTCAATTATGAAACACCCTGTATATATATATATATATATATATATATATATATATATATATATATATATATATATATATATATATATATATATATATATATATATATATATATATAATATATATATATATATATATATATATATATATATATATATATATATATATATATATACATCACCCTATCATGTTTGCTTCCGAAAGGGGTCTAATCCCTATCATTTCTGCTACCGCTGCAAACTTGCTGCCGTATATCGGACGCAAGATTAACTTAGGCGTTTTTCTCGAACATGGCTATAAATTTTAAGTCCCACATTGTCGCAATGGCAGGTCCACAATACCATACCTTAGGTAAAGAAATTGTTCTTTGACAGTTTAAAGCATAAACTATTGGCGGGGAATAATAGCGGTACGAAATGGAAGTAAAAATGATCGAAAAATAAATGAAGAGGTATAAATTTTAGTTGTAAAAATTTCCGATAGAGGCGCAAAATTATACATGCGTATATTAAAAGTTTTACTGGTCGGTGGATTTTGCTACCAGAAACTTGGCAACGCTAAAGTATGATAAAATTGTATTTAAATATTAGTTCTATAATTATGAAGTGTCCGTGACGCAGTGAACAGCATTTTCGCTAAGTGGTGTGCTTTTTAACCGTCTTCTCAAGAGGAGGTTATCAATTATTCGGCCCGCATGTGAGATTCTTTATATGTTCACGCATAATTCTTCAACGGACTTCTTCAACTTGGTTTGTCGATGAGTTTTTCCGAATGGTCTCGTTTTAAGTTTTTTTTAGCTGAAGTTATGTGTTTTTTTTTCATTAAAAAAATATACAGCATGTCTTCGAAATGGAAAAAAATTTATTATTGATTTTACGAAAAAAGTGCCTGTTTATAAAAAGTTCCGCATCGTGAGAAAATAGCATTGCTATTCAAAAATTTGATCTAGTACATACAGGGTGGCTCAAAAATAAAAAAGTCCTGATCTACGTGAAGCTAAGAAGACAAAATCGTTATTTCAAGGTAAACTGCCACTGCAAATGTACAATTCAATAATATGTTTTTTCATTAAAAAAATATACAGTATGTCTTCAAAATGGAAAAATTTTGTTATTGATTTTACGAAAAAAGTGTCTCATTATAAAAAGTTCTGCATCGTAAAAAAACAGCATTGCCATTCAAAAATTTGATACGTACAGGGTGGCTCAAAAATGACAGTCATAATTCACGTGAAGCTAAAAAGACAAAATCGTTATTTAAAGGAAAACTGCCACTACAAATGTACAATTCAATAATGTGTTTTTTTTCATTAAAAAAATATACAGCATGTCTTCGAAATGGAAAAAAATTATTATTGATTTTACGAAAAAAGTGTCTGTTTATAAAAGGTTCTGCATCGTGAGAAAATACCCATTGCCATTCAAAAATTTCATCTAGTACATACAGGGTGGCTCAAAAATAAAAAAGTCCTGATCCACATGACGCTAAGAAGACAAAATCGTTACTTAAAGGTAAACTGCCACTGCAAATGTACAATTCAATAATATGTTTATTCATTAAAAAAATATACAGTACGTCTTCAAAATGGAAAAAATTGTATTATTGATTTTACGAAAAAAGTGTCTGATTATAAAAAGTTCTGCATCGTAAAAAACAGCATTGCCATTCAAAAATTTGATCTAGTAGGTACGTACAGGGTGGCTCAAAAATGAAATAATCATAATCCAAGTGAAGCTAAAAAGACAAAATCGTGATTTAAAGGAAAACTGCCACTGCAAATGTACAATTCAATAATATTTTTTTCATTAAAAAATGTACAGCATGTCTTCAAAATTGAAAAAAAATATTATTTATTTTACGAAAGAAGTGTCTGTTTATAAAAAGTTCTGCATCGTAAAAAGACAGCATTGCGATTCAAAAATTTGATCTAGTATGTACAGGGTGGCTCAAAAATGACAGTCATAACCCACGTGAAGCTAAAATCATTATTTAAAGGAAAACTGCCACTGCATATGTACAATTCAATAATATGGTTTTTTCTCCTTAAAAAAATATACAGCATGTCTTCGAAATGGAAAAAAAATATTATTGATTTTACGAAAAAAGTGTCTCTTTGTAAAAAATTCTGCATCGTTAGAAAATAGCATTGCTATTCAAAAATTTGATCTCGTATAAACAGGGTGACCCAAAAATAAAAAGTCCTAATCCATGTGAAGTTAAGAAGACAAAATCGTTATTTAAAGGTAAACTGCCACTGCAAATGTACAATTCAATAATATGTTTTTTCATTAAAAAAATATACAGTATGTCTTCAAAATGGAAAAAATTTTGTTATTGATTTTACGAAAAAAGTGTCTGATTATAAAAAGTTCTGCATCGTAAAAAAACAGCATTGCCATTCAAAAATTTGATACGTACAGGGTGGCTCAAAAACGACAGTCATAATCCACGTGAAGCTAAAAAGACAAAATCGTTATTTAAAGGAAAACTGCCACTACAAATGTACAATTCAATAATGTGTTTTTTTTTTCATTAAAAAAATATACAGCATGTCTTCGAAATGGAAAAAAATTATTATTGATTTTACGAAAAAAGTGTCTGTTTATAAAAGGTTCTGCATCGTGAGAAAATACCCATTGCCATTCAAAAATTTCATCTAGTACATACAGGGTGGCTCAAAAATAAAAAAGTCCTGATCCACATGAAGCTAAGAAGACAAAATCGTTACTTAAAAGTAAACTGCCACTGCAAATGTACAATTCAATAATATGTTTTTTCATTAAAAAAATATACAGTACGTCTTCAAAATGGAAAAAATTTTATTATTGATTTTACGAAAAAAGTGTCTGATTATAAAAAGTTCTGCATCGTAAAAAACAGCATTGCCATTCAAAAATTTGATCTAGTAGGTACGTACAGGGTGGCTCAAAAATGAAATATTCATAATCCAAGTGAAGCTAAAAAGACAAAATCGTGATTTAAAGGAAAACTGCCACTGCAAATGTACAATTCAATAATATTTTTTTCATTAAAAATGTACAGCATGTCTTCAAAATGGAAAAAAAAATCTATTTTACGAAAGAAGTGTCTGTTTATAAAAAGTTCTGCATCGTAAAAAAACAGCATTGCGATTCAAAAATTTGATCTAGTATGTACAGGGTGGCTCAAAAATGACAGTCATAATCCACGTGAAGCTAAAAAGACAAAATCATTATTTAAAGGAAAACTGCCACTGCATATGTACAATTCAATAACATGTTTTTTTCTCCTTAAAAAAATATACAGCATGTCTTTGAAATGGAAAAAAAAATATTATTGATTTTACGAAAAAAGTGTCTCTTTATAAAAAATTCTGCATCGTTAGAAAATAGCATTGCTATTCAAAAATTTGATCTCGTATAAACAGGGTGACCCAAAAATAAAAAGTCCTAATCCATGTGAAGTTAAGAAGACAAAATCGTTATTTAAAGGTAAACTGCCACTGCAAATGTACAATTCAATAATATGTATTTTTGATTCAAAAAATATACAGCATGTCTACGAAAAGGACAAATTTTTATTATTGATTTTACGAAAAAAGTGTCTGATTATAAAAAGTTCTGCATCGTAAAAAAATAGCATTGCCATTCAAAAATTTGATCTAGTACGTACAGGGTGGCTCAACAATGAAATATTCATAATCCAAGTGAAGCTAAAAAGACAAAATCGTGATTTAAAGGAAAACTGCCACTGCAAATTTACAATTCAATAATATTTTTTTTCATTAAAAAATATACAGCATGTCTTCTGCATCGTGAGGAAATAGCATTGCTATTCAAAAATTTGATCTTGTATAAACAGGGTGGCTCAAAAATAAAAAAAGTCCTAATCCACGTGAAGCTAAGAAGACAAAATCGTTATTTAAAGGGAAACTGCCACTGTAAATGTACAATTCAATAATATGTTTTCTTCATTAAAAAGTATACAACATATCTTCGAAATGGAAAATTTTTTATTATTGATTTAACGAAAAAAGTGTATCTTTATAAAAAGTTCTGCATCGTGAGAAAATAGTATTGCTATTCAAAAATTTGATCTTATACTCACCGGGTGGCTCAAAAATGAAAATGTCATAATCCACGTGAAACGATTTAGCTTTAAAAAATAATAAAGGGGAGGATGTGAGAGGGGATAAAACCGGAGCGACTGAGAATTTTTTAAAAATGTTGACTAATATGTCATTTTCGGGGTTATTGAGGTCAGAATTTTTTTTTCTAGCAGGTGTTAAAAATTACCGTAGGGAGGGGGGGGGGGGTGCGAATAAAAAGGGGCGGCTGGGAATTTGTCCAAAAATGTTAACTAATGGGCCATTTTCGGGATTACTGAGGTCAGAAAATCTGACTTTGTGTAACAGATGCTAAATAAAATTTACGGAGAAGGGAGGGGAGAGGGGATAGAAGGGCGGCTGAGAATTTCTCCAAAAATGTTAGCTTAGTATTTTCAGAGTTATTGAGGTCAGAAAATCTAATTTTGTTGGAACTGATTTTTAAAAAAATTCACGGGAGGGGGAGATATAAAGGAGCGAATGGGAATTTACCTAAAAATGTTAAGTAATATGTAAGGCTGCCCACTTGAATGCCACACCAGGGGCGCCCTTGGAAAAAATATGCGTCCGGTGCATCTAGGGAGCGGAAGACCTAAGGAATAACACGCGTCGGGGGAGGGAACGACCTTGAGGGAAATAAGCGTCTTTAAAACGGACGACCTTAGAAAGGAAAATACGCATCTAGGGAGCGGATGGCCATGGAAAGAATTACGCGTTTGGTTACCGGAGGACCTTAGAGAAATGCGCGCCTGGGAAACTGACGACCTTGGGAAAATACGCGTCTGGGGAGCGGACGCCCTTTAAGAAAATACGCATCTAGGTTCCGGACGACCTTGGAAAAAGTACGCGTCTGGGGAACGGACGACTTTGGGAAAAAGGAGCTGGTGGGAATTTCTTCAAAAATGTTAACTAATATGTTATTTTCGAGGTTATTGAGGTAAGAAAATCTAATTTTGTGTAATGAATGTTAAGAATAACGTGGGGGGTGGGGTGATATTAGGGCGCAACTGGGAACTTCTCCAAAAATGTTAACTAATCTGTCATTTACGGAGATATTTAGGTCAGAAATCTAATTTTGTTGAAACCTATATTTAAAAAATTAACGGCGGGGAGATAAAAAGGAGCGACTGAAAAAAATGTTAACTAATTTGTCATTTTCGGGGTTATTACGGTCAAAAAATGTACTTTGGTCTAACATATTTAAAAATATATAACGAGGGAGAATAAAAACAGGCAACTGATCATTTTTCAAAAAAAGTTATCTGATATATCATTTTCAAGGTTATTGAGGTCAGCAAATCTAATTTTGTTTAACGAATGTAATCAAAATTAACGGTGGGGCAGAGGGAATAAAAAGGCGCGGGGTTTGGAATTTCTCCAAAAATGTTAACTAATTTTGGGGGTTACTGAGAACAGAAAATCTAATTTTGTTGAAACTCATTTTTAAAAAATTAACGCGGGGGGGTAAAAAGGAGCAACTGGGAAATTATCTAAAAATGTTAATGTTGTTTTCGGGGTTATTGGGGTCAAGATATTTAATTTTGTCTAACATTTAAAAAAACTAACGGGGGGGGGGGGGATAAAAACGAGCGAATGGCAATTTCCCCAAAAATGTTAACTAATAAGTATGTCAATTGAGGTCAGAAAATCTAATTTTGTCTAACGAATGTGAAGAAAATGAACGGCACGGAACCGAATATTTCGTAAGTTTTTAACGAAGACTTATTAACTATGACAGGAAAAAACCTGTCAAAACATACCTGATTAACTAGAAGATCCTAATTTAAACCATGCAGTACTACATCTTAAACCTTCTTAGTGTATCTGAGCGTTAATGTTTAAACACCTGATTTTTTTTCAGTTTTTAATAAATCAACCCCTAAGGGGGTATTACAATGGTATTTAAAGTTTGTAATGGAGTAAAATTGTTATACCGTGGAAGAAGTTGCGGGCGAAAGCTAGTTATTAAATAAAACACCGATGCATGCCTGCATATCTTATTTGAATAGGTATACTGCAATTGCTGCAATACAAAATTACCGTTAAAGTGTCAAAAATCAATGGTGTTGTAAGTGGAGTGTAAAGTAGAAATAGAACAGTTGTACTGTACAGGGTGTAAGTTAGGAACAATGAAATTTTATTTTCTATTAGATACAACAGCCGCGTAAAATTTTCTTTTCTTGTTGGAGCTTTAAAAGTTTTAGTACTTTTAATTTTAAGGCTTTTTTATTACAAAAAAAAAACTATACCATTTTATATTTGTTTCTAAAATATAACAAGTAATCGATTTGGGATATAGTTTGTACTAGCCCATTTTAAAGGAATAATATCAAGAAATAATCGCACTTTCTTATGGAAATTACCACTTCATTATAACTGGAGGTTATTAATTTTAATTTGACATTTCTACACATCCTAAATTTATCTTTTCACGGAATATTTTTGCATTTTTAAAAATCATTTCTAATTTTAGTAATTTCAACTTTTTACTTCTCTCGCTAGAAAAAAATCACTTCCCGGGATTTTTTCAGATCTTTACGTGTTGAGGTCCCTATATGAGATGGTCTCCCATTTCCGTCGGTTTGTCTGTCCGTCTGTCTGTCGGATTGTCTGTTGGAGCGAACGCTTAAAACTGCTTGACCAAAAAGAAAAGGAAAAATTTTGCATATGGACTACTTTTCAACCTGGCTTGGAACAGGCTGTATTTCCGGTGAAATATATACAGAGCACCTTCAAAATTAGTTTCTATTTTTTGTTGCTCAAACTCGAAAACGATTTATGTTACAGAAACTGTATTTTGTACATATAGTTGACATATAAATTGCAAAACTTTTTGAAGCTTAAGTTTAACAAAATGATTAAGTTTTATAGACGTTTTAGATACGTTTCCTGTGTAACATTTTCACCTATTTCGATTGATGCGGTTTTTCGAAAAAATAAAACTTAAAAAGTTATTTAACAAAAACTACATTTTGGAATTTATTTGTTAAATAAAAAAACTAGCTCGCCAGTTACTGTGGTCGACATTTTACATTATCTTTGTAGTGTATTAAAAAGGTTTATTTCGGTTGGTAAATTTAACTGTACTTAACTGTTATTTAAATCGCTCTTTTCTTTATAAGTTGGCGAGAAAAATTAAAAAGAAACTAACAGTATAAAATTTGGTTGTCTTATCTTAACACTTGCCAATTTAAACCCTTAATTATATAAACCTGAGCACTGAGCAATGAGCAAGACCTTAATTGCCAAATTACACTTGTCTTATCAATAGTGATTCCAGCCAAAAAGCATTAAGAAGAAACTTGCTTGTGTCTGTCGACATTAAATATATCTGTTTTAGTTTTATTAGGTGGATAATTTTTGTTGGACGCCTTGTCATATTTTGAGCTAATCTGGTGACTTAACCCAAATAAAATAAACGAAAGTTTTAATAAAAATAGGTTTTTATTATAATTCGCAATCTTATTTCCAGGTTCCAGCAAAACAACTCAAAATAAACTTAAATCATGGAATGAGGTAAGGAGAGTCCATGGCTCAAAACTCCTTTTTATAGCGATCTCATATGTAAAGAATGCGGAGAACTCTTGGTAAAAAAGCGCCATTCTGTGATAGCAATGTGTACATGTCAGTGCCATGTCAGTAAATTAAAATAAAAATTGTCAGCCTTGATCTATCACCTATATATTAATTATCACTTTTACCAAAAGGAGGGCAAATGTCTGACACCGTTACTGTTATGAATAATTGAAATTTGTCGACGGCTAAGCATTCCTAATTTCACATAAAAATAAACTAAAAATAATATTATATTATATAAGCATGGAAAATACTTACAATATTGTTATTCATATTACTATTGTTATCAATCTTTTTATTCTTCAATAAATTTTACAAATTAAGAAATAAGCAGTAAAAATGTTTATAATATTAATATTATTTAAACTTATATTTTCAACTTGCATTTTAGGTTAAAAAAATAAATTATAATTTAAAAATCTAAAAAAACCGTAAAGTGTTTTTAGTTTTTTAAACTATACCTAATTTATTTTTAACTTTTCAGTGCGCTACTCATAAAAACGTGTTTTTAGTATTTTAAACTATAATTTATCTTTAACTTTTTAGTGCGCTACTCATAAAAGCGTGTTCTTTTAGTTTTTTAGTGAATTAGTTTTGGAACATACACGAGGTCTCAAAAATAAAATTAATTTTTTTATTACCGATTTTACAAAAAAGTACCTATATCTTTATAAAAAGTTCTACATTGTAAAAGAAGCATGGTTATTCAAAAACTTGATGAAGGACAATACAGGGTGGCTCATAAAGCTGAAAGTCCCAATTTTAATTTAAATTTTTAGCCACCCTCTATGCCCTACAAAAATATTTAAACCATGCTCTTTTTTCACAATGTAGAATTTTTTATGAAGATATACTTTTTTTGTAACGGCGATTTTAAAAAATTAATTTTACTTTTTGGACCTCCTGTGTGTTCCAAACATATCATAAAAATAACTCTTGTATGTACATTTGCAGTGGCAGTTTACCTTTAAATAACGATTTTGCCTTTTTAGCTTCACGTGGATTATGACTTTTTCATTTTTGAACCACCCTGTACGTACTGGATCAAATTTCTGAATGGCAATGCTATTTTTTCACGATGCAGAACTTTTTATGAAAATACACTTTTGTCGTAAAATCAATAATACATTTTTTTCCATTTCGAAGACATGCTGTATATTTTTTTAATGAAAAAACATATTATTAAATTGTACATTTGCAGTGGCAGTGTATCTTTAAATAAAGATTTTGTCTTTTTTGCTTCACGTGGATTATGACTTTTTCATTTTTGAGCCACCCTGTACGTACTGGATCAAATTTCTGAATGGCAATGCTATTTTTTCACGATGCAGAACTTTTTATAAAAATACACAATTTCGTAAAATCAATAATACATTTTTTCCATTTCGAAGACATGCTGTATATTTTTTAATGAAAAAAACATAATATTGTTAAATTGTACATTTGCAGTGGCAGTGTAATTTCAAATAAAGATTTTGTCTTTTTAGCTTCACGTGGATTATGACTTTTTCATTTTTGAGCCACTCTGTACGTACCTACTGGATCAAATTTCTGAATGGCAATGCTATTTTTTCACGATGCAGAACTTTTTATAAAAATACACTTTTTTCGTAAAATCAATAACAAAAATTTTTCCATTTCGAATACATACTGTATATATCTTTTAATGAAATGTCCTATTACAATGTTATAAGTCAAGCTAATAAAAGCATGTTAATAAAAGATCGATGGTTTTGTAATAGACTCATAGCACCTTGGTTATCTCATCCTGCTCTTGGCGTAAAGATTTACATGTCTTCATCATATTATGAGGAAACAATTAATTATACCTTTAAGTTATAAACAGCCCAGTCCCTCAAGCTGTTTCTGGTGACAGATTAGTCATACCTATCATTGGTTCAAAAGCGCTGTGTAATCTTTCCCACCTTTCGGACTTTTCAAAATTCTGGCAACAGGGCAGTAGTAAAAATGATAGAGAAGTGTCCAAATATTATACGGCTCGGAAGCAAAATGCGTCGACAAATGTACAAAATTATACGCCGGACGCAAATTTGATTTTAATATGAAAGGAGTTGAAAATGCTGCATTATAAAATAAAAGGTATATTTTAGTTTTAAGAGATATTTAAAAGAAAAATTAGGAGCAATACAAAAAAAGGAAAAAAATCGATATACACTTGAAATACAAAGCCTAAGGCCTCTATTTCTAGGGGACGCAAAAATGATGGATTATGAAAGGACGCAGAAATGATGAAAGATGTATATATATATATATATATATATATATATATATATATATATATATATATATATATATATATATATATATATATATATATAGATATATATATATATATATATATATATATATATATATATATATATATATATAATATATATATATATATATATATATATATATATATATATATATATATATATATATATATATATATATATATACGTGCATGGCTATCTAACTGGGCTCCATACGTTACACAGGCACCCAGGCCTCCACTGTAAAGAATAAAGCATTGCGTGTATATTGTATTCAAATTGCATTAGTAGAGTGTTTGTGTGCGTTCTAGATCAATCCAAATCCAAAATCCAAATCCCCCACTCTTCACCCCACCAAAATCCCCCCACTCTTCGCCGCTCAAAAAAAAAAAAAAAACTTCTCTCCCCTCTCCCCTCTCCTCTCCCCTCCCCTCTCCTCTCAGGAGCTTCCAAAATGAGCTTCCAAAACCATTCCACAACACGCACTCTTCACACTACATTAGTCGACACCCCACCTAAGCCCCGCCTCCAAGAACCGGATTGGTTGACCCCCTTCCAGCAAGGTGTGTTCTAATTTCCCACTCCAAACTAGCAGGGATAGGAGAGAAGGGGTTGTAGCATAAAAGGTTGAAAATTTCAGTTAAACGATATTAGTTCTGAAGTAATACAGGGTCATACTAAAGTCAGAATAAAGTAAACAATGGATTTACAATCCAAATTGTATATTTATAATGGTACTCCATTAAATGCGCAACGGGAAGAAATGGAATCCATTCATAAGGAAGAAAAAATTTATTTTCAAAAAACTACTGGTTGTATAGCCGAGGATAGACTTAATACTCTTGTGGATGCTGACCGCTACAATTACGGTGATGAGGATGAAGATGAAGATGACTCCGGCACCGAGGAAGAAGTTCTGGGAAGTGGTTGTGGAGAAGAAGGGTTAGTGAAAATTAAAAAAATTAACGCTTCAGAAGCTGTGAAAGAGAACTATTTAAAACGTGAAGTGTGCGTAATGCAATCATACATATTAATCACATCCATGGCAGGTGGCATGTACAGTCTGTGTCACGAGTGTTACTTTTTATTAGCCATAGAACAACCACGTGGTAAACACATACATGTGAACACCCATTATAAGCGTGCCATGGATTGTTGTAAAGATGAAATTAAATGTAAAGTGTGTGAGCAAGTTCTATATATGATTATTTTATCAGACGTCTGTGTAATGTGTAACAAACCGGATGTGCAGAAAATCACAAACCATAAAATTGAAAAAACAACTTTAGAACAATTCTTATAAATGTATAATAGTTTTACATTGCTGGAGCACACACTTCGATGGTCCCTTGTATCCCAGGAATCATGTTTTATGTGCAATAGAAACATAAAATAGAGTAATGTAGATAAGCATATTGTTATTTTTTTCAAAAATAAACCTGTATTTTAATAAATGAATTTTTTATAAATATCATACAAATAATTAGAAGTATTATTCATTAATCCACCTATCACCAATCACCCTACCAAATCCCCCCCCCCCACCAAATCCCCCCACTCTTCCCCCCACTCTTCTCCCTACCAAATCCTACCACTCTTATAAGATATCAAATTCATTATTACTCTACCAGGGATATATATATGGATATACCGCATTCACTTCCAGAAAATTCCATCAAATCCATTTCAAAGGAGCTTCCAAATGAGTTTTCAAAACCATTCCTCCTACCAGCTTTTCCCCTCACCACTTTTATTGCTATAAATTTCCAGTATTTAACACAATCCAGAAAGGTAAAAAAATACACTGTAATTTTTAGTCCTTTGATTTGTACCATTTTATTTACCTTAAAATTAATTTTTTATTTAATAACCCACGTATATAGACTTCAAGCCTAAGTACTAACGTACGGTACCAACAAAAATCTTTTCCGTATGTAATAGATATTTGCGCACTCTGTATAAAAATATTTATAGGAATAAAATTCTCGTATTTACTTTTATTTGTGGTCACGATGCTTTTATTTTGTTGAGCTGATCGTCTGCATATTTTTTTACCTTTTTACCTTTTTAGAAAAAGCTGGATCTTTTATATTCAAATGTATGCAAATGTATGCAAATATATGCAAATGTAACATAAAAAAACCTTAATTATATCGATGCGAATATTTTTAAGACCTGAACTTTTATTTTTTCTTACATGCATCTCGCTTTATTTCTTTTTTGTTCTTTGCATATACTTTTTAAATTACAGGGGGGAATGGAGAATTTTTTCTTTTTTTGTTCAGAGAGTGTATACAAATATTTATAGGAATAAAATTCTCGTATTTACTTTTATTTGTGGTGACGATGCTTTTATTTTGTTGAGCTGGTCGCCTGCATATTTTTTTTACCTTTAACTGCAAAAGCGTTAAAGGTTTTTTAAAAAGTTAAGGACATGGTGCAGCTGCATATCATTAAAAAATACGAAATGTTACTTAAAAAGCAAAGCAGGTGAAGTAGATTATAAAGTTTATTGCCGTATCAGAAAAAACTGCATCTTGTATATTCAAATGTATGCAAATGCATGCAAATGTAAAAGAAAAAAACCTTAACTATATGGATTTGAATATTTTTAAGACTTGAACTTTTATTTTTTCTTACAGACATTTTAAAATCTCTGTTGAACTTTTATTTTTTCTTACATGCACTCGCTTTATTTCTTTTTTGTTCTTTGCATATACTTTTTAAATTACAGGGGGGAATGGAGAATTTTTTCTTTTTTGTTCAGAGAGTATATATTGGCGAATAGCACTAAAGTACTTTATTCAATCGAAACAAATCCTAAGAGTAGACAGTACTCTTCTTGAAAAAAGTTAAAAAAAATGTACTCCAAACCAAATATTAAACAACTTGCACGATTAAGTGGGCGAATCAACATTTTAGAAAATATAGTAATAAGACCGGCTAGAGATGAAATCAGCGAAGCACTTCAAAATCTAATAAACCAAGAACTTCCTGAAAATTTATTGGAAGACGCATTTAACTTGGAAGATATAATCCAAAATCAACCAGAACCATATGTGAACCAAATACCTGTCCAGGATGTCGCTGTAGTCCAGTCTGCTGCCCAGGACATCGCTGTAGTCCAACCCGGTGCCCAGGAAATTGCAGTCCACCCTGACGTCCAGGAAATTGCAGTCCACCCTGACGTCCAGGAAATTGCAGTCCACCCTGACGTCCAGGAAATTCCAGAAAGTCCAATCCAGGAAATTCCAGAATGTCCAATCCAGGAAATTACAGGAAGTCCAGTCCAGGAACGTCTTATTCTTAATGATGTAGAAATGCTAGATGATACAATGGAAAGACGAGCATTGCTTGCTCTGGAAACAGAAACGCAGTTAGATGAAATAAAATTAACCAGATTAGAGATGGAAAGACGCCTCAGCCAGTACACTAGCATGATTGTCAACATTAATGAGCTTTTAGAGCATTTAAGAAATCGTGAAAAAGCGATACTGGAAAATCGCGCATCTATTTTAGAAAGTGAAAGACTCATTGATATTATTAATAATCATTTGTAATGGTTTTTAGATTTAGGGATATTTTTTCATATATAATAATACTTATTTCATGTTTAATTTTTCGTTTGTATTCTATAGCCATATTACTTCATAAAACTGATCTTTGTTACAAAAAATAACTTTACCTTTCGAATTTGTTGTATACATTTTTGTATCTACTTTTTTCAAAAAGGGTACTACCCACTATTAGGATTTGTTTTGATTGAATAAAAAAATTTTAAACACTACTTGTTTTATTTTACCTAATAAATATAGGAAAATATTTTTCTCATAGAATTTCAAAATACAGATTGTCATTAAAAATTGCTTTTAAAGTAAGCTTGCAAACTTAAGACATATCCACGTTCTCGTACTCACCTATTTTTTCCATAAAAAATTTCATTTCTCCAACTAGTAACACTAAAAACTTCAATAAACAAAAACGACATATTCAACAATTATTTTAATTACCTATTACTTAATAAGAAGATCGAAAACAAACTAAATCGGTCATTCATACCAATTAGCATCATCGCGTGCGGCAGGTTGAATTAATTAAATTTTACATACTGGAAATCGAGAAGGTTGCGTGAAGAAACCGTATAAAAACTCATATTTTTATGACGAATTATTAAGTGACACGACCAAAACTTGCCAGCCTCGTAAACTCAAAGGTTTAAATGAAATTAAAAAGGTAAAAAATACACTGTAATTTTTAGTCCTTTGATTTGTACCATTTTATTTATTAACCTTAAAATTAATTTTGTATTTAATAACCCACGTATATAGAAACACACTGCATACAGCTTTCGCGGAAATTTAGCATAACCACCCCAAAAACATCAAGAAAACACACATTTTATCGCATTGTATGTATATTCAACTAAATTAATCTTAATCTACAAGCAATAAAAAAATATTAAAGGGTAAAAATAATGCTATCGCACACTAACTCAACAGAACAGGAAGACATGTGACAAAAAATTCTCTCATAGTACGCATGTATGATTGTAAACCCAAGCATCAAAGATTTATACCTTACCCATAAACTTTGCAAATTAAAAAAACTTGAAAACACTTTATTTGTCATCTTCGCGATGCACATAACGTAAGAGCACTTTCAAAAAATGTCCCAGCAACAGATCAAATTTATGAAAAATAACCATTTTGAAAACTACCGAAGAGTTTAAGCAGAAAATGTACATACCCTTTTTAAGTATTTTTATAACTATTTAGTTAACTTTTTTAATTTAGCTAGTTTAAATTTAGTAGATTTCTTTAACAACGAGACTATAAATTAGGTGTCGAAACGTCAGAAAAAAACTTTTTGATCATATTAGGTCTTAGAAACAGCTTAAAAATGCATTATTTATTTATTCCACATCAAAATATTGTCTTTTCACAACTAAAGGTGAAACACTTGGCTTTTTTTATCTGAGACAGCCCATGTAAACTTCAAGCCTAAGTACTAACATGTCGTGGGAGTCTGAAGAGAGAAGAAAAATGTGATATATTGACATAGGATTTAAAGGATTGAAGAGTGGGATGGAGCAGGGAAAACGTCTGCAGACAATTTGATCCATAATCTGGAGACCCTTGCATACATAACACGCCTTTTGTTGTTCTATTATATAAACAATTAAGGATAATAATTATAGCGGTGAGGTCTTCAAAACAAAATCCGTGTAAGTATCGATAGAAAATGGATAAATAAGAGAGTTTTCTTGGGAGGACTGAGTTAATGGTGAGTCGAATGGCTCTCATTTGCAGGTTTTGGTTGGGGAACATAAAGAGTGTGTAATTAGGCATGGAAGAAATAGTTTTCTGGCTCGAAAGAGAGAACCAAGCTTTTAGCTGACGATGTGGGTGATAGTTAAATCTAATTTCAATTTGGTATAGGTAATAAACAATATTATAAAGATAAAGTGGAAAAATCTGAAACCAAAGTTAGAAAAAGGGATATCTTATAACTTCTTGTACATTTTTTATACGTTAGAACTATGTAATGTTTGAAACAAATGGTAAAACGACAGCTTGTGTGCAAGAAGTAGCATAGGGAGAGAGCGAGAAAGTAACATAAGAGAGAGGAGTTAGGGAGGTAGGTATCATAAGAGAGAGGAGAGCTAGTAAAAGAGAGAGGGAGAGCTAGTAAAAGGACGGTAGCATAGGAGAGAGGGAGATCTAGTCTAGAGATCTAGAGATAATATATCACCTCTTACCGAAATGACTCTTGAACCATTGATATATTTTTTAATTATTTTTTGACAAGGTTGTATGCCTGTTTTTAGATGTTAACATCTGTGTACTCTAATATAGGACTCGCCGTCTAACTTCCTGAAGCCCTCCTCCCCATTTTTCTACTTCGTAGTTCCCATCGAGAGTGTCTTGGCTGTCTTCGAATAATTTTCTGCTTTGGATTTCTTTTTGAAATTTTAAAAATTTTAAATATTTCGTATTTTTCTTTTTAGCCACTATATTATTCAATTCTTTATAAGTGCTTCGGGGAGGAAATAGCTTTTTAATAATATTTACATACTTCCAACCAGACGATGAACTAATGCGTTCACACCGTTTAAAGTTTCTTTTGTGGGCATTTGTTAGAACTAAAATGTTTCTATATTGTATGAGGTCGTTATCGGTATACTCTACAGGGTGTTCCTCAGTCAGGAGATTTAGTAGGCCATCTGTTAACTTAAACTCTTTCCCACTAATAATTAGAGTATTTCCTTTAAAAACAGCTGGCACATTTCCAAGAAACCAACTAGAACACACCTCCCGAAAACCAAACACGTTTTTATTTAGCATTTCCATCAACTTTAAAGTTATTTTGCTGCTAGCCATCTTATCTCTTTGATGTCTAACTTGATAATGAAGCTTTCTTAGTGATAGTTGGTATAGGTAAGAAACAATATTATAAAGATAAAGTGGAAAAATCTGAAACCAAAGTTAGAAAAAGGGATATTTTATAACTTCTTGTACATTTTTTATACGTTAGAACTATGTAATGTTTGAAACAAATGGTAAAACGACAGCTTGTGTGCAAGAAGTAGCATAGGGAGAGAGCGAGAAAGTAACATAACTCCTTTTTAAAATCTCCCATTGTTCTATTTTTTAACTCTTTTAAATTTAAACGCATTTTTTTAATTTTGTTATTTTTATTAGAAATGGTACTTCTATATCTCTTATTAGCCCTCCTATACCTTTCTAGTTCCTCACGAGTATCCATATTTTCTAATTCTAAATTCTTAGAGTCCTTATTGTTCACTAAATTTGATTTTAAACACTTTTCTAGTTCATAATTACAGCTGGAAGACGTATTTTTAATATTCGCTAGCTGAACCTCCAGGTCAGAAATAGCAGTAGACTTGTCCTTCACGATTCTAGCATACTGTTTGGTTTTTTCTTCCAGCTCTAATTTTATTCCATATATTTCTAAATCACTCCTAAAATTACAATTACCAAAAGAAAATAAAACAATGAAACAATAAACTGAAATTTAAAACGGCGTACCTCTTAATGAAATCTTCCTCCAGTATATTTCCACATCGACCTTTCCAAAATTTCACCTCATCCCTTAATACATCCAATTCCGTTTTACCGAAACCGGTACAAGTACTCTCACACAGAGATAAAAAAATTGAAACAGCAAAAAAACGGCAAACATTTTCTCTCTTTTGAAATTAAGTCTCTTCTTATTAAAAAATTAGAACAAGAATGAAGCATAAATTATAGGAAAGGTAAAATATACTTATTTTAGCTTTATAAGTAAAATGATATATTCAGCAAAAAACACTAATCATCAGCAATAATAAAACAACATATTATGTTATTAAAAGAGAATTGACCGGATAGGTTTTTATTTCATTTATATTAGAATATTACACTCTTAAAAATAACTGGGTAATAATAACAAAAATTTAGTTATAACAACCTATTAGTGAAAACGGACACAACCCAACTTTTGGTTGGAGTAACAAAAAACAACTTTTGTTTTTAAGATGTTAAACCAAAATAAGAACTAATTTTGTAATACGGAGAACTTAAACTTCCTTACGGGTATGAATTATTTTTGTTTCCTGTGCTATATATTCCGTATATCTATATACGGAAGCATAATTGCAATGAATAGATAGTACCTTGTTTGATATAACTTAATATTATGTGTAGGTACTTATCAGCATAATCATAATTTATTAACTGATTTTGTAAGACGCTCGATATACTCAGAAAAAAGCAATTTTTTTTGAGAATTCAACTAGGTAGGTACTACGACACAAACCATAGCGATCGTCTATGTGATAACTTTTTATAATAAAAACTGCAAAAGCAATTGAAATTAAACGCGGAAGATGGGATAATATAAAATAAAACTGTTACTTACGTTATATCTGATATTTATTTTTCTGCAGTCGCAACCTATCAACCTAATAATAAACAACTTACCTCATGCAACGTGTAAACATGTGAATGCAAGAGTCGTTACCCCAAAAAATGGACGTTCCGCGATATACCTTTGCCGGATGATCAGTCACGTGAAGAAGCAATGAGCTGAGCAATGTTACCGTTTACATACTTGAGGCAGCTATGAAATAGGGTTGCAGATTTACAAATTAGTGGGGATAACTAAAAAATGTAATGCAACAGAAAATCTATTGGGCGGTGAGAGGTCTTTTAAAATCTGTTATCCCAATTTTTTAAAGATACTGCAAGTTTGCATCTCGTTATTTTGATTACTAAACAGGTTATATCTAAAAAAGTTGAGGGTGAACAATATATCTGGTTTCCTACAACTAATACAAAAACAACTTATTGTTTTTGTTGTCCTAGGTTTATTTTTGTGCAAAGATAACCTCGAAAAAACTCAATTTTATTTTCTTAACAAAAAATACTTATTTCTGGCAACATAAGTCTGGGAGCAAATAAAAATTAGTCGTGTATACCAAGGCATTTTTAAGATTATATCAAATATTTGATTAATAAACATTATTTTAAAATATCACGTCTGCGTTTGGCCGAATTGGTAACACCAATAACTATACTATGTATTTAATTAGGAGCTACAATAGGTATTAGAAACCTATTCACAACTTATTTTAATTTTATTAAACAAGAAGAGGAACAGCTCATCTAATTAGGTCTAAAAGAAGAAATATATCTTTTGTTCATAGAATTTTGAATATCGCAGGTTCTTATCAATGCACTTATTACTTTTATAATAATAAGTATAATTCGATAAAATTTAAAATAACTGTGGGAACAATGCTCGTTTGTTAACAGTATATTTTTTCACGTGTAGTATCATATGCGAGACAGAACAGAACGGGTTTTTTAAAAAAGGAAAAAGCTGTTTTTAAGTTACGAAGCAAAAAAACCACGAAGCAAAAAACCACGAAGAGGTTAGACTGGTTAGCATTTGTTTCTCTTTTTGTTTTATATATTTAATTTTTTTTATTTACTAATACTTCTGTTTTATTTGATCTTATAGTAAAGAGCAAAAAGGAACAAGAAGAGGATAGGAATCTTTTGTTTCTCTTTTTAATTTATTTGTTTTATTTAATAAAAATGTAGTATTAAAGCATTGGTAGAGGTTACTCGACAATATTGACACTAATAAGGTAATAAGCTTATTTTATTATTTATAGGGTTATTGAGTAGATGTAAAAACAAATATTTTAAAAATGAAATTATTCATTCTCTGTCTTAATGCTGTCAGCCATTTTTTTATTTTTATTTATTTATATTCTATTTAAGTCTTTTCGCTTTTATCATCAGTTAGTACTAATATTTTAGGATGACGTGTAAAAGAATAAATTAAGTCAACAGAGAAAAATAATAGCTACTATTTATCGCAGGTTCGAATTTTGGTAGCCCCATAAAAGCGATTAAAAACTTGATATTTTTAAAACCGTTTTAAAGTACATGCTGGTCGATGAGCTGAGATGATGATTTTTTGGTTGTTTTTACACATATTTCCCTACGTACCAGGGTCTACCTGTCTACCAGCATATTTTATCCGAGGACAGCACCCCAATACAAATCACGTCTCATCAAATTCGCCGCCCTGCTATTCACGAGGTAATAACAAAACAGAGACAAAAGAATATAAGCCAAACTCATTAAAACGTAAATTTAGAGGTTTTGATTCAATCCCCTACGGTTTTAAAAAAGCAGAAAGCGTAAAAATTTGTATCTGTTTTTAATTTTTGATTTTAATAATTAGACACTATAATAATAATAATAATAATAATAATAATAATAACTGAAAATAGGCTGGTAAAATTTTAAAAAAATTGTCAATAAATATTACCTGATTTTTAAAAATCTAATAAAAAAGTTGTACAATTAAATCAGTTCAAATCAGGTATCATAGTACTTTCAAATAGAACTTTTAGATCTATGAATATTCAGATTTTTAAAACGAATATAGATAATGATATTTCTATTTATTTAGGTAAACCAGCCCCCAGATGCTCGGGGTTATGTTACGTCTATGTTACGTCTATGTCTATTTTACGTCTATGTTACGACGCCATTACGTGAAGGTTATATATAATGTATGCTACTAGTATTTTACGTCTATGTTACGTCTATGTTACGTCTATGTTACATCTATGTTACGTCAATGTTACGTCTATGTTACGTCTATTTTACGTCTATGTTACGACGCCATTACGTGTTAATAAATATCCTACTATCACTAAGAAAGCTTCATTATCAAGTTAGACATCAAAGAGATAAGATGGCTAGCAGCAAAATAATTTTAAAGTTGATGGAAATGCTAAATAAAAACGTGTTTGGTTTTCGGGAGGTGTGTTCTAGTTGGTTTCTTGGAAATGTGCCAGCTGTTTTTAAAGGAAATACTCTAATTATTAGTGGGAAAGAGTTTAAGTTAACAGATGGCCTACTAAATCTCCTGACTGAGGAACACCCTGTAGAGTATACCGATAACGACCTCATACAATATAGAAACATTTTAGTTCTAACAAATGCCCACGAAAGAAACTTTAAACGGTGTGAACGCATTAGTTCATCGTCTGGTTGGAAGTATGTAAATATTATTAAAAAGCTATTTCCTCCCCGAAGCACTTATAAAGAATTGAATAATATAGTGGCTAAAAAGAAAAATACGAAATACTTAAAATTTTTAAAATTTCAAAAAGAAATCCAAAGCAGAAAATTATTCGAAGACAGCCAAGACACTCTCGATGGGAACTACGAAGTAGAAAAATGGGGAGGAGGGCTTCAGGAAGTTAGACGGCGAGTCCTATATTAGAGTACACAGATGTTAACATCTAAAAACAGGCATACAACCTTGTCAAAAAATAATTAAAAAATATATCAATGGTTCAAGAGTCATTTCGGTAAGAGGTGATATATTATCTCTAGATCTCTAGACTAGATCTCCCTCTCTCCTATGCTACCGTCCTTTTACTAGCTCTCCCTCTCTCTTTTACTAGCTCTCCTCTCTCTTATGATACCTACCTCCCTAACTCCTCTCTCTTATGTTACTTTCTCGCTCTCTCCCTATGCTACTTCTTGCACACAAGCTGTCGTTTTACCATTTGTTTCAAACATTACATAGTTCTAACGTATAAAAAATGTACAAGAAGTTATAAAATATCCCTTTTTCTAACTTTGGTTTCAGATTTTTCCACTTTATCTTTATAATATTGTTTATTACCTATACCAAATTGAAATTAGATTTAACTATCACCCACATCGTCAGCTAAAAGCTTGGTTCTCTCTTTCGAGCCAGAAAACTATTTCTTCCATGCCTAATTACACACTCTTTATGTTCCCCAACCAAAACCTGCAAATGAGAGCCATTCGACTCACCATTAACTCAGTCCTCCCAAGAAAACTCTCTTATTTATCCATTTTCTATCGATACTTACACGGATTTTGTTTTGAAGACCTCACCGCTATAATTATTATCCTTAATTGTTTATATAATAGAACAACAAAAGGCGTGTTATGTATGCAAGGGTCTCCAGATTATGGATCAAATTGTCTGCAGACGTTTTCCCTGCTCCATCCCACTCTTCAATCCTTTAAATCCTATGTCAATATATCACATTTTTCTTCTCTCTTCAGACTCCCACGACATGTTAGTACTTAGGCTTGAAGTTTACATGGGCTGTCTCAGATAAAAAAAGCCAAGTGTTTCACCTTTAGTTGTGAAAAGACAATATTTTGATGTGGAATAAATAAATAATGCATTTTTAAGCTGTTTCTAAGACCTAATATGATCAAAAAGTTTTTTTCTGACGTTTCGACACCTAATTTATAGTCTCGTTGTTAAAGAAATCTACTAAATTTAAACTAGCTAAATTAAAAAAGTTAACTAAATAGTTATAAAAATACTTAAAAAGGGTATGTACATTTTCTGCTTAAACTCTTCGGTAGTTTTCAAAATGGTTATTTTTCATAAATTTGATCTGTTGCTGGGACATTTTTTGAAAGTGCTCTTACGTTATGTGCATCGCGAAGATGACAAATAAAGTGTTTTCAAGTTTTTTTAATTTGCAAAGTTTATGGGTAAGGTATAAATCTTTGATGCTTGGGTTTACAATCATACATGCGTACTATGAGAGAATTTTTTGTCACATGTCTTCCTGTTCTGTTGAGTTAGTGTGCGATAGCATTATTTTTACCCTTTAATATTTTTTTATTGCTTGTAGATTAAGATTAATTTAGTTGAATATACATACAATGCGATAAAATGTGTGTTTTCTTGATGTTTTTGGGGTGGTTATGCTAAATTTCCGCGAAAGCTGTATGCAGTGTGTTTCTATATACGTGGGTTATTAAATACAAAATTAATTTTAAGGTTAATAAATAAAATGGTACAAATCAAAGGACTAAAAATTACAGTGTATTTTTTACCTTTTTAATTTCATTTAAACCTTTGAGTTTACGAGGCTGGCAAGTTTTGGTCGTGTCACTTAATAATTCGTCATAAAAATATGAGTTTTTATACGGTTTCTTCACGCAACCTTCTCGATTTCCAGTATGTAAAATTTGGTATGAATGACCGATTTAGTTTGTTTTCGATCTTCTTATTAAGTAATAGGTAATTAAAATAATTGTTGAATATGTCGTTTTTGTTTATTGAAGTTTTTAGTGTTACTAGTTGGAGAAATGAAATTTTTTATGGAAAAAATAGGTGAGTACGAGAACGTGGATATGTCTTAAGTTTGCAAGCTTACTTTAAAAGCAATTTTTAATGACAATCTGTATTTTTAAATTCTATGAGAAAAATATTTTCCTATATTTATTAGGTAAAATAAAACAAGTAGTGTTTAAAATTTTTTTATTCAATCAAAACAAATCCTAATAGTGGGTAGTACCCTTTTTGAAAAAAGTAGATACAAAAATGTATACAACAAATTCGAAAGGTAAAGTTATTTTTTGTAACAAAGATCAGTTTTATGAAGTAATATGGCTATAGAATACAAACGAAAAATTAAACATGAAATAAGTATTATTATATATGAAAAAATATCCCTAAATCTAAAAACCATTACAAATGATTATTAATAATATCAATGAGTCTTTCACTTTCTAAAATAGATGAGCGATTTT
This sequence comes from Philopedon plagiatum, assembly GCA_963971165.1. Taxonomy (NCBI): domain Eukaryota; kingdom Metazoa; phylum Arthropoda; class Insecta; order Coleoptera; family Curculionidae; genus Philopedon; species Philopedon plagiatum. The sequence goes on along the minus strand of OZ020189.1, from coordinate 124,157,987 downwards.
CCAGTATCGCTTTTTCACGATTTTTTAAATGCTCTAAAAGCTCATTAATGTTGACAATCATGCTAGTGTACTGGCTGAGGCGTCTTTCCATCTCTAATCTGGTTAATTTTATTTCATCTAACTGCGTTTCTGTTTCCAGAGCAAGCAATGCTCGTCTTTCCATTGTATCATCTAGCATTTCTACATCATTAAGAATAAGACGTTCCTGGACTGGACTTCCTGTAATTTCCTGGATTGGACATTCTGGAATTTCCTGGATTGGACTTTCTGGAATTTCCTGGACGTCAGGGTGGACTGCAATTTCCTGGACGTCAGGGTGGACTGCAATTTCCTGGACGTCAGGGTGGACTGCAATTTCCTGGGCACCGGGTTGGACTACAGCGATGTCCTGGGCAGCAGACTGGACTACAGCGACATCCTGGACAGGTATTTGGTTCACATATGGTTCTGGTTGATTTTGGATTATATCTTCCAAGTTAAATGCGTCTTCCAATAAATTTTCAGGAAGTTCTTGGTTTATTAGATTTTGAAGTGCTTCGCTGATTTCATCTCTAGCCGGTCTTATTACTATATTTTCTAAAATGTTGATTCGCCCACTTAATCGTGCAAGTTGTTTAATATTTGGTTTGGAGTACATTTTTTTTAACTTTTTTCAAGAAGAGTACTGTCTACTCTTAGGATTTGTTTCGATTGAATAAAGTACTTTAGTGCTATTCGCCAATATATACTCTCTGAACAAAAAAGAAAAAATTCTCCATTCCCCCCTGTAATTTAAAAAGTATATGCAAAGAACAAAAAAGAAATAAAGCGAGTGCATGTAAGAAAAAATAAAAGTTCAACAGAGATTTTAAAATGTCTGTAAGAAAAAATAAAAGTTCAAGTCTTAAAAATATTCACATCCATATAGTTAAGGTTTTTTTCTTTTACATTTGCATGCATTTGCATACATTTGAATATACAAGATGCAGTTTTTTCTGATACGGCAATAAACTTTATAATCTACTTCACCTGCTTTGCTTTTTAAGTAACATTTCGTATTTTTTAATGATATGCAGCTGCACCATGTCCTTAACTTTTTAAAAAACCTTTAACGCTTTTGCAGTTAAAGGTAAAAAAAATATGCAGGCGACCAGCTCAACAAAATAAAAGCATCGTCACCACAAATAAAAGTAAATACGAGAATTTTATTCCTATAAATATTTGTATACACTCTCTGAACAAAAAAAGAAAAAATTCTCCATTCTCCCCTGTAATTTAAAAAGTATATGCAAAGAACAAAAAAAAAATAAAGCGAGATGCATGTAAGAAAAAATAAAAGTTCAGGTCTTAAAAATATTCGCATCGATATAATTAAGGTTTTTTTATGTTACATTTGCATATATTTGCATACATTTGCATACATTTGAATATAAAAGATCCAGCTTTTTCTAAAAAGGTAAAAAGGTAAAAAAATATGCAGACGATCAGCTCAACAAAATAAAAGCATCGTGACCACAAATAAAAGTAAATACGAGAATTTTATTCCTATAAATATTTTTATACAGAGTGCGCAAATATCTATTACATACGGAAAAGATTTTTGTTGGTACCGTACGTTAGTACTTAGGCTTGAAGTCTATATACGTGGGTTATTAAATAAAAAATTAATTTTAAGGTAAATAAAATGGTACAAATCAAAGGACTAAAAATTACAGTGTATTTTTTTACCTTTCTGGATTGTGTTAAATACTGGAAATTTATAGCAATAAAAGTGGTGAGGGGAAAAGCTGGTAGGAGGAATGGTTTTGAAAGCTCATTTGGAAGCTCCTTTGAAATGGATTTGATGGAATTTTCTGGAAGTGAATGCGGTATATCCATATATATATATCCCTGGTAGAGTAATAATGAATTTGATATCTTATAAGAGTGGTAGGATTTGGTAGGGAGAAGAGTGGGGGGAAGAGTGGGGGGATTTGGTGGGGGGGGGGGGATTTGGTAGGGTGATTGGTGATAGGTGGATTAATGAATAATACTTCTAATTATTTGTATGACATTTATAAAAAATTCATTTATTAAAATACAGGTTTATTTTTGAAAAAAATAACAATATGCTTATCTACATTACTCTATTTTATGTTTCTATTGCACATAAAACATGATTCCTGGGATACAAGGGACCATCGAAGTGTGTGCTCCAGCAATGTAAAACTATTATACAATTATAAGAATTGTTCTAAAGTTGTTTTTTCAATTTTATGGTTTGTGATTTTCTGCACATCCGGTTTGTTACACATTACACAGACGTCTGATAAAATAATCATATATAGAACTTGCTCACACACTTTACATTTAATTTCATCTTTACAACAATCCATGGCACGCTTATAATGGGTGTTCACATGTATGTGTTTACCACGTGGTTGTTCTATGGCTAATAAAAAGTAACACTCGTGACACAGACTGTACATGCCACCTGCCATGGATGTGATTAATATGTATGATTGCATTACGCACACTTCACGTTTTAAATAGTTCTCTTTCACAGCTTCTGAAGCGTTAATTTTTTTAATTTTCACTAACCCTTCTTCTCCACAACCACTTCCCAGAACTTCTTCCTCGGTGCCGGAGTCATCTTCATCTTCATCCTCATCACCGTAATTGTAGCGGTCAGCATCCAGAAGAGTATTAAGTCTATCCTCGGCTATACAACCAGTAGTTTTTTGAAAATAAATTTTTTCTTCCTTATGAATGGATTCCATTTCTTCCCGTTGCGCATTTAATGGAGTACCATTATAAATATACAATTTGGATTGTAAATCCATTGTTTACTTTATTCTGACTTTAGTATGACCCTGTATTACTTCAGAACTAATATCGTTTAACTGAAATTTTCAACCTTTTATGCTACAACCCCTTCTCTCCTATCCCTGCTAGTTTGGAGTGGGAAATTAGAACACACCTTGCTGGAAGGGGGTCAACCAATCCGGTTCTTGGAGGCGGGGCTTAGGTGGGGTGTCGACTAATGTAGTGTGAAGAGTGCGTGTTGTGGAATGGTTTTGAAAGCTCATTTTGGAAGCTCCTGAGAGGAGAGGGGAGGGGAGAGGAGAGGGGAGAGAAGGGTTTTTTTTTTTTTTTTTTTTTTTTTTTGAGCGGCGAAGAGTGGGGGGATTTTGGTGGGGTGAAGAGTGGGGGGATTTGGATTTTGGATTTGGATTGATCTAGAATGCACACAAACACTCTACTTGCATTAAATAGTAAATGTCTACGTGAGCAACGTGAGAGGGGTAAGAAATAAGCATCCAAAAAAGATACAAATTTTTGCTATACTTTTAAATGTAACACGCCTCCATACATTTTACGTCTAGTAAGCCCCCTCTGTATAAGTTTTTATGCGCACAGCGATCGCATACGCCTCCGACAAAGTTGCCAAATTTAAGTAACGCCTTTAACAAGGTGGCACGTGGTAAATTCGTTTTTCACACATATTAGCTTATAATAGTATTGTAAAATATACTGAACAGCAATAAAAAGTCTCCCATTCCGTCGGTATCTGTGTCTGTTAGCGCGAAACCTTAAAAACTAATTGACGGAAAACTAAAATATTTTTAAAATAGATTAGTCTGAGACCTAGCTTAAAATCCAATACATTTCCGTTTAACTATGTACAGCATGAACACTTTAAAACATTAATTTCTAAAAATAAGCCCCGGCCCGGGGCTTTCCATTAGTTCTCGGATGCTCCCTACTTTATGAAAGAACAGAACACACTGTATTTTTTGTCCGTTATGCCACAAACGGTTCCATTAATTTCTAATTTGGCTTTAACTTAAGAACTGTTTCTTAAAAGAGAATCTTTTGTAAATGTCGAAGGGTTTTACTGTAGATATGAAGAAGAACACTTGATATAGAGCCAGAGGCGTATTAAGCCATCATAGGCGCCCTAAGTCCCCCCAAAATTTTGCGCCACATTCAGATTGTTGATCTTTTGACTTCTATCGCTAGAGAAAGTATTTTATTGGCGAAAAAAATCTTTCGAGATTTTTTCAGATCACGTTTGGGGGTGTCCAGATCAGGAAAAACATGGTTTCCGATTTCCGTCTGTATGCTGGCGAGGAAACTTAAAAGCAGTGTGAGCGAGCACCTTTTAATAAATAGTATTTATTTTTTTGTTAAGAATGATACATTTTACACAAATTATACTTTATATATAGCTAAGGCTTTTACCGTTGATATAATAGTATTTTTTATTGTTTCTTTAATTCGAAAACATAAGTATTGTGATGAACCCAAAGCTTTTAGTTACAATTTCGATTTTTCATGCAACAGAATGTGAACGAGTAGAAAATGTTTGTTTAGTTTGTAATAAGTCTAAAACATTAGCTTAAAAGAAATAAACACGCAAATGACGATTTTACGTAAAAAGTTGACTTGATAAAGTTTTTATACAGGGTGGGAACTTTAACAAAATCTCTTTCAAATGTCTTTGGCCCCCACTGGGATTAAGCGTAGGTTCATGACTTTTTCTTTTGTAAAGCCAGGTGCGCATTTTACCTTGTATACAGAACGAACAAATATTATCTTTTTCTTCTCTCGCTAGAGGAGCTATTATTTTATTCGTTTAATAATCGCCTCCCGAAATTTTTTCAAATCTTTATATTTTGGGGTTTCTGAATCACAAAAAAATATTTTCTCATTTCCGTCGGTCTGTCCGTGGGCGCGAAAACTTGCTAATCACTAGAACAAAATAAAAAAAATTGCATTTAATTAGGCTTTGTCCTGGCTCAAAACCGGCCAATAAAATTTACACAGAGCGGACACCTCAAAAACTATATTTCTGTTTTTGTCGTTTTAACTAAAATACGATTAATTTTACAAAAATTGTGTTTCGTCTACATAATAGCTAAGGCTTTTATCGTTGATATAATTTAAGGCACTTTTGATGCCGTAGATACAGGGCGGGCAACTTAAAAAATTTAATTTTGTTGGTTTTTGCTCTAATTAAGGCACTGTATATTTACCTAAGACAATACTTATTCAGTAGTTACATTCTGTATTAGTAAGTTATTATTTATTTATAAACTTGCATGAGCAACAATTTCAGTTTTTATTATAGCTTACTAGTTAATGTAAGTTACGTGCTACTGTTGACTATTATTAAAGACAAAATAGTTTGCATTTTGAAAGTTTATTATTATTTCACGACAGATAATCCATGCAAAGATATTTATATATTTTCAGTACTGAACTAATGTACTGAAGTTATAAGAGAGTATAGGCACAGCCTTCTGTCTCTCCAACAGTACGGGTTTCAAGCATCGAAATGTACGAGCGATGCAATCTTCGGGTTTCTGGAGCGCCTGTATGTTTCTTTAAACTTAGGGGTGGCTGCTGAATCAGTGGTCTGTGATTTGTCAAAGGCATTTGACTGCGTGAATCACCGAATACTGCCGTGGAAGTTGGCGATGTATGGGATCAGGGGAGTGGCCCCGGGGTGGCTTCGCTCGTATTTGGCGGGGCGTGTGCAGACAGTTGTATTGAATAATGACTGCTCTGAGGAGATGATTATTAAGTCTGGGGTTCCCCAGGGGTCCGTTCTGGGTCCTATTCTTTTTTTAATCTATGTAAATGACCTGCCTCATCTGCCCATCGAGAGGGAGTTTACTGTCTTTGTTGACGAAGCCACCCTTCCCTGGCACGGTGCAGACAATGGTGAATTGATATTGGTTCTGACATTGATAAGATAAAAAAAATGGTGTGATGCAAATATGCTGTCTTTCAATGTTTCCAAATCTAATGTGTTAAGCTTTAAATGTGAAATAGGCAGTATCTCTTTGGAAAACGAAAGAATTGCATCGTCTAATTTGTGTAAGTTTTTGGGTTTGTCAATTGACAGCTCACTTAAATTTCAAAACCATGTCAGTAATCTCTGTAGCAGAATTTCGTCTAACTGTTATGCGCTCAGGGTTATTTCGAATAATTTAGATTTTTGCATAACAAAAAATTCTTGCCCTTATAGAGTCCCATCTCCGTTATGGCATTTGTTTTTGAGGTTCTTGTTCTCATTATTTATTCCTTTCAGTGTTTCTACTACAGAAAAGGGCGGTGAGATACACGTGTAGGGCCAGATTTCGTGATTCTTGTAGGCCTCTTTTTTTAAGGTATAAAATTTTGACTGCTGCATATTTATTTTGGAATCTGTCTGTATTGTATACAGGAAGCATAAGGGCGAAATTCTCGCAACTTCCCAACACAATACGCGTCAGTCATATTTTCTTGGCTTGCCTATTCCTCACTCGGGACAAATAAAAAAATCTGTAATTTATGGAGCCAAGAGGGTTTTCAATCATCTTCCTCTTGGACTAAGAAGGCAGCAATGTGAGAAGAAGTTTAGGAGGGGTATAAGAAAGTTTTTGGTCGGCAAGGCATATTATACACTGGAGGAGTTTCTTGGTTATCCACTGCAGTGACCTTGCTATTGTGTTTAAATTTGAGTTATTTATTTTAGATTTTCTGTTTTTTATACTACAACCCTAAATGTGATAAATTTTTGACTTTTTATTATATTTGTTTGTTTGTTATAACTTACGTTTCTTGTACATATAGGTAGGTACTTATTTTTTAATACAATTTTATATAAAAAAAAATCCCCAAAAATTATTTTAAAAAAATCCAAAAAGAGTTAAGTACCTCTATATATTCAAATAATGGATTTCATTTAGTTGCTTTTTATTTGTTCTTTTAATAATTATAAACATGCTTTGTCAATAAGATTTTCTTCTTTGTACAATAAAGCTTTATTGATTTGATATATAAACTGAGGACCAAGTAGGAATTTATTCTTATCTTGGCAGTAATTTTGAATTATTAAAACTGATTGATTTAATTTTTTTAATTTCCTATTTATTTTTAAAAATTCCATCGTTGACGCGCCACCCTTAAGAGTTTTTTTTATCAAGCCCGAGCTTTCTATGCTTGTTGGATAATACGCTCCTGTATAGGGCGGACAACTCTAGAAAATTTAACTCAATATTTATAATATATTAATATTTTTCACATATAGCTCTGTCGCTGGCAAAACTATATGCACTTTTTATTTATTGTTTCATCAGAGTGTTTTATTCAATTTTACAAAATAAGTCTTACTTATTCTTGTCTATTATCCTTTTTAGTGTTCCGTGAAATGGAATCACTTCGGTGTCCATCCGTCCCTTCGGTCCCCGTCCGTCCGTCTGTCAGTGGGGATTTTCTCTGAAACTATTCAACGTAATAATTTGAAATTTAGCACAGAGATAGAGCGTGGTGGCCCAATCATAGACGTGAAGTATAGGAAGTTAAATTTTGATTCTGGGGGTTAATTTCGGGTGGAAAATTGCGAAATGGAATTTTTTTTTTCAATGGCATCGTGTTGGAAGTCAAATGAAAGCTTATTGAAGCACGAATTCAATAATATATATAATGTATTTTCTATGAATTTTGTAAATATTTTTCGGAAAAAACGCTTACAAATTGCTGTCCCCCACCACACTTATCACCAGAAGGAGCGCTCAGAAAAATCTGAAAAAATCATGAACATTGAGAATTAGATGTACCTAGATTAAACCAAAATTATCAGGATTGAAAAATTCTATCGCGATCAATTGTTATAAATAATTTAATTGTTATTATTTCCTTATATCTGCTGAATCATTGGTTTTAGAAAAAAGTTTTTCGACAAAAAATATTTCTCACGATGTAAGGAACAACTTTTGTGCTTACACGTTTCTCAAAATTTTTAATTTGGCCCACTCAGATCCGCGCATACGCGAAGTGATACGGCATTGGTGCTGTCGGCGGCGGGTGGCGCAGCAGATTGGCGGAGATACGGCGGCCGAGGTTTGCTCAGGTTAAGTGGGGGCTGATTTATAAGTTACACAGTGCAAATATAATAATATATATAAAACAAATTTAAGCTGTATTCTTTTCCTTTTTGCCTATTATTTCTTACACCTGTCTCACCTGTATT